>JAOTON010002184.1:0-600000 GCA_034440635.1 Lepas anatifera
ATTCCAAAATAAACTGTGACTGATATGTTTCTACATACTTACCTGAAGTTTCAACAAACCACATATTGTTATTTTTATTATGATATTTGTTTGGGAGGAGAAAAAATGCAAAAATAATACAGCAAGTTATTTATTAGGATAGTAAGCTATAGCAGATCTACGAGCTCCAGAGGACTGGTATGAAATGAATGTGTTTAATGAAAAGAATGTGTTTAATTCTCCTGAAACCAAATGATTTGTTAAACAAATCCTGTCCATACATATATTTGACAGACACCCACAAGCGAAGGAATAATACACAGGCAAAATAATAGATATAAAACGCATAATACAGAGGTAATACATAATATGCAATAATACAGAGATAACAACACAGGCGGGAAACCAGAAAACCAGCGCAGGGAACAACGCCACAGCCATATGTTCCCAGGAGGGTGGAGCTAAGAAAGCATCAATACGTGAAAGACGTTCATAAGAAAAAAACAAAAAAGGTAAAATACATTCATAGGTTAGTGATTACCACAGACAACACATGGACAATGCCTTGCCAACATTCAGCAGCTGTTATGCTCCAGCAGCGCCGAGTAGCGCCCAAGCACCGGTGCCGCCCAGGGGCACGCACCAGCATCGCCCAACGACCATGCATCAGCGCAGCCTATGTGGCCACCGCAGCGCCACCGAGCGGCCCGCACCAGCGCAGCACAGCCATCCGGAGCCACCAGTCAGATCAGGTCGTGCCTGGCCAGCGCGGCTCGCAGCACCCAGTCGGTGTACCACCGCCCATGCTGCGACCAACGGCCAGCTACTGGAAGCATTTTAATTAGATGAGGGAGAAGGATAGGTTGAAGCTAGCTGAGCAGTGCACGCAGTGCGAGTATGTACGGAGAGAGAGAGAGAGAGAGAGAGAGAGAGAGAGAGAGAGAGAGCTGGGGTGAGTTGTTGGTTGTACAATTGGGGGATATGATCTGAATTGACAAAAGGGTGCCAAAGGCAAGCCTGTTAGTCTCCCAGGGCTGTCCAGTCAACTTATCCCGTGATTATTCAAACGAAAGGGTAGCTCTTGGTGTGGTGTGCCTTGTGAACATTAATATGGAATCCACCTTGGTTCACAAGCATGAACAGGAGTGATGAGCAAAACTAATGTTCAATGCTTTTCAATGCAGATACCACAGTTTTACCTAAGGAATGCTTGGAATGGATATTTAGTTTATGTCCTAGTATTTGTATGTGCATAGTTTCTTTGCTACCTTTGTAAGGAATGTTTTAAATTTTGGTATGTCTTGCAATTTTCTAACTTTTGGGGCAAGCACAGGGTTCCATATGCTAGGAGCAGCTACAAACACAAACAATTTACAGTATTGAGATTCTTTTTCTTGCTGCTATGCATTATGTTGTTGACTTACACCTCATCGGTATTATGGTAGTAGGCAGATCACATCTCGCTGTTCAAAAGGATCACATTAGAAGGTCCACAGATCAAAGTGTCTATTCCTTTTGAATAAGAAGTCCCACGTTCAAAAGGTCCAAAAAGGCGTGGCTCAGATGCATGAGAGTGGGGTGCATGATGCCACAGAGGCGTGCTAAGGCACCTGATAATAGGAGGCAATGAGGGTTAGGTTAGGTTAGGTTAGGTTAGGTGAGGTGAGGTGAGGTGAGGTGAGGTGAGATCAGGTCCCTATTTCCTAATCTGGGGATATCACCCCTTTTTCCAGATTCTGAGTGCACCTCTGGTCTGGGTACCACTTTGGGAAATGTTTTAGAAATATCCCCACATTCTGCAAGAAAATCCCTAGAGGTGAAACAGACAGAAGGAGGGAGGGCTTGAGTAGTGTTAAGTGGTACCCAGACCAGAGGCGCACTCAGATTCTGGAAAGAGGGAGTGATATCCCCAGACTAGGAAATAGGGACCAAGGGCAAACACAACTGACCTGACCTGACCTAGCCTAGCCTAGCCTAGCCTAGCCTAGCCTAGCCTAACCTAACATGACCTGACCTGACCTGACCTAGCCTAGCCTAGCCTAGCCTAGCCTAGCCTAGCCTAGCCTAGCCTAGCCTAGCCTAGCCTAACCTAACCTAACCTAACCTAACCTAACCTAACCTAACCTAACCTAACCCAACCTAACCTAACCTAACCTAACCTAACCCAACCTAACCTAACCTAACCTAACCTAACCTAACCTAACCTAACTCTAACCTAACCTAACCTAACCTAACCTAACCTAACCTAACCTAACCTAACCTAACCTAACCTAACCTAACCTAACCCCCTCATTGCCTCCTATTATCAGTTGTCTTAGTACGCCTCTGTGGCATCATGTACCACACTCTCATGCATCTGAGCACGCCCCTTTGGACCTTTTGAATGTTGGACTTCTATTCAAAAGGTCTAACTTTCAAAGGGTAGAACCTATGAACATTAGACCCTTTGATCAGTGGACCTTCTGATGTGATCCTTTTGAACCACAAAGTGATCTGCCTACTACCATAATACCCACCTCATCCTCCTCATATAGTGTTAACAGTTCCTCAAAAGAAGTTAAACTTCAACGGGGCCAAGCTCAGGACTGACCTTGCAAAACCAAAGGCTGCATTTTTTTTACTTTTGATTAGTTGAATTGATTTCCCCTACCCATAATCAGGTAGGCAATTTCAGCATAATTAGTAGCAGTCACCTCACCAAGTCACCAACACACAAAAACGGTAACGAGGTAGCTGGCTTTACACATGTTGCCAGATAGAATCACAGCAAGCTAAATCTACATCATAAGTACCACAGTTCAAAAGCTCCTATGAATCAAAACTTCCTTTCAAACAAAAGCACCACAGGTTGATCCAGAAAGCTATGAATCAAAACTTCCTTCCAAACAAAAGTGCCACAGGTTGATCCAGATCGTAAGTGCCACTGTTCAAAGCTTTCCTCCAGTGAAATATTTTAAGTGGTCTAGCTGTTTTTGGCGTTGCTGAAACATCCTTCTTTGAAATGTTCCTAGTGCCTGCTGCTTTTGCATTGCTGAGTGACACTTTTTCAAAAACCTTTGGTAATTCTTTTCTAATATTTCTACAAGTAGCACAATGTAACCAAACCTGACCTAACCTTTTCTCGACTCAGCAAGCTGGCCTGTGGCGCACCTAACCTCCTGGTGGCACTTTTGCCTTCATCAGCTGCTGTGGATACACTGTGTGCCTACTTAACCTAACCTAACCTAACCTAACCTAACCTAACCTTACCTAACCTAACCTTACCTAACCTAACCTAACCTAACCTAACCTAACCTAACCTAACCTAACCTAACCTAACCTAACCTAACCTAACCTAACCTAACCTAACCTAACCTAACCTAACCTAACCTAACCTAACCTAACCTAACCTAACCTAACCTAACCTAACCTAACCAGTTGTGGTACTTGAATATTGCACTGGATGAAGTTTTGAACAGTGGCACTTATGATATATATTAAGCTGTAGCATTTCTAATTAATGGAAGTTTTGATCCATTGGAACTTTTGAACTGTGGCACTTATCATACAGATCAACCTGTAGTTATCTGGCAACATGTGTGAAGCCAGCTACCTCATTACCCAAAAAACAACCCGGACTGCCACTGGACGGAGTCCATTTATATCATTAACACACTATCCATTGAATTATCTTCATTAAAGTAACCCACCCTCACCTAAAAAATTTTCCCCACACTTCAAAGGTGGGCAAAGGTGCCATGCCCAGAATTCCTTTAAAAAATTTTGTAAGGAGGCTAGTAAGAAATCATATTAATTTTGACTTAAAGGGAATGTGGCACCTTCACAACATGAATTTAACTGAGATAGCCAAGTTGTAAAGCAGGTCAGAAAACCCGGTACTCCATATTTCATTTGTCTTCGAACTTGATATTTCCGTAGAAAAAGCTAAAACCTGCCTGACACCAGCCCTCCTCAGCCCCCAGTCGCCGCGACCATTGTTGTGAGCTACTGGTGTGATGACATATGCTGACGTCATGATGAGCATCAGCCAATCGAGGCCCTTGAATCGTTTCAAGTATGGTAGTGGTTGCCAGATGGTGACATCATCCACAGGCTATTTTTTTTTCTCGAGGAGTGTTCTTAACAACCAAATATTGACCTTATCTTACATTTTTCAGAGAAATTGTGAGTGGTTAAATTATTTTTGATTAAAAGTACGCCTAATAACACTAAATTCCAGGATTCCACCAAGGTGCCACATTCCTTTTAAAGAGCTCTTTGGCGGAGGACTCAAATGCAGGCCTCGGTGCCATGTCCTACCTTGTACCTTGTACCTTAGGGGATACGGACCTCGGGAGGCATCGGAGAGCCTGTAGAGTCCGGTCGCAGCGAGCTCATGTGCGCAATTTCAGAGTTAGTCGGTGTCAGGGCATGTGTACATGTGCACAGTCCAGTGGTTATCGAGGCGTGCCTTGAAGGCATTCAAGGTGGGAGCGCAGACCACATCAGCTGGTAGAGAATTCCAGTCGTTGACCGTTCTGACTCCGAAGGCCTGCCGTCGTACTCTTGTTACAGCTCTTGGTTTAAGTAGTTTGAAAGGGTGTCCTCTCGTGCGGGAGTCCCTGTCTCTTTCAAAAAGCTGAGCCGGGTCGACGTCCAGCATGGCATGGAGGATCTGGTAGAGCCGAATCATATCGCCGCGTCTGCGTCTGTAGTACAGCGTAGGGATTTCCAGGGTTTTGAGTCGCTCGCTATATGGCAGGTGGCGAATGGGTCTCACCAGTCTAGTTGCCCGTCGCTGGACTTTCTCGAGCATTCGTTGGTCCGCACGATTAAACGGGCCCCAGGTCAGGTTTCCATATTCGAGATGTGGGCGCACGAGTGTCTTGTATAGAAGTGGTAGTGATGTCCGGTCAATCTTGCGGAAGGATCTCCTAATTACCGCCAGAATCTGAATGTCAAGTCCACGATCCTGTCAGATAAGGTAATTGTAGGAATTAGACCAGTTTTAACAACAAAAAATAGGTACAATAGGCGGAGATACACTTAAGACACAAAACAATAGATATGAATAGAGAAGAATCCTATTTTTCACCCTCTTCACAGTCTTCTTCACAGCAGGGCAAGGAAGGTGGCTGTGTTAACAACTAACGGCGCGTTGAAGACAAAAGATATCTATCCTTGGCCGCAATAAAAGAAGTCAGCAATTATAAATTTGTACAATCACGTGATTTAAAATAAGTTAGGAAAAAACACTCGGTCTACATTGTGGTTTTATGCAAGGTCCTAGAGGTTTTATGTAACTTTACCCTCAAGCTTCCAAAGACATGGCGGGAGACAATAGGCGTGTTGTTCTGACGGCAGAACGCAGAATAGTGTGCCACACTCATGCGCAGTACGGTATCATGACTACAAGATACCGTATTGCGCATGCGTGCAGCATACTAGTATGCGTTCTGCACGGCAGAATAACACGGCTAATAGGTCACTTTTGGCGGGACTCACGCGCGCGCTCCACGTGTGTGTGTGCTGTGAGCGTCGTGACTATTGTTCTTTGATTGTTAGGGTTGTTAAGGTGTGGTTGTGAGTGAGCAGGATAGATGCATTAGGTGGGGAGTGAGTAGGTGAGTAGTGATGAATGGATGAAGGAATAACTAATACTCGTTGCAATCTGTTCTGTTTAGTTGTTGGTTCCTCTGCTTCTGATGGGGCTCCTGTCATCAGCGGTGTGCCTCAGGGATCAGTGCTTGGTCCAATCTTGTTTCTGATTTATATCAATGATCTCCCAGACGCTGTAAATTCCGCAGTAAAAATATTTGCCGACGACACGAAATTATACTCTAGCGCCAATGACATTCGATCCGCCGTCAGCTTGCAGCTCGATATCGACCGCATGCTGGTAACGAGGTAGCTGGCTTCACACATGTTGCCAGATTGAATCACAGCAAGCTAAATCCACATCATAAGTACCACAGTTCAAAAGCTCCTATGAATCAAAACTTCCTCTCAAACAAAAGCACAACAGGTTGATCCATAAAGCTATGAATCAAAACTTCCTTCCAAACAAAAGCGCCACAGGTTGATCCAGATCGTAAGTGCCACTGTTCAAAGCTTCCTCCAGTGAAATATTCTAAGTGGTCTAGCTGTTTTTGGCATTGCTGAAACATCCTTCTTTGAAATGTTCCTAGTGCCAAAACTGCTTTTTGCATTGCTGAGTGGCACTTTTTTCAAAAACCTTCGGTAATTCTTTTTTAATATTTCTACAAGTGGCACAATGTAACCAAACCTGACCTAACCTTTTCTTGACTCAGCAAGCTGGCCTGTGGCGCACCTAACCTCCTGGTGGCACTTTTGCCTTCATCAGCTGCTGCGGATACACTGTGTGCCTACTTCACCAACCTAACCTAACCTAGCCTAGCCTAACCTAACCTAACCTAACCAGTTGTGGTCAGCACCAGTTGTGGTACTTGGAATATTGCACTGGATGAAGTTTTTAACAGTGGCACTTATGATATATATTAACCTGTAGCATTTCTAATTAATGGAAGTTTTGATCCATCGGAACTTTTGAACTGTGGCACTTATCATACAGATCAACCTGTTGTTATCTGGCAACATGTGTGAAGCCAGCTACCTCATTACCCGCATGCTGAGGTGGTCGGAGCTGTGGCAAATGCCCTTCAACTTGGGAAAGTGCTCGATCTTACACATCGGTGAGTCAAACAGAAGCTTCGACTTTGCCATGAACAGTGTGACGCTGCAAAAGTCGTTTCTGGAAAAGGACCTCAGAATTGTCATTGACAAGGACCTTAAATTTAGGCAACAGGCTGCGTCCTGCGGTTTCCAGGGCATCGAGGGTCCTAGCCGTGATAAGAAAATTGTTTGCCAACATCGATACGTTTACACTTCCGCTTCTCTATAAGACACTGGTCCGTCCCCACTTGGAATATGGGAATGTTGTTTGGGGTCCGTTTAATAGAGGAGACCAGAAGTTAGTCGAGAGGGTCCAGCGACGCGCGACATGCATGGTTCGAGTACTGTCTCATCTCCCTTACACCGAACATTTGCGTGAGCTTGGCTTGCCTTCTCTCTACTTTTGGAGATGTCGTGGTGACATGATCAAGGTTTTTCGACTTCTTCATGGCGACATGGATCAAGATCCATCACAGTTCCTGGAGCTCGACAGTCAAAGACGTACTTGCGGGCACGCCCTGAAGCTGATGAAACCAAATGAAAATGAAGCTGATGAAACCCTGAGCCGCCCGGTAGCTCAGTTGGTAAAGCGTTGGGCTCCGGCCCGCTGCTCAGAAGCATGCAGTGGCAGGGCATGCCCAGACTTGGGATCGGTTCCCCTGAGACGCTCCGGCGCTCAATAGTTTGCCCGACGTACAGGTCGGCTGGCAACTGACTGGTGAGAGGGTGACCTGAGCGGGGCGGCCGTCCCTGTGCTTTGTGGGACGTTAAACTTTGGCTTCCAAATTAACCCTCCATTGAGGGAGTTGCTCGTTTGGGTGGTGGGGTCGGGGTCTCCGTGACAAGTCCCTTGATGACTTTAGTCAGACTCTGATTCCACCAGTCGTACTAGGAATAACTTGAACAAAATTTATTTTAAAAAATGCTGTCTCAAGAGTCCGTCGCTTTTCCTTTGGTGTTAGGGTTGTTAATGATTGGAATGCTCTGCCTTACCACGTCGTCAACGCCACCACTCTCTCACAGTTCAAGGCCAAATTGGACGCCCATTGGGCAAATCAGAGGTACTATGTACCTCTGCAAGACTGAGCCGTGACATATTCTGACAGGAGCTCGTTGATGACCGAATCCAACAGGCTCTTGTAAGCCTTCAAATTTCGACAAACTTATCGTATCGTATCATATCGTTTAGATAAATGGATAGATATATTTTACTGTCTCTTTTACTTTGGACAGTTTTTCCATGGTACCTATATAAACACGGTGGGTTGTGCTCGATTTGATGTAGGTGTGTTATCAGTCAGTTTCGTAGCTTGAAAAAAGTCCCTGAGTAAGACTGAGCTAGGTCCCATATACAATGAGCTTGTGGGAGACCGGAGCCAACAGGCCTAGTGGCCTTCAAATAATCCGAAAGTTAAGATCAGATCAGATCAGATCAGATTGAAATTCATTACCTAATGCCAGATATAGGACTGAGTTTATTTTTCATGTACAGGCAGTTACAGTACTACTCATCTCCGGGCACTGAAATTGTACTCTATGCAAAGGCTGGTTGCTGAGAGCGGATCTTATCCAATGCTGGAAACTTCCATGGAAAGTTTGTTTTTGCTTTTTTCATCATCATCATTTTTTTATTTCATTTTTCAAATAGACAGGCAACAGACACAAAAGAAGACATGAAACAGGGCAAAGCAATAAGAAGCAACAGAACAGAATGTCACAGGCACAGAGTAGAGAATAAGAGGAAGTAGGCGATCAGTTTTCAGATTAAAGCAAATTATTATAACATAGGTACAAAACATAAACCGCCAGAAAAGAAGCAGCAACCGCGGAACGAGAAAAGACATACAAAACGAGATGAGCCTTAAATAATAATGAAACAGAACAGAAATATAATGCCACAACACACTTAAAAGCAAAATAAAATCAAGAACAAACCAAACAGGATACAAAACAAAATCTAACAAAGTTAAGCTAAAAGTAGTAAGTAGGGGGCCACATATGTTAAGCATATCAAATCTAAGAAACCACTGATTTAATAAAAGCAAGAAAAATAAGCAAACATAAACAATAAACATAAAACATAAGAAAATAGGACAAGCACTTAAGCAGCGTACAAACCTATCAAACTAAAAACATTTAATCAGAGCATGCAAGCAGTGAGAGCAACTAATGGAATCAAAACAAAACTAAAAACAACAGGAAAAAACAGAAAAACACACAAAACAAAGCAAAGACAGAACTGAACAATTTAAACAAACAGCAAAAGTCATGTTCGGCGAGTCCAAGCTATTACACTAATCGAATCAAACCAAAAAACGAAACAAAGGAAAAGAACAAAATAAGTCGGCAGCAAACAAACATAAAAACATAGAAGAGAAACGGAAAAGCAAAAGAACATCGCAAATACATTTGCCAGGAATGGGCGTTCGACCCCATAGCCCGTCCGGAGCAGTGATTAGCGAGAATGTCGCCAAACCCCAGGCTGAGGCTGGAGCAGCCAAAAGCCGCTCGGACACAGGTCAGTTGTTGTCGGCCGATCCAGCTGCATCGCCACTCCTCGTCAGCCGAGCCGTCAAGTCCTGTCTAGATCTTGAAACCCTATTTAGCAGGAGTGATCAGAACTGTACCAGAAGCCACCAATACAAAATATTTGTACCTTTCATCATTATTGATGTTAGGAAATTAAAATGTCTCTCCGATCTGTGTCGGCTTGGAACTGTTAACTACATGAAGCTGTGTTTGCCCCTGACCTGGTCAGTTTCAAGGGCTTGCTAGAAAAACATTTTTGTTAAACTGTATGCATATACATGATTATTTCCTGAGAGATCAGGTGGACTGCATGATGTGCTCACCTGTATTAAGCATGTATCTTACAAATATTGTATGTTGGAGACAGTGTCCCAAAACCTGGGGTGCTGGGTGCAGAACGACACCCAGTCAATCAGAATTTTCCACTCACGTTTATATTTTTTTGCTGAATTTACCACTCACTTCCAACAATATTTACTACTACTATTGAATAACTATTGAACAATATTTTACTACTTTTGAATTTTACTCAACAATACTTACTACAAAGCCCAGTTTCATTGCCTCCTCTACCAACGTCCACTGGAAAAAGAGAGCAGCAGAATCGACTAGAAGATCGCCAAATTAACTCGGCTCTTATGCACTTCTTTCGCTTTTCTGAAAGAGAATCTGGCGATTTCTATTTTTCTGGTCAATTATACCTGGCATCCTTATCTCCACCGATTTCAGTGGAACAACAGAATCGAAATTCTGGCGCGGGCAAGACGCTCAGTGCCCCCCTGCCCCACCGGAGAAAGTTCCAATGGGTGAACACCGCCACTAAATTCCACCACTCGCAAAATTGGTGAGTGGAAAATTAGACACCCTAGTCTTGTGTTGCCAAAAAAATGAGCTGACCGCTTTGAAAGATACATTTCTGGAAAGCAGTTTATCTGTGCATATGATTTCTAGGCTTACGTCCTTGAAAAGTTGTTTTTGTATTTCTGGTACCGAGAATAGTGAAAAACCATTTTTGGTCATCTTGCTGTTAAAAGCAATTATCTTGAAATTTGTATGGTAAGCAGCATATTTTTTTGACATTGTATCTTAGAAAATTAACCATTTATTGCGTAGAAAATAATTTTTATCCATATTAGCCCTTCATTGCTGCGTCCACGCCGTGTGACACCCAAATCCACTCACGACACCCTACGACACCCTAGGCATAAATACGCTGATATTTAAGTTGAACTAAAAGTGTCCGGTACTTTAATACATTGAAACTCTACATTTTCATTAAATGATTTTTTTTGGGCAACAAGAATGCATCCAGTTACCCTTCAAACATCGGCACTTTTTTGTATGGCTGGTCTACGGCGTGGACTTACCAAAACACCGTCTTTACATCTAGTAAATAAAAGCGGCATCTTTAGGCTTTTTGAAAGGCTGGTTTCGTATTCGTTATTGACAAAACATTGTTAGTCTACCTCTTGGTGTGCTTTTAGTTGTATAATTTTCTAGTCTATAAGGATTTAGAAAATTAATTTAGAGCAAGTTTTGAAATGCAAATTATGTTGCTCATGCGACTGGCAACTGGATTGCGATCAGAAATTTAAATTAGTAGTTGCTTCGACGCTTTTGCAACCCGCCGCGCCTGGCTGATTGTAGACGAAAGGAAGAAACAACAGAAAGGAGGCTGCAGCAGCTTCGATTAATATTGATAGAAAGCAGCATACTCATATGAAGGTGAGTATATATGTGAAGAGAAGCAGGGGAATTGACAGGTAAAGAAAAGAAACTTAGCAAGAGTCTGGAAGAGTTTATTGCCATGATAGAAAGTTTGTAGTTTCGTCTGGGTTAGTTAAGTGTAAACCAAGGCTCTACTGGGCCCTAGCATAGGTGTATGCGAGGTGCAGTGATTGAGGCCAGGAGTGGCCTCCAAAATTCCGATAGCTATAGGTATAGGTGTAGGAGGGGCGTTGTCCCGGACAGGAAAACTATACAGTGTATGCGTAGATAATTAATTTTGGAACTAGGTATTGCATGAAAAAATCCCTTTTCATTTTTCACCACCTGCCGATCTTGGAGGCCTCTCTGCAGAGTTGTCTAAGGGGGCCCCGATATTTCGTCTCAGGGGCCCTTAAAAGCTGGTCGTGTGGGAGTGGAGGGGCACAAGAGTTGGTCTAGGGAAGCCCCCCAAGAGTTTTAGTGGCTCCCAGAGTTCTTTCCCCCAAAGGTTGGTCTCAGAGGCCCCCAAAAAGTTTTATATTTGTGGAAATTCACCAACTCCATAAAAAATTGGAGACTGCATCAGGGGGTTTCAGCTGGTAAAGACTTACCTGCTTAACCCAAATTTCTCACATGGGAATGGTCAAACAATGCTGTTTGGGGATGATTTAAAAATATTTACTTTGAGAAAATTAAAGGAAATATCCATGTTTCAGTTCAAACAAGGGCTCTGAGAGTTTACCACCTGAGTACAAAATTTGAAATTTTTTACTCCGCCATACATTTTGAGAGGAATTTTCCACTCACTCGCCATACATTCCGAGCTGAATTTACCACTCGACACCCTAGCGCAAAACCTATTTTGGGTCACTGGTTGGAGAACACACAATACCAGTTAGGTGCTGATCATGCCATTTTGTGGAAAGTGCTGATAGGAACTGGCACCCTTTCTTTAATAGGTTCCCTCCATCTTTCAATGCCCATTTTCCAGTATGCAAAGTATGGCAACAAGCCAGACAAGTTGCACCAGCGATCTTAAGTTCTTGCACTGTCAGCCACAATAGAGGCTCTACAACGTACCATAAATGTAAGCATCTCTGAAATCTCTGATTGGCTAAACTGCAATCGCCTAACTTTGAATGCCAAGAAATCTACGTTTCAGCTATTTGCTCATAATAAAACTCTTGATCTCCAAATTAACATTGATAACGTCCCCCTTAAAAGAAACTTCTGTACCAAATATCTCGGCATATTGGTTGACGAGGATCTGAGGTGGACAACCCATATTAGAAGCCTCGAAAACTCTATATCCAGGGGAATTGGCATCATTCAAAGAAATAGGCATATTCTAAACTCAACTCATCTCCTTCTTTTGTATAATGCCCTTATTTTGCCCTTCTACATGTATGGAATTCAGCTCTGGGGCGCTACCTTTGAATATAAGCTTCGCAAACTCTCAACACTACAAAAAAGAATTGTTCGAATAGTTGATGGAGCTGACCGGCTCTCACACACCAGTCCAATCTTCAAAAAACATGCTATCTTAAAACTCCCCCACCTTGTTCAATTCACACAAATCAACTTCATGCACAAATATCTCCTCAATGAATTGCCACAACCTCTCTCTACGCGTCTCTCCTTCTTTGAGCATGCCCGAAATCAACGACATGTCAGACACATGCAACACTTTAACGTCCCTTTCGCTCCCACAATGTACAGAAAATTCTCCCTTTTCATAACCGCCCCAAGAGTCTGGAACAAAACTGTGGCATCAAAGATTCGGAACCTTAACGATGTACCTCGATCCAAATCGTTCTTTAAAAAAGTTGTTAAGAAAATATTCACTGATACCTACAATGAGTAATTAAGATGTAAATGGGTGAGCGAACTGGGCGCTTCCCCAATATCTAGCTAATTAAGGTTACCAAATTTTGCAACATCATGCTGCAGATAAGAGCTCGCTAGGTGACAAAAACTGCGTGTCGCTGTATCACGAAGTTGTTTGAGATGTTTTGACCTGCACTCCTATGCTGGCAAAATTTTTAAACCATTAACCGCGGTCATGATCTAACGTAGCACTGCGGGAGTCGAACAGGCCCGCCTCTGGCACCCTACTGCTAGTCCCTAAATCCCATGCTGATATGGTACCGTGTGCATACAAATTCCCATAGCCCCCCCTCTCTGCACATGCTCACGCTATGCGCACAGCTCCTCAGCTATAACCTAACCTATCCTTCTCCCACATCTAACTAATATGTTTCCGGCAGCTGCCCAGAGTCTCCTGTGATCTCGGGAGGTGTGATGCCGTTGCTGCTGCCCCTGCGGCCTCCCTGTGCCTGGTGCGGCGACTGCTGGATTGACGTTGGTGCTGCGTGTCTCGCCGGCCGGGCGTAGCCTGGGGGCTCCATGGGCTGCGCGGCGCGGTACTGCGGTGGCGGCGTCGCTGTGACCGCTGGGCGGCGCTTCGACGGCTGTTGGGTGGCGCCAAGGCCCTAATGGGTGGCGCTGCAGTGGCCGCTAGGCAGCGTTGGTGCCTGGCCGCTGTCTAGCACGGCTGAACGTAGAATTGCTGCGCGTCATCATTACTAACCCATGAATTTATTTTACTTTTTTTATTTCCTCGTGGGCCTTTTTTTTCATTTTTTCTGAATAGTTCTAACACTATTCCTCACGATGCTGTTTATGCACTACTGCTCCAATATTGTTTGAGCCGACATCTGAAGAATCGCGTGTTCAACAATCGCAGAATCAGGAATTCAAGAATCGGCAGAATCGCGTGCCTTTTATTCGTTTTACCCTAAGTGCATGTTGTAATGTGTATCGCCCATGTATATGTGTGGAAATATATGTATGGATATAAAAAATTCACCAATCAGTCATATACTAGGGATAAAAACGTGCCCATTCCTACCAACGTGATGCAACACTGCCTCTCTTATTAGTTATTTAAGGACTTTTTGTAAGGTCCCCTCCTGTGTCTATAACCATTCAGCTATTATTTGGTTGGTTTTCAGTGTCATCTTCCTCACACCAGTCTCTCAAACTCTCACCATGTTGATAAAATTCGCACCACTCGCTCCTGTCTGCAAGGGCACTCACACTGACAAGATCTTGTCGAAAATTCCATACTTTGCACTCTGGCCCATTTTCTACCCAGACTGTTGCTGATGCAGCAGGGAACCAACCAGGTCAGTAAACCAGGTACATACTTGTTACCAGGGGAATGGGATCTCCTTAAACCATGACAGATAGACAGATAGTGCTTTGAAATAAGCTGTTGAAGCTTTTAGTTCTCTATTTTGATCCATCTCAGGGCCTGTGTGCAAATTAACTACCTGACCTTACCTAGGGATTTCGTAAAATGGAGGCCAATGATGGCCTGCTGACTCTGTTATCTCATGAGCTCTATTAGGGGAAGTATTTTAAAAACAAACAAACATACCCCACCACTCCAGCGCTTCAGGTTAATGATCATGGATCATGGATTATCTGTAATATATGTTTTCAGTCCCCCCCTGGCAGCGGAGGCGGTTATTCCTTGTCCACACTTACAAGGTTAAAAATAAATGCATACTGATGGATCTTAAAAACTACCAAAACGATGACCAGGAACCCCCCCTAGAGCGTCGGCAAGACCGTTCCGCAGGGTGCAAGGGTGAGGGTCTGTACACTACCCTCACCAACACCCACTGGCACAGCACCAATCCCCAGACAAGCGCCCGCTCAAAAACCGTCAGCAGCACACAACTAACGCTCACCGCACCCAACGCGCCTCAAGGAGAGCGGCGATAATCAGCGTTCCGGCCCCATCCGCTAGGTGTCTCCGGTGGTACCACCGACCACCTCACTCCGTGCCACACCTATCCCCGCGATGCCAAACGTCAGTCTGTCCATTATGACCAGGCAAATATATAGTGAATATTACGAGGGACAGACAGCACACAAGCAGCGAAAGCTCACTCGCCGAGCAGCAGATCAGAGTACCCCGCAGGTTCTTTACTTTGTTGTTCACAGGTTTTGCACCAGAGAGTAGTCACTGAGCAGTTTGCTCAAGCCAGGGTACTCCTAGGTTAGTCCAGAGTGTCATGCTGTATGACCCTGGCTGTTGTGTCATTAAACACCAACCAACCACCAGAGTGTCATGCATTAGGTGGGTCCAGAAATCCTCTAGTCTGGCCTTAACTACTTTTATTTTTTTGTTCCCCACTGATAGTTGGTGGCTCGCGCTGGGCACACCTTGACCTGTGTAGTGAGGGATAAATGACTAATGATAATCTGGTACCACGCAAAGATGCGTTAGTGATATGATCTGAATTTACCAGCTACTGCATGACATGCTCATGTTTCTATGTAGCATTTTCTGAGGTATTGTTCCAATCTTTCATTTCGGTGTCTGGCTGCCTCCGCTTTGCGCTGCCTGTCGAGCGAACACTTGCATGGACAGTAGACATACTGGCGGTGGGTGCTTGGAAGCCATCTCTTAGCCCTTATCGTTCATTTATGTTTTGTGTGATTTCTTTTAAATTTTATCTGAATGCATGGTTTTTATTTGCTACCATATACTTTGTTCTAATTTCTCCTTTTTGCTCGCATCTGGCCTAATAACAACTACTTCCTTTTGCGTTGTGAGTATGGTCAGACTCCATGTGGTGTGTGGCCTCCCTGTAACCCATCTGCATCCAGGTGGACCAATGTGCATACACCTGTTTGTGGGACGCCAGTCTGCAAATTATGGCAGCAGGCCAGACGAGTCACACCAGCCATCTAGAATTCTCACACCAGTTTTCATCGCCAGCCACCAAAAATTCGCACCAATCTGCAATACATTAGGGCGAAAAACACATCCCTACCTACTTTTCATCCCCCTCCTGTGTCGTTATAACCATACATTCATCCCTCCATACCTTTATAGGCGGATCCAGGATTGCCAATCTGGGGGGGGGTGCCACTTTTGGCCGGTAAACCTGGCAGGCATGGGCGCCAAATCATACCTGTGGGCGCCGATTTTTGCATCCTGGGGGAGGGTGGGGGTGAGAAGCGGCATTTCAGGGGCGCCAAGAGTCGATGGGGGGAGGGTATTTGCCACCTTTGCCCTCTGGATCCGTGTATGCCCCATTCCCTGAAAGATGTTGCCTTACCACCACTCCCTTCAGCTGGCCTTACTGCCTCACCCATTCAGGTTTTATCTTTCAGGGCCTTGGGTCCAACCAAGAAACTACTATTGTAGCAGTATTGAACAATACATTGTTTTTTTGTTTTTTGCCGGAGTTGATGTGTACTAAACTCCATTTCCTCTCTTAATACAAAGGTGTACTACTATTTACGGGATATCCTGCCCATCGCCGTAATTGATTTGGTAAATTACGTCTGCACCTGCAGCACAGAGCAACATCGCTATATCATCACGCCCGGTAGCGTGGGAAAGTCTTGGGCACAGTAATTTGAAACTGTCCTTTGGGATAAATGACACTGAGAGGAAAACTCAGTGTTCGGCAGGACAGTATCCCGGAAAGCTTTCGCTCGTTTTAAGTTCACTTTCTATCAAAAGGTGTGTCTTGCGCCCCCTAACTAATTGCGCCCCCCTTATAACAGAGAAAGGTACTAGTGGCAGTTTGTTTTGGGCAGCTTAATCCAGTTCTCACCTCCAGTCCATACATTTTCCCAACGTTTCAATGAATTCGTGTGTAAGAACGTATTTTAATCAGCTAGTGAAATAAAATCTGTCTAAATTCATAAATTCATTCCAAAATCGATGGTTTTAATTTCAAAGCCAGAAATGTATTGCATATTCTGAAAGCAACAATTATAGATTCCCCCTGGTGGTGAATTTTAAGGCAGACATATCTGATTTAAATGAAAAAAGTATTTGTGCCCTGGTCAAATGCGCCCTATCCAAATATATGTTGAAAAATCAAACCCAAAGCCTTTCCGTATGACTGAGATTTTATTATTACATGTCATTGTGAATGCAGGAATACCACATTAAAATGACTTCCTGGCCCTCCAGATGAGAAGTTTGGGAGTAAGCCGAGCCCCATTTGTTCGTATATTTATGTTTATTTTTGCCGTGCCATTCACTTAACATGGTATGAGGGAAGAGCGCAATTAAATCTAGATGCGCCCTCCCCCGGGCGCAATTAGCCTCACACTTTGGCAAATACGCCCATTGCATAGTTTCACTCAAATTGGAATTCACTCTTAGAACACGCTACTTTCAGGCCAGGAATTGCTTTTTTCAATAAAAAATTATTGGATTTTGTGATTTAAAGGAAAATGATTGGATTTTGTGATTTAAAGGGAGATACGCGAAAAATTATTATTGTGGTTTCTTGCTATTTGAGAATCCTGATTACGAAACTGTCAATTATTTTTGTATCTTCGGCAAAATTTTGGGAGGCCACTCACTTATTATCGAAATAGGTTAACAGTTCCGATAAAATGTTGAAACGTTCACCCATCACTTTCTTTTCGAAAACTATTTAAAGTTGAAAAGTATTGTTTTTTGTAATAGAAATGCCGAAAACAAGGAGCAGAGCAGAGCATACATAAGGAGCAGAGCAGTAGACAAGAAGGCCAAAGGCGCAGTTTCACGGATAATTGCTAAAAACATAAGACACTAACAAACACACCAGGGACGGCGGATTCCAGGGTGCAAGTGGTGCAGTTGCACCACTCGATTTTTTCAAGTGGTGCAAAAGTATCTTTTTGCACCACTTGTTTTGGCTTTGCCCAGGAGGCGCCCCCCAGGCCTCAGCCGGCGCCCCCGGCCGGTCAGAGAAAATCAAGCCTAATTACCGCCTACCTGAAGAGGTAGGATCCTCTGTGAAAAAGACATTTTCATACATGAATGACGCACCTTGACATCAAAACTGCGCCCTGGAAAGCAAAAGGCGCCCCCCTTGAGTAAATGCGCCCCTCTGGATAGCATAGGCGCCCTTGAAAAGCGTATGTGTAAAATAAAATACACTTTCAAATATGAATGGCGCCCCCTGACATCAAAGCTGCACCCTGGACAGCAAAAGGTGCCCACCCCCTTGAGTAAAAGCGCCCCTCTGGATAGCAAAGGCGACCTCTAGACAGCAGAGGCGCTCCTGGACAGAAAAAGGCACCCCCAATTGAGGAGTAACGACGCCCCTGAATAGCATAGGCGCCCTCTGGTTAGCACAGGCACTCCTGTACACTAAGAGGCGCCCCTCCCCCCATAGAGCAAAGGCACCCCTCTGGATATCATAAGCTCCCTTTAATAGCAATCGCGCTCCCTGGACAGCAGGGGCGCCCTCTGGATAGGATAGGCGCCCCCAAAACAGCAAATACGCCCTTTGATACCAAAAGCGCCCCATGGACAGAACACACCCTCTGGATAGCATAGGCACCCCTGGACGGCAGAGACGCCCCTAAAGAAGAGCAACGGCACCCCGGGATAGCATATGCGCCCCTGGTTAGCACAGGCACCCCTGGACAGCAAAAGGCGGCCCCCGCCCCTGAGTAAAGGATCCGGGTCTCTGGATAGCATAGGTGCCCCGGGATAGCGCAGGCGCCTCCTGGACAGCAGAGACGCCTCCGAAGAAGATCAACGGCGCCCCTTGATATCATATGCACCCCCTGGTTAGCACAGGCATCCCTGGATAGCAAAAGGCGCCCCCCCGAGAGCAAAGGCGCCCCCTCTGGAAAGAATAAGCACCCATGGATAGGAAAGGCGCCCCCTGGAAAGGACAGCAGAACATTTTTTAAGGAAAACTCAGTGGAGGCGGGGCGGTGGAGATTTTCTTGTGCTGGCCATTATAATGTCTTCGGGGGATCAAACCCCCATTTGGAGGGGGCGTTAATAAAATTTAGACGTGCTAGTGTTAAAAAATGTCTCCTAATTTTTGTTATTCCATATTCTAAAGATTAGAGATGCTGCCCAGGACTGCGGTTTTTTTTTCAACGGAAAAAGGCCAAACTGGGTTTGCGAAAAGGCCAAAAGGTTCAAATTGTATTTGCACTAAAAAATCTTGTTTTTTTATAAATTTCGTCCAAGTTCTTCCCAGTACGGCTGTTGGAGTCTGATTTTCATTAAAGTCCTCAAGGGACTTGTCACGGAGACCCCGACCCCACCACCCGAACGAGTAACGCCCACAATGAAGGGTTGATTTAGAAGCCAAAGTTTAACCTCCTACAAAGCACAGGGATGGCCGCCTCGCTCAGGTCACCCTCTCATCAGTCAGTTGCCAGCCGACCTACGTCGGACAAACGATTGAGCGCCGGAGCGTCTCAGGGGAACCGATCTCAAGCCTGGACATGCACTGCCACTGCATGCTTCTCAGCAGCGGGCCGGAGCCCGACGCTCTACCAACCGAGCAACCGGGGCGGCCAAATGGCCAAATAAATACCACAAAAGCCATATTTGAGGCTAAAACGAACCCTACCGGGTGTCATAAACCCACAGAAAAAGGACAGAGCACTTTTGTATCACTGCAGTGAACAGTGCACTGTATAAAACTAAATGTTGATAATTTGATATTGACTTGACGATATATTTTTAGCACACTGCCCATCTCATAAGAAGGCAGGAGTCCCCTTCCAATCCCGTGTGGCGACCCAATTATTTTATCCACATAACTAAACAATTTGTTAGCATCATCAATTATCTTGGCCGCACCACTCCTCGCTAACATTTGATATCTTCCTGCCTTTTCTGTGAATTGTTTGCTCTTGAACAGTGACGGATCCATAGGCAGATCCAGGATTGCCAATCGGAGGGGGAGCACCTTCCCGGGGGGCGCCATCCGGAGCAGGGGGCGCCACTTTTGACCGGAAAAACCTACCAGGTGGGCGTAAAATCCTATCGGTGAGCACCGATTTTCGCATCCTGGGGTGGAGTGGGAAGCGCCACTTCAGGCGAGTGCCATCGACCTTTCAGGGGGCGCCGTGACCATTTCAGGGGGTGCCAAGGATCGATCGGGGGGCTGCATCTGCCCCTCCCCTTTGCCCCCTGGATCCGCGTATGGGCGGATCTAGAATTTTAGTAAGGTGGGGGGGGAAACGCGGAGCCTCAAAGTGGGCACTTTACCATCAACTTTTCACCCAAAGGGCGCCTATGGTATTCGGTTTTCGGTTAAGATTATTTTGGTAGCCATGTGATTGAATGCTGAAATAGATCATGGCAGGAATAGGCATGTGTGATTTGTGACATAAATGGGACCTACTAGAATAAAAGAAAACAGCTTCAACGTGTCCAAGTACTCTCTTGATGAATTGGTAATTTTTTTTCGTTTATTGGCTATGATTTGCGCGTTTAATGATCATGTGCAGTGTTCAGATCGAAGTGAAAAGACCATTCAGATTGATAAAACGAGTATATTTTATCACTGACCATCCACTTATACCATCAACCATCGCCTTCAGGTCAAGTTCAGGACTCACTTAAGAGAAGAGGTGAGCGTGCACTGTGCATGCCCAAATCGAGACACAGCCGCCCTCCCGATGGACAGACCGCGCAGAAATACGTCCTCGTCGCGTTTGATTTCGCACACGCGTACGACGTAGTGGACCACCACCTGCTACGCGTTCGCCTGCTGTAGATGGGGCTGTCAAATTGCACGGTGGCCTGGATTTGGCAGTGACTCCGGGACCGAAGAGTCCAGGTGGAACTAAATGGTGTGCTTTCCAGTGAGCGCATTTTCCGAACTGGCCTGCCGTAAGGAAGTGTCTTATCGCCAGTTTTATTTTGTATGGGCGGCTCGGCTGGTAGACGCACTCTGCGCGGTTCCCGGATGCTCCCCTACATGTACGCCGATGATACGGCGGCTCTCTGCACGGGCAACAACATCCAAGTTGCCAAGGACCGGGCGCAATAAAGCTGCTGCTGGCACCCTCATGAAGTGGACCCGACAGCACAAAATGGTGGTATCAGGAGCCAAGATCCAAGTACTGGTGATGTCCCAGTGGGCCAGAGACGCCGATCCCTTCAATTTTAAGGTCGACGGGAAGTCTGTCACTGCTGGAGACACCCTACAGCTACTTGACGTCACCATCGATCGGCTCCTCCATTTCGGTCCACACTGTAAGAGACTGTGGGAGAAGGTCCACCCCCGCATCTCCCACCTACGTCAACTGTCCGGCTGCAACTGGGGGCTGCACGAACAGCACCTCCGAACCGTCGCTACTGGCTACGTGAGAGGAGCGATGGAGTAAGCGGCCGCAGCATGGCTCCACGCCACACCGCCATTTCATGTCGAGCTGCTGGAACGCAAAATGAGAGCGTCGGCGCGTATCATCACAGGATGCACCCACTCCACTCCCAGCCGAGTTAAGACTCCCCGCGTAGCGGCCAGAAGGAGGGTACTCGCGACCCGACTGCTGGTGAAATTCCATACCCTGCCGCCTGAAGACCCTCTGTGAAGACGTGCGGAGGCGACAGCGCCCTCTCGACTCTCCTCGGTGACCGGGTGGCGGCAGGTGGGCAAAGACATGTGGGATCAAGCAGGCATCTCCCTCCCCATCGAGTCTTTCCTTCCTCGACGTCTTCCACTGTGGGTATCAGGAGAGTGAGTCACATTTCAACTAGACGTGGGCCCACTGACATCAGGAGCGCTACCTGTCCGGAAGAAGCGAGTAGCTCTCCCCCACCTCGCTTCCCTGACTCAATGTGCCACATGGGTGTGGACCGACGGGTCAGTGCACGGAGGGGTCACGAGCGGGGGAGCTGGGTCTTCATCGAGTCACCAGACAGAGCCCAGCATGAGCTCAGGCGACCAGCAGGCTCGCTCTGCTCGAGTTTTCAGGCTGAGATGGTAGCCATCCAAACTGCCTGTGTCTTCCTACTGGACTAATCAGTGCACACAGAAGATCCAGTCATCTTCAGCATGGCCTGCCAAGGTGACGACGCATTATAGAAATAAAATGGCTTCAATGTCTGCAGATAAGACAGCGAATCGGTAAAAATCGCAAACTTCCTCACCATCAGCTTAGACACCTGGTCCAAACAGCAAAAAAAGGAGTACAGCTCTGAAGTAAAAATGGATCCTTCGTAAGGTAAACTAGAAAACTTCTCTACATCGTCACCAACAAATGCACGCCCTGTGCCATTGTCACTTTCTTTTGCAACCGTCTATATAGAAACAGACATGGTTTTCGAACGGCTCCGCAAGCAAGTTCATAAAATATTGGCGCGTCGGTTCAGGAGGCAAATTTTTGCTTTGTTGGCGTAGGTTGTGTTCGTGTTAACTGTCGAGATGAGCTATGGTTCAATAACAGCTGCTTCATGTGGTTCGACGAGATTGCTGTCGATACCAGCCTGTGCCAGCCAGGCACAGACTCTCACTGCCTGGTGACGGGTTGCAAAACGCGAGCCACTGTCTATCTGACTGAGGTAGGCGTCGCCAAAAAATGTTTGGTATGTGGGGCGTGTTGGTGACTTATTTTAAATGGAACGTGGCACCTTGGTAAAATCCTGGAATTTTGTGTAATTAGGCGTACTTTTAGCCGAAAATAATGAAACCACTCATGATTTCTCTGAAAAATGTACAACAAGCTCAATGCTTTTATTTTTAAAATACTCCTCTAGAAAAATGAATAAATATCTGCCTCTGGATGATGTCATGATCTGGCAACCACTACCATACTCGAAACACTTCAAGGGCTTCGATTGGCTGATGCTTATCGTGATGTCAGCATATGTCGTCACACCAGCAGCTCACAACAATGGCCGCCTGGCGAGAGGTACATGAGAGGTACATTTCGGGTACGTTTTAGTTTTTTCTACGGAAAAATCGAGTTCCAAGACAAATGATATATAGAGCACCTGGTTTTCCGATTTGCTTTACAACTTGGCTATCTCAGTTAAAATCACGTTCTAAAGGTGCCACATTCCTTTTAATGGCTTAATGCAAAGCGAGTATCTTACTGCGCATTTGTAGCGGTATTTCACTAATTTCCACTAGCATGCTTATTATGGGTGAAGCTTGGAACGCTCCTGTTACTATTCTGATAGCGAGATGACGGACATATCGATAATCTTTTTCGCTGACTAAGGAGTGGCCTCATACGCAAGCCCGGTCTGCGACCTGGGATAACCCCCCACCGGCGCAGGAGAGCCGCATGACAATGTGCTGAAATCAACCATATTTCATTCTCAATGTATCTCTTCATAAACCTGTAGGTCAGTGCCATCATTCTTTTCTTTGAAATAAATAGTAAATATCCCGCAGTCAACCCCGGATTCGACCCGCGCACCCCTCATCACGAGGCAGGACCTCTAATCACTAGACCACTGCGCCACACTGTACCGACTCCCACTAACCCTACACCTGTGACCCGTCAGGAGGTCACTGGCCGGTATCACGCAATCAAAACGATGTCGTGATCGTGGCGCCGGGTGTTGTGTTCGTACAGAAAAGGCATGGTATAAAGCTGCTTCTAGAAGACGAACCAAACATTAGATTCGCCTAGAATCACTTGTATCGGCGACCCAGGACCCTAAGCTAGCTTTATGCCAAATTGCATCCACTTCCATTCATTTTGAGGACTTGAAACCATGGTGAGAAGCAAACATGTTCCGAGAAATTTAGCTCCTTGAAATACCCTTTCGGACGAATTACTCGAAAGCCGTTGGAGATAAGTGGGTAGTGTAAATGAATTGAATGACTGCTATTAATTTTCCTATTCAGCCATGTCAATTCTGAGCTTGTGAATGACATGTGCTCTGAACCGAAAAGCTGCAAATAAAAGGTTTTCTACTAAAATTATATTTATACATATAAGACAGTGAATTTTATTATCACGATATCCATCTCCGAATATTATCAAGCGGAAGCAATGTTCTTTCATTATTTGAAATGAAAAGTCAAATCGGCGCATTAGATCGCGAGAGATTAAGATTTAAATGAAATGAGCAAAAATGTAGTCCTCCGGCAAAATGGCAAAAACTAGGTCAGAATTTTACGTTTTCCACTGGAAACTATGCCTAAGCACAAGAAAATTGACGTAGCTGCCTCCACGTGGCTGTCTTTAAACTAACTGAAGCGTGCCTTCTGACATTTCGAGCTTACAAGTCGGCTGTCAAATTTCAATATCTTTTTGCTTGTACTAGAAATACTGCGTTTTGGCGTAATAAATATTGTCGGACCAGTTCGAACTTTTTTTCTTAGGTGGCCTTGTTGCTTATTCAAAAGGAGGCAAATTTCAAGTTCGTCGCTTAAGAAAAAGAAATGATAAAAATGCAAAATTGAAAACATTTGTTCCAAAATTTCTCAAAAACTATTTTGAATTTAAATTCGGGGGTCTTATTTTGGGCGTCTAGCGTAAAAGGGCAATCACCCTACACAATTGCAGAGCCCTGGTATCAACTGTCAGAACCGCCAAACGGCCAGAATAGGGCCTCTTGAGAAATCTCAATCCGCTTCGCTCCATGGATTTCGTCATGCGGCTCTGACACAGCCGTACTCGATCTTCGGACGAATAAGTGATCTATACAGCATAAGAAGCTTATAACGTAGCGTATAACAATGAGCGTATAACGTGCGCATAACGTATATATAGGCGATAAGCGTATAACGTGTATAGCATGAGAAACATTTCTCTATCTGCACGGTATCTCATCCTCGTCAACACCTTCGGTATTTTCAGCGTATCGAAACATGTTTTTGCGGAAATCCTTCAGGTGTGGCACATATGAAAGCTTATCGAGTGTGAGCCTGATAAATCTGGTTTCTGCTACAACGTCGCTCGGATCTCCGCGAATTTACAAAATCGGGTATTCAGTCTCAATGTCTATTATAAAAGTGCATGCACTATGTCTTTGAACTTGAAAATTTCAGTCCATTGCGTGTGATCCATTGCTGCAATATGTCAAGGCCAGGCTGCAGCCGCCTCTGCGCAGCTGCTGTAGTAGACACTGTCACACATATTGTGAAGTCTTCAACGAAAAACACGTGACGTATGTTTGCGGGAAGTGTCTGCAATATCATTGGTCATAACTGCAAACAAGGCTATGAATATCGCAGAATCCTGGGCTATGCTACTCTGTTGCTGATGCCAATCCGATACGACTGAGTTTACGCGAAATCTAAAATACCTATTTTTCGGAATATTAGAAATAAACCACCCCAAGTGGCCTCGCACGCCGAGTCCAAAGAGTTTCTGCAGAACGCCATTGGATAGCAAAGGCGCCCCCAAGAGATGATGGCGCCCCCTGGGGGAGGTAGGCGCCCCCTCCAGAAAATCTTGCACCACTTCTCGAAAATGGAATCCGCCGTCTCTGAAACACACACATGTATGTTGAAGGTACTTGCTATACAAAGATTTGAAGAGGGAAAGCCGAAGACATTGTGTTCAACCTAGGTTTGTTTTAGATATATAAAGAGGCTCGAGAATTCTTAAATCTACACCTGTACCACACCTATCTAGAATTTTGAAATCATCAATGGTGACCGGAGTATCACATTGATGTGAATGTTCGCGAATCGCAGACGGATCTGGATTCGCCACCATTCGGTTAGTCCGGTCGGACATACCTAAGTGTTGTTTTATCCTGCAGTGTAATGAACGATGGGTGGAACCAACGTATGACGCACCACACGATGCGCAGCAGAATTGATACACCACTGAGGATTGGCAACTCTTAGGTGACCTGTCCTTGAACCGGAAGATAGAACTCAAGGATGAGCTGTTCTGAAGGACGATCTTTGGATTGAGATAAGGGTAATATTTGGAAAGAAGGGACAATAACTCTTTAAGTTTTAGAGACTGCTGACCAAAATACGGAATAACAAAATATTTCTCAAGTTTCTTAACTGTACATGCCTTGGGAGATAAATCGTACTTCTTATTCAAGAAATCCTTGACCGAACAATCATCTGAAGGAAGTTCTGAAAACATACAGAGAGAAGCAAAATGAAATTCACTCTAGGAAGCTCAAACGTATTGGGATTGAAAACACTATTCGACCTTGTGACCCTGACAGCGTCATTTTTAACTTTTCATCGAAGGCACTACCTGCAAGAATCAAAACTTTACTCGCATTTGGACTTGACTTTAAACTACCTGTATGGAAGCTTAACTTTTACCGATACTTTCTATGCTTCGAGAAGTTACTTCACACTGTATCAGATCTACATCTACCTTCAAGCTTTGAACTTCGTGATGTGAAAGAATAGTTGAGATTCATTAGCTTAAAATATTTTCATGGCTTTAAGTCTTCTCGGGTGTTTTCACCAGTGTTCACTAGACATGATGTTAACTTGCTGAAAGATTTTGCTGCCGATAAGTCAATTGTTGTTACTAAACCAGACAAAGGGAGATGTGTTGTGATTTTGGACAAACATCATACATTGATAAGGTTAAGTCAATAATGTCTGATGCTACGAAATTTCATCTTATTAATGAACCTGTGCTTAAAACCATTCGACAAGTTGAGGATAAGGTAAACCGCATTATTTCAAAATTCAAGAAACTATCTATGATATCGGACTCGGTGTACAAAGAACTTTATGTGTCTGGCTCCACTCCTGGTATTTTGTACGGACTTCCAAAAGTCCATAAGGTGCTGGTTCCTCTACGCCCAATTTTCGCTGCCTGTGGGACTCCAACGTACAAACTTGCTAAATTGTTGGTCCCCCGACTTTCGACACTAACCGTAAATGAGTATACAATAAAAAACAGTTCCGAGTTCGTACATAGTTTAAGTGGGCTTCAACTCACTTCCGACATGGTTATGGCTAGCTTTGATGTTCAAGATTTGTTTACTAACATCCCGGTGAAAGAAACTATTGAAATAACTATCAGCAATTTTTTTCAGAAATAATTGCGTAGACATAGCAGGGATTACTGCGAAGTGCTTTCGCTCACTTCTTGAAGTGGCCGTTTTGAACTCCTACTTCATTTTTAACGATCTTCTCTATAAGCAGGTCGATGGGGTAGGCATGGGTCTTCCTTTAGGCCCCACCTTTGCTAACATTTTTCTATGTTTTCATGAGAAGAAATGGTTGAAAAACTGTTCAGCCGGCTTCCGCCCAGTAACGTATAAGAGGTTCATTGATGATGTTTTTTTAATATTTTGTCATAGATCACATGCTGATAAATTTCTTAGTTTTCTTAATGCTCAACATCCAAATATTTAGTTTACAAAAGAAGTCGAACAGAGTGGTAAACTGCCATTCCTTGACGTATGCGTTAGGAGGGTCGGCTCTAAGCTTGAAACATCAGTCTATCGAAAGCCAACATTCACTGGCCTAGGAACTAGTTTTTTAGCTTTATATCCCTTGCTGTAAAACGTGCCATCACCTTGACGTCAACTCACTTCCGTTAACATCATCTATAGGGCATTTAGTATCAGCTCATCAGTCCAACTTTTCCACAGGGAACTCCACTTCTTAAAGCGCTTCTCTAAAAACAATGGCTTTCCCATTCATCTTTTTGATTGTTCGGTCAAGGATTTCTTGAATAAGAAGTACGATTTATCTCCCAAGGCATGTACAGTTAAGAAACTTGAGAAATATTTTGTTATTCCGTATTTTGGTCAGCAGTCTCTAAAACTTAAGAAAGAGTTATTGTCCCTTCTTTCCAAATATTACCCTTATCTCAATCCAAAGATCGTCCTTCAGAACACCTCATCCTTGGGTTCTATCTTCCGGTTCAAGGATAGGTTACCTAAGAGTTGCCAATCCTCAGTGGTGTATCAATTCTGTTGCGCATCGTGTGGTGCGTCATACGTTGGTTCCACCCATCGTTCATTACACTGCAGGATAAAACAACACTTAGGTATGTCCGACCGGACTAACCGAATAGTGGCGAATCCAGATCCGTCTGCGATTCGCGAACATTCACATCAATGTGATACCCCGGTCACCATTGATGATTTCAAAATTCTAGATAGGTGTGGTACAGGTGTAGATTTAAGAATTCTCGAGTCTCTTTATATATCTAAAAACAAACCTAGGTTGAACACAATGTCTTCGGCTTTCCCTCTTCAAATCTTTGTATAGCAAGTACCTTCAACATATATGTGTGTGTTTGTTAGTGTCTTATGTTTTTAGCAATTATCCGTGAAACTGCGCCTTTGGCCTTCTTGTCTACTGCTCTGCTCCTTATGTAGGTTTTTCATTTATTACACTGATGATGATATTGTAATATATCGAAACCGGTCTGGATGTTGACATATGTGTCTTTATTAATTGTTAAGTTCATACTTTTACTACAACTTAAAAAAGAGTCTTCATTCCTATATATATATATACGAGGGTTATAACCAAATATTTAAACTAACTCAAGAACAGCGAAAAACATGGAGAGAATTGGAGCGAGAAACGAAAAAGCTAATCAACACTACATATTCCTTGGTCTTCAACAAAACATGTAAAAATGAAAATATCCTGCCTAAATATTGCACGATATATATATATATATACATATATATATATATATATATATATATATATATATATATATATATATATATATATATATATATATATATATATCCATTTTTCCATCCATATCTATTTCCAAAATATCCTGCCTAAATATTCCACGATATATATATATATATATATATATATATATATATATATATATATATATATATATATATATATATATATATCCATTTTTACATGTTTTGTTGAAGACCAAGGAATATTTAGTGTTGATTAGCTTTTTCGTTTCTCGCTCCAATTCTCTCCATGTTTTTCGCTGTTCTTGAGTTAGTTTAAATATTTGGTTAGCAAAGCTATCCATTTAATGCATTTTTACGTTTCGGTGTACACTCACCATCTTCAGAAAATTACATAAAGTACAATATTTTACCCACACAGAATACATATAACATAATTACACTCTTTGATTCGAGTTGGGAAGGATAGGTATAAAAATTATTCTTCTTTGAATTTTTGACGTCAATCAGGAGGTTGCATGTTGGTTGGTGTTCGCATCCTCCGTCTAGGCTGGCTGTTTAGGTCTTAGTTTTTGAATAGTTCTAATCTTGTGTAGGACTTGAGTTGTTTGTTTATTTCCGGGCTTATTTGTTTGATGAGCAGCGCTTCGGAAATCTCTAGTCGCTTTGGGTCGTTGTTTCGTAGCAATATTCTAGTGTTGGTCTCGAGGTCGTTTCGGAGTAGTCGGCGGTTGTGTTCTTGTCGCATGTGTTGAAGTGGTGCTCCGTCATTCAGATGGTACGACATTCTCCGGGAGAGAGTGGTGGTCGTCATTCCAACGTAGCTTATCTTAAGAAGCTTGCAGTCTTCTTCAGGATAGAAATATTGATAGTCTACGTTGGTCTGCTTGGTGTCCTTTGTGATGGTGGTCGCGTTGTTGCGCATGACTAACTCCCGTGTTTTTCGACTTCTGTAGTACACGATGAGGTTCAGGTTGTTCTTGTCAGTGCAGGCGACGTTGTTGTGCACAATTTGCTTAATAACGCGTTCATCTACTCGGTATGATGACGTCATTTGGTTCTTGTAGAACAGCTTGAGTGTTGACTTAGTCGGTTTCGGAGGATCGTTGTTTTTCGGAGAATCGTTGTGTTGCGTCGGCTTATTTGCTTTCGGATTTCGTTGTCAATGATACGGTTCGAATACCCGTTGTTGATGAGTACTTGTTTCGTGCGTTGTAGCTCGGCGTGTATGCTCTTCCAGTCAGAACAGTGGTGGATGGCCCTTCGTATGAATGCCCGGATCACACCTAGTTTATAGCGATCCGGACAAACACTTGCCGCGAGTTTCAATGAGCAGATCACCAAAGTCGTCTCTAGCTGTCAAAAGCGAGTCAACATTCTCCGCATGCTCGGCGGCACAGAGTATGGCGGGGATCGAAAGACCCTGCTTATGCTCTACCAGTCCCTGATACGGTCCATTCTCGAATATAATTCGTTCGTTTTTGACTCGACGAACAAGACCAATAAACTAAAGCTAGAGCGAGTCCAAAATGCCAGTATCCGGGCAGCCACAGGCGCGCTCAGAGAATCCCCCATCACCAGCCTGCTAACTGATAGCGGGCTATGCCCACTGCAGACAAGACGCGACGCCCAGCTTATTTCTTACTACATTAAGGTCCAATCCACCGAAAAACACCCGGCAAAACAATGTTTCGCCCATCCCAGACGAGCAAATAAAGCCACTCTACAGAAGTGGCCCCCATTTAAGCACAGAGTAGCGAAAACCCTGGAAAGCCTAAATCTTGCACTGCCAGCAACAATAGGCAAACCTCCACTCTCCCGCTTCTGGACTCGAAAGAGCCCAAAGTGGAATTTCTTTTCACTTCCCGTAAAACGGACTTCTCAGAGGAAGAAGTCTCCCAGAAATTCCTAGAGTTCCGATCTTGTAACGCGGACAAGACCTTTATATTTACAGACGGCTCCAAAATAGGCGAAAAAGTAGGCCTCGGCATCTGGGGGCAAAATATTTGCCTACAGAAAAGACTTCCGGACAACTGCTCTATCTTCACAGCCGAGGCTGTTGCCATACTAGATGCATTAGCCATAATCAGAACCCAAAATATCAACCCAGCCGTCATCTGTTCAGACTCTAAATCTGTCCTGCAGACCGTCAGTAACGTAGTCAACCCCAGCCACCACGTTATAGCAGATATTCAGAAAGGTATCGATGATACCCCTGATGTCTCTTTTCTTTGGATCCCGGGCCACTGCAAAATTCAAGGAAATGAAAAGGCCGATGAGCAGGCAAAAAAGTCCCTAGAACTTAGAGAGATCGCACCCTTAATGTGGTCTGGAGATGATAGCAAAGCTCTCCTCCAGGACAGTATCCGGAAGCAAATTCAAAATAACTTGACAACAAACCACAGCGCCCACCTATTCTATATCAAGCCTAACATCGGCTACTGGCCCAGTTCCAACCAAAAGAGTCGCCGGCGCGAGGTTATTTTAACCAGACTCAGAAATGGACACACAAAATTAAATGCCTTTTGGAACGAGGGTACCTGTGGTACCTGCGACGCAATGAAGAATCCCTATCACATTCTCATCAATTGTCCCCAGCACAATACCCATCGGCAACCCATGCTAGATTACTGCCGAATCCAAAACATCCCTGTAGACCTAAAAACTCTGCTCGGTAACGACCATCCTGAGCTACTCGAAAAAGTCTTTACATTTCTAAAGGACTCTGGGCTAGAGAAGTTTCTATAAATCACCCCTCCCAGTATATATGATGGAGGGTGCATGATGCACCCTCAAAGTAGGACTTGCCTATTTTCAAATTAACCATTCATGTCACAGATGATCCACTGCAAAATTTAAGCAATAGTTGTTTAACCTTTAAATGGTTTATCGTAGGCTAAGGATAGGTTATGTTAGGCTAGCTTTGAAATCAGGTTAGGTTAATTAGGTTAGACTTCTTCACCGCAGTGATACCTTTCACTGCGGCTCTATGCTAACCACACTCATACTCTTACTAACAATCTAACTGTCCTCTCACACTTCTTTTCCTCTGCGCGGCGGCTGCCCAGCCGGAGAGGGGAGCTGCAACCTCACCTCCGGGTTGCAGAGTAAATTCGCGGCACCCTGGCCAGGTGTTTAGCGCAGTTTCTAAAATATGAAAATTATTGATTTAACGGAGGATTTCGAGTAACGTAGACAAGCGGACATCAGTAGCTGACTCACAAAATTCTAAATTCTAAATTCCAAATTCTAAATTTAAGGTCTTCAACCACAGAGATAACCTTCGCACTCTGCGGGTCTAAATTTATTAAAAGACCTCCCTTGGCATGGCTATGCCATTGCCACGACCGTCCATTTGCAAGCTAAAACATCTTGCAACCCATTACTTGAAATAACTCCCATTGCTTTAACAGACTAACGTAGCTTGCCCTCACGCAAAATTCTCAAATTCTCCTATACACTCCTTTAGAGGCGGGCAAAGGTGCTATGCACAGAACGCCTAATAAAAAGTCATAAAGTAAAGTAAGTACTTGCCGCGTTCATGTAGTGCCCACTATCCGTTGGTTTTCTGAAGACATTAGTTTTTAGGACTCCATTGGAGCACTCGATGTCTACATCCAGGAAGTGAATCCGGTTCTCGTTGATGATCTCGGTTGTAAAGTTCAGTACGGAATGATCTTTAAATGCCTCTACTAGGCTTTGAAGGCGGATTTCATCACGGACATCTAGATAGCAGTCATCCACATAGCGGCAGAAGGTGTAGGGTCTCAGCTCAGGGTTCGATGGCACTGTGTTTTCCACGAGGCACATGTACATATCCGCAAACAGGCACCCTAGGGGGGAGCCCATGGCGATGCCTTCTATTTGTTTGTAAAGCTTGCCATCTGGGCTACGGAATGGGGCTTCTGTGGTACAAAGTAGCAACATCTTTTCGAGGATCTTCTTCGGTATCTTCAAAGGTGGTAGAGTCGGGTGATTGTACACAGCGTCTATGTTGGTTGTCTCTTTCGCGGGAGCGTTTGTGAATAAACTCTCAACGTCGAGAGGTGCGAGTAGTCCAGCGGGTGCCTTCGCTCTGACGATCTCGAGGAACTCGTCAGTGGACGCAAGGCTGTATTTGACTGGTGTGTAGGGCTTTATCAGACTGTTCAGAGTTCTAGCCAGTAGGTACGTCGGTGTTGGGACTTGTGATATTATAGGTCTTAGTGGATTGCCTTTTTTGTGCGTTTTGATGGAACCGTACGCATAACCAGGGGCATAATCACCGGCGATCTTCTTGAAGTGGATATTATGCACTGCTGCATTAGTTGCATCGATCAGTTTGTTGGCTTTAGTCTTAACTTGATCTTTGGGGTCCCTTGTAATGCGTTTGAAAAAGCTAATCAACACTAAATATTTCTTGGTCTTCAACAAAACATGTAATATATATATATATGTATCTTTTACACCATTATGCCTCAATTAAGGTCTTCAAATCGACCTTAACCCATTAACGCCCGCACCTAATTTCAGCTTTCAAATTGGCGAAACAAATGTTTTCCTATATTTAGAAGATGCCCAATAAGATGTTCCGAAAGTTTTAATTTGACACCACTTTTAGATTCTGAGATATGGCACCGGACAAAAATGACCCGCTGGGCGTTTGGGACATCGGCTGGCACTGCGCGGCCGGCTCCCGGGCGGCGCAGTCACGGTACTCAGCGGCCCAATGCGCACCGCTTTTACTGCAGTTTTGTGAAGTGTTTTTATTTCCTCTTGTATATTGGCCATAGTAAAATGTTGAGACAGTTTTATGCTCTTAAGGTTTGATTAAAGACAACACTAACTGCATATTTGCAAATAGTATACAATAACCTAGTGTACAAGTGGTTAACCTAGACTGATGATTTGCGGGGGATAGACTAAAATTGTAAACATCAAAGTATTTTAAGAATATTTGTGAATATCAAAGGTTTTGGGAAACCGTTTCTTTCGTCTCTACCCCCTTCCTCCTCCGCCTCCCAGACTTTGTGACTGATGCTCACTGAGCTCTCAACGAGTAATCGTAATATTCAGGATACAGATGAAAAGTTTTATAAACTCAATCCGTTATCTCCCCCCCACGCGGTGTACATTTGCTTGATTAATCTCCAAATCTCCAAACGGGTCCATTTCCATCTTTCCGACTTTTCTTTGGAGCAAGTAGCGTGCTCCATAGTTGCTTAAATGTGAACCTCCACATTTCCAGGCACGCCACTGGTCATTGTAACGCTGCTCAGCTCATCATCTTTCTCATCCTTATGACTAATATCTTTGTGTTGGTATGATCATGATATGCACCTGATCCGCTCCGCTATCTTGCGCACTTAAAACAACTTATTTTGCTTCTTTTCCTACAAAACATTTTATCTGTGGCATTGCTAACAACTATGCTTTCAACATATTTATGTCTCCATGGCTGGAGATTTCTTCTCGATCCAGGAGGGGTTCTGGATGGTTTAACGCTGGCACTTCAATCCAAGCCCTAGACAAAGTCTGTGGGAGACCAAAAATCCAGGCGGGTCTTGACCCCTCCTCCTAACCCCCGGGATATTCACTCATGGTAGTTTCACTTGACTAGAACCAAGCCGAAATAGTGCTAGTTGCGTTTTAGACAGAAGTTCTAGAACTTCCCATGCTTTTACCCATTTTATACTGCTCCGGACGTTTGAAACTGCACCATCTTGTCAAAACAAACCAGCGCGGCGACTGCGATAATTTCCAACTCATTTTGTCAGCTGGTCATTGGCTTTCAATCAGCAGTGGACACAAGGGGGCTAGGAAGGCTCAAGCCCCCCCCCTCCCCCTCCACCAAAATGTCAGTGTGCCTATAGTAAATGCATTACTGAGGGCTGTTCCGAGGCCATGGCGGGGAGGCTCGAGACCCCTAACCCCCCCCCACCACCCAATGAAGTCCTCAATCCGCTACTGTTCCCTATCCTCTATCCACTACACACAATCCATCAAGGGGAAAAGACAAGGCTCTGCCAGCTTAACAGTGAAGTCAGTGCTAAAATTTCGATAAGTTTTCAAAACCCCTGAAAATTGTATCTAATAACGCCTTTACAAAATACTGGAACCATCTTGCCTGTTTCCGTTAAAAATATGTGATAATCATTCCCAAAATAAGACAGACCCCGAAAACGTTAGGAAGCATTTCATTAACTTCAAAGTTTCCAAACGTATCTACATTGCACTAAAAATCTTCAGAGTTGATGAAAAATATATAAACTGGCAACCCTGCATTCGCAGGACCCACAATGCCTCCCTTCCCTCTAAGTAACATTATGGAACTAACGCACCAGACGGGAGGACAGGACACATCCCTTTCCTCATTTTCAGCGGCCCGCAGATGTCCGCAACGCCCAGCGGGTCATTTTTGTCCGCTTCATATTTGACGATGTCTCATGGCAAAGCCGTTCAAGAAAATCTTACTGCTTCTTCACCATCTGACTCCTAGTGGTCTTGGCTTAATGTCAATCATGCAAACCTTTTTCAGCTTTCCATATGTTATTGCGAGAAACAAAATTTGCAGAGCTATCTCACGCTGACCAAAACCTCGTCAAAATAAGTTCCACCAAAACCGTCCCATAAAAACCTAGGATTTTCAAATGCATTTTTCCAGCCTTTTCACGCTCTGAAATACACATCCATATCATAAACATTAAGATCACTTCATTGGTACCGATTCTGCAGCCTGTCAGTCAGAGGACAAAAATGACCCGCTGGGCGTTAATGGGTTAAACACTTCTTCTCCCTTTTGAAAAGAGTGGCAGCGCTGTTTCCCTTCATAAAGAGTTCCTCATTGCTTGGCCGTCTTAACGGACCTTTCGCTGGTAAGACCCAGCAATAACTAAGAAATATGATTGAAATATATACTGAAATCCTATAGTTTAGGTCATAGAACCGTTAAATGCTTATTTTGAGTTTTTTACAGTCTCATTACGATACAGCAATTGACTTTAATTTAATCCCATAATATGTATAACGTATCGATAATGTGTTTTTGCTCCCGCTGTTTCACCACTCCTTGCCACACAAAGCAGAATAATCAGCACCAACCATTTAAAGGTTGGCACCTTGGTCGAATCCTGGAATTTAGTGTAATTAGGCGTACTTTTAGCCTAAAATAATGAAACCACTCATGATTTCTCTGAAAATGTACAATAAGCTCAATATTTTGATTTGTAAAATACTCCTCTATTAAAATTAATAAATATCTGCCTGTGGACGATGTCATGATTTGGCAACCAATAATACTCGAAAAGCTTCAAGGGCTTCGATTGGCTGATGCTCATCGTGACGTTAGCATATGTCGTCACACCAACAGCCATGACAACTGTGGCCTGCTTCAAGGGGTACATTGCAGGTAGGTTTTAGTTTTTTCTACGGAAATCTCGAGTTCCAAGACAAATGATATGTTGCGTACCAGGTTTTCCGACTTGCTTTACAACTTAGCTATCTCAGTTAAAATCAAGTTATGAAGGTGCCACCTTCCCTTTAAAGGGAGATACGCGAAAAAATTATTGGCTAAATCAAAAGGTCACAAAAAGTTGTTTCAGAAGTCCTATTCTCATTTTTGCGAAATCGGCCTGCAAATGCCTTAAAATTGCTCTCAAAGTCAACATTTCTAGACGACTTTACCGGTACACCTCTTATCGATTTAAATGACGTACCCCGGCTAAGGCTATCCATTTCTCTAAGAATTAGGTCATATCTATCCTAAACAGTGATGTAGAACTTTGGACTACCACAGAAAAAATTACTTAGGAAATGTGGCACCTTCATGACGTGATTTTAACCGAGATAGCCATGTTGTAAAGCAAGTCGCAAAACCCGGTATTCCATATGTCATTTGTCTTGGAACTCGATATTTCCGTAGAAAAAAGCTAAAACCTACCTGACACCAACCTCATCAGCCCGTCGCCGGGCGGCCATTGTTGGCCTTAGGTCTTAAATATCGAAAATTCTGAAATTTATTTAAAAAACTTGGTGAGCCTATTATTTCATGTGAGTTTTAATCGGATAAGTTTACCTTGTTCTGATTTCTGCTATCTTAAACTTTTTTAGGTGAGGTCACTTGACTGGCACTGGTGACCTGAGCTGAGATGACCTGACCTTACAATTTTGACTGAAGTTGTAATAATGATCAGGGAAAAGGGATACGAAGTACGGCAGCGCTGCACGCCGATTATCCGAAAAAACCAAGGGGGCGGGTACCCGCCCCGGTCAATGTGCGTGTTAAGCACCCTCTCGAGCTCGACTCCTGGACTGGGTAGCGAAAAACGCGAAAGCGGTGAAAAGCCCGCGAAAAATTATGAGGGTAATTCGTCAGAAACTGTTTTTATTCAAGTTAACACTGAGACTATGGTGGGTCAAAGAAGTGAAAGTTGGCAGAATAATTTTATTACTCTAGCGTCTGACTGGGTTAAGTGGGAGCCAATATTCAAGGGTCATTCAGTCCCTCTCATTACAGCAAACGTGATATATAACATGACCAAACAAAGTCAAAGTATAAAATGACCTGACCTAGGGCCAGGTCAAGGCTAGCAGCTGACTAAACATAATATACATATCAATCGACTCGCAATGACAGTCCAAAAGTATTGGTATCAAAATGAAAGCCGTATCGCCATTCCTTGAAAGCTATTGATATACGTCTCAAAGCCTGCACAAGTAGTCTCAAGTGATCTATCAGAGGTCACAGATCAATATGACCCTTGCAAAAGGCCTAAGATGCTACCATTCCAATAAAATGTCCTTTAAGCCGTAGGTGTCTTCAGAAATAGAACCATATTTTCCCCAATTTGCGTGTTCTCCATGCATTTCCAGTGGGTATGCATGACTCGCATTTGACCTTAGACCTGCGATATAAAAAAATCCCGGAATATATCTCCTAGCCCCCGGTTGGTCCATTATGTGATAAGTTTCGGTTATAACTTATATTATTGTGTTATATGATTATGTTATGTTTATGTTATGTTTTATTATCATGTTCAGTCACAGGCGGACGCAGGAGCGACGTTTGAGGGGGATAACTCGAGAAAAGTCGTAAAAGTAGTGTTTTTGAAGAAAATCGATCACCATTTCGCCATTTCGGGAGGCCATGGACTCTTGCCCCCGCCCCTTCCCCCCTCCCCACCCCTCTGGATCCGCTAGTGAGTTCAGTCAGGCATTTTGACTTAGTTGCTTTGCTTAAAATGAGAGGAATAATCAGTTTACACTCATAATACTGGACCCAATTGATAAAAGGCCCAAAGCGGACGCATGTTCAGATATTGAACCGTGAGTGAACGTCTGTGAAGAAGAAGAAGAAAGGAAGATTTGAAAATGTTTGAATCCAGGCTAATTTCATAATCTAACCGTTCCACGTTTTCAGTGACGAAAACCTAGTGTCTAAGTATTAGAATTTACCCCTTTTGGTAGTTTGACTTTTTCCAGCGTTTTGGGCGTAAGCCGGTGATTAATATAATTCAAAATCATGATCCCCTAAAAATGAAATACCTGCTTACACACCAGTCTTGACCAGAGACTATGCCAATGTCATCATATGCTTCAAATTTAAAACTGTTCTGTGACCTTTCAATGTCTTTCTGTTCAGGTTTTTACCACTTTTTGCCAGTTAATGCCACTTTTTCCCGGTAAATACCGGTATTTTCCACTTTGTGCCACTGACTGGCATAAACCTACTTTTTACCGGTATTGTATTGTTCCAACCCTGACCAGTTGTAATCAGTTTGTACACTCCGTCCTTGGTTTCACCGCGGTCTCGGAGCTGGCGACAGGTGCAACCGAACCGACCCACCTCGCTGCCATCATCGTCTTGGATTTCCGGATTGTCGTCTTACCATGGGTACAGGCGGCGCGTGCTTTCCGATTGGCGCCAGGTAAAGGTGTCACACGTGTCCTGGATTTGCCGCAGGTCATGCTGCAGAGGAGGCGAGATGATGCTTGTTTGGTGTTTAGAGCTGGTCGCTCGATGGATTTGTAGAGCTCAATCCAGGCGATCTGGGGTTTGCTGAATGGAACGTCAGTAGAAACGATGTGTCTGAAGCAAGATAGTAGGAGTAAGGCATGTGCGCTCTTAGCTTGGTCCTATTAAAGGTAAAACTGCAACACGGCTGATGTTTTGTCATGTATCCGTGTGACGGATTTCAATCTACACAAGGCCTGTCGAGTAGAAATCAGCTGAGCGACCGCACAGTTTGTATTCACATGCTCCAGAATGCCCCAGAATCAAGAGGGCCCGAGAATCCAAAGAACTTGAGACGACCGGAGAGTGGTGAAAGGACCGTTTGCTACCACTCTTCAACGTTTGGTGAATGCTTCGGGGCCGCTGGCTGGAATTGCAGTCGGTGAACCGTTGGCCGTAGCTGACCCCGCGCAAAACAGGCGCTCGGGGGGAGGGGGTTGGCCGCAGTAGTCGACCCAGTCACTTTGTTTGGGTGTTGGTGTTACCATATCGACACAGCTGCATAACAGCAGGCAATAGATATTAGTTCAGTAATCTTGCGTGAACATTACCTTCTTGCGGATCTCATTATAGGGAATCTAGGCTTGGGCAGTCGTACAGCTACGGTAATGACAAATACGGGCGTGGAAAGCGGATGGGGGATACGTACCCCCTCCAGCTGGAGAACCATGTCGGACGCCCCCTCCCTCCAAATTTCGGCACTGGACTTATCATTTTAACCCATTCTCTCGCTTATTGAGCCAGATTAAAGACTGAAGTTTACTGCAAGGGAGGGTTGAGTTGTAAGCTTTGCCATCTTCCCCACCCGTGTCGTGGCCAGATAGGGTCCTTCCTGCCGCCGTCCCAATGAAAGAGACAAAACTCATGGTGACAAATAACACCACTGCCAACTTTCTGACCGTTTTGATGCAAGCTCTGGTGTAGATGTAATGACCAAAGAAAAAGTTAATCGGGGCTCTAGAACCAAGTACTCCGGGATTTGTTCATTGTCTCATGCCCCTGATTAGGTCCAAAGCTTGTAATTCGTCTGCGAATGTTATCAGGTTGTGGGCTTCACCACAAACCATAAGGACGGCGGCGTCTGGTTATTTTTACGTAGTAAGCCGAAATCCCTATTTTATGCTGCGGATAAATAATGAAAGTCGTCCTAAGAATATAACAAGTTCGCTACCATGAACCATAATACATTAATTTTACATTTTCACACATCGGGTTCGAAACATTCACGATTGGTGCTAATGTCATTACAAACTGCCTTCAGTGGGCGACTATGTGGAGTGTGGCTATTTCGGTATCAATCCACTGATCGTTGAAAACGAAGCTTAATGGGAACTATCAGAATATACCCGAGAATAGACATTGCTGTCTGGCCAATTATGCACCCAGTCCAGTCGCGAGACTCCGATCCCCTTGGCAGCCGCCTATCGATATCTCAGGAGTCAACCGGCTACGCCTCGGCCCTGAGCCGAGGCCGAGGGAAGCAACAACAAACGTCATGCCCGACAGCCGTGGCTTCCGGTAAACTTATCTAGGTACTAGATGGCGTGACCGTACAAGTCGGATTTATTGTAACATCTATATTTTTTACGCATATCTGTTGTGTCATTTTATTATAATGTCATGTTTTCTGTGTTTGGCAGACTAATTATATACTAGTAAAGCGCCTAATGGGCTAAAACTTTGTTATAAAGCGGCCACGTTATGTACTGTGTTTCACAACTTTTTAAAAGCTCAGAAAAGCACTAAAAGTCCGCTAATTCATCGAAAAGGTCATTGTAATGATGCATTGTGGAACATTTTTGGCAAATCTTGTGTTAATGCCATAATTTTTTCTCGTCTTAGGTACAATTCTAACAGTAATGCAAAAACATGATATATGTAAGCTTGTTTTCGAGAACTCTGGACTGGCAGCATAAATGAGCTTTAGCAAGAATACATGTCACGTGAGAATGCATATCAACATCACATTTCCAGTAATGTCACAAGTTTAGTTAAATTGGGCAAAGTTATTTTCCAACCTATTACAAGTTTAGTTGTTTTGGCCCAAGTTATTTTCCAATCTTCCAAGTGAATGACTCGATGCGATGGACAAAGCACAACAGCAAGAAAAATAGGACAAATTTTGAATTGCTTGATTGGGCCCGAGCTTGCTACATGAGCGTGAGAAGTGTTTTTTATAACTAATTACGAGTGGCAGTATGCCTGGGCTGTGATGTATTGGAGTGCGGAGGTAATATTTGTTGGTCATTAGTGTGATACTTGCCGTGATACGCTCGATTTTGTACGAACAAATTTCGATGAAGGCTAATTTTTTTCTCTAGAGCTACAGTCTCGTCAGAATGTTAAGTACGGTGGGGTTGGGCTGAATCGTCTGCGCACACACTTTTCTAAGCCAGGAGAGTTCGCGGACGTGAAGCTTTGCTCGGTAGCCACCTATATACACATTCAAAAATTTTGAGTCACAACAAGAGGTGGTGAACTGTGCCCGCACGTACAATGCATGTTATCCATGTAGTTATTGATTATTGCTGTAGTTATCATCCATGTTATTCCATGTTTGTTAGTATCCATGTAGATTATTATTATTATTTTGGTTATTGTAGCAATTATGCAATCTGAGCGTGAAATGCCATATTGAGCCTGCCGTTTTGCCCATGGCCTGGTATAGACACGTCTCTGTCACATATTGGTGCTCCAGATGCTTTTGTGCTCAAAAGCAACGGAGACTGACGACTTATTAGTTGTCTTCGCTTGGTATGACATTTTCGATGCCTGCCATGTAGAGAGGAGATGTCAGCCATGCATGCTGGATGCACATCTGTATGTTCACGTATCCTGTCAAAAAATGAGCGGACAAATATGCTTCTTAGATAAATTGCTTCACTTTCTTTAGGACGTCCGCGCCAAGGGTGATATCAGAAAGTATTTAGAACTATTTATTTTTATATTAAATGACGACCTATCCTGTTACTTTTTAGGAAAGTAATGCTCTGAGCTATTTATACCGGATATAATGAAATGTGACTGCTGTTTTTCATTATTGTAAATTTTGTCAAAGTTGTCACTGCATGTTCCTGAGCAGCGGACTGGAGCCCAACGCTCTACCAACTGAGCTACCGGGGCGGTACCATGTTCGTTTCTAAAAAAGTGTTTGATATGATACACACTACTTTTAGCTACAATTATGCATTATCTACTCTTGCTCCTGAAATTGTGTACGGTTGCAAGCCATACATGTATCATATAATGCACATGTAGTCTTTGCTTTCTCTGTTGCTTACGTCCAACATTTTTTTCTGTTTTAGATACCCCGCCATGGCAACAAGCGAAGAGGTTCCTATAGAGGCCCGAGTGGTCTCGCAAACAGTGTGCTGCCACTCCAGGATTCGTCTCGACGGTCATCACGTTGCCCTAAATGAAGCTAAGACGACACCACACGAAGACCACTACATCATGGGTGTTGTGGTTCAGAATTATGAACGGGCAGTCTCAACGGGGATCAAGTCGGTAATTCTGAAACACATTGCACCAGAGAGCTCCAACGCCGACTACGTGGTTGAAGACCAACTCTTCCTGTGCTGGTTTTTTTCTCCGATGGACGTGATTGCCGACCCGCTGTTGCGCACGGGCTGCGTGGTCGCCGTTCGTCGTCCCTACTTGAGGATGTGGCACGACCGAATACCGTACTTGTGTCTTCATGAACTGCGAATAGAGTTGACGGGAATGTCCAGGGACAGGTTTACGCGCGCTGTCATTTTCACCCTGTTGAACGTTCCGCCCAGCCAGTGTCGTCATGTGGACGAACCAGATGATGCTGCTGACGATCCGGCCCAGCAGCTGCAGCGCAACCGGCTTCTGTCGCTGCTGAGAAGGCAGAAGGTTCAGGCAAGCGGCAGCACTGGATTTAATGGGGTGAGAGCTGCAAGCACCGGGGGGACGTGCCGTGGGCATAGCCACCGTGTTTCCCAGGCCCCAAACCTCCCGTCCAACCAGCGCCCTTCCCAGGGTTCCACCAGTGGCGCGCCACACTCCGCAGCCCAGCAACTCCAACCAGGAACCAGTAGCGTCTAGTAGCGTGGGTGCACGCAAGAGAAGACGGGGAAAGCAGCAGACAAGGCCAGCGCGCCCGTCGGCGGCAGGCGGGTGCAACGTGTGCAGCGGACGCCTCTCGGGCAGGGAGGGAGCGGCCAGATGGAGAGGCCAGGGATGGCGTGCGACTGAGAGAAACGCCGAATGGACAGGTGACCACACCTGCGGTCGGAGCAGCTTCCCAGCTCCGTTCGTGCTCAGTTCCTCTGAGGAGGACTCGTTTGCTGGATACTGCTCGTGAGTCGGAAGAAACCGCGGCCGCTCTACAAGAGACCGCTGCTGCGCAAGAGACCACAACTGCACGGCGTGTTGGTCCGAGGCCATCACCCTCGGAGGAAGACCAAGCGCGTGCAGCCGCCACTGCAGAAGACGCAGACCCTGATGACCCTGGAGCTGGCCAGGAGGAGGCTGCTGAGAGCAGAGGCATCACCACCACGCCTCCAAACGAGCCAACCGCCTCTGCAGGCCAGCGGGTGTCAGCGCCTACCCCCCAGACTGGCTTTACGATCAGTCCGTGCAGTTCGCCCCAGAAGGCGTTCTGACTCAAGCGGAAGGGGACCCACCGAGAGCCCTGTACCGGACACAGCGCGTGGGCCGGCTCTTGATGAGTTTGTTCGTCACGCGCCGCCCTCTGACCGGCACACCCGGTACACTCTGATCGCGGACGTGGGCCTGAACGACCCGGGGCTGCGCCAGCGTCCTGACCTGATGGGAGTTATCACGGCCACGCCGCAGCCGGGACGGGAGACGGCCAAACGGCGCTTCATGTCCATGGTCGTCATCAAAGACCCTTCCTGCTCCACTGCCGACACCCCTCGGTACGACATCGTCCTGTTCTTGTTTCTGAAGAACGCCCTGGAGCTGAACGCTGCTACGGGACCTGAAGGCCTGGCCCCGGGGACTATCGTGCGAGCGCGAGGCGCCAAGATTGAAGACCACGACAACAAGCTGGATGGTCGTGTGTTCTCTGTGACTCAGCTGACCTTCTTCTCCAGCGCAGCGGACACCCACTGGAGCCGCTGGGCAGCGCCCATGCGAACGTCTCAGATGCGGAGAAAGCGCGCGTGTCCTGGCTGCGCGACTGGTGGCGGGCGCATCAGGTCCGACAGGTCGCCCTGGATAGAGCAGAAGACACGAGCATGTGCAATGTGATGGTGTCCGGACTCTACAACCTCAGCTGCGAGGCGGTTTGGTTGACCCCGCCCTCAGGCACTGGTGCTCCCACCTACCTCCGCGTTCGCGACGGCACTCACTGCCGCATTGCGTGTGTGGTGCATCGTCCCAGGCCGGAGCCGAGTCAGAGAGACTCCTCCGGGACGGCTCTGGCGGAGTCAGAGCCGTACACGGAAACAGAGACCCAGATCCTCCGCGATGACGCCGGCGACGTCGACATCCATGTTATGGCTAGCTTTTGTGAGGAGACACTGCGGTGTTTGCAAGAAAGTGGCCAACTGAAGTATGTGCAGCTGCTGCGGGTGCGTGCGTCTGTGGATGAGGATGGTCCCGCGGGTAACAGTCTTAAGCTGTCGATGCAGGCCGAGGACGAAGCGCTGGTGATGGAGATCCCAGAGGGCGATCCTGCCGCGGTTTCAATATACCGCCGGCTGACACGGGCTGATGCAGGCACTCAGACGGCCGGAGGACAGCAGATGGCAGGTGGAGCGGAGGTCGTGCAGCCGGCGGCGGAAGAAGAGAGGACAGGGCTTCAGCAGAGAGAGGAAGGAGAGGAGGCAGAAGCTTGGCAGAGGCGGGGCAGAGCGGTGACTGCTGCACTGCCGGTCGTGGTTGAGGCCGACCGTGACGAGCCCGGACGATCCGGTCTTCAGCAGACGCCTCCAAGAAAGGAAGTAGGAGTCGTTGGTGCTCAGCAGACGCCTCCAAGAAAGGAAGAGGGGGATTCTGGTCATCGGGAGACGCTGGGAGACGCTGCGGCACCCGTCAGTCTGCAGGCGACGGAGGGATACCAGGGATGGATGCAGTGAGTGACACCAAGCTACGAGATTAGTCTTGATGACTTTCATGTTGTTTGCGTGGATGAGGATGTTGGTACATTTTTCTTAAATGTGCGCAATTTTAGTTGCAAATTGGTCATGTAGTTTAATGTTTAAAGCTAAACTGCTAATAAAAAGCACATCCTGTTAATATGTCCCATTTTAAAACTATGTGCTTTAAATGTATTTGTTTACTTTTTCTTTTTCCTTACGCTGCTGCATTGTTTTTTGCTTGAGATAAACTATTTGTAACCTTAAACCGGCACGTACTGCGTGTCCTAGATTCCCACCCCCTGCTGGGAGATGAGCTTTGAAAAGTCCCCCTTTATCTCGGCTCCTGTGGGATTTAACGGAAAATTGAACTTTTCCTGGTACTTCTAAACATTGAATCGGTAGATTAGTCGGCCGGTTAAGCAGAGGTCAACATTGAGTTAAATGAATTCAATGAAAGCTCGTAACAATGAAAACAAGTTTCTTCTCGTCCCTCAGTCTCAGTGGTTGAGTAAAAATTAAGCATTCACCGTTGCCTCCTTAGGTCCCTCCCGTCAATAGTGAGCCGAATGGTGTGTGTTATGGCTACGCTAGTTCAATGTATAAAATTGGCCAAACTGTAAAACTCATCCTTTGGTCAAGGAGCATGGCCATGTGTATATTACATATTGATTAGCTCGTTGAAACGTCCCCAAATTAATATGATTGAACTGTAGGGCATTCCTCTCGGGTGCCATGATGCCAGTCCAAGACTGCTCGAATAAAAATTGTACCGATTGTACTGTCTCTAACTTGTGCGAAGGAGATGTCACTTGGCGTAGGTAGTCTGATAATCTGACCTGAGACTGAATTTTTGGGGAAAATAGCGAGGAAGATCAGGCATAAGGTGTGCGGACTACAGTGAACTCTCTTCCACCGGCCTCGAAAAGCCTGTGTTGCGCCGAAGCACCGTTTGGCAGTTGTCCTAGTGTGTATCATTACGCGTTTGATAGCATAATTTACGCCCATCACACCCGCAGGGAATCCATGAGTCCCTACGCGGTCATGCAAGAGAGCCTGGAGTCTCCGACGTCCAGCTGCTTCGAACTGGATGACACCGAGCTATCGCCGGAGGCGGCCCTGGCGCACGTCAACCAGGAGAGTCCGCTCTCCCGGCGGCAGGCGGGGCGCTCCCACCTCTCCCCCGAAGCGGCCTGTTCCGAGCAGCCGGCGAGCAGCGCGCAGGGATCGCCCTCTGGCGCAAGGGCTGAGGACAAAAGTGATGCCTCTGTGTAAGGTTGAGTTTGTGGTGCAACTTCGTGGAACACGGTAGAGCTTACATAGCCGCACCCGGGGGTGCGATGCGATACTGTTTCTGGTTTGTGTCAAAGTTCGCAAGATTTTGTATCCGGGACCAGACTTCAAGTTGAAGTTGTAGTGCTTGGTATGACTTTGAGCGTGTTGCAGATCCTGTGCAGATCCTTTGGAGCAAAAGGCCGTAAGTTTGCGTACAGTATTTTTTAATTACATGTTAACTTATGTCACAAAACTAGTCCGGGGTACCGAGCTGAATCGTTAAACACTAGGGCTAAATATTGTTGATAGCCTGGTCATAAATGGGAGTAATTTTCCGTCCTCAGTGATGTTCCATCCGGTTTGTTTGACATGGGCATTCGAGTGAACCCTGAAATACAATGCCAGGCATTCCTTAGTTAACGTATTTCGCATTCCACAGCAGAGATAAACTAGTTTTTCTTTTCTTTTCCGAGAAAGCGTTTATTTTCATTTTCGTATTCATCATCATTTCACGACGTTGTTTTCACAGAAACTAACCTATTCGTGCCCCCTCCCCCTCCCACCCCAACAGGTTGCACCAAAAATTAGACGTACTGATCGCGTCGATCTCAGAGTTTAGTGAGACATACGCCATCTTCTTCTCTACATTGCTGAAATCCGATATAGGTGTCACTACCCGCGTTCTGTGGCGCCACATTACATCTCATGGAACATGTACAGCGGTAGGTACAGTGCTACCCCTGGCGCTTCCCGGCGTTCTACTGCAGCTCACTTACAAACAAACAGAAACGCACGTCACGTTGCATAAAACAGGAAACTACAACAATAATCGTGACCTGTAACTAATTCTCGTGGAAGCCACAGAAGTTGGTCGTCCGAGCTCCATAGAAATGTCCATTTTTCCTTATGAGCTTGGATCCGGCTACGTTTCGCAGCTAGCATGCTCTCAGCATAACAGAAGTTAACAATGTTCATTTTTGCCCCTTTTGTCAAAGTTCACCCCCCCCAAATGCGAAAATTGGTGCCCATCGGTAGTATTTTGTGCCCAACTGGTAGGTTTTCCCGATCAAAAGTGGCGCCTTCTGGTGGGGATGGCGCCCCTCTACCTGATCGGCAATCCTGGATCCGCCTATGGTCTGGGCACGCCTGTCCTCACTGCGCCCGTACACCCAATGTCGATAGCGCCCACCAGGGGCGCAGCCAGGGCTTTCGTATGGGGGGCACACCAACTTTGAGGGGCACCCCGGGGAAAAAAGGGCACTTTTTAACGTAACCTAAAAACTTACTATATCTTTGTTTATATAATTTTTTGGGCATCTTTGGTTCAATAAAAATGCAAAGAAATCATTGACGGAGAAGGAAAACTCGATTAAAACCGAAAAAAGGAACAAAATATCACCAAAATGCCACAGAAGTAGCCAAAACACTACTTCTTTGGATAGATTTAAGGGCAGCCAACTCTGCAAGTACTTAACATCAGAGAAATCAGCGGAGCATGTGATATCTGTTACAATTTGCAGGTTAAGGCATATTGGAGTCGAACATTTTTTGTTATGCCCAATGGTTTGATCGTGACGAGTGAGCCCTAGCTGAATGCGGATTAAGTTCCTTGCCTCCCACAATCGCCGTGGGACGAGGAGTAGCATAGTGTCTTTGGAAGAACACATTTTTGCTGCGGGAAAAATTTGGGAGATACCTTTTGAACGCGTTTATTAAGCTCCATATTCGCAAGGCTTGGTCCCAGTTAAGAGTAAATAAAAGGTGAACAGGCCGGTGGTTTGGATGGGGATGGTGTGACAGGGCTGAAAATTGTGAAAATTATTACTTCATCTAAATTAATTAGTAGAAATCCTGATTTAGGGGACTGTGCTCTGAGCTCAGGGGCACATGCCTTTTATCATCCCTTCCCAGAATCCACCAGTATAATAAGCAATTTATATAACCAAAGGTGCCTAGGTATCACAAGCCGTTTTAGAGATTCCTCATTCCCCGTTAGCTCCGTTTTACAAGGGGAGTTTCCATTGTGTTCTTATTCGCCATCTATTCAAGACCAGCTCTGGGGCCCCCAAGTGAGGATCAGAGGCCTCCAGAGCAACTTCCCCATCCCCCAGTTGTGCCTACAGGGAATAGACTAGCTCAGTGACCCCGCCCCAAGATGATGGGAGTTGGCCTTGTGTTCTTATTATCTATCTATTCAAGATCATCTCAGGGGCCCCTGATGTAGATCAGGGCCACAGAGCAGCTCATGCTTCACCCAGGGACTAGACTAGCTCATTGGTCCCAGAGATGAGGTCATCAGACTAGCTCAATGGGCCACAGATAGGCTCATAGGGCCTTAAACCAGTTCAAGAAGCCCCAGAACAGTTTAAGGCGCCAGATCACTTCAGGGGGCCTCAAGCCAACTTAAGGGGCTCTCACAAGCTCAGCGCCCGGACCAGCTCAGGGTACCCTCAGAACCTAGATCCGCTCTTGGGCCCCAGATCAGCTCTTGGGGCCCCAGATCAGTTCAGGGGCCTCAAGTCAGGTCAGGGGCAAGATCAAGTCAGGAGCACTAATTCAGCTCAGGAATCCCTCACCAGCTCGGGGCCCAAGCAGTTCAAAAGCCCCAGAGCTGCTCAGGGACACCAGATCGGCCCATAGGGCACCAGATCAGCCTAGGGGACAAACAATCAGATCAGTGGTCCCCGACCAGCTCGGGGCCCAGATCTGTTCGGGAATACCAGATCAAGTCAGGAGGCACTTAATCAGCTCAGGAGCCCCATACCATCTCAGGGGCCCTCATCAACCCCTGTGGGCCCAGCTCAGCTCAGGGCCTGGGAGCTGCTCAGGAAATCACGTAATTAACCCAGGAGGCCCGGGTCAGCTTAAAGGGCATCATATTAGCCATGGGGCACCAGACTAGCTCAGAGGGAATAAGATGGGCTCAGGAGACACACTGATGACTCAGCAGGCTCCAGATCGACTCAGGGGGCATTAGTTAAGTTCAGGAGGCAGTATATCTGCTCAGGGTGCACCAGATCGATCAGCCCAGGGGTAATGTTCAAGTCAGGGGCACTAAATCAGCTCAGGGATCCCCTCACCAGCTCCGGGCCCAATCAGTTCAAAAGCCCCAGAGCTGCTCAAGGGACACCAGATGCCCATAGGGCACCAGATCAGCTCCGGGGACAAACAATCAGATCAGTGGTCCCCGACCAGCTCGGGAATACCATATCAAGTCAGGAGGCACTTAATCAGCTCAGGAGCCCCATACCATCTCAGGGGCCCTCATCAGCCTCTGTGGGCCCAGCTCAGCTCAGGGCTTTAGATCTGCTCATGAAATCACGTAAGGAGGCCCAGATCAGCTGAAGGGGCACCAGATTACTCAGGGGGCATCATATGGGCTCAGGAGGCACCAGATCGACTGAGGGGCGTTAGTGCAGCTCAGGTGGCACCAGATCGATCCGCTCGGGGTCCAGATCAGCTCCCAGCCCCCCAGACTATGGCAGGAGCCTAAATCAGCTCAGGGAGCAACATAACAACTCAGGGGACACAAGGTGGGCTCAGGGCCCACCAAACCAGCTCAGGGGGGACCAGACCATCTAAGGAGACATCAATAATCAGTTGAGGGGGCACCTAATCAGCTGAAGAGGCACCATATTGACTTAGGATACAGAATCAACTTGGGGCGGCATGAGATCAGCTCGGGGGCCCGAATCAGCTCAAGGGGCACTAAATCAGCTATCAGGGCACCAAACAAGCTCGGAAGCATTAGACTAACTCAGAGAGCATTATATAGGTTCAAGAGGCACAATTATTTGCTCAGTGGGGCACTCGATTGACTTAGGGGCACCAGATCAGCTTAGAGGGCAAGCAATCAGCTCAAGGGGCCAAGACCAGCTGAGAGGCCACGAGATGAGCTCAAGGAGCACCAGATTGGCTTCACCCGTACGATTATTGGCGACGATGAGGCATTAGGTAGACACATACTAGGTGCCCATACTCTTCCCGGATGCTTGAAAGGCGACAGAATGCCCTAGCTGACCGAGAAAGGCATTAAGTTGTCCAACAATAGTTTCAATCGCTACATGCGGTCCAGTTACATCTAGGTTCAACGGCTAGGGCTCCCAATTTCGAGCGGTGCGGCCCAAATTGGGTACACCACCTGGCAATCAAAAGGGCATCCCGGCAGTGATGGGGGCACGTGCCCCCTGTGCCATCCTGGCTGCACCCCTGGACAGTAGATCAACTCCGGGTGGCATTAAATAAGCTCAGGGGGCCGGGAGCAGCTCAAGGGGCACTAAAACAGCTAAAAGTACACCAGGCAAGCTCGGAGGCATCAAACTAACTCAGGGAGTATTTTATAGGCTCAGAAGGCACACTTATATTCTCAGGAGGGCACCAGATTGACTACGAGGGCACCATATCAGCTCAGAGGGCACATGATCAGCTCCAGGGGGCTCCAGATGAGCTCCGCCCTTACGGTTATTGGCGACGATGAGGCATTATCTGGAAACGGATTACGTGCCTATGCTCTTCCCGGGTGCTTGGAAAGGCGCAGAATGCCCTAGCTGACAAAAAGGCACTTAGTAGTCAAACAATAGTTGAAATCGCTAAATGCAGTCTAGTTACATCTAGGTTCAACGGCGCAGGGCACTAAATTTCGAGTGGCACGGACCAAAGAGGGTACACCACCTGGCAATCAAAGGGCACCCGGCACCGATGGGTGCACGTGCCCCTGTGCCCCCCTGGACGGTAGATAAACTCCGGGAGGCATTAAATAAGTTTAGGGGGCCCGGATCAGCTCAAGGGGCAATAAAACAGCTAATAGGGCAGAAGGCAAGCTCGGAGGCATCAGACTAGCCTAGAGAGCATTATATAGGTTCAGAAGGCACAATTATTTATTCAGGGGAGTGGGGGCACCAGATTGACTACGAGGGCATCAGATCAGCTCAGAAGGCACATGATCACCTCCAGGGGGCACCAGATGAGCTCCACCCGTACGATTATTGGCGACGATGAGGCATTATCTGGAAACGGATTACGTGCCTATACTCTTCCCGGGTGTTTAGAAAGGTGACAGAATGCCCTAACTGACCAAAAAGGCACTTAATTGTCAAACAATATTTTAAATCGTTAAAGCAGTCTAGTTCCATCTTGGCTCAACGACGTAGGGCACTAAATTTCGAGCGGCACGGCCCAAAAAGGGCACACCACCTGGCAATCAAAAGGGCACCCCGGCACGGATGGGGGCACGTGCCCCCTGTGCCCCCCCTGGCTGCGCCCCTGGCGCCCACTGAAATGTTGCGCCCCATGGTCCGGATGACGCTGTCCTGGTCCAGATGGTTCCCCCGGGAAGTCCCCGCTTGGAAATCCTGTTTCGCTTGTTATTCTGCCGTGCAGAACTCATACTAGTGTGCCGCACGCATGCGCAATACGGTATCTTGTAGTCCATGATACCGTACTGAGCATGCGTGTGGCATACTATTATGCGTTCTGCCGGCAGAATAACACGACTATTGTGACACCACCACCACATTACAGCAGGTAGTCGCGCGTGCGTGGTCCGCAGTATTTTAGTGTCTCTATTGCTTTGGTATTTTGTGTGTGTAGGTATGTGGTGTGCCTGTAATTGCCTGTAATGGTGTGTAATTGTGGTGTAATATTATTGAATATTTTGGAAACGATGGGTCGGCGGAAGAAAATTTTGTCCAAAATTTACCACTACACAATTCTACAGTTCAAAATTTACCACTACACAGTTCTTAGGGTCTCTGTATGTTTCATGTACCGCCGTAGTGTCAATATACTACCTACGTGTATGGTTGTAAAATTTTGTAGGGCATGCTGCAATCATTCGAGTGACACACTTTTCTTAGTTGTCAGTGATTGCTCACCTAATTCTGTAAATTAACCCAGCTTTAAGGAAGTACCTACTGAATTTATGTTGCTAGCTGATTGGAATACATTCTTATGTATGAATTCATTGAAACGTTGGGAAAATGTTCGGATTGGAGGTGAGAACTAGATTAAGCTGCCCCAAACAAGCACACTTGTACCTTCCTCTGTTATAAGGGGGGTGCAATTAATCAGGGGCTCAATACACACACTTTCCCCTTCATAGATAGGGCATCGGATCATCCCAGGAACTGTGCTCCCCATGCTTACATTTTTGGTGCAGTGCACATGAGACAGCTCTTCTTGCCCAGCATGACTAGGTTACTATCATGCCACAATGGTTCTAGGATTGTGTCTACCCTGTGGGTCTTGTTGTGTTGTGAATAAACGTGAATGCTTCTAAAATGAGGGACATGGCCTTATTTCTGTGTTGTAGCTAAGCAAGGTGTTCAGCTAAAACAGGCTATGATTAGGAACCAAAGCAACCCTATTTGATGCTGACGGTTTTCTGGCATATTCAATAATATTCCATGTTTCTAACTAGGTAAAGAAATTTGTCACATTTATAGGCACCACTACCAAAGGCATGTTTAGCATGTTGATGTTGGTTTTAAAGAGGTAAGACATATTTGTCTGCACAGCAGGGCCCTGATCGGCAACTAAGATTCTTAGCTAAGACTGTCTTAGCTAAGACAGAGCATGCGCAGTACGCCTCACGCCACCCAGCTAGCCACCTAGCGGTAAGACTGGCTTTAGCTCGCACATGACGTCACTAAAGTATGACGTCAGCACTAAGACTGTCTTACTTGTCAGCTAAGACAGAAAATAGTGACTGCGCACAGACTAAAATATCAGCATATCTGGCGCACATGGGATGATTAGAGCATGTTGCGCTTTGATGGTGCGGCAATCTGGTGCGAGTGGTTCTCAGTCGTGGATAACGATGCATGTACCTTTTACTCACCGCCTAAAGGTAGAAAAACGTGCAAACACTACAAGGGCGTGCCAACTGCCCTCTAGTGCTAAGAATATGAACCAACAAATCGACTTGCCTGCCACCTGGCGCTAAGACTGGCGTTACACCGATGACGCCACTGTTCATGACGTCGATTATGACGCGTCTAAGCCTAAGAATATTCTTAGATGCCGATCAGGGCCCAGGTCTAAACATTGGGTCACCTTCTCATTTTACTTCCATACATGTATATTCACACAAAAAGAGCAAATGACACATACACAAGCATGGGTTGGAACAGACATGGATTAAAAACAGCAGGATGACATGAGAAGACAGCCCCCCAAAACACCCTCAGGAGAACGATCGGGTAACACATCAGTTTCCATGCGTAGGTGCGGGGACTGAGCCGGAGCGATACACAGTGAACGCTCAGAAAAAAGGTAAAAAAGTGGAAAACCTGAAGAAAAATAAATTCATGGGTTGGTGGTTGATTCTCAATGAGCTGAGGCCATCCCTGCCGAGCACCCGACGGCCACTGCGCCCCAGTAGCGCCACCTGCCGGGCACAGCAACACCACCCAGCGGCCGCAGCGGCGTCACACACGACCCGTTCCACAGCACACAGGGCGGCACACGACCCCGGTCGCCGCCATAGCCTTGCGGCACCAGGGATCAATCCAGAGCCAGTTCAGTGGGACCGCATCAGCAGCACGAAGGTCCAGCCGCGCCGGCGTGCCAGGAAGGCCAGGCACCGGACGCAAGAAACGCCACCAGTCTGAGGTCAGCGCCACCGGCATGCGCGCACTGCGTCACCGAACCCCAACGGCCCTATCGGGCCGGGCCAGCAGTTCAAGCACGCATCCGGAGGCCATCACAGGAGCCGCCAAGCCGGAAGGTGCCGCCACCTCCGAGGCGCAGGACAGATCCCGCTGACAGATAAAGACCGCCCTGGTCGAGGGCGCCATCGCCGCGCCTCCTCCATAGGAGAAACCAGTCTCCGCAGATCAGCGACGCTGGGACAACACCAGGCCCAGAGGACCACCGGCAACGGCAACTGGCAGGCAAAGAAGACAGGCTCCAGCACATCCCATGTCGAGCGGCCGTCACGATCGCGGTCCCCGCCTCCTCAAGGAGAGGGGGGCTGCGAGTCGCCGGCAGCAGGGCAGCGAGCTCAGGAGCAGCGATCAGACGGCAGGCGAGTCAGCGGTGACCCAAGTCGACCGTCATCAGGTGGAGAGGCGGCCATAGCGCAGTGTCGGCATCGCGATCCCCCTCGAGGTCGCACGGCGAGAACCCAGACAACGACAGCTCCCAGTAGGGGTCCCGACCGCCGCAGGCTCCACCGGGCCCAGGGGACCACCAGCAGTAGGCAAGCGAAGAAAACAGGCTCAAACTTTTCTCAAGTCGAGCGACCATCACGATTGAGGTCCCCGCCTCCCCAGAGAGGGATGGGCGGCGAATTGCCCGCACAAGGGCAGCGAGTTCGGGAGCAGACGGCATATGAGTTAGCGGTGGCCCGAGTCGGCTGTCATCAGGCAGAGAGAAGAACACAGCGCAGCATCGGCATCATGATTCTCCTCGATGTCGCACGGAGAGAACCCCGACCTCAACAGCTCCCAGTCGAGGTCCGGACCAGCGCCGGCTCCACCGGGCCCAGAGGAGCATCGGCAGCGGGCAGGGGAAGAACACAGGCTCCATCTTCTCTCATGCCGAGCGACCATCACGATCGCGGTCCTCACCTCGCAGATACGTAATGAACACGTTCTGACGCGTGTCCACGCGAGAGAAGGCCACAGGCGGCATGAAGAGGCCGTACGCTCCCCCGCAGTACTCCGGACGCCGCCAGGCATCGCGACGACACTATTGCTGTATTGCCGGCAATGAAGATGTCCTCGTTTTACTTGACCACCGAGGAGGAGGGGCGCCGTCCAACGAGTTCCGCCTCCCTGCGGTGGACGGTGGAGGGGTGGAGCGCCTACTGCTCTCCGGACCCGAGGAGCAGGACGCCTGCCCCAGGCCCCCGTGCGGCGACCGCGGGGGTTCCTTCCAAATGGAACTCATCTGCCCCGAGGCGCGGAACGTTGCGGGGCCGACGCCCTGCGGCCCCGCCGTCTCGGAGCTGCCGCGGCTGCGGCGACTGGCAACCGCTGCGCCGCCGCCACCATCGGCGACTCCTCTACATCTCCTACGCTGTCCGCGGGTCCGGGCGCACCGACTGGCACTCGGTGCGGCCCGGCCCGCGTAGATAAGTGACTCCTCCACCCCCCGCCGTGAGGCCCTTCGGCGGGGGAATCCGCGATCGCGGCGGAACGGGCCCCCCGGGGTGGCTTCAGTCGACGAGCCAAGAACCGTAGATACCGCCACAACTGCCAGACCCGAAGCCGACTGCTGCTTGTCAGTTGGAACGCGGAGGGGGTCCGCAACAAGACCGCGGAGCTCAGCCGCTGGCTGTCGGACGTCAGGGCGGACGTGGCGTCTATCCAGGAGGCACAGTTGGCTGGAAAGTCCCTGTCGGTCCCGGGGTTCCAGACCGCCGCTATTTCGCGAAGGGCCAGAGGCAGGAGGGACGTGGGGCCTGTCCGTGGAGGGGATGTCGCAATCCTCGTCAGGAATGGCCTCAACTTCAGCGTCATCGGAGAGTCGCCTCTCCAGCCTCAAGACGACACAACCGAATGGTGCGCCGTCCGAGTCATCTTGAGCGCACCCAAGAGACCGATTTCACCCACCATCGACATTTTCAACATTTACCGCCCGCCTATACGCTCGTCTGGCGGGGACGAGCGGGTGGACAACTTCTCCCTCGATGCCTTGCCTGTGGGCGACTCGACCCTCATCATGGGGGATGTGAACGGACACCACCCTGTCTGGGATGTTGTCTGTTTAGACCCGGATAGGGTGGGCCGCATGATACATAACTGGTCCCTGCGCAAGAACTGGCGTATCCTTAACAACGGCGCTGCCACCCGTGCCAGCTATGTCGTGGAGACTCGTCTCTCGGCTCCGACATCGCCATGGCCCATCAGGACCTGGCTCGCCGCTGTACGTGGTCGGTCGGCACCTACCTTGGAAGCGACCACCTCCCCAGGTGGTGTCGGTGGCCGGCAGTCTCCCCCGGCGTATCAGGAAGACGCGCTGGGCCTTCCACAAGGCTGATTGGACTGGCTTCACCGCCGACTGTGACGAGGCGGTGGCTGGTACCGTTACGCCGGACCTGCAGGTCGAGGAAATGGCTACGCGCCTGACGAACGCCATCCTCGGAGCGAGCTCCCGCAGGATTCCCCGCGAAGCCCGTGCCGACCCTGTACCCTGGGCCCTCGACCCGGAGCTGGCCACTGCGGTGGCGGAGCGCCGAACGGCGAGGATCGCCATGGAACGGGACCCCTCAAGGGAAACCACGGACCGCCGGAAGGCCGCCAAGAGAAGAGCCGGAGAGGCGAAGGAAGAGGCAAGACGGCGCTCTTTCCGGCATTTTGTCACCGAGGAGCTGAATAGGCCCGCGGCCATTGGCCACGTCACGAAGATTATGAGGCGGATGGAGGGGGCGCGCGGGACGTATGCCCCGGCCAGGCGGTCAATGGCGACCGCGGCCGTGTCGCTGCGGAGAACCGGGCCAAGGCCGAGGCCTTCGCTCGCGAGTACTCCCTCGTGGGCAAGCACACCCGCCACCGGAGGCGTGACCGAGCCATGAAGACCTCACTGCGCGCAGTGTGGTCACGTCCATGCCCCTGTGACAGCTCCTGCCAGCCTTTCAGCAGAGATGAGATGCTGGACCAGCTTAGGAAGATGAGGTCCAAGAAAGCGCCCTGCCCTGATGATGTGTGCACGGAGCACCTCCGGCACCTGGGACCAGCAGCCCAGGATGCCTTCCTGCACCTCATCAACTGCTCGTGGCGCACCTCGGTGGTCCCTAATGCATGGAGGAGAGCGACCATCATACCGATCCTAAAAGCAGGGAAGAACCCACAAGACGTCTCCAGTTACCGGCCCATTTCACTCACCAGTCACATCGCGAAGCTGGCTGAGCGGATAGTCGGAGCGAGGTTAACACACTTGCTGGAGAGGGGCAGGACAATTCCAGAGGAACAGGTCGGCTTTAAGCGCGGCCGTTCCGCTGAAGAGAACCTGGGTCGACTCACCCAAGAAGTCCAGGACGGGTTTAACCTCCCGAGGCCGCCCGTCAGACAGCAAGACTGCCGCCAGGTTCGTCCTTGTCGCGTATGATTTTTCCCGTGCTTATGATAAGATTGACCACCGGATGCTTCTGCTCAAGATGTTGCGCCACCTTCCCAAGTGTATGGCATCCTGGGTCTTCCAGTTCCTGCGCGACCGCCGCGCCTGCGCGGAGGTGAACGGGGTACGCAGCTCCGGCCGCATCTTCCGCGCCGGGCTGCCGCAGGGGTCGGTCCTCGCCCCGACCCTGTTCACCCTCTGGGCGGCGGACCTGGTGGAGGCACTGGGGCGCGTTCCGGGCACCTCTGTGTACATGTACGCCGACGATACGGCTACATTGAGCACGGGGTGCACCGTCGACTTCGCCAGAGAGCGCGCCCAACAGGCTGCTGACACCATGGTCAAGTGGGCTCGGGACTGGAAGATGGCCATCGCGGGTTCCAAGACGCAGGTGCTCGTTCTGTCCCAGCGCTACCAGGACGCTCGGAACCTTTCCATCAAGAAGGGTTGAAATTCAACCTTTCATCAACCTTTCGGGGCTTTACCTTCGCAAGAAGGTAAAGCCCCGCATCGCTCAGCTGCGTAGGATGACGGGCCGCTCCTGGGGGCTTAGAGAGCCAAAACTCCGCACGGTGGCTAGCGGCTACGTACGCGGCGCCATGGAGTACGCCGCCGCTGCATGGCTGCCCGCCGCGTCGGAGTCACACGTGGAGCTCCTGGAGCGCGAACTCAGGGCCGCCGCCCGAGCCATCACCGGATGCCCTGTCAGCACCCCCCGTGACCCGCTGCTGGCAGAAGCGGGCCTCACGACCATCAGGGTGCGTCGTCAGGTGCCGGCAGCAAGACTGGCAGGTTCGGCCCGAGCCCTATGAGAGGACGACCCACTCCGCGTGATGGCGGAGTTTACCGCCCCTCAGCGCCTGATCACCACCACCGGCTGGCGGGCTGTTGGTGCGAGGGCGCTGGAGAGAGCGGGTGCGTCCGACGTTCCCATCGAGGCGAGGCTGCACGTCACCATCCCCCTGGGTGGACAGGACTCGCGTCCACATCCGCGTGGATGTCGGCCCGGACACCCTGCGAGGGGTGCCGGATGCGCGGCGCCGTGCCGCCGCGGAGGAGCACCTGTCCACCCTGCCAGACCAGGCCACCTGGGTCTGGAGTGACGGCTCTGCGGAAGGAGGAGTGAGTGCCGGCGGAGGAGGGGCCCTCATTGTGTTCCCTTTTGGGGAGGAGCACCCGGTCACCGCCCCGGCCGGGAGACTGTGCAGCAGCACGCGCGCCGAGCTCGTCGCCATCCGAGCGGCGCTGGAGAAGCTGCTGGAGATGGGGAGCGCCCCAGCTGAGTGCCCCATCGTCCTCTGCACGGACTCCCAGGCTGCTCTGTCGACCCTTGCGAGCGGCGCCGGCGCCCAGAAGACCACGCTGGGCGCGTCGGTGTGGCGCCTTCTCCTCCAAGCCGCGGCCAGGGGACAGGATACCTTCCTGCAGTGGGTCCCGGCCCACTGTGGGCTCCCAGGAAATCAACGTGCGGACGTGTTGGCGAAGGGGGCCTCCAACCTCCCACAGGAAACCGCGCCTGTGGACGTCCGTAGCCTCACACGAGCTGTCGACCGCTCCGCCTCCAGGGCCTGGCGATGCTGCTGGTCGGACAGCCTGTTCAGGCGCATCATGGGGGACCGGATGCCGACGCCGGTCCTCACCGAGAGCCGGGAAGACGCCGTGAACGTGCACCAGCTGAGGGCAGGACACTGGGGACTCTCCCGACAGTACCTGCACCGTATCGGCCGTCTTCCATCCCGCCAATGTCAGCAGTGCGCAGACCCGGCGCGCTGCCTCGTCTGCCGCGAAGGCCCGGATACACCCGAGCATGTCCTGCTCCGGTGCCCGTGCCTGGCGGGATTGCGGCTCCGCCTTTCGGCACCATCCATCCGGACCCGGTGCAGCCCGGGACGGCGGGGCCGTGGCGGCCTTGGCCCGCAACTACCTGAGACACCGAGAGCCTCTCGGCTACGGCCGGCCGTAGGCCGGCCCGAGGGACTACAACAACAACAGGAGGAGGGGCTGTAGGCTGTGAACTTTTACCTATTTTCTCTGGGCATTGTAAGTTCTGGAACAAATTAAATTTGGGTCAGGTGGTTTCATGGCTTGCTCTATTACTGGCTATCTCAATTCAAATCTCATTATTAAAGTGCCACATTCCCTTTAAGATGATGATTTGGTATTTTTATTTGTGGTAAAAAGTTGAAAACTGTGTGTTTGTTTTTTTAGGCGTGAGAGACTATGGCCGTGCCGGTGACCAAAGTCATTGTTCAAACGCTGAAGCCTGTTTCCAGTGAGGAGGACTCCAACAAGCAGCTGTCGTGCTTGCTTTCTTTTCAGGTAGGTACCTATTTATATAGATATGTCTACCTAGTGTTTACCTTATCCTATGCATTGGTAACTCGAAATGAATGGGTGCAGATACTAGTGTGGCTAGCTTACCCACAGGTTGTTGTAGGATGCTTCATGATTGTATATTATATGTATCATGTAATGCTAATTTACGTGTACCTACGGTTGTGTGATGTGACACATTTTGGGGTTTGCGTGCAGTGGGCACCAAGTATGGAATGTTATAGGTTAGCTGGGTACCGTCAAATTTTAGTTTTTTTTTTGTAAGCTATGTCACATGTTTTAACATAGGCTTAAGTCTGGTCGAAAATTGCAGGGAGCGCCCCACCCCTCTTTCTAGGCCTGCCGGACCAGGCCCCAGCACCCGTGGTACCTGACCCGCTTCTATCAGCAGTCAGTGCTCAGCATGCATTGTGGCGTCGTGTGTCACGAGGTGGACCGGGGCTACCATTTGAGAACGCAATGGCGGGTCGAAATTGATAAATGGGGGGAAAATTATGTCGAATTGAAAAATCATTAAATGAGTAGTGAATTTCACCTTTTTGGGGGATTTAAGAGTAAAAACGGTTTCTTACCCATATCCCCCCTGGGGAGGTATGACCATCGGGCCGATTTCCGGTGCAATCTGTCGACGGACCCGCACCCTTCCCCCTTTGAGGGAGGGAGGGGGATGCATCCTTCCCCGTCTGGGAGGCCTGGCACTCTGCAAACGGCTCGGGTCCTGAGCGGGTGTCGCCGCGGGCACCGGCGGCAGAGGCAAGTGCTGGGGGCGGGGAACAACAAAGCAACGGAATGTGAGTACCCGGAATAACGAGCCGTTCAAAATTAGTGGTTCCCCTCCAAATTTTCGACCAGACTTTAGACGAAATATTGATTTCGGTGGAACTATGTGATTGAATTTGGCATATGGCGTGGAGTGAAACTAGACCTCGAAACATTTAATTTTGGTACTTGGCTATTGCAGATATTACATAGGATGTTAAATGGGGAAAGTAACGGGGGGATAGGTGTGTCTGATCGGGGACGATGTGATGTTGAGTGACTGCAGATTTCCGAAACATGTTGAAAAATGTAGCTGGCGCAAGAGCGAAGAACGTTTTATTGCGAGATGTCCAACTAAATCTGTGGTACATTTTTTCGATACAGTGAGGTATGAGAATGTAGAGTCCAACCTATCATAACTAACATGCTAATTGCTAACCAAGGTCGTAACGTAGATTGTAATTTAGATTTTTATGTTATCAAGGTCGCTATGCAACTGATCGCTTTGGTTTCTTTCTTTCTTTGAATGCCTAACACTCTGTCCAAAAGAAAAATAAATTCCTGCTTTGCTATCGAAGCTTTTACAAGGGTGAGGGTAAAAATGAGGACTGAGAACCGATGAAAGAATATCGGTTATAATGTAATAACTTGTGTTATGAAACGGTTAGAGTAATCGATAATAATCGAGTAATTTCGAGTTCTTGCCGCCTTGAGCGTAGATATTGATTGGATGATTAAAGTGTGAGTGCGTGCAATATTTATAGCGTAAGATGCGTAAACGGTCTAATATTTAATAACCTTTATAATAAACTAGCAACAGTAATGAACGGAACAGAATTTAAATTCGTCTTATTATTCCTCGGAATCGCTACACGTATCGAACTGAATGCGAAACGCGTAAAGTGCACTAAAAGGGGGAAATCACCGTTCTGAGGAAACGCGAGCCGGCTACGAGAGAGGCGATGGCGTGTGGCTGACTGGTGCAGCGGCTGGTGGTAAGTAGTATATATTTTGGGGCAGGGGGTAATGCAACACACCCTACAGGCGCGACCCTTGTGGTTTATGATAGTATCCGTTGAGGAGTCTGTATGCAATCGGTTCCGTATAAATTGACAGCGCATATTCTAGAAGATTCTCTGAGTATTGGCTTTGCATAAGAAATCAAATAAATAAGAGGCTAATTATTGTTCCTCAAGGAACAGGTAAAATATTGATGATTAATTATAAATTGATTGAGAAAGGTAATATTAATATAATGTGCACGCATTGCAATTAGTAACGGTAATTTAGCTGCATGATTAAGGTTTAAAAACGACGTAGAAGGGGCCCCAAGGAGGGGAAACATTTATCGCACAATACCACACGCCAATGACACAAACCTCCCCTCCAAAATAATGACAGTTACTTGCTAAATTCTGTGATAGTGTGTTAAATTTTGAAATAGTGAGGAGCATTTACCCAGTAAATTTCTGCCTGTCGTTCGTTAGACTTGCTTTAATTACTTTAATTACGTTAAAACAATGCAGAATAATAATGAGTAGATGATAAAGTAAACCATTTATGTTGCATTAATAAACTAGAGCTATTATTATTTTTTTGCTAGTTGTTGTAACATTAGTGTTGCCAATTGGGATGTTTAAGCTTCTTGGTAAATATTTTGAGATCACCCTCCAACAATTTTTGCCCAGGGCACTGCCAAGTAACAGAAACCTGGAAAACGCAGGTTGCACGAGCCCACTTCCACACGCATAGGAAGACCGGCAAGTCCAGCAAGATTTTTTATTTCATGTGTGTTATTTCGTTGTCAAGATTCCGGTGAAATGGGACCGCGCATAGGCAGGCTGAATCTCGTGATCGCCGTCGATGTTTTAGGAATGAGAATAGTACGTTGAAATTATTAGCTCGAATATTGATATAATTAAAGTATGATGCCATTGATGAGAAAAATGTGTCTCCAATTGTATTTAAATGTTACATACCCCCCTTATTATCGGAACTTCATAAGTCAAAATGAGTATTAAGTAAACTGAATGTATTTATATGTGAGAAAGATTAAAAAAAATGTAACGTTCAATGTATGTGAAAGGTAAAGTAATGTAAATCATCTTGGGTATCATTCAATAGAAATTGAGAAGATTAACATACGTAAATGAAAGTGAAACGGAGGCGATGGTCGTTTCGACATTAATAGGAGAGTCTCTAATATCGTGTCGAAAACTTATGATAATACCTTTGGTTAATTCTTTGCAGCGTATCCCTTCAGGATGCATCGTAGATGTATCATCACCTGTAACTCCTTCTACATAGCTTTATTTGGTCATACAGACGCGACAGTGTCTCGGTGCCCTGTGACGTCGCAGCGTCCGCCGGTGAGCCGGAGAGAATTTGCCGACGCAGCGTCGACGGCAGCGGCTGTGACGGCAGGCCGTGGCAGCGGTGACCATGAGCTGTAGCATGTTCGATGTACAGATGTATTACAGGGCGGCTCTGCATAAGTTGGATCATAAAGAGGTTTGAGGAAATTACACTGCACCACATATTATGATGTTTACCAATGCGTAATATTTTTTTAGAGAATCGAACACATGTATAGAAAAACAGATCGATAATGGCCTTTCTAGCAGCAATTGTGACGTGAAAAATATTTTCCAGCTTCTTTGCCTGTTTTCACATTTTCTTCATTTTAGAGTCATGAACATTTTTGTCAGGTACTTCCGTGCATATTAAGGTATTGAATAATGACAAAGATTAGCGGAGATGATATACGTATCCATACGAAATGAGTAAGTTTAATTGTTCTTTATATAGGATCCTTTAGCTGTCCTTTGTTTTAATTTTCATACACGACAATATAATAATATAATAACATTAATATAATAATGTTAGGAGTATACAATACCAGTAAGGGTATGTGAAAGAGCGAGTAACCTATCAATGGATTGGGTTGCTCCCGCTAATGTCGATTGTTTTTTTAAATAGCGAATAACATCAGTATAGATGACTGGGAACTGGAATCTTACAATGGGTAATAGCCATTATATTAAATAGAGTTGATATTAAGAAAGTTAAAATTATTAGGCTGCAGGTATACTTTTTAAGAAGAAGAGAGCAAAGAACTTAGTATAGAAACTGGGAACTGGAAATCTTACAATGGATGACAGCTATTAGATTAAATGGAGCTGACGTTAGGGAAGTTAAAATATTAGGGAGCCGGTATACTTGCCCGTATATAGAAGTGACGACTATCATTAGAGTATTGATTAAGAGTAAAGTTAAGCAGAAGATGTGCTCGTGAGATGGAGATAAGCGAGCCCGCTGGGCAACTGATAAGATTAGGAGATTGAAATTGGGGCAGAAATTGTGGATCAATCTTGGCGGCCCGCGAAGAACTCGATAACTAATTATAGTATTGCCGTAAATTAATGGTTCCCTTCCCTACAGTAACGGAACACTTAACGTATTCTAGGGATTGTTACCTGGGACTTCTCTAGAGATGGTAACTTAGACGTCATATATCGGAGGGTGGAGGAAATTTGTGTAGAATAGGGGATCCAATCTTTTAAAGGGGGCTAGTAAGGATGCGCGAGTGAATGGGTCATTATTCATACCTCATCCTCGGTTGTAAGGGGGTATAAGCGATTCCTAGTTTAAGGTCCGATAGACACCTAGATTGGAGGTGAAGACGTATGAGTTATCATTTTACTCCCCAAGAACCGCAGTGCCGATTTGTTGTTGTTTTTTTGCAGAGTATCCAGGGCTCCGCATTATCGAGTTCCGGCGAGTTGTTCAAAGATTGGTCCCGTTAAAAAATCTGGGCCCTCAAGTGTAGATGACCCTTCCATCTAGCTTGGGACGGGGAATGAAAAGGGGGACAGGTGACGACATCCTTGGCATGTCAATCCCTGGTGCGTTGGGGAGGGCGCAAGATACAGAGCAGAAGATAAGAGAAGATGCCCCCTTCCCAGGGATTCAGCTCAACCGGAGGGAGTTATTGATGATGACGATACGATGATGGTGATGATGAATGATAAGTAGGCGATGAAGAATGACGATATTACACCACGCTTCCATTTTGGCTCGCGGGACGTAACTGGTGTGTACAACTCCCTCGGGATTTACCATGGGCGCAAATTCTATTGTTGTTGCCACGGGCAGATTTTGAAGAAGATGATAAAGACGATGAAGAAGAGGATGACACCGGGGGATGACGATCTCGGTCCGAAGACCTAGGAGCGGTGACGATCCCCTAGGGAAGGGGTTAGCGTCAGAAAGGGGACATATAGTTCATCTTAGAATGAACTATATGTTGGCGCTAATACCCAGGTAGAAGTATTATGTCGAAGCAAAAGTCCAAAGGAATGAGAGAGCGATAGAGGAGGTTGGCTGGATTTAGACCTAGCCAACCCTATCAGGACAGGCCCTGATAGTATCGGGATTAGCCCGATTTCCTCTCAGAATCATGTAAGGGAGACAATTGGGTAGCGGCGCGGCTACCCAGTTCCGGCAGGGTGGCGACCCTGTCGGCTGCCAGGATTAGCCTGACGAATCCCTTGGAAGCAGATGCGGCCTGGGACGCCCCCGCACTGTATGTTAACGCCTGAAAATTGGGAGCGGTCGGTACACCATGGTGCCGATCTGGGGAATGGCTGGCCCAGCCATCACCATCGCTGTTGGCTTAATGTTTTTCGGACTTTTATTATTTTTATTTATTAAGTTTATGACACGCACGATAGGGTAGAAATGATAGTCAAAAGACGAGCAAGTATACCGGGCAGACATGTGTTCATTGCGATAATGGGCATGTATTGAGGATCGACAGGAGGAGACTTAGGTATTTTTATTGCCAGCTTCAACAGAACACTTGAGTTTAGAGGGCTTTTGTGAATTCATTGATGGAACTAGACTTTGAGGGTTTCAATACAGATATTGATTGGAACTGCACTTTGAGGTATTGATATGAACTTAACGCCGAATATAAATGAAGGTTAGTTGCAAGCCATCCAGTAACAAGAAAGGGGGAAATGTAGAGAGCCGCAATAATAAAAAGGGAGATGTAGACGGTCAGAGGTACCACTCCTATGTGGATTAGTTGGGAGGGGGCACCACAAATTCTAACATTAAAAATTATGATACTTTGAAACTAATTGAATCAAATGAATCAAACTGGAAACGACAACAACAATGAACATATTTACAATGCAACATCACGGAAAAATAGAATATAGGTTAGCAATAACCCATTTGGCCACCACTCGGATTTATATTTTTGGCACTTAACTTACCCCTTTTTATGCATGTCCGGCTCGTTATTTCGTGTGCTGTCATGCTCATTGCAATGTTTGTTGGTTCTCTGTGTGTGCAATCCAGTGCCTGTCCATGCTACCCATCTCCCGAAATATTTGCGACAAAGGGGGAGGTGTTCTTTCGGAACTTTATTTTTTTATTTTTTTCATGCAATTCTATTGCTAGAAAAGGTCCGCCATCTATTTAAACGGGTAGCCAGGCGTGCCCCTCCGCGATCCCAACGACAACAGTACCCTTACGTTAACACCACCAGAACTTAAAATATTACAAGTCGCGGCACGCCCTGCTAGGAAAAAGAAAGTAACTTAAAGAAAGCATAATAAATATCATACTATTAGTAAAAACTGCCAGTAGTAGCTCCCTGTAAATATACAGGGAGCAAGAGTACAGGTCTATTTAGGTTAAATGCACAATAATTTAGCTCATTACCGGTTAGATTGTTAGTCTTTTTCCAAACGGGACTACCCAAAACTGGAGATTCGTGTTAGCCCCTCCGAGATTCTGGCGAAAAGATAGAGGCCTAGTAACATTCGCCAGAGAACTCGGAAGACAGAAAGCAAATTAGGGCAGACATGCAGGCATAGGCAAGTAAGCAAGCAAGCAAGCAGGCAAATTAGCAAGCAAGCTCAGCAGGGAGTCAGACACACGCACGCACGCACGCACGCACGCACGCACGCACGCACACACACGCACACACACACACACACACACACACACACACACACACACACACACACACACACACTCATCACACACACACACACACACACACACACACACACACACACACACACACACACACACACACACACACACACACACACACACACACACACACACACACACACACACACACACACACACACACACACACACACACACACACACATCCGAATCCACGCACGCACGCCTGCCTACACATCCACACACACGCGCACGTACACACCCACACACACCGAGTACCGCAGTCACCCACCCACGCACGGCAGACATCCACCTTCCCACCCACAAGTACTCCCTCTCGCCCACCTACAAGCACACTATCCCACTCACATACACGCACGCCCACAACCACACACATTGTGCTCCGGTACATCATCACCACCATCAGCGCCGGTCATTGAGGCTCATTATTAAGAATTCTATAATTGCAAAAGAATACTTCTCTGATATATTTTTTAAGCACATGTTTGTTTAGAGCAACTTCCGTTATACATTTAAAGGTTGGACATATAGTTTTGTTCCAAATTTCAGGTGCAGAGCATGCCAGAGCAAATTTCCTATAATTTGTTGTAGCCTGAGGTATTTCAAAGTGTCTAATCAATCTCGTATTAGTTGTTCTGTATTTCTGAAAAAGAGACGATATCACATCTGGCATTGTACCATCCAATACTTTCGACAATATAATAACTTTTTGTTCTGAGACTAGTTCAGGGAATTTAAGTATTTTTAATTTTAGAAACAGTTCATTTGTGTGGTAATAATAGGGTTTTTGTCGATGATTCGAATAGCACGTTTCTGTAATTTGATGATCTTATCGAGAGTGGATTCGTAATTACTACCCCAAACCATTGCACAATAATTTAGATGGGGCAATATAAAGGCGTTATACAAATGAGTGAGTTCGTGCGATGATAGGAAATACTTGGCTCTGCTCATGATTCCTAAATTTCTACTTATAATCGAAGACACATGAAGGATGTGCGAATTCCATTTAAGCTTTTCGTCAATATAAACGCCAAGATACTTTACAGTTTCTTCACGTTTAAGCTGCATTCCATTTAGTCTTACATCAAAATTTCTAATGTTAGCGCTAGAATAAAGCTGATAATGAGATTTTGAAGCATTTAGAGACAAACGATTGGACTGAAACCATTTTGACACTTCTGGAAGAACTTTATGGATTTTTTTACTGTACGCTTCTCACATCATCCCCCGAGATTATAATAGCAGTATCATCTACAAATAAGTAAAATCTAGTTTCAATGGACACTCGATACAGATCATTAATGTATATAATAAATAATAGTGGTCCTAGTATTGATCCCTGTGGTACTCCCGTCCTTAATTGTTTTGCATGAGAGATGACCCCCTTAATTCTAGTCCTCTGAAATCTGTTAGTTAGATATGAAGAAATAATATTATACAATTTACCCTTAGGGGCGCGGTAGTGGAGTGGTCAGCGTAGCTGGCTTCCATTCAGCCGACCCGGGTTCAAGGCCACGCGGCTTCCCTGAACAAGGAGCAAGCTGGCTCCCGAGAAACCCTTCCAACAGGGAAAGAGTTGGCGACGCCGTATGACCCTGGCAGTTGGTGCGTCGATAAGCCCCAACAATTATTATTAATTTACCCTTAATACCAATGTGATTTAATTTTTGCAATAGTATGCCTAGACTAACCGTATCGAATGCTTTTTTCAAGTCAAAATAAATTCCACATGATGTGTTACCCTTTTCTAAAGATTTTGTTACGCTCTCGTAAAGATGTACCAGAGGCATGTACGTACTATGCTTTTTTCTAAAGCCGAACTGAAATGAATATAAGATGTTATTTTCGATCAAATAATCAGAGATATATTGGTATAGTACCCGTTCCAAAATTTTGAAGAAGATGGGTAACAATGAAATGGGTCTATAGTTCGTAAATCTATCTTTTTCACCTGATTTAAATATAGGGACCACTACTGCTTCTTTTAACATCTTTGGGAATATACCTTTCTTAAGACATAGGTTGAAAAAATAAGTCAAATTACAAAGACAACTTTTATATGTACGATGCAGAATCTTTGTGCTAATTCCATCAATGCCACCACCCACTTGTTTTAGTGATTTGATGATATTTTCTATCTGTTGTTGGTTTGTTGAAAATTCAGCCGTAAATGGTGGGTGTGAGTAATCTTCGAGATATTCTATAGGATTTATGTTCGAAACAGGAATGTCTTTTTCAAGTGTTGATCCAATTGTAGCAAAAAAAATCGTTAAATCCATTCGCTATGTCATCATCTTTGTGCTCCCCGGAACTATTATCAAAAAACACAGAGGGATATGATGTACTTTTCACAGTGTTTCGATTCATAGTTTCATCCAAAAGTTTCCACGTTTGTTTTCCATCCCCCTTATGAGCTTCAAACTCAGACATATAGTATTTCCTCTTACTTTCCTTAATAATTTTAGTCAGGTAGTTTCTATAAAGTTTATATTTATTTTCATGTTGTCTCAGCACAGGATCATTTTCACTATTTGTTTTTTTCCTATTTTTGTGTGAAATATACCTATGATACAGTTTGTTCTTATAATTTATAGACGCTAGTATCCCTGGAGAAATCCACGGTTTAATTGGAGTTTTCCTTCTACATGGTTTAAGTGATTTCGAAAATTTATCAATTCCAGTTTTATAAGTATTTATAAGAACTTCACAAGCCTCATCAGGATCATTGATGTTTTGAAAATTGGCTAATTCCGAAACAATATAATCATTGAGTTATTTTTCTTTGGACCAGTCTAAAGTCTATCATAATTGCCGTTTTTGTATTAACTAATCTTTTTTTAAAGTTATATATATAGGTAAATGATCAGATATATCAGTTACAATTATACCTGAATGTGCAACTTGATCTGTATTACTGACAAAAAAGTTATCCAATAAGGTATGAGAATTTGATGCAAACCTAGTTGCCCTTGAGACCAGAGGCAAAAGGTTGTATGATAACATCAGGGTTAGAAACTTATGTGCGTTTTTGTCATCTTTAGTCTTTAATAAATCATAGTTGAAGTCCCCTGCCAATACATAGTCATTTTTACACGGATTTATTGAGTCCAAAACCTTTTCAAAATGTTCCAGAAAGCTATTGCTATCCTGGTTTGGAGGTTTATAAACCTCACCAACCACACAATGTTTCCCATGTTAATCTCCTGCGTTCTCTACTTCTACAAAAGTGGATTCTATTTGTTCAAACTCGAGATCTGCCCTTCTTCTAGAGGTATATTTTTTGTTCACATATATTGCTGTTCCTCCCGCCTGATTATTTTCCCGACTCGATGAATATAGTTCATATTCATCTATATCAAAATATTTTTCGATTTCTTTTTTCAGCCATGTCTCCGCGATGCAAATAATAGACCAAGTTATGCCAGATTGTGATAGAAAGGTTTTGATTTCATCAAACTTGTTTTTGATTGATCGCGCATTTATATGGATAATTTGAAAACTATTTGATATATTCATTTTAATGGGAGGTACATAGTATTCACATTTATTTGTTATTTCAATAAATTGCTGGTTTAAATCAGAAGTATCTTCAAGTACTATATCTTTAAAAGGATTCTCAAACATTTCAGAGAACATCACGACAGATATCTTCTAGGTCTTGGCTTGCACCTGTCAATGTATCGCTGTGTGTATATAGCTTTGTTCGGTGTTCAGTTTTATCAGAATTGAAAATGCAGTTAAGGCAACCCCGAACGACCAACGCTTGATAAGGAGCAACGACGTCCTGTCTAAGATTCATACGTACAAACTGAAAAAAACTACTAGATATACCTTAAGGTTTTTCTGTCCCACATCTGGGGAATCTAGAACAATACTATAAATACTAATGATACTAGAAAGAATTATTAAATACTAAGATAAAGGTAAGATTAAACGCGAAGATTCGGTCGCCGCGGCTAATCGACCGCGGCGACCGAAGACCCGGAGCCGCAGAGTGGCCGCCGCGGCGGGCGGCGGAAGGCCGTCCCGGTACAGCGACCGGCGGATACGAAACCACGCAACCGCAGAGCGGACGTCACCCGCCCACGGCCGGACGGCCAGCCGCCGGCAAGCCGCGGCGGCGCCAGCCCCCAATAAGCAGCCAGGGCAAAACAAAAGAGAAAAAAACAATTTCACATGAAGACCTTTTTTCCTCGAACAACCACTGATGCTTGCTGGTAATGCTACTTGTATCAAAATGAAGGTGATAACACATGTACCATAACACCATTTCTTCTGTCCCTATCCCGCAAAAATTCAAGGTGGCGCACCCGCCTCCTAAACTGACATAAGAACAATTTTTATGGTCAAGCTTACATAAATATAATCTTGGCCTAGATATCAACCAATATTTCACACACACAAAAACATTTGAGGCTGGTTGTCACAAAAATATCTATAATTTATCATAAGGAGCAAGAAAGAAGGAAGGAGGCAAGGGAGAAAGGGAGTTTAGAAGGGAAGGGAGAGAGAGCGCGCGAGAGAGAGAGGGGGAGAGAAGCAGGGAGGAAGAAGATGGAAAGAATTAAGAAGGAGGAGCAGGGAGAGAGGGTGGAAGGAAGTAAGGAAGAGATGCACTGAGGGAGTGTGGGAGACTTCCTGACCAAGAGGCTAAACAATGGTATACACCTATGAGTAAGCCGAACTGTACAGCATTCCATTAGGGTCAGCATGGGTCTCTTTCTCACCACATTTGTAGCCCATGTCTCCTACAGCTGATTGCGAGCCAGCACTCCAAACAGCTCCATGAACATAATTTATTTGAACATTATTGAACATTATTAACTTCAAACATATGTTGTATTGTAATGAAAATTTAGTAAAAATACTTCCATCGGCTCTTCCACCGAACCCTGCGTCACAGTTGTCAGTGGGCAAATTATGTCATTTTTTGACGAGATCTCGTCGGCGCGAGTGCCCTTGGAGACAGGAGTGAGTGGTGTGAATTTAATTAACCTGGTGCGAATTTTCGAGACTGGTGCGAGGAAGGTGACACTTAAACCAAACAAACAATGGTTGAGTGGTTATTAAGACACAGGAGGGGGCCTTATAAAAAGTCCTTAAATAACTAAGTAATAGGAGAGGTAGTATTACATTGTGTTGTAGGAATGAGTGTGTTTTTCTCCCTGGTGTATGGTAGATTGGTGCAAATTTTTGGAGGCTGGTGGTGCGAGAATTTTAGATGGCTGGTGCGACTTGTCTGGCCTGCTGCCATACTTTGCCGGCTGGTACAGTAGGAACACATTCTTAGCTAGCCTGTTGCCTTATTGATGAATCTAGTGGGGGTTATGATTTTGTTGTGCTGATCTGCTTTTCATCAGCATGGCAAAAACTGCTGCTTTGAGCTGCAGAAACCCTGAGGGCGAAACCTTGACCAGGAATCACAGGGCACAAGTGTGCCCAGTGATCACATTACATGTCACATTTAAGTTTCTGAAATATTTGTATTTGAAAATGCTGTAAAGTATTCCTTCCCTTTGATAGATGGGTGTTGAAGGTTAAAACTTATAGTATTTTTTCAACTTAACTCCGTATATGTTTTTCTTGAATTCTCTATTTGCCTGACTGTGTTTTATTATTAGCATATAGCTAAATTCAGACTGCATTTTTTATGGATTTATTTATTTTCATCACCATGATACAGAGCCTGCAATACCGACCAGAACTGCTCGCAGTGGTTGGAGAGAGTCCATGAATTGACCCCACTCTCTGACTGTCCATCAGCTGGCTGGCGCGGGCGGTGAGGGGCGGCCAGCAGCGCCACCTGTGAACGTGCAGCTCTCTGGGTACCAGCTAGACTCCACCATTGCTCATCTCTCCAGACTGCGGGATCAGCTGAGCACCCTGGCTGGACGGTAGAAGACCACCTTGGCGGCCCCACTGGGTGGTAGGGGAACAATTGAGAGCGCCCTCGTAGAACAGTGGAATCACACCAGCTTATCCTGTGACGCCCAGAGCGCCAGTGGTCATGCAACGCCATAAGCGCGGGCGCTGGACGGCCGACGCGGCCTCCCCGCGCGTGCAGCAGCAGGTGGCAGCACTGTTCGGGCGGCGGTTCGACTTCGCGCCGGCGGTGGAGGCGGACTGGAGGTTGCCGGCGCCCGAGGGCATGTTTCCCGATCAGGAGTGGCAGGTGCGAGCGTTTTCGTGCGTGTAACTTGTAGCTCTGGGTCACTCATCAACAGATCGACAAGCAGTGGAGTCATTTATATGTCCCCATGTCAGGGATTGTGACTAAATTATGTTTCTGAGGCTACTGGAACCCCTGAAGACGTTTGGGAACGTTTCAGTCTTTTCTTAGTAGCAGTTTCGAAATGACTGTCACCCGCGATTTCACAATACCAGCATGCAGTGGTATTTTCAGTGACGTGTTTCCATGTAAAAGTTTTGCGACCTGTTTATACAAATTTCATGCTGTTTCGGGGAGAAAGCCGTATAAACTATAGCTGTAGCATTAGCAAAAGTATGATTTTCCTAACTGGACTTTTTAGCTAAGAAACTGATACTGAGTCATAATATAGAGTTTCGGGTATGTATGTTTTATGGAAATGTAATTATTGGTTTTAGAGATATTTGAAAAAATAGGGTTGTGCGCAAAAATTGTCGGAGGCAATAACTCGGAATCCGCTGGAAGGATGAGGCCGAAAATGTCACAGCATGAACCAGCGCCCAGGAGAACCCTTTCACTAAGTCTCATTAAAATCTGAAATGGTGTTATTTAGAGATTTTTTTGTTGTTTTGTCGTGGGGTGCTCTATCTCTTAAATTGCAAACGCACCGGTGCTCACTCCCCCTAAAGCGTCGCCCAAGCAGGATACAAGTTTTTGCGCCCCCCACGATGTGATTTGGCGCCCTCTTGACGGAGTGAATCGTAAGCAGTGTCACCCCTCGGGTCGAAATGGTGTCCCCAGGCCAAAGTGTTCTCCGACCCAAATTCTGTATCCGCCAATGAAAACGTTTCCCCTCGTGCATTAAAGTAGGGTCGTGTAAAGGAAATGTGGCTCCTTGGTCGAAACCTGGAATTTAGTGTAATTAGGCGTAGGTACTTTTAGCCGAAAATAATGAATCCACTCATGATTTCTCTGAAAAATGTACAATAAGTTCAATATTTTGATTTTTAGAATACTCCTCTCGGAAAATAAATATCTGCCTGTGGATGATGTCATGATCTGGCAACCATTACCCTACTCTAAACGCTTCAAGGGTTTCGATTGGGTGATGCTCATCGTGACGTGAGCATATGTCGTCACACCAGCAGCGCTCAAAAATTGCCGCCTGGCGAGAGGTACTTGAGAGGTACATTTCGGGTAGGTTCTAGCTTTTTTCTACGGAAATATCGAGTTCCATGACAAATGATATATAGAGTACGGGGTTTTCCGACTTGCTTTACAACTTGGCTATCTCAGTTAAAATCACTTTATAAAGGTGCCACATTCCCTTTAAGCTCTAATTTTTCGTTTTATGGATCGTGAGTGAAACCCTAAAATCTCTTGGTTTTGGGATAGTAGGTATATGGGATAGTGAGTTGAACTAGGGAACGTGACGTAATGCTCAGGCCCTCTGCTCTGATAAATTGTTCGTGCTTAGGCCTGTGAGTCCTACGTGCTAACCGTACCTTCGGTACTGGCGACTATGAAAGCGTATAACTTTCTTCAATGGCTAGTTTGAAACGTGAGGTACGTTTGAGATTTGTTTGTGTCTAACAGGAAAATTAGATAAACCTAATCACTGGACTTGCAGGAGTAAGGTTATGACCACTTTTTCTATGAAGATTGTCCGTCCAACCAATCCAGTCTGGAATTGCACAAGGTGCCACACTCCCCTCTGAGCTGGCTGTACCTGGTTGGCAGCCGCGCGGTGTGTGTGCTGACCGGCAGGTGGCGGAGCTGCAGACGCTGAAGGCTGAGCTGAACGCGGTGAAGTCGCGTCTCAGCGATAAGGAGATCAGCAGCTGGCACGAGCACACCTGCGGCACCAACCGGGCCGGGCTGGTGGTGGCCACCGTGCGGCGCCAGGTCCGGCCCGAGATGGCCACCCAGGTAGGTGCCTGGCGCCCCGTCACTGGGCCGGGCCCAACAACGCTTCCCAACACGGTTTCAAGCTTGTTGCCACGTTTGTTTATTTTTAAGGGTGGTGGTAATGTAACCATCTGACTGTTACAAGGGGTCACCAAGCCACGAAGGTCGAAAGCCACTTGTGTGGGGGGGGAAGGAAGAAAAAGGTATGCGCGACTTATTGTAGCTTGTGCTGATTCTCTTCAAATATTAGCTCCAAAATATCTGGCTACAGTGAGAACCGTGGCCAGGTTCGAAATCATAGTGGGTGTCAATCTTTTCAGGCCGGCGATAGGGTCGATTCCAGTGAATTGCCGCCGACTCCGCAGAACTGAGGAACTATTTCAATCGTGTTTTTCACTGCACGCTCTTTTAGACTGTGGAGTTCGGAACCCATTACAGAAGCGGGATATTCGCTTTAACAGCAACTGCCTTTCGCTCCGCCAGGCCTGGTGCAAGATGTACGAGCTGTTGAGTTCGCACGAGGTGCTCCCGACGAGTGGTGGACCCCTGCGCTCTCTGCACCTGTGCGAGGCCCCCGGCGCCTTCGTCACGGCACTCAACCACTTCTGCGTCCTTTCCGGCGTCCCGGAGGTAAGTCTCCGTACCATGCGTGGCGGTTACATTTCTGAGGGCTGTCACGGAGCAGGTATTGTTTCAGAGGCTGTCACAGAGCAGCTCATGTGCCAGAGGCTGTCACGGAGCAGGTCACGTGCCAGAGGCTGTCACAGAGCAGGTCTTGTACCAAATACTGTCACGGAGTAGGTCACGTGCGAGAGGCTGTCGCGGAGCAGGTCACGTGATGTAAATAAACCGAAAGCGCTCGGAGACGAAACTTTTACAGGGTGGAGAGAGTTCTTAGTTTTCTTCGATTTCATACTCCACTGATGAACGTCTTCTCTGCTATGTGATGCGGGTTATTACGCACATGACCTGTCGTGAATGGCTTAGAATAAATTATTTGTCAAGTCTTATTGTCGAGTAGGTGTGGGGACTAGGTAACCAGAGATACTCCCTCTTGATGCTTCAGCTATGATTAGTCACTTGGAGTGGTGCGTGGGGGGAGTTGTATGGCTCCACCTCCTTTTTAGAGTTATCCCTACCATCCTGCGGAAACAGTCAGTAATTGGATCAGCTTGTTAGTGTTGAAAGAGAGACTGCCGACAGATCTGCCGCATTATGTAGAAACATGCTTAGTTTTATTTTACCATGCTTATTTTTCAAACAGCGGCTACCATTGTTGGGAATAGTCCCGTTTTGAGATGAAACTCCTCTGCTAGAGCACGTTACATTTTACATACTCCGTGTTGCATTAGGTAGGTCTTGACGTCGAAAAGTAAGATGTTTGGATGTATTTCAACCGATGCTTTACTTTTAATGTGCAAATATGATAAAAGGAGCATATATTTTATATTTTTATTTGCAGTATGGCGTACAACCAACATCCAGGCACACAGTCATGTAAGCGGATGGCACATAGGTACGTGTGTTTTTGGTGAGTCGTGGCTGGTTTCACCTGAGTTCTTTGTAAAACCTGATGGCAGAGCTCAGTACGGCGCTAAACGCCGAGAGCCGGGTGCTTTGCTGCAAAATTGAGACCTTACTTTGAAACGTGCAACATTGAGCATTGATTAACGTTCTTTTGCAATGCCAAGAAACAGCAGGCATGACATTGGCAGGGCGATGATGGTGAAGTTTTTGTTAGTGCGCGTCAAAGTGGAATGTGTGTATATATATATATATATTATATATATATATTATGTGTGTGTGTGTGTGTGTATGTATGTATGTATGTATTGAACTCGCGCCCGCTGGGGTCCTTCCCATGACGTACCCGGCTTCTACATACATCTATATCATTTCCAGAAAATCGACAGCAAAATTCCTGTCGGCATTCGAAAGTGCCGGCTGAGACTAAGCCAAAGTACACGACACATTTGGCCGTGTTCAATATTGAGTCCACTAGAGCCCAAAGGAGGCTCTTGATTATTATTTTAATGCAGAGCAGACTTTCTACTATAAATTCTTACTAAGCGGGGCTAGAACAAATATTTTGTCATCAGGGAGTCATCTCATCAAGGCTGATCGAAAGATGCATAATATGACCATGCTAGGTCAAGTTATCATGGCCTGACCTCAAGTTAGGCCAAGTTCATCTATTATCCTTGTGTGATTATAATGTGAACCAATCGACTCCCAGCGACCAGCGACCAATCACAATGACGTCAAAAGGATTGTTCCAACTCATTTCAATGCGAGGTTATTGGCAGAAGAATCAGATGGTGTACAACCCCAGTGACCCACGATGATCTCAGAGAGGCTGGGCCAAATCCGTAGCTTGACCCTCAGAAAGGTCCAAGTAATTAATGATATCTGGACATTCAGCGTGACAGCTCGCAAGTCGTGAGAACGAGGCCTTTCTAACTTTCTCCATCGACTTATAATGGAATGACAACACGTTGACCCCACTTTAAGTCAATAGCGAAAATCTGACATGACAGTTTTGTTGACGCTAATGGTCTCATCATATGATAACACTTGAACAATGATCAGCCGGCAGATCTCACTGTGACGCCACTTGAAACTCGTGGTTTTAGGCCTTGAGGTTAGGTCACTAGACATTAAAAAATACCTGAACTGAGACGATCTGACCTAAAAGAATGGATACGTGCTATACAATAATCAGTGATTGGAGCTTCAACTCACGTTTTTGCGTCTGTTGGTTTACGCGTTATTGTGAAGAAAAAAAACAGAAAGATGGAATGCCCTCCAGCGGTAACTGTGTTAAGCTTCCAGAAGGGAGTGATTTCCTGGTCTCTGACGTGAATCACTCGCAGTCGGCTGCCGACAGCTCCGGCCCGTTGTACCCCTCCTCGGTGTAGCTGATGAGGAATGCGGTGGCGAACAGGGTGCACTTGGTGGCGGCGTCTAGCCCAGGTGGGAAGGCGATGTCGAAGGTCTTGCGTTCGGTACACAGCGCCCGCACCATGCCGCGCCATTTCTTGGCAATGGTGCCCACCTGTTGGAAATGGGCACAGTTGTCTTACCTGGCGTCCTACACGCCGAGCAGGCCCATGCATTCCACGCTGAGACAAAGGGAAACAACGCCCGGCTGAAATCGGCAGAGAGGTTGGCTGGATTAAAAGCAGCAGCTGCAAATAATGAATACGTCTAACAGATGGAAAAGAAAACGTGTTAAAATCGAACTCAATCGGTGTCACCAGTCATTGTGTTGTAAAGGTGACGTCTGTTTCTATCCACTTTCAAGAGTTTGGGCGCACGTTCCAACAGTTTGCTGCGAAGCAGCTTCTTCTTGAAAACGTAGCATTTGTGTTTCATGTTATAACCCATGAAGTTAAGAAGCTGGTGTCTAATTTCAATAAATTCACTTGCTTTCTGTACGAGTAAAATCAATAAATGTTCTACGTGAACGTTCAAGTGCAGGTGGGTGATTCATTGGCTGTATTCGTAGACTTTAAAACTGGTAAACATGCCTGTGTTTCCGTACACATTTACTTGACTCGGCTCAGGACAAGCGACGGCCAGTGTGACAGTCTGCGCAGATATTAGCGATTGATTACATCAGAGAGGGTGTAGATCAGCCTAATCCCCTGCGTCCATCACCGTCAAGCCTGTTCCACGTTCCTAACCCCGCTGACGTGTAAGCACGCTGCCGGCGTCAGGAAGCCCGGGTATGCGAGCCGTGGCCAGCTCCTACTTCCCCTGGCTCACCTGTTCTCCGTCGACGCTGATCACCGGGAAGTGGACGTCGGCGCAGAACTCGCAGAGGAAGCAGGGTCCGGAGACGCGCAGGCGCACCTGGTGACCCGAGTCCCGGAACCGTGTAGCTGGGTTTGCACCAGGCCCACTCCTCGTGCACGCTGCCCAGCGGCATGCCGTTGGCCGACACCTCGATGACCTGCTCGCAGTCGCAGGGACAGCAGGCGCAGCCCACACACCTACCGGAGGGCATGGTGCGGACTGGGACAGCTTTGGTACGGACTGTCGAATCGAGCGCAATCACAGCTGCGTTGTGTCGTTTTGGGGCGTTTACGCGGGGTACAGTTTTTATAGAATGTCAATGAAGAGGGCTCGTCGCCTGAAAGACAGCCTCACCAACGTGTCGGTGGAAGACAGCGTCTCGTGTGAGTGGAGGGGTATCCTGGGGCATTCTACTGTAAGGCGACCAGGTGCATACACCCGGTCATTTTCTCATTTGTTTCAAATTTGGTTTAAAAGCGGTTTCAATTGTGTTTAGTCGGTCTTTAGCCTCTAATTTAAAAACAAAAGATTCCGGATATATTTTTGCACCTAATTTCCAAAGGCTACCTTTCAAGTTTTTAAACGGCCTTTACCTCTTAGTTAAATTTGCATGTTTCTACCTACGACGCACCAGGAAATCTTTGGAATATTTTTTGTCGAATTGGAAATTTCGGTCACATGACCTGTGAATTTAATTTCCAAAGAGTGACCTTGGCCGCATTTTTTTGCAAGTGATTCAATTTCCACCAAATATTTGTTGTGTAAAGAAATTAAAAATAGGGTTTCGAGTTGGATTTTTTTCTTTTGAGCTTACAAAAATCCTGGCACACCTAAGCGATGGATATAGGAGGCGGTCGATCGATGGTGGGAGAACAGCCCTCTGGTGGAAGGGGAGGTAGACTGGGCTGGCCCACCTGAGCGGCCGGTGGAGGGAGAGCACCTCCCTCTGGTGGAGGGGTAGATAGAGACAGGGCTGGCCCACCTGAGCGGCCGGTGGAGGGAGAGCACCTCCCTCTGGTGGAAGGGGTAGGTAGAGACAGGGCTGGCCCACCTGGGCGGCCGGTGGAGGGAGAGCACCTCCCTCTGGTGGAAGGGGAGGTAGACTGGGCTGGCCCACCTGGGCGGCCGGTGGAGGGAGAGCACCTCCCTCTGGTGGAAGGGGAGGTAGACTGGGCTGGCCCACCTGAGCGGCCGGTGGAGGGAGAGCACCTCCCTCGGGTGGAGGGGTAGATAGAGACAGGGCTGGCCCACCTGGGCGGCCGGTGGAGGGAGAGCACCTCCCTCTGGTGGAGGGGTAGATAGAGACAGGGCTGGCCCACCTGGGCGGCCGGTGGAGGGAGAGCACCTCCCTCTGGTGGAGGGGGAGGTAGACAGGGCTGGCCCACCTGAGCGGCCGGTGGAGGGAGAGCACCTCTCTCTGGTGGAGGGGTAGATAGAGACAGGGCTGGCCCACCTGAGCGGCCGGTGGAGGGAGAGCACCTCTCTCTGGTGGAGGGGTAGATAGAGACAGGGCTGGCCCACCTGAGCGGCCGGTGGAGGGAGAGCACCTCTCTCTGGTGAAGGGGTAGATAGAGACAGGGCTGGCCCACCTGAGCGGCCGGTGGAGGGAGAGCACCTCCTTCTCGCTGCGGTCGATGACAGCCATGCGGAAGGAGCGGGCGGGTCCGCAGCAGCACTTGGTGAGGGGGTCGCTCCGCTCGCCGGCGTAGGTACAGCGTGCGGCCGTCGGTGGTGCGGACCGCGTATTTGTTCTCGGGCTGGAAGCCGAAGTTGGCGCCGTCTCCCGGCAGCTCCAGCTGGCGAAGGCGGCCTCCGTCAGCTCCAGCCCCGGGCCCTCAGGCCTTCTCCGTGTACCACCATGATACGGATGATTCGCCTGAGTTTCTTACATACACAATTCCATCCAAGCGGAGGGAAGGGAGGCGAGAAATTACCCAAATGCCACGATTTTGCCCGATACAAAAAGACCATGTTTTTCACGCTCCTTGGCCCTATCTTGGCCCTGTTGTTTATCTCCAAACAAGCGGTGTTGACCCGCCGCCGCTTACACGCGACGAAGACGAAACATATTCTACGTTTGCCGTGCACCTCTACAAAGATCCGAATCGCTACTCGCACAAATGGACCCTCGTGCTGCCCGAAGAACACCCAAGTGATGGCCAATGCTAAAACTGCTTTAGTACTATTTTCCAGGGATCTGGTAGTGACTTGTCTCGTAATTGTTAAAAATTCCTACGTTATGCCGTCTCCTCCGCCCTCAATGAACATTCTACTGCAAACCGTTTCTTAATGTATGTCTTTTCGTTTTTTTTTTTACTGTTTGTGGGGACTCATCAAATAAAGTATTAGTCGGTGTGCTTATCTTTATGTATTGTCTTACCTAATACGGGGCAATACATTAAAATCATGAAATACTCAGACGCATTCTGAGCAGAAAACGTTTGTTCCCATCCTTATGTCAAAATTGTAGTCACGAATGAAGGCAACTGCGTGATGAGTCCATTTTTGATAAATCAGAGTTATAGTTTTTCGATACAGGCTATTGGACACCAGTGTGGTGACCCCTGCATTAGGACCTGTTCCCAAATGACGTCAGCAAAGTTTAGGGTGCCCGGAAGCACCTCCCCCTTGTAAGCAGTCTTCAGTAATAGGTTGACCCACTTTCCCTTCACCCCTTCCTCAGCATTGTGCCTCGCCTACTCGCTGTAAATACCATACTAGCGAATGAACCAGCATGCAACTGCCTGTCGACCGAAAACCTCGGGCGAGTTAGCTTGGATTACAGAGCGCGATTGGACTGAACTGCACCCAATGGCCGCAACACACATCACATCCTCTCTCTTCCGTAATTGCCAAGCTAGTGTCTTTGTTTTTCAAAATCAAACCCTGAAATTGTTTCCATACATTAGACATATGCATTATTTTTACATGATTGAATGAAGTCGGCCGCCGTAGTGACATCTGACGTTCAGTTCTTGCACCAATGCTTCTTGTACTGAACGCGATTTTTACTATGCGGTAACGCTGTAAATGGGCAGTTACAGTGAGTGTATGGTCAAGATTTGGAATTTCACTGATTATTAAAAGTTTTATTTTGATTACGTCACTTATTGGTAGAGAAGAGGATGTATTTCTGTTTTTAGCGTATGAAAGTGGGGGAAAATGCTGTTTACTTATTTTCAGCCCTCGTTTTTTGTTCTTAAATGGTTATTTTTAGAATTTCGACAAAGTGGTCCATACCCTTTAATGATGCTCCACTAATGTTCCCCTCCCCCATCAGCAATCATTAGCAAAAGCCAGACCCCTCCCCTTCGTCACAGATAGCCAGGAAATACCAGGCCCCTATCCCTTCAGTTACTGACGTCATAAGTGAACTGTCCTGTACTGCCACATGCTGATGTTTTTAGAAATCAACTGGGCGTAATCCCCTACCACTTAGGCTTAATTACTGTATCCCCTCGAGGACTTTGCGCCAAGCGATGTCATCGGCATCAGACGCCCGACGCTAATGCGAGGCGCGGACAAAATCCCCACTACGCCGCGTGAGTGGCTAAAAATACTGAGCGTTGTCCGCTCTGCCTCTCCGTAAGGGACGGTTTTGAGGCTTTATGGGGAGTAATGTCAATAAACTGCATATCTTCGGTCCCGTGAATTGCGAAGATAGTGGCCAGAAGTAGAATTTGCCTTGCCCTGGCAGTCAGAGTCTACTTTACTTGCATTGCCCGTCATACTTACATGGTAGGCCACCAGACTTCCCTCATTCTTAGTCACAGCCTAACGCGACTATCATACTCAGACTGAAGTAATTCGAGTGCTTGCGCCTACCAGCCGTGAATGTTCAGGTTGTGGCGCCCTGCGAGCCTATTCAGTTGCTGACGCCTACGATCCTAATGCCGGGGTGCCGGCGCCTACGAGTCGATAGTGTGGAGATACTGGCGCCTACGAGCTGTGAATCCATTTCAAAGTAAGCGGGTGTGGAGGAACTCCGCTATCCTGATTGGAACCCGACCCGTGAGTAGATGAAAGGCGAAGCCAAGAATGAAGCCGGGTTGTCTTCTCACCAATTGTTCAATGACGATCTCGTCCTCCCGCGCCAGGTCCTCGAGCCCTGAAACAGAACAGAACAGAACAGAACGGTGCGGGATCTCATCCACAAAGCAGAGAGGGTACAGTAATGTCATTACCCCAGTGGCTTGACCCAGCACAAGCCCCGTTCGAAATGCATGGGAGAAGTTGTATTTCGTTCGGACACCTCGCAGGGAATGGTGATCGAGCGTTTATTGTGACGTCATCGTGTATGACTTGCCACTGCGGTTCGAATGTTGTACGTTAAGACTTTTCGGACCTAGGCATGACGTTCGGTCAGGCCAACTTTAAAATTTGACATGGTTAGGCCATTAGATAGGTGGTTTGATCGGGCGTGACGAGATGATTCGAATAGTGCTGTAATTTTTGGCTCTCTCTGTCAACAGTTATGACAGAACTTGGCCTCGCTGTATCCCTGTGGAAGATTCTTTAGCCTCCAGCAACGTCAGAGGACTCGGCCAAAAATGTATTCAAACATTTTCGATAGAGATCGGGACGGTCTTTAACACCGCTTTCTGCTCCTGGCTACCTATTGTTGTTTGTGAGACCTAAGGGAAGTCGCCCATCCCCGTTCCGTCGAAAGCGACGTGGACCCCTGCCGACACACGGTAAAACCCCCATGGCAGACGGAAGATTCCACCGAGCCAACAAGTCCACCAAGCTCCGGCTGCCGGGCGTGCCACCCTGACGGGGACTGAACATTGTTGAGGCCAGGTTTACGCGCAGCAGTCCGAAGGCACGACTCCATAAAACCTGCCCCTTGGCCTATCAACTTTGGTAGCATACGCAGATCCAGGGGGTAAAGGGGAGCAGGCTTTTCCCCATCAACCCTCGGCGCCCCCTGAAATTCTTACGGTTCTCCCCCCCTGAAATTTCGCTTCCTCCCACCACCCCCTTCCCGCCCCAGAATGAAAAAATCGGCGCCCGCCGATGTGATTTGGCTGATAGGTTTTGCCGGCGAAAGTGGCGCCACCCTGGTCCGGATGGCGCCCCCCCTGGTAAGGTGCCCCCCCGATTGGCAATCCTGGATCCGCCTATGTTTGATAGTACCTCCACGGTATAGAAGAGCTGGGATATACACCGACTCGAGGTTCGATAGACATGGGCTTAGGCGTGTAGTTGATCGCTATACATGGCGCGGTGTAGTAATCACCTTGGAGACACGGTATGCAGAACTTATTTGTTAATTGCGATCGATAACACTTGTAAGTCACGCAACAGCTTAGTATTCACGGCCGCACATACAATGTCAATGCAGTGGACCTCACCAAACTTCAACTGAGGCCGAGGAGAATGGCAAAGAAAGGGAGTAGTACCCTGCCCTGGTGTAGGCCGTCTGTGGCCGGACCTGGCCTGGCCAGTACTGACCTGCCGGGACCCCGGGCGTTGAACGTGCCGACGTGTTCATCAGCGGGAGCGCGGTCTGCGGCTGCTCTCGCACTGGCGAGGGCGACCCCGAGGGAGTCCACGCGTGCCTCCTGGCCGGAGAAAGCCGTCCTCCAAGGGAGGAGGAGGAGGGAGTCCTCGCCTGCAGCGGGACTGGGGAGGGTGTTCTCAAGGAGCGGGCCACGCTCCACTCCTTCAACTCCTGCGCTCTGCCAGAAGCTGTGAATGAAAAGGCTGTAATTCCTGACATGGAGATAGCGAACGTAAGAACGTTAAGAGGTCAGTTAAGCAGACGAAGTTTGTCTGTGGTCTGATGTTGGAAGGGTGCTAGTGTTGAAGTTGTAAGATGGTCTCGACATCTTTTACAAGACGAACAAAGCATCTAATTCCAAGTTTTCTCTTTTACTGCTGAAAAATATATGGACAGCGGTGGGAGAGTTATGCGTCCTTGTCACCCTTTCGTAGCCAAAATATCACTTTCACCAATGGGGATACGGTGGCGGGAGGGAAGGGCATTCGATTTTCACGCCGCAGACCCCGGGCGCCAGTCCCCGGCCGGGTATTCTCCATAAGTCTTTCAGATCTCCATAATACCCTCACAACAGGATGAGAGTTGGTGACACCATTTGACCTTAGCAGCCGGAGTGTCGTAAAGCCACGAAGTGTCACTTTTCCAACTGAAAACACTAATATAGGGGTGTCGTGGTTAGCACGTTCGTTTTGCACTCGATCAACCCAGGTTCAAGGCCCGGCGGCTTCCCTGAACAAGGAGCAATCTGGTTCCCGGGAAACCTTTCCAACAGGGAAAGAGTTGGCGACGCCATATGACCCTGGCAGTTGGTGCGTCGATAAGCCCCAATAATTATTAGTATTATCACTGTAATAAAAAATAAAATAGCTACATCATGCTGCCAGCGGCATTTTTGCGCTCCGCTTGTTTTATTTTTAGCCTCGGCTTGAATAAATGTAATCAGAAGCGTCATTTTTGAGCAGTAAAAACTAGCACCGTTTTTCCGGCTCGAACGTTAACCAAAAATAGGTATTTGTTTCTTCATCGCACATACTCACCAGCATTGGATCAGTACTTAATGCAAATCGAAGTAAAGAGGGTACATTTCGGAGACTGTTGGCCAGATTTTATTGAATGCTGTGCGATGTTTCTGGAGATATTTCAATTCAATTTGGGTTATATTTCCATTGACTTACTTTGGTCAATTCGCTTTCCAGGGAGGAGTGAATACCTGTCCGCGCGCTGTTAATTTTTGTAAAAAGGTAAAAGCTCTTATCAGCAGCAGCTTTAAAATTCCCTAGCGCGGGATACTCGTGCGTTTTCGTTACATTCGTCATCAAGCATCTCTGTAGCACCTGCTTGGACCCCTGGAAGCTACAGGTGGAGTGTATTTGTTATACTAGGATTTTTAATCATATTATTTTGCTCCGGTAAATAAGCATCACAAAGTTCCGGGTGAGTGATGCTAGGAAAGCACTTGGGAGAAAGCGTATTGATCGTAGGTAAGATCCAGTTCCAATTCAGAATCACGTAACCACGTCTGGGCGAGTGCGGCTATCAGTTTACATTGCCCCCTGATGTTCTCATGTGTCATTATCTCAGAATCTGGCTCAAAGGACTCCAAACCTAAAACACCAAATATGATGGCTCAAAGGATTTTCCCGGCCACAGCTGGGACTTGGAATCGACCATAAGTCTGGTCATTACCTTCAATGCTTAGTTGACAGTTTCTTCCATGTAACGTGTGCGGCTGGGTTGCTAGAAATTGGTGTCAAGAAACAAAGAAATGCGCAAATCGCAGTTTTGGTGAAGTTCTTGTGGGGGTTAAATAATCCCTACAAAGCGAAATGACGTGCGACAGTCGTCGTCACTGCCTCTGATACGTACGTTTTCTCAGCGATGATCCCATTGGTGGAATGCAGAGTGCAGAATATTGCCTTTGCTGTTCTTCTGGAAAATGTATTTACTACCAAGTAGAATACATAATTTTTTAGTTGCAATGAATCACACGGCACAAATGGGGTTTCCAGCTCCGCTTGTAACCAGTCGCATTGGGATTGGTTACAAGGATAGAATCGAGCGTGGTTCTAGGATCCCGCCAGGATTCGAACCCTGGACACTTGACTTAACAGTCTGGCGACGAACTGCAGTCACTCTTCCGCACAGCGCTCCAACAGCCAGACACTCGAATTCGACGGCCACAGACCATGAGGTGAATCGATTCCGGTTCTCCCCGTAAAAATGCTCAGAAATATCACTTGAAGCACTTTTACAAAAAAATAGAGTCCGAGTTTGTGGTGCTGTTACACCTGCTGCCGACCTCCTCCGCGGCCGCTGTCCGAGTGACGACGGCCGCCAACGCCGTCCTTCCAGCCACTGGCGCCCCCGGGCGACGGCGGCCAGCGTCGGCCGAGCCGTCCCCAGCTCAGCTGGTGTACCACACGGAGCCGCCCGCCTCCTCCATCTCAGCCGTCCCCAGCTCAGCTGGTGTACCACACGGAGCCGCCCGCCTCCTCCATCTCAGCCGTCCCCAGCTCAGCTGGTGTGCCGCACGGAGCCGCCCGCCTCCTCCATCTCAGCCGTCCCCAGCTCAGATGGTGTACCGCACGGAGCCGCCCGCCTCCTCCATCTCAGCCGTCCCCAGCTCAGCTGGTGTACCACACGGAGCCGCCCGCCTCCTCCATCTCAGCCGTCCCCAGCTCAGCTGGTGTACCGCACGGAGCCGCCCGCCTCCTCCATCTCAGCCGTCCCCAGCTCGGCTGGTGTACCGCACGGAGCCGCCCGCCTCCTCCATCTCAGCCGTCCCCAGCTCAGCTGGTGTACCACCACGGAGCCGCCCGCCTCCTCCATCTCAGCCGTCCCCAGCTCGGCTGGTGTACCACACGGAGCCGCCCGCCTCCTCCATCTCAGCCGTCCCCAGCTCAGCTGGTGTACCACACGGAGCCGCCCGCCTCCTCCATCTCAGCCGTCCCCAGCTCAGCTGGTGTACCGCACGGAGCCGCCCGCCTCCTCCATCTCAGCCGTCCCCAGCTCAGCTGGTGTACCACACGGAGCCGCCCGCCTCCTCCATCTCAGCCGTCCCCAGCTCAGCTGGTGTACCACACGGAGCCGCCCGCCTCCTCCATCTCAGCCGTCCCCAGCTCAGCTGGTGTACCGCACGGAGCCGCCCGGCTCCTCCATCTCAGCCGTCCCCAGCTCAGCTGGTGTACCGCACGGAGCCGCCCGCCTCCTCCATCTCAGCCGTCCCCAGCTCAGCTGGTGTACCGCACGGAGCCGCCCGGCTCCTCCATCTCAGCCGTCCCCAGCTCAGCTGGTGTACCGCACGGAGCCGCCCGCCTCCTCCATCTCAGCCGTCCCCAGCTCAGCTGGTGTACCACACGGAGCCGCCCGGCTCCTCCATCTCAGCCGTCCCCAGCTCAGCTGGTGTACCCACGGAGCCGCCCGCCTCCTCCATCTCAGCCGTCCCCAGCTCAGCTGGTGTACCACACGGTGCCGCCCGCCTCCTCCATCTCAGCCGTCCCCAGCTCAGCTGGTGTACCACACGGAGCCGCCCGGCTCCTCCATCTCAGCCGTCCCCAGCTCAGCTGGTGTACCGCACGGAGCCGCCCGCCTCCTCCATCTCAGCCGTCCCCAGCTCAGCTGGTGTACCGCACGGAGCCGCCCGCCTCCTCCGGCCGAGCCGTCCCCAGCTCAGATGGTTACTGCGGGCCGCACGGAACCGCCCGCCTCGTCTGGCCGCGGAGTCGTTCTTTCGTGGAGAGTTTCCGGAGTCGCGTATTTAGTCAAACCAGAGAGCAAGTTCTATGTCGTTAGATTCGAGACTGTTATGCCATGGTTCGCCTTGTTATTGGGCGCTCGAGGCGTCGGAATTCTCTCTATCTGCTAAATCAGGCTGCCTGCAGTGTGGACGCCTACGAATCAACGGCTTATCGTAATCTCGGGGTTTTGGCCATCATATATGCACGTGGGGGGGTGTCTGTATAATTTGAATGTGAATATACGTTGAAATCTGGTGAGATATAGGATAGCCCCTCCATTATATCTATATATTTTATATTCTTATATTTGATGCCCACTTCTGTGGTATTTGACGCCGGTCGATGAGTGAGGGACTGTGAACTGAAAAACTGTAGGTAGGATGGAGGATGGTTGTGGGAAGGACGGATATCCAGGGGGGTGCCCGGGCCCGCTCACCCATGGGTGGGTGTGGGACTTGATGAGGGATCCGTAAACATGGAAACAAAACAAAAGGCGTGCTGACGGTTGATGATTTTGTTTTGACGGTTTTTTTTTTGCTGACGCCTAAGTCCGAAATGCTCGCGAAGAGTGAAAGCTTTCCTCACACATTTGTAGGTCGTTTCGGGTGGCTGTGAGTATGGTGCTTGTCACGTGAAATGACCTGCGATTGTGAAATACAACCCCGTATCAATGTTTAAGCCATATGGACACAACTGGGTGCCTTTTACTAGGCTTGCATTTTATTTAGTTCACATGCCTAAATTCTTCAAAGAATTATGTCCTGTACGTTGTTTCCATGACTTCGCAAAATGACCAACCGTAGGCTAGAACGCGTAGGCGGTTGGCGTGCTGCGAAAATTGGTTACCAGGGTCCAATTCAGTCACCAAAAAACTAGTCCAGCTCGGAAATTTGGCACGGAATGCACCCTAGACTTATGAGATATCTTCAGTTGCGGTTTGGCACAGCCTGCAGTCCCCACTTGCTGCCGACGACTGCCGTTATCTTAGCTCTAGTGGATATCACACCTGCAAGGGTATCTTGTTATAACTCAGTGTCCCTGTACTAAGTTGCCTTTCCATATTCGAAATGGCACCGATGTAAACCGCAGGTTTTCTATTTCAAATCTACATTGGTGTGACAAGCGTTGGGTTGAAGGGTCTGTCGGGTATCAGGTCTGGTTATTTCCCCTCATCAGTGAGCGTGTGTGAGTGATTTACAGCAGAGAGACGGACACATTTTCCGATTGAATCCGATCATCCCTGCTCACCTTGGTCTGACTTACTCAATTATGATTTATCTGGTCTGCGCTGTGGGGCATATCCCTGCTATACTCTGGTAACCTCCTTATGCAGACTAGTGATTGTTTCCAGCATACCTGATCAGCTAAACGGATTGTCGGTGAACTCGATAAAGTGTCAGGTTTCTGTCCATATGGTTGGATATTAACCATTGCAAGTGAAAATTATAAGCGCTGTTTCAACGGTTTTGGGAAAACCCAGCGATAGATATCTTTGATTTTCAAACTCGTTTTCATACCGCTCTCCTGGTCGGCGGAATGCCCGTGAAAACGGATAAAACCCGTCACCTGCTGTATTTTGAGGGTCTGTTTCCACATTGCCGTGCTCTCATGATTGTTATTACGGCAACTGATGGGATTCCTCCCTCCCCTTGGACATGAATGAGGGAAGCTCTCCTTTCCATACTAACGTGCCGATCTGCGCACTCGTGATCCCGATTGGTGCTGTAATCTTCCCCATGCTCCCTCGCGACAGTGCATTGGAGGTGAATTTCGTGCGGGCTGGTTGCGCTCGCTCCACCGCCAGGGGCGCTAGCATTGCCGCCGTTGGAAGCGCTGCTGTCGCCTCCGCGCCACCTGGTCTCAGCTGTGTCCCCCTGCCGGACCCGTCTCTGCTAGCCTTGGTGACGTCCCTCGCCGGGTCCGCTGTTCTTGTTGTTGTTGTTGCTCTCAGGGCGCAGGGAGCACTTGTAATGAAAACGTCTCCCGATACTGTAAGTTAGGTTGTTCTGCGTCTCTTGGTTTTGCGTTATATACAGAAAATCGGGTGGGGGCGAATTTTCCCCCTTCCCCAGCGGGTCGCGTGTCAAAGGAGTTTGTTAAATGAGAAGTACAAGTTTGCAGAGCCGGGCTGTCCGTTATTTAAGCCCGCGGCTCCACTTCTACACTACTTGCGGGTTCTCAAAATGGTAGCAGAGTGGTGGTAATGTTTTCTATGATAAATAGAGGAGTAGCAGGTAGCGGACTCACAAGTACTCAAAACCGGCCACGCTATCGACAGTCCGTCAAGGCAACGTCATTAAAAAACGATGTAAAAGTTGAGGAAAATGCCTTTCTGCAAAAGGGATTGAATAGTGTTTTGCTGTGGAATTTTGTTTGCATATCTTTAAAATAAATGTGTTAGTTTCTTACGTTATAAATGTACAGATAAGCAGTAATTTCCTTGAAATTTATTACAGAGAACAGTTGAAGGACATTGTTAAGTAGCGCTTTAGTAGCGTTTATGATAAGATTAGCGATAGTGGAGCTGCCGAGTAGCGGGTAGTGGTTTCGAATTTTTGGAAAAAGTAGCGGTAACGGCTCAGCTCGTCTGAAGCTAGTCAGCTAGCTGAAGTAGTGGTAGCGTTTCGAAAAATTGTAGCCGCGCCCACCTCTGCTGTTTCGAACTCGGTGTATTTTGCGATGCACTCTGTGTTTTGACTTTCCCGAATTTTCCTGAAATTCTCAAAATGGCTCAGTTAAAGTGTTTTATTCGCAGCAAAGTGTTAGGAAAATAGCGCATAGGTATTACCAGGCGCAACTTTGTGGCAAACATTTGCACTTACATACTGTGCTAGTAACGGCTTTGATGTTACCGGCACATATAACACGACAAAGAACATATAGCGGACACCAAAATATGCGACGAACTGCGCCCTGCATTTGTGCATATTGGGATTTGTATCTCACAACACTGACAAAGGCAAACACTTCCTGAAATTGGAATTGTATAATGACCCTGATCACATTTTCTAGAGTTCCTGTATGAGTTTGGCCCGATGATATGCAATTCCAGCGCATGTCCGTCTGGCCAAAGTTCTAAAGTATGAGACAGTGATGTGGCAAACTCCGCTTCAGCTCAATCAAAACGCTAGAAAATTCACGTTTGAATTTGTGACGCGTTCTGAAGATAACACTGAATTCGGTAAAATATTTGAACTTTACTTGCAAAATGCGGACATGAAACTGATAAGCTCTTGATGTGTCAGTCCTGTAAAGGAAATGTGGCGCCTTTCCAATGAGATTTGAACCGAGATCACCATGTAGTAGGGCTTACCGGAAGCCCCAGGTTTGGTATTGTATTTGTCCGAGAACTCGTCATTTGCGGACAAATAGCGTGCATTTGGAGCGTATGTTGACCACGTCTGACGAGGTTTCCCTCGTCTGACCCCGCCCTGAAGCCGGCGCCAGCGGTGATGGTTTCGCATTGTCGGGGGCCCGCGCAGCACCGGCGCGGGGCCCTACTCCGCTCTAAACGCACCCTCCTTCACTGCAGTGAGTTCTAGGGTCAGTGCCATGTCAAACGGCGGGTTTTTCGGCATGCTCTATCACAGAGCTATCTCAGTTCAAATCCCATCGTAAAAGTGACAAATTCCCTTTAATATCAAGTCTTTCCTTTTCGACCTATTGACTCGCAGCGACGGTAGACGACTTTTCTTTCCACGGTAGACGCATTCATATTCCGACCTGCCAATCTCGTCACCTGCGTCTGCTCGTTGTCCTTGTTCATCTCTCTAGGGACTTGCGATCATTTGTTAAGGCGTTCGGTCCGTGGATGTCACGAAGCTGGTTTTTCAGTTGTTCTTGTCCCGCTCGTAGTAGTTGTAGCCGATGAGGAAGGCGGCAGCGAACAGAGTGCACTTGGTGGCGCCATCTAGCCCTTGCGGGAAGGCGATGGTGAAGGTCTTGCAGTCGGTGAAAACCTCCTTGGTCATGCCACCCCACTTCTTCGTAATCGTGCCCACCTGGGCGGAACAGATAGCGATTTAGTAATAAACCTAGTCGGCTTCAAGTAACAATATCTCTCCCAAGGTTCTGGGATTCAAGTTGGTACATTGTCGTTACATGATCCCTTCTCTTATTTAAGGTCCCGTGAGTGTTGGCTTAGAGCAGTAGAAACATGAACACGTTGATTGTTACCGCCCCATGTATGTTCTATGCTGGGGAAGGTCATTTCACGCTTGAAGTATATTGAAACAATATGCCCTCTAAACAGATATTAAATACCACGCTATAAAAAGGACGTCCATTTTACAAAATGAAATATTCGACTACGGGAAGAGGAGGCGTTGAGCTGGTGGAAAGCTCAGTAGAACTGTGTTTCAGAGAGGGAAGACAAGCTCCCAAGTTTCTCACGGGAAGTTGTGTGATGTTAGTGTTGTCGCGTCAGCGCCTCCACAGGCAGCTCACCACAGCTGGGCAGCCCCACAGGCGGCTCACCTGTGTGTCGGCATCGGCGCTGAGAACAGGAAAGTCGATGTCGGTGCAGCACTTGCAGACGCAGCAGGGTCCTGTGACGCGCAGGCGCACCTGGTTCTGGGCGTCCCGAACCGTGTAGCTGGGCTTGCACCAGGCCCACTCCTCGTGCACGCTGCCCAGCGGCATGCCGTTGGCAGACACCTCGATGACCTGCTCGCACTCTCCCGGACAGCATGCGCAGCCCTGACACCTGGCGGGAACGATAGCGGAGCGGCTGAACACCACGTCAATGTCCGAGGTCAACTCAATATCTTCTATTATCCCACCGCCGGCTGGCAGGGATTGCAGGGAACGGACCACATCTCAATCGAGGAACCCGCAGGGGCAGGGACCCGGGACACTGGCTTCAGCAAGGGTGCACCTTGTATGTACCGACCCAACGTAACCCCGCACCTGTCGCCAGGTTGGTGTGCACTGCAGACCCGTTGATGCCGCGAACTTCCCTTCGAGGAGCCGACCTGCCGGTATTCTTAAAGGCATGGAAAGCATGGAACGATGCTGAAATCGACGCCTGACGGAGAAATCGGCGCCTCAGTCAACGTTGACGAGCGCTTTTAAAGGTGCCGCTACATGCCGCACTCGAGGAGAGGTGAGAGGCTGCCTCACCTGAGCGGCCTCTCGAAGGAGAGCACCTCGCGCTGTCCGGCGTCGAACACGGCCATGTGGAAGGGCCGGTTCCGGCCGCAGCAGCAGCGGGCGCAGAGACTGCTCTTCTCGGCGGCGAAGAACAGCGTCTGGCCCAGGCTGGTTTTCACCGCGTACTTGTTCTTGGTCTCGAACCCGGTGATCGCCTCCAGCAGCTCCATCTGGTGAGCGCAGCTCCGCTACATCAGGTCCGGCCTCCTCTCAGACAGGGGGGATGGCAGGGCGGTCGACTGATCACTGCTCGGCCGAAACTCGCCGCTTATAAATGAACACTGGCTGACTCTGATATCAGAGCCGGGTGGACCGCTTTTTTAGTCCGCTACTCCGCTACCTGCGGACTCCCCAGTTGGTAGCGGAATAGCGGTAGCGATTTCCATAGCCCAAAAATAGCGGAGTAGGGGGTAGCGAACTTTGATAGCTATGATGCCCTATCGCTAACGGCAGTTTGCTAAGGGTACCGCCACTCCCCAAAAACATGAGATGAATACTGAAATATATATTTGTATTTATCAGAAAATCAACAGATCATACAAATCATATTCTTGTGTGATTTTGTTACATATCTTACGAGAAATTAGTTGTACGTAAGATACAGATAAGTAGTAGATTTCATTGGAATGTATGTATAAAACAACGAAGGCCATTTCGCGTAGTCCATTAGTAGCGCTTTAGAATGACGAGTAGTGGCAGCGGCGTAAAGGGTATTGGTTTCGCGATTTTTGCAAAGTGGTGCTTGTAGCGGTAGCGGTTTCGTTTTGCCAAAGTAGCGGAAGCAGCAGAAGCGTTTTAAAAGAATTGGTAACAGCGCCCACCTCTGTCCAATATGTAACCTGTGTAGCATAAACAAATGAACCAAAAAAGCTTTTGTACTTGTTGCCACATTTTGCAAGTATTTGGTCTAGCTTTAAAGAGGACGAGTTTGAACCATGCTTGCATTAAAACTCACGATAGTTCCTACCCTGCTACGTTTTATACGTTTCTGCATTTTATTGATTGATTATTGGGGCTTAAGGGCGCACCAACCTTAGTGGTTATATAGCGCCCTTCTGCATTGTAGAGGGATTAATGATGGTCCCCGTTACGACGCTCAGAGGAGAGCTTATGAGATCACCGGTTGCACCGGCACCCTCACCTTTTGTTCAATGATGACCTCGTTTGTCTGCGCCAAGGCTTCGAGTCCTGAAATGACACGAAAAGTTAAATCGGGGGCATTCCACGACACTTCACACCGGATGGTCAGTTTTACACCCTCATGTCTTCGATGTTCTTCAAGCTTTGTCTTTGGGGTTAACGGCAGCTCAGAACACGTCTGTCACATTTTTAGGTCGCCAGGTGCAACGGTTTAGGAGTGATAGCCTACGGACATTTTACACTTTGTCGACGCAGCAATGTCTTCAATATGGCTATTATATTCAATTAAGACAATGATAAATGGGTAAAATTGTGCATAAAAAATGTTTGGAATGAGCCACAAAAAGCAACGGTGACAGTTTTGATTTTTTTGAAAACAGTTGTAAATATTCAAAAAGTTAAGTACTTTAAAAAACTTTTATTCAGCTTGGATTTGAAAAGGACAGCAGCACGTTAAAGAACATGGTTCCAAGTATTAAGATCAAGAATAAAAACCTTGGGTAAACACAGCAAAACAAGCATAATATATCGTGGGTACGCGCCGTTGGCGCACCCTGCGCGGTGCCCAAGGCACGTTTGCCCCTCCCTTTACCTCACATTTACTAATATTTATTAGTTAAAACATGTGTTTTTCAGCGTTTATTTAAAAACTGACGCAAGGGTGTGAAAAAGAAAGTCTCAGAGCAATGAGATCAAAAATAAAACCCGTGGTTATTTACTGCTAAGCATAAAAACGAATGGGATATATCATGGGCAAGCGCCGTTGGCCCACGCTGCGCAGTGCGCAGCGCTCGCTCCCCTCTCCTGCCTAATGCGTCCTGAACTTGACCTGAAGACGATAGTCGATGGAACAAGCGGGTGGTCAATGACAAAATGAATATGTTTTACCAATCTGAAATGTCTGTTCACTTCTGTGTGAATATTGTACATAAGTCGCCGCTTTAAAAGCGTTGAGCATCGCAGGATGGTATAAAGCAGATATAGAAAATGGCTGCCCGTTTACAGAGTGAGAAAATGACAGCATTCGGGATTACCTACTAAACTATCGAAATTATCAGTTGTAACGTTTTTTTCAGTTGCAAAGAACTACTAAACCACATTTAATCATTGATCTTTGTAAGAAATACAGTATGCACTATAGGTGCCATTACTAGTGACCATTAAAAACGCAATATCACAGTCGTTAAAAAACGAGTTATCAGTTTATCAGAAGAGAACCTATAAGTGTCGAGAATGTTTTATCTTTGTTCAAAGTGGTCCCATATATGTCATAAATCCCACGGTCCTATTCCCGCCATAATACACTTCAGCATTTTACCACAAGACCACCACATCTCTATCACCTTCAGCATTCTCCCACAAGAACACCACATCTCTATCACCTTCAGCATTCTACCACAAGACCACCACACCTCTATCACCTTCAGCATTCTCCCACAAGAACACCACATCTCTATCACCTTCAGCATTCTACCACAAGACCACCACATCTCTATCACCTTCAGCATTCTACCACAAGACCACCACACCTCTATCACCTTCAGCATTCTACCACAAGACCACCACATCTCTATCACATTCAACATTCTACCACAAGACCATCACACCTCTATCACCTTCAGCATTCTACCACAAGACCACCACATCTCTTATCACATTCAACATTCTACCACAAGACCACCACATCTCTATCACCTTCAGCATTCTACCACAAGACCACCACATCTCTATCACATTCAACATTCTACCACAAGACCACCACATCTCTATCACCTTCAGCATTCTACCACAAGACCACCACATCTCTATCACCTTCAGCATTCTACCACAAGACCACCACATCTCTATCACCTTCGGCATTCTACCACAAGACCACCACATCTCTATCACATCTCACAATTTCACCCACAGGAGCTTTTCTCCTATCCTGACGAAAAAAAACAGAAATAAAGGAAGATGGAAAACCCCCACATGGTTTTGAAGTTTCTGTGTTTTTCTTGCCGTCTCACATTTCCAAATATCTGTTTGATTTTACAATAGGGTTTAGAGACTTCTTCTTGGGGAGCAATTAATATTGTGGGGTTATTGTTGGCTTGGATTGCCAGAAACGTCAAAGGGGTCTCGGCTGAGCTAATCCTCCTAGAATGCAGACAGGACAGATTCACACTGTCTGTAATTCTTTTCAATGCTTTCCCTACAGTGTCTTACGAATCTTTGACAAAATGGACCAGCAAAATGACGTCAATCATGCCTACTTTATAACAAAATCCACCAATCTCTCTTCAGAACTTGGAAAAATTATCAAATATAGTTTTATTTAGACTTTTCATCCTTCCAAGTGTATTGTACTTTTCCAAGAACTGGTAGCAGTTTAAAATTTTTCTAGGAGATGCCGACGAAAGGCGTGGACAGAATATGTAACACTTCAATGTTTCATATACCACGCCAAATGAGTCCCTTCCTTTATTTCCCTTCCCTCCCCCAACGCCCAAAGTCACAATTGCAAATACGGCTAAACCGAACTTTGCATCCTGAGGCGTGTTGGGAACAAACCCAAAGTGAAATTAAGCCTAAAATTTGGAAGCTCTAACACTTGTCGCATCAGTCAAGAATTAACATTTGACCGGCCATCATGGGAATGGCGACCTACGGCGGGGAAGGTTTCAGATTTGAGAATTCGAACAAGTGTCTTCTTCCCACAAGGGTAGGGGAAGGGGGGGGTTAAAAACCAGCTGTCATCATTCAAGGGAAACTCAGCTAAATACAGTCGCTTAAATAATTATGAACACTGTTTTACGAAACCTGTTGACGTGATCCCGAAACATTTGCGCTCCTGGTGGGGAGTGCCTAAGCATTTGTGGTGGGTAGCTATCGTACGTGAGTTATTATGCCCGCAGTTTTAAGCTTTCATCTCATTACTTTGGCATCAGCTCGGCCACGGGCCTGACCTGGCCGCTCACGGACCTGACCTGGTCGCACACTAACCTGACCTGGTCGCACACTGACCTGGCGGGAATCCCGGCACGGGCTGCGCCATCCCGGGCTGCACCATCATCATGCCCATGGGCTGCATCATGCCCATGGGCTGTGGCTGGTGCGTGGTGGGCGATGGCCCCACCGCTGAAGGATACATGGCTTACGCCTCTGACTCGACAGTTTCACCGGAAGGCAACTATTTGATGGCCCTGAATACCAACACACTGGAACTGCAGAATCACCACATGACGCTGAACACTTCGGCCGTCCTGCCGCTCCACTGTATCACTGCCGACTGGCCCAGTGGTGGTTTTGTCGCACTTGGGCTTCGCCAGCCTCGCCCGTGAACCGTTAGCTGAGGCTCCCTGACAGAGACAGCCGAGCTCCCGACTCCACCGCCGCCTTCATGCGCGCGAATGACTTGCCCGCTTCGCCTACCCCGGCCAGAGCAGCGCAAATATTGACGCCGGTGCTGCGTCGGCGTTGGAGTCCTCGGCGGCGGGGTGTCTCTCGCCAGGGTCCGGACGCGCGCGCAGCCGAGAGGCGTCCCAAGGCCAGTCCGTCCGTCAGGGGCGGAAACTGCGAGCAGAGGCGGGAGGGTCGACTGATTGGAATGCAGGTCTCACTGGCTGAGCTGGCGGTACTATCGACTGCGCTACGTAGCCTCCTGGTCGGGTCGGACCCCGAGGCACCTCTCCACCTGCGCACTTTGTTCAGGCCTGACCTACGGTCTGGTTATTTATGTTGTTGACTCCCCCTCTCCGTTTTTTAAGTGATTGCCCGATGACGCGCAGAGAGACAATGAGGCCATGGATGAGGCGGTACCGGAGAAACGGCTCGGTATTGTTTTAAGTTTTCTCCGGCGTATAGGAAGATTGGGAAAGCAGGTACCTCTGAGGTCTATCTCGATATTGTTTTAAGTTTTCTCCGGCGTATAGGAAGATTGGGGAAGCAGGTACCTGAGGTCTATCTCGAGGAAGGCATTTGTGCTCCAAGCTCTCTGGAAATTTGTTAAGGTAATGTTTTGTTTTTGCTCTTCCCTGGCCTTGGACTCCTAGAGGCGTGCTATAACAATAATATGGATGTCTGTGTTTTGACAAAATAACAGCGATGTCAGCTGCGTTGCCACCGGCAGCAACAAGGTGGGCATTGACATCCTTTAGCGCACGTGATCTTATGCGGTCGACACCACCCAGATCAGCTCCAAAATATTCCTTCGGTCACTGTGGATTAGATATTTAAATGAGAATTCATTCATCACGTCTGTTTTGACGACACAAACACGAAGAGATATCAGTAAGCTTGTTACTGCCTTTTGTTTGTGTGTCTCTAATGTGTGCCCCAGCCTTCCGTCTTGCCACAGCAGTCTGTGGAATACTTTTAGCAGTGCAAACATTGAGGTCAAAGCAATGCACTCATGATCATATGTTTTGGTGCCATATGAATAGTAAAGGGGCTTACCCAGGGGAGGGCTCGTAGGGCCCGGGCCTACCTCGAATTGATAGGCGGGGGTTGTAGAGTTCCGGACAGCGTCGTGGCAACACCAGCTCCCTGGCATCAGTCTCCAGCCGTCTGGGTTGAAAGAAGCATATATGCTGGCGGTGTCTCCCACGACGCAGGCTGGACCACCCTGACTGGCTTGGCTCCAGTATTAGCGTAAGTTACGGCGCTTTTTGCCTAGCCGCGCCCTCTGTGCAACAATAGCCAGTGGAGCACCATCAGCGTAACTGTCGTGGGGCCGCCGTGGTGCCATCTAGCCCCTCCTGAAAAGAATCTGGTTACGCCCATGGGTGGCGCCACTGGGGCATTGGGCGAACCCCTACCCATGTGATATTGTTATATGGCCTTGGCTGCCCCCCCTCCTGAGCTACGCACGTAGAGAAGGGATAATTTGATTATGTCGACTACGAGTTATATGTCTACTGCGCGCCAGCCATTGGCCTTACTGTCAGCGCTGGACGCACGTCGCGGTGGGATACACGGGCGTATCTCACGCAGTTCCTCCCAGCGAGCCCTCCCACTGGTCCGCGCCGAGACGGGCCGGCGACGGCTCTGTTGGCTGTGGAGTGGAACCGGGGACAGGGCAGAGTTGAGAGCGATGCTGGTCCGAGATTCAGGGTGACTGTGGTGCTGGATGGATTGCAGGGCGACTGTTTTGTTATTTGCGATGCAGTTGTTGGATTGCAGAGTTAGGCGATGCTTTTTTAACTTTACTTTTATGCGTGTGCGAGGCTGTGTGTTCGATTGTGTAATTTGCTCAGTCGATGCGTACTTTTATCCATATTAACCACCTTTTGTCTTTTATTTATTGACGTGTAAGAATGAAAAGCCCTTGACGTGGAATTCTTTCGAATACATTACGATTACGAGGGAAAATCGAACCCTTCTAAACCTGAAATTTGCATTGTTAAGATGTTCCCTGGCCTCTCCCCTCGAATCCGGAAATGTAAAAAACACTGAAGATTGTATATTGGGCACGCCCTTTGATCGTGGGTAATATTGTTAGTATAGCACACCTCGAATTCGAGGTCTGGCTATACTAGGACTGAGAATTATTGATATTTACTCCACGATTCTGATGAAGGGCTGTGCCCGAATATACAATCTTCAGTGTTTTTTACATTTCCGGATTCGAGGGGAGAGGCCAGGGAACATCTTAACAACTCATCATCATGCTCCTCGCCGCAGCACTTCAAAACTTATCAACGTTTGAAATTTGCATTGATTGAGCTTTTGGTGAGCTGGTACAGAGCGTGACACTCAGACTGGGATGTGGCTTGAAGTCAACTATTTGGGACTGAAACTGGGGCGGGGGTAGACTGCCTCACAGCTTGGAGGTAGTTTCTGTCTCCCAACATTGTGCGTTCGTGCAACCTTTTTGACGAGTTTTATTGTTACAAGGCAGTGGACGATAACCCACGCACGGATGTTTGCCTCTGTTTTTCTTGCATGGTGTTGAGGCCACCTGCGGTTGTAATAATCACATGGCCTAGGGGCGGATCAGGGAGGGGTAGGCATTCTGGCTATGGCCCGCCCAAACGGGTCTGATCTTACTGGCCTTTAGCCGATTCTGATCGATTTTCTCTTAAAACAGTTTTTCTCTCGATTTTTCCCGGCCCCCCCATGTTTCGCCTAGATCCGCTCCTGACCGGGCCAAAAACATGAGCACGGCAGTGGGTATTATGCGGGTGGATCGATCAAGTCATGACGTCAGAGGAAGCGATGTTCTTGGCGTCAGAACGTGGTAACGCCGGTCGTCAACGCTGCGTCGCGTTTGTCGGCATGTATGTATGTATTAGCTGCGAACACTTCCACACAGATAGTGGCTTTTCAAGTGCCGTCGCAATGAACATGGAACAATGGAAACTATGGCAGGAGACGGTAAGGATAAGGATGGATGAGGGTACAGGAAGGTGGAATACTACCTGGAGGGGTCGCTGCTGCCCAAGGTGCATGCGCTCGCCTTCTCCAGGTAGCTTAAGGACGAGGAGGAGAATAGGATAAGGATTTCTGGCTGTTACACACACATACATATAGGCACACACATGAACTTAAAACAAAAAACAAACTGAAGAAGATGACGGCGGCTTCGCAAAAAACAAACTGACGGCGGCTTCGCTTCTGCGTTACGGACTCGGTAGAGGTCAGAGGTCAAAGTAGAGGCCTATCTACCCCCAATAAAGAACGGTGTGATCGAAGCAGTTATTCTTAGAATAAGGAGATATGCTGTATGGGCGTGTGGGAATCAAAATTAAAGCGTTATTGGCAAGGGGCGGTGTTTCTCAGTGGGTTTAAAACAAGTTTTCAGATGGATCGTTAGCTGGCCGGAAAAAAAACTTGTATTCGATTTCACCAGCTTCCTCAGAACAGGCCTTCAATGTGAATCATTTTTTTGGTTTGGAAATCGTGGACCTAGACTGTATAGTTTTAGCTTGCGTGCAGCAGTCACTGGCGGGTAAACCCCGGCCAAGTCGGAGCCATGGCCTCCCCGCCTGCCGCGGGTAGGGGCGTGAGGCTCTGAGCCGTGACGAGGCCCTCGCTCTCCGTCGTGACGCGCATCTGACAGGACTGTCATGTCCTGGGGTGTGCACCACGCCTCCCAGGTGTTTCCGCACCTGTACCAATGTAATCCCAGTATGGGATTTAGTAGGCTTGTTCTCTGCTGGTTGTTTGTTGCTCATTGTGATTCATAGGAATAGTCTTACACTGTCCTGTTCTTTTTTTAGAAATCTGTTATTCATGTTTACATTATGCTGGGAGATGAGTTTCGTATCCACAGAAATGCGTGCGTATTCCTGCCGGTTTCGTCACGTTTGCGAGTTTTGATGAGTGCAAGCTGGGTAAGAGCGCGAGGACATATACAACGCTAGTTTAGATAGGATCTTTTGCCTCAAACTAGGCCAGTGGAAGGACCCTGATCAGCCGACTGTGTAAACATTGTTAGTAAACGCAAGTTTCTCCTTATGCAGGAGAATTTATTGATCTGGTTGTTTTAATGAATGATTGAATTTTACCGCCAGATGTTGACACAAGAAAAATGTCATGGATTTCTATCGCAACAATGTTCGTCCATTTCTCGAGGTAGCGGATACTTGTTATGGGGAAGCGGCAATGGTTAAGGTACATTCAGGTGTTTGGGGGCTTTTTGGTGCGCAAAACAGGGCTCCAGGACAGTTGGCCTATTTTTATGGTTTAGGACATTTAAACCCATTTTATGCTCCAAGACTGCTTCGGACTGGCGGCAATACTTTTTGATGAACGAAGACAATATAAACACGCTTCAAACCGTGCCCGTAGCGGTCTCCGGCTTAGAACGTCATATACTTTCATCTCTCGTGCTGCTGTCAGGCCTACGAAATAGCATCTTCTTGGCGCATTTTCAGCTAGCTTCGGAGGATTGCTCTCAGGTCACATTTTCGCCCCTCCCTGGGTTAGAGCACGATTGTGCGAAGACCATTGCCCTGGCAAGATCTGTATGCATAATCTATGACAGTCATAGGCGAGAAACGAGCACTTGTTCCTCTTTGAATTTTTCCCGAGATGCTGCGTGATACAAATCTTCCGTAAATACTAATATTGTCCAGAGCTCCTTGGTAAGAATGTACAGTACAGTCCATTTAGGCCGGCGCCGCGGCCGTCACGTTCGTCCCGTCGGTCAGTGGATGTACGCCGGCTGGGCCGCCCTGACCTGGCCAGTGACCCCGGCTCGGTCCTGGTCCTCTCAGCCCGTGCGCTTCCTCTGGGACATGGGCTCTTACGCTTCCAGGGTTCGGGTGAACGCAGCTACCCCTCCCCGCCCCGGAAATAACGCCGGTCCGCTATTGATCGCAACGGCCTGCCTTGTCAGCTCGGGGCCTATCCCCAAAAGAACAGACTGCCTGTATATCGGTCGCGTAGCAACGTCACGGTTGTTACGGTACGGCTCAGGAAGCTCAATAGCGAGGTGGCTGTAAGCAGTTAGGACCGATTCTCACAAAGACTGCCGCCCTGGCTGTCCAGTCTTCCGCGCTCGGCATTGGGACAGTCGTGACGTCATCATGGCGGGTGGTCGACCATTCGTGAATGTAAAGTATGAATGAGGCCAGTAACAGGTATCCACCCTGCGTGAAAGGAGGAAAAGGGGCTGGGAGACTTCTCTGGCCTAGAATTTGTGTTTCAATAAGAATATGGGCCTAGTTCTAAGTTTCTGTTGAAGATGACTGTGTAATGTCTTAAATCATAGCTTGCCAACATAGATGGATGCAAAATTGGGGTTGATTAAGGTCAGGGAGCAGTATTTGGACCGTATTCCGACGCGTGTCTCTATCCCACGCAGTTATGCCTCCGCGCGAGGCCCCTTGAGGACGCCGGAGCCGGCGGCGCGCCTCGGTAAAACCAGGGGAATTACCAGGCAACATTCCTGGCTCGTTATTCGGGCTTTCCAGCGCACAAAGCCGGGAATTACCTTGCAGCGCAGCCGCATTACCGGTGTGCCGACGGCGTCGAGGTCTGGTTCTCACGAGAGCTGGTGGAGCTGTCGCCGGTGGGCTAATAGTGCCTGAAATTCGGCAGATCGCGTGGAGTCATGTGGAGTTGACCCGGACAACAGTGTATGTACAACTGTCCTCTGCAGAGTGCTGGCTCTCTCTAATCCCGCTTCTCGTACCCGTACCCCATCGTATGTGTATATGTACAACTGTGCCCCGCAGAGTGCTGGCTCTCTCTAATCCCGCTTCTCGTACCCGTACCCCATCGTATGTGTATATGTACAACTGTGCCCCGCAGAGTGCTGGCTCTCTCTAATCCCGCTTCTCGTACCCGTACCCCATCGTATGTGTATATGTACAACTGTGTCCCGCAGAGTGCTGGCTCTCTCTAATCCGCTTCTCGTACCCATACCCCATTGTATGTGTATATGTACAACTGTGTCCCGCAGAGTGCTGGCTCTGGAATCTCTCTGCCGTGGCTGTTTTCTGAGTCGTAGCTAGTGAGCCAGACCGGTGCTAATTTGCATCCGGTCCGGCTGGTTCACGGCTTAATCACGGTGCGTGCGCTGTGCAGCTCTGCAGCTGGGAGGCACCGCCAGGTTTGGAGGCGGCGCGGGCCTCACTGCTGCCTCCGTGACCGGCAGTGGGACTGGCGGGCGTCGACCCTGAACCCTTACCACGAGGGGAACCCCCTGAGCCGGATGATCGCCGACGACCGCTTCATCCTGCACACGCTGCAGCGGTGGCACTTTGGCGACGACGACACCGGCGACCTGATGACCTCGCACAACGCCGAGGTTATGCTGCGCGACCTCGGCAAGTTCAACCTGGTGACGGCCGACGGCAGTTTCGACTGTCAGGTTGGTGCCGCCCATGTCGCCCGGTACGGTCGGCTGAAGACCGCTGGGATAGGAAGATGTGCTCGTTGTGAATGCCGAGTTTGTAGAAGTTTAAAATCCGAGCTGTCTTACCGTCCAACGCGTTTAAGCGATGACAGATACATGCAAACAGCTGGACCTGGTGTGAAGCCGATTCTTTAGACGGGCTCGTCTGGCCGAGTTTGTCGGCGATGGCGTCGGTATGGGCCCGACACGATATTGCAGCACCTGAGGGAAGCCAAGCCTGGCGTTGTATTCAGTCCGAACAGACTACTGGAGCCCTGCGGGTTTCAGTTATCGACAGAGGACGTAGTCGCAAGCTTACACCAGACTAACGGTGGAGCTTGTTTGCAAGGGAGCGTCGTAACTGGAATTTGATGTGATGTACTAACGCTAGGCATTAGTCATTGGAAGCTCACCTGCTTGTAAAAGCCCATTAACTGGATCGGTATTGCGAAAAAAGACATTGTATTCTGTGCTAATATACCCGCCTTTTTTAATTAAATACCGAAGACTACCTGTTCAAAAGGCGCGTGCATTAAGCACTGCTCTGGTCTGCGTTTTTCTGCTCTGCTACATCTTTCAATCGAGTGAATTTGTGTCCACTTCACGTTAGAGACTTTTCTTATATAATGTTACCGATCCTTTACCCGCGTGGTGTTGGACGTTGGCGACGATATATCGTGGCCTTGTCTGCATTTTGCTCTGGCTTAATCTCAGTTGGGCACAAAACCATCCAGCAGTCGAACTCCCTAAACCCCCAAATCACAATAACGGCGTGAAAACGCGACTCTATCGCAGGTGTCAGGGAGCAACGAAGTCCTTAAGAACCAGCCCTTGATGTTAATTACCTTTCGTTGTTGTATGCTGTTTTGACCCGACGGACTTTAATTAATGATTGATATTGATCGAAGTGACGTGATGTTGCTGGGAAAAGTGTTGACACTTCATTGAAGATGGGAGCTGAGGTGAGCGAATCTGGTAAAGGACGAAATTATTCCTGACCGTGAATTTGACCATTCATCGCTCCTATATAAAGCACAACTGCTTCAAGGCTAGAATTGTCTTCCACGTCGGTTTGAATATATTGCCACTAATTTTAACCATATTTGAGAAAAAGTCGACTACCGTGAATTTCTCGTTTTTTGTCCCCACTTTCTCTTGTCCTTTGTTTTTCGTGAATTTCGGTTTTTATGAAATCGCCGCTAAAACTTGCCTCGGGAAAACACTTTGCACCGAATATCGTGGGCCTCTGTTTGTGGCGTGTTCGTGTCGTTAATCTTCTGGAAGGCTTCACTAAAATATGTATCAATGCGAGAACGTTATGCTGATTATGCACACGGTATGCAGAGGGAGGGTGGCTTCCACATGGACTGAAACAAATTTGGTCTGCAGCATGGGAGCACCATAATTTACCCCATGGGGCACATGCTAAACCTAACGTATTGCTATGTGTGATGATAGAAGGGACAAGCCGGAACAATCATCTATGTTGGAGGCCATTGTTGTAGGAGGCTAATGCACATTGGAGGCTTTGACATATTTGTGTTTAATTTTGTGTCCATGAGCATGCCTTTTGTAGCATATCCGTTCCTCAAACCCTGTAGCCCCTGCATGACGTGACAGTAACAAAGTTCGATTGACCCAGTTGACTTGTAGAACAGCTTGTCAGCCCCAAATGGGCGGTGCGCTGCAGCACTGTGAAATGTAAATGAATCATGTCATTCTACAGCCGGGTCATTATGCTCATTTCATCAGGGAATGGGCTATGCCCCGAGAATGCCCTGTGACGGTGTAAAAGGTGGCACATGCCGGGCCTGGCGGTCGATCCCTGGTGTGCTGCAGTCGCTCAAAACACCTGTTGAGTTTATTGACTCCTCACTTTCAGTCCGTTGCGTGGCCTGTTGGAGCAAAATGAGTTGTGGGCTGTCGGGAAGCTAGTTTGTTAGGTTATTTGTCGGTATTGAACTAAACAATGATCGGTCAGACTTAGTACTGGCCTGGTATGAATCGGCTAATTTCTCATCGCTTATTGCGAAGTGTTTACCATTCTTCTTGCCGCTGTTGTTTTTTCTTCAAATCTTGTATATTTGCTATCGTTTGAAGATGAGGTAGTCTGCTGAAGAACCATGACTTTATTTTGTTGTTTTATGATTGGAGTTGTTATAGTAAGAGAATAATTTAAGGCGTACGTAAAAGACAAAAGAATGCACAAGAATATTCTGCCCGGCAGGACGAATGAATGTTCTTCTTGCATTATGGTTCAGAATTTCTGTTATCCCAAGGTGTAGCTGATATTGCCGTAGCCCGTTTTTTATGGTGAATACTCGTATTGCAGTATTCTAAATGGCATGCTACCTGGGATATGAATTAAACGAAAATTATGGACTTTACCCGCCCTCTAAATAGGCTCGTCCCAGTCCCACTAGGCTTTTTGCGGAGCTAGATTTATCAAATATGCGGAAAACGCTGAGAAACGGACTTTTTACCCAGTGTAGAAGGTTCATACTTGTCACGTCGTATTGCAGTAACTGGTCCGTTACCAGAGAGTAGCATATCGGTGTAAAGAAGAAACTCATACTGTGCTCCCCTGACACGTCTCAGCTTACCCTCAGGTGATTTATTTTAGCGTGCATTGGCTTTAGCGCTCATCCACCGTGCCCGTCCGTCTGTCTCTCTATATGACCCTGTCTGACTGGGTGTGACCCCGCTTGACCCTCTCTGACCTCGTGTGACCTCAGGACCAGCCGGAGGAGCAGGGGCGGATGGTGGCGCCGCTGTTCCTGTCTGACCCCGTGTGACGCTGTCTGACCCCGTCTGACCCTGTGTTTTCCCGTGTGACCCTGTCTGACCCCGTGTGACGCTGTCTGACCCTGCGTTTCCCCGTGTGACCTCAGGGCCAGCCGGCGGAGCAGGAGCGGATGGTGGCGCCGCTGCACCTGTCTGACCCCGTCTGACCCCGTGTGACGCTGTCTGACCCTGTCTGACCCTGCGTTTCCCCGTGTGACCCCAGGGCCAGCCGGCGGAGCAGGAGCGGATGGTGGCGCCGCTGCACCTGTCTGACCCCGTCTGACCCCTGTGACGCTGTCTGACCCTGTCTGACCCTGCGTTTCCCCGTGTGACCAGGCCAGCCGGCGGAGCAGGAGCGGATGGTGGCGCCGCTGCACCTGTCTGACCCCGTCTGACCCCGTGTGACGCTGTCTGACCCTGTCTGACCCTGCGTTTCCCCGTGTGACCCCAGGCCAGCCGGCGGAGCAGGAGCGGATGGTGGCGCCGCTGCACCTGTCTGACCCCGTCTGACCCCGTGTGACGCTGTCTGACCCTGTCTGACCCTGCGTTTCCCCGTGTGACCTCAGGGCCAGCCGGCGGAGCAGGAGCGGATGGTGGCGCCGCTGCACCTGTGTGAGATGTTCTGCGCTCTCCGCGCTCTGGAGGTGGGCGGCACGCTGGTCCTCAAGATGTTCACCTTCTACGAAGCGTCCTCAGTGTGCCTGCTGTACCTGCTCTGCGCCTGCTTCAGTCGGGTAGGTTGTCTCTGAAAAGTAGCCTCTGTGGATCTCTTCATTATAAGTGCAAAATGGCCAAGACGCTGAAAGCTCCCTAAAACCCCAATACACACGATCTCTTGATTACGGTCTCGGACCACTGGAGGACCTGGGTGGAGTGTTTCGCCTAGACGAATCCGAGCTGCCAGTAGCAGATCCCGGGTGTAAGATAACTACTTTTTGCACAGGCTGCTGCGTGCTGTTCCATCTTCTTTTGAATCCCGTGGTTTATTTGCACCTTAAAGGGCTGGGTACCTCTGAAGACCTTTCTCCCACAGATAAAAAAAGTAGTCTGTCGATGACTTAAAGAGTAAAGCTATGGCTTTTAGACTTAATTTTCCGACGTTGACGTCAGTGTAAATACTGAAACTGCGGGTGCTTTCATTGCCAAGCGCGGCGGGTGTGTAATGTGTGTAGTTGCCATAGAAACCAAGGACGGGTCCACACGGTGCTGAATATCCCCCTAATGGCTCGGCGAGCATTGTCGATTTGGAGCGCGGTAATGGAGTTTGTCCGCCGGGAGCCACTGCCATTCCTGCCTCAATATCGACATCCACTGCTGGCTGCTGGCGCCCCCCGTGTCTGTTTGGACTGAACCTGTGCGACTGTTGGCCAGATCCGCCGGTTCTTTTGCGTCAGCCTCGGCTGCAGTAGGTAGTTGATTATCGGCGTGGTGGTAATGTTTGATCGCCGACTGCCCACCAGTTCTGTGTTCAGCTGCGCCTGACCCGGTCGGGTTTGACCCCGCTCACTGGTCGGCATTGCGACCGTATTGCAGGTGAATAAACCATCGGTAGCATCCCCTCCCTCCCGTCACGGGACGCTGCTCTCAGTAGTGACTGCCACGGGTGAAATGTTAACAGATTGGGGTAGCTCCGAATACCAGAATGTCGAACCAGTGTGTTCTGTCGCCGTGAAAGCGGCGGGGGTCTGTCGCCGCGGGTCCATTCACGGCCAGTATTGACCTCAGACGTGTGACCTTTGGGTGGTGTTGGGCGGGCTCCAGGGTAACGCCGACGCAACACCGCACGGCCCGGTCGGCCGGTAAAGCAGTCACGCGTCTAACAAGTGAATACCTCACACAGCAGGTCCACGCCCTCACAAATACCTGTTCGTATATGAGGAAGCTTGGCCATGCGCAGGGTCATTGATTAACATATAGATCAGGGAATATCCAATTTTTTTAGAAATGTTTTAGAAAGTCCGTACGTTGGAAATATGCTCAAACGTTATTTCGGCGTATAATTATGGCGTGTTTGCAGCTGTAGAGATAGAATTCCACATTTCTGGTGATATGGTGCGGCTGCGATGTTGTGGATCGTCCAGAACTCGTCCAGAACTATGAGTGTAGAATGGCATGTCTTGTAATTAGGGGCGGATTGGGTGATTCATTTTCCCTTCATCCGGGGGAGTTTTGCGCCTCTGCCTGCGTTGAAAACTGAAAACCGCGGCCCTGGTGCTGTCGCCTCTCCCTCACGAAAATCCTGTGTCCGCCCATGTCATTAAGCTGATATCATTTCGTCCCGTGTGCCATCAGTCCAATGACGTCCAGTGTAACATTTCGTCCCGTGTGCCATCAGTCCAATGACGTCCAGTGTAACGTTGTCAGGTCAGTGTGGTGAAGCCGTCCTGCAGTAAGTCGGGGAACTCGGAGGTCTACCTGGTGTGCCGTGATCTGGTCACCCCATTGACCCCGGGTCACGTGGAGCGCTGGCAGCGGTGCCAGCACGAACAGCTGGAACAGCGCCCTCTGTTCAGCAGACAGCTGATACCTGACCCGTTCATCAGCCAGGTCATCGAGTGTGCCCGCTTCTTCAAGGTGAGCGGGTCATCACCATCATCACCATGATTGCTGGGTTGCGGCGTTTACGTTTTCATCGATTTGAGTTCGCATTGAGTGAAGTGCCCGTGGTGACGTGTTCAGCAGTGTGCTCTCTGTAGCCTAAGCCGTCGGTTCGAGTCTGTCGTCTGTAGCCTGAGCCGTCGGTTTGACTGTCGTCTGTAGTGTGAGCCGTTGGTTTGACTGTCGTCTGTATAATAATTATTGGGGCTTATCGACGCACCAACTGCCAGGGTCATATGGCGTCGCCAAATCTCTCCCTGTTGGAAGGGTTGCTCGGGAACCAGCTTGCTCCTTGTTCAGGGAAGCCGCCGGGCCTTGAACCCGGGTCGGCTGCGTGGAAGCCAGCTATGCTGACCACTCCACCACCGCGCCCCCCGACTGTCGTCTGTGGAGTGAGCCGTTGGCTTGACTGTCGTCTGTGGGGTGAGCCGTTGGTTTGACTGTCGTCTGTGGAGTGAGCCGTTGGTTTGACTGTCGTCTGTAGTGTGAGCCGTTGGTTTGACTGTTGTCTGTGGAGTGAGCCGTTGGTTTGACTGTCGTCTGTGGAGTGAGCCGTTGGTTTGACTGTCGTCTGTGGAGTGAGCCATTGGCTTGACTGTCGCCTGTGGAGTGAGCCGTTGGTTTGACTGTCGTCTGTGGAGTGAGCCGTTGGTTTGACTGTCGCCTGTGGAGTGAGCCATTGGTTTGACTGTCGTCTGTGGAGTGAGCCATTGGTTTGACTGCCGTCTGTGGAGTGAGCCGTTGGTTTGACTGTCGTCTGTGGAGTGAGCCATTGGTTTGACTGTCGCCTGTGGAGTGAGCCGTTGGTTTGACTGTCGTCTGTGGAGTGAGCCATTGGTTTGACTGTCGCCTGTGGAGTGAGCCATTGGTTTGACTGTCGTCTGTGGAGTGAGCCGTTGGTTTGACTGTCGTCTGTGGAGTGAGCCGTTGGTTTGACTGTCGCCTGTGGAGTGAGCCGTTGGTTTGACTGTTGTCTGTGGAGTGAGCCGTTGGTTTGACTGTCGTCTGTAGTGTGAGCCGTTGGCTTGACTGTTGTCTGTGGAGTGAGCCGTTGGTTTGACTGTCGTCTGTAGTGAGCCGTTGGTTTGACTGTCGTCTGTAGTGTGAGCTGTTGGTTTGACTGTCGTCTGTGGAGTGAGCCGTTGGTTTGACTGTCGTCTGTAGTGAGCCGTTGGTTTGACTGTCGTCTTTAGTGAGCCGTTGGTTTGACTGTCGTCTGTGGGGTGAGCTGTTGGTTTGACTGTCGTCTGTGGAGTGAGCCGTTGGTTTGACTGTCGTCTGTGGGGTGAGCCGTTGGTTTGACTGTCGTCTGGAGCCGACTGCGGGCTGTCGTCGGCAGGGTCTTCCAGGAGGCTGAGATCAGTCGGAACCTGTCGCTGTGGGCACGCCGCCGACAGCGGTCCGTGGCAGGAGGTGGAGCTGGTGCGACAGGCGGCCGCCCTGGATTTTCTGCGCCGCTGCCGCCTGACGCCCATCGACAAGCAGTCCCGCCTCACGCACCCGCTCAACCCGCGGCTCTACACCTCCTTCCAGGTCAGTCGCCTGTGGTGGTGAGCTAGCAATGTGCTGGTGCCAGATGTTTAGGGCCTGTCTTCCGCTGTGTATCGAAGTCCGGGGTATTTACACTGTACTGTAGGTTCTAGGGGAAATGGGGCTTCATAAGGCTTAACGGATACCGAGCGGTTTTTGAAAAGGCGGGATTAAAATAATTTGAATGCAGTGTATATTTTCAAGGTGTGTTTTTAATGTGTATTATTTTTAATTCGTGGGATGGTTAACTTGATATCAAATGTGTGTGTTTTCTAATCCTATATTTTTTTAATTCGTGAGAGATGGTATAAACTTTGTTATCAAAATGTGAAGACAAGGGGAAAAGTTTCCGTTTCCTTGTGTCATCTTCTTGTTGTTACGGTGCCTTTGTTTCGACAAACCACTGCGGATAAAAAAGACACGCCAGTCTGGCAACAACCAAGTCTGGTAACAAGCCAGACGAGACGCACCACCCATATGGAATTCTCGCGCCAGTTCGCCCCAAACCCGGGAGAAAAAACGCACAGACCCCTACTTAGAAATGAAAAAGTAGGACAGGTATCAAGTATGTGCAAGAAGTCCATCAAGATATTTCAACCGAATTTTTGTTCTTCGAGATTTCCACAACTAGATGGAAATTATCAAGAACTCTGTCAGCTGCCCTATTTTCCATACCCGTAAAGTCTTTCTACTCCCTGGGGCTGTTCCCCCGCCCCCCTCCCCAAAAAAAAAACGGGGAAGGTAAGGATGCTAGGCATGATTTGGCTAAACCGACCGCGAAATAGCTGGGCTGTAAAACAGTCAGAGAAGGTCCATTAAATCTTGAATTCAAAGGGAATAAAAAGTAATTGTGCGTTTTTGGAGCAAAAACTTGGCTTCTTCTGACCAAGATATCTGGCGTCTCAACTTCAACCCTATTTCAGATGGTTTGCCAGTATAAAATGATACACCTAGTACCAAAAAGTGCGTGTTTGCAGAAAACGTGGCGCACTCAGCCTAACCGGCGCGGTTACTCCGATAATTCCTTATTTTTCAGGGAGATTTCCCTTTTCATAAGAGTTCGATGAGTTTTCGATTTCGGCTCCCTCAGACCAGACCAGCTCGCTCTCACCAGAGACCATTCCGTTTGCTCCAAAATTTGCACCACTTGCACCGTCAAGATCTCGTTAAAGTGTCGTACTTTGCAGCCTGCTGGTCGTCTTCTAACCCCATCCATTACGGCACCACCGTCGGCGCCCTCAGGTGGAGAGCAAGTCCGGCAGCGGTACCTACGACCAGCGGACTCTGCTGCGGTCGCGGCGGCAGCGCCTGGCTGCCTTCGCCGCTCAGTTGGCCAGTCTGCCGGAGCCGCCGCCGCCGCCGCCGCCAGAGGGCGTGCAGTGGCGGCCTGCGCCGCCCGGCGGCGACTTCCTACAACCGGACCGCCGCACCGAGGGCCTGCCGCCGCGCCGGCTCGTCGCCTGCAAGCTCTGCTCGCTGAACCAACTGAAGCTGCTGCTGACGGCGCTGGATGCGGTGGAGCCGGAGCTGGTCAGCTGGGGAGCGGCACAGCCGCAGACGGTGGTGCCGCCCGGTGAGAACACGGTGAAACTGACGCTGCCCGGCCGCGCAGAGCCGTGGATCTGCAACGCCGATACGGTGAGGGCGCTTAGGGAGGCGGCAGGGCTTCTCAAGTCGGGGGACATGCTGGAGATCAGAGGTCTGTTCTTGTTCCACCGCCTTAATGTCAGCCTTCTGCACTTCATGGCGCGGCTGTGCGAGACCGTCCAGCTGTTAACCCCACCTGTTGGTGAGCGGCCGCAACCAGTGGTTCGGCTAGTGTCCGTGGGTGACCCGGTGGCGCTGGTGTCGCTGCTGGACTCAGTGCTTTCGGTGTTGACGCCGCGGACTCTGTCGCTGCTGCCGGCGGCAGAGCTGTACCTCAGGCCGGAGGTGGAGACGCTGGTCAGATACAACGACGCCCTGGCGCGCGCCACCGCGGCCGACCTGTTGAAGAGGGCAGAGGCTGATGAACCTGAGGGTGGCGATGTGGGCTGTGAAGTTGCCGCTCTCGATCCGGGTGATGGGGAAAAGGAGTCCCTTGGATGTGACAAGAAGGGAACGGGTGGAGAAGGCAGTTTCGAACCGTAATGTCCTGAAGGGGACACAGGGCCTGTCTTCTGTGGCTGTTTCGGCAGTATCAACAGACGGCTGGGTGGAGCAGAGGTATTGAGCGGGACGGCTACGGTGATCGCTGCCGTGGATGAAGTACTGGCGGACCCGTGTGTCGCTTCTTGGGAACTGCAGACGCTGTCGCGGGGTGTGTTTTGTGGTCGTAAGTGGATCCCCACGCTGTCAGCTACAGGCTGTGTACCATTTAGCATTGAATTGAAGTTAGCAGTAGAGCTTGTTGGAAGTGATGCTCTGCCTGGATGTTGCTGTCCGCTGACTCGGAGGGGCTACTCGTGCCGCGCCGGCTGGCCAGGATGGGTCGAGCGAACCCGATAGCTCCAAAGATAATGTTTTTCCTGTGTCTCCGAGCGTCTGCGGTCCGTCCCCTGCGGTTTAGAAACGTTTGGCCAGTCTCTGTGATTTGTATCGTGATCAGGTATTCGGGCGCGCCTCGCGTTAGCTTCGAATACCACTATAGAGCATCGTGGCGTTCGGTGCACTAGTGTGATAGAGCCGCAAATCGAATCGTTTGGCGGCATGTGCTCATTCAGACGCATTAGGTTCATGCTACAGGCTGTTTTCGTTTGTTGCCACATTAGTCGCATGATTGCTTCGCGGGAGTGTTTGTAATCCTTGGGGGAGGTGATCATGGCAGGAGCAGGATTAGGTACATATCTAATGCCTGCCGGTTATGTCCGCTCTCGAGTTGGTATGCGTTCGGCTGGAGCAGCAGCCATCCATTCCGTGACGGTCGGACATTCACCCCTTTTGTTACCAGTTTTGGACGGGCGTCACCCCTGGGTTACTATCCAGGGGAACACCTCCGCTCCTGACACCCCAGTTATTCGTATAATGCCGAGCGGTATTGGTCGCCGACGCCGAAGGAGGGCGCCGCTCAGCGCCATCTATTTGCATGTAGTCACAGTGTGAGCGCTACCTGCGTACGAACGCATGGCTTGACCCGGGAGCCAGCCAACTGCTGAAGCGATTCCGAGGATTCCAAACTGTACCTGTACAAGTGTCGTGAAAGTGAAATAAAGCCCGAAGTTTTCATATCGTTTGGTTCGAATTCCGTTTCAGGTGATATTAAGGCATGGAAGATGTTCATGTGTAAGTGCTTTACTCCGTCGTTGCATGGTTTTTTAGGCTATAAAAGGAAGCTTGTGAATTTTGGGGCTGCAGCGGCGTCGAGGAACCAGATCCGATTTCCACGGCTCTGACGATCCGAGTTCCAAATCTGGGCGGGTGTCCTGCAGACGTATTTCTGATGCCCGTGATACCGCACCAGCTGGATCACGTGCTCTCAGTGGTCGGCGCGCCGTGAATCCCCGCAATTGAAATTTTCAGATTTCCATATTTTCGTATAATAATAATCGCCTTATTCCCTTGTTTTCCATCAGGTTTTAAAACTTAAAAATGTTTGTTTTTTCAGGAAATATTACTTTTCAGTCATATTTAGTGCCCGACAAGTTTCCGCTTACGCGATCTTCTTGGAGTGAAGATGGCGCATCTCCCAGATGGCGTATCTCGTGAGCATGGTATTGGTCATCTCCAAGAATATAGCAGAAACTTGTGGAGTATCAAATATAACTTTAAGAAAAATTTATAAACAAGTTCAAAACATTTTTCCTTCCATTTTAAGTTCCCGCAAACTTTAGTTTAGGGACTCCTGCAAACTTTAGGGACTTTTGTTCCTCCGATAGTCTGTCAAATTGTGTAATTTCCCCAAAAAAAACTTCATCAACGGCATGATGTTCTGAACTTAGTCTCAGGATCATGTCAATCAAATGACCCGCGTATTGTGATCACAGGTCGTGATTCGGGTTATTGAACTGGGTAGCCAAGAAATAGGGCTGTCAGCTACACCTCCGTGACAATGGACATCACAGCCGAAATTACCGTGGACTAAAGGCCGCCGATTTAAGCCCTGCAACCCGTAGATGATCTTACCAATCAAGATTTAGTGGGAAATAATCGCAGTTTTGAACATAATTATGACTGTTAGACCCCGTAACTCAAAGGGCTTCAAAAACGATATTTTCATGTACAAATACATACGCCGCTTAATTACTTGCGGCGTGAGTGAGTGGCCCAGAAACATTAGCAGTTCCAGTGCGCTCTATTCACGTACCGACCGCGGGAGCGGACTTATCAGCTCATGTAACCGGGAGTCTGCCTTCGGGACTCCCGTTTGTATATGTATGTGGATAAGTCCGTCTCTGCCGTCGGATGCGTAAATAGAGCGTGCTGGAACTGTTCATGTATCCGAAGCAAATGATTCTTTCCCAGACCGACTTCTCCCAATCGACGTGGAGAAATCCGTTCTGGAAGGGCTACCCGCCCTCTGGGAGGATGGGGCGCGGGTACATCAACTCCCCATTCTATTTGCGAACCTCAACTCATCCCTCCCCGTACAAGTCGCGACAAAACGTTCCCGCATTGGTGCGACGGACAAGCCCGGTCTATATGGTCTGGTCTATTACAAACGACGATGAAAATGTTGACAGTGGCGCAGGTGCAGGAGCGCCATATCACACTCATATGTACAGGCTGACGGACAGCCGGAACGCTCGGCGGCCACGCGCGCAACACACGCATCGGCACGCACAGCAAGTGGCAGCGCGCCTCCGCCTCACGCACACGGGTGCTCAGTCAAAGAGGCGCACACAGGCTCTCTGGGCTCCTCGCGTTTGCGCCACATCGCACATCAGAAGGTAAAAATGCCCACCAAACCATACGGGGTCGCACGCTCTGCGGCTGGACTTCCACCAAATAAATACGCAGACATCCGTCGAGTGGCCTCTCACACGTGAGCAACTGTTCAGAGTGGGTCCGCGTCGCTGCAGCGGCGACGAACGGATGAAAGAAAACACGGCACCAACACACCAGGGGGCGCGGGCACGGTCCGCGCCGGAGGGGCAGGCACAGGGGTCCGGGCGGGAGCCATGTACTAGCTACCTACTAGACTACCGGCTGCCGACAGCCGTCCGGGGCCGGGCCAGTCCCTGTTCGCCAGACGCCACTCACACGGGTCGGCCGGGACTCATAGCAACGCAGCCTGGTCCCTGCTGTAAAACAAACTCGCTACACACTACCCACATCCTCTGGAACGTTTGAAACTGCGCACTAGCGGTGAAAATGGGCCAACTGAGCAAACTGAGGGGTCTGGAGATCGGACTGCGTCCGGCGGACAGGGACCAGCACGCCCCGGGATGGGACGTTCACACCACTTCCACACGTTATCTAAACACTCACGCAGCGCACGCACAGGGGTCAGTGACCGACTGGAAGACAGTGGATACGAGCCCGGACCCGAGCTGCCTCCTCCCCCACCGGTGTGGATCCGGCCCCCTCCCCATCCCCCAGCGTCGGACCTCTCAGCAAACACTGAACTCATACCTCAACACACCGCAATGTATCGCACTTGCGCCACTGAAAACTCAACCGTTTCTGCTCCAAAACACGACACAAACTCGCACCCAATCGCCGCAGAGATCCGGCGCCGAGGACCATTTATCTCGCACGCGCAACAGGAGACACACGCACGCACGCACCAGCAAACGGAAGAGGTTGATTTATGGCTGAGGCAGTCGGATGCGAATGGACTGACTAGGACTGAGGCCTGCGGGCCGGAGGGGCGGCCGGCGCGCTAGTTCCGCCGCCGGCCGCCGCGCGGCGCCACGGTTGTGCACGGCAGGGGATGCATGGGAGTGGTGAGCAAGGCGCCGGCCGGCGGCCAGGCACCGGCTCGGCGCCGGGCGAGATACACGCATGAATTTGCGGTGATGCGGGGTGATACACGAGATCTGGAGGCATGTGTAACTGAGGGAGGCGGCGTACGGCAGAGATCGGGGCCCAGCGCGGCTGGTGGCCGCGGCCGCGGTCGCCCAGCCATGGCACTCGGAGCTGGCAGTGTTGGGGGCAGTGGCGGATTGTACTACTTGACGACAGCGCGACGCTACAATATCACACACCGGTCGTCACCACACCTATGTACAAAAACGGCTATAAAAACGGACAGCGTGGACGGCGGCCGGTGCCGGCCGTGCTGCGCTGGCAGTGTCGGGGCTGGCTGGTCGGGGGCAGCGCTCCTCAGGGAGCTCGGCGGCGACTATTTGTACTGGGAGGGCGGCGCGGCTGCTGCATCAGAGCGGCTCAGCTGCCCGGTAGGAACGTTGAGGGGTGCGCGGCGGCGGAGGCGGCGGCGGGACGGCTAGGAGGCCGGCTTGCGGCGGTGTCGGGCTGCGGGACGGCCTACGGCGGCCGCCAGCCTCTGCCAGACATGCGCCGGCAGCTGGCTGCAGGAGAGACTCCGCACCGGCCGGAACTCGTGCGCCGGCACCCACTCATCCTCCAAACTGCCGGACAGAGAGGGGGGTCATTCAGTCACCCACTCAACTTCCAGACTGTCGGACAGAGAGGGTGGGGTCAGACACCCACTCATCCTCCAGAGTGTTGGACAGAGAGGGATCAGTCACCCACTCATCCTCTTCGAACACAGGGAGGGATCAGTCAGTCACCCACTCATCCTCCGGACTGTCGGACAGAGAGGGAGAGAGAGAGAGAGAGAGAGAGAGAGAGAGAGAGAGAGAGAGAGAGAGAGAAGGTGTGTGGTCAGTCACCCACTCATCCCTCAGACTGTCGGACAGAGAGGGATCAGTCAGTCACGTCACCCAGTCATCCTCTAAACTGTTGGACAGAGAGGGAGAGAGAGAGTGTGTGTGTGTGTGTTTGTGGTCAGTCACCCAATCATCCTCCAGACTGTCGGACAGAGAGGAAGGGATCAATCACCCACTCACCCTCCAGACTGTCGGACAGAGAGGAAGGGATCAGTCAGTCGCCCATACAACCTCCAGACTGTCGGACAGAGGGGGGCAATCAGTACTCCAGACTGTCGGACAGAGAGGGAGGGATCAGTCACCCACTGATTCTCCAGACTGTCGGACAGAGAGGAAGGGATCTGTCACCCACTGATTCTCCAGACTGTCGGACAGAGAGGGAGGGATGAGTCACCCACTGATTCTCCAGACTGTCGGACAGAGAGAAGGAGGGATCAGTCAGTCACCCGCTCATCCTCCACACTGTCGGACAGAGAGGGAAGGGATCAGTCACCCACTGATTCTCCAGACTTTCGGACAGAGAAGGAGGGATCAGTCAGTCACCCACTCATCCTCCACACTGTCGGACAGACGGGGATCAGTCCTCCAGACTGTCGGACAGAGAGGAAGGGGTCGGTCAGTCAGTCACCCACTCACCCCACAGACTGTTTGACAGAGACGGGTCAGCCACACACTGATAGACTGTCCAGCAGAGGTGAGAGGCCACGCATCCACGCATGCTCTCCACGCGAGGGAACAGCGATAGTAGGTAATAACCTAACCAGGAGTGTCCAGAAACGGTGTTCGGTATAGTAACCACGTCATACAAAGCACAGCCCTCCTCTAGGCAGCAGGGCAGCGTGGCTATCCACAGAATATGTCGTCTCTGGTTAAGCCGGTTTACTCGGCACAAACAGGTTATACGGTAATTTGCGATTGTTAGATGTGCAAGTTTCCTGAAGCCAAGCCCTCTACTTCACAGTGAATACGAATATTGAAGAAACAACGCATGAAATGGCATTTATTAAAGCAACAAACGGTTGCAGGCTGTTTTCCGAGCGTCATTTCACGCCAGCACACCGGGCCTGTTTTGGCCGTCGGTGGCTGGGTGGTTACACCGCCTTCTGCCGGGCGAGCAGCTGCCTCTGTTTACGACGGGGAGCACAGAACAGGACCGGGAGTACACACCACCCCCCGGGGCGGGACGGGAGAGCAGAACCGGACCGCGCGGCGGCCGGCTCCTCCGCCCCGAAACACCGGCGGCGCCCGACAGTGTTTAGATTCCGCGCTCGGCGCTGATGCCGAGGCAACACGAGCGAAGGCACACGCGAACCGGTCGCGGCATAGGCGGATCCAGGATTTCCGACGGGAGGGAGCACTTCGGTCAGGAGGCGGTGTTTGTACTAGGGGCGCCTATTTTCAAGGTGCAGTGTATTCGAGGAGTGCAGAATCGCATCGTGGGGGAGTCGATAACTGAATCCTGCGTCGTTTCAGGGGGTGTGGGGCAGTTTAAGAAAGCGGGGCAGTTCGATGAGGATACTAGAAAGTGTAAAGAGTCTGAGCGGATCCACATGTGTGAAACAAGTAGACGGCCCAGAGGGGGCGTGGCGTTAGCTAGTGAACTCACACGTTGGCAGGCTGCCAGCGCACCAGCACCTCTGGCTTGTTGATGGTCACCGTTCGTCTCGCTATGACCTGTCGACAGAGGGAGGTCGACCGTCAGATGGCAGCAGGGGTCTCTTCATACATAAGGGAAGACCGGCGGCAGAACGCTCTCAATGCCGGGCTTGGTGTGCGATCGACTATGACGACAAAGCTAGGGATATTGCCCTGGGAGCAGACATAAAAATGTGATCGCTCAAAATGTTAAAAAATAGAGATAAAGATAAACAGCGAAACTTATCAGCTTTTTCCCGTACAGCATTTGATGGCAAGGCAGGATATATCGTCCGCATTATAGCAGGGCCACCCTTCAGCATCTGATAATACAAGGCACGCCGTACCATTTCGACTGCTCACTTCAAAGAACCTCGAAATGCAATTACTCCAGGTGACACCTTCTCTTAAAGGAAAATACCGGATCACTTGAAACCACGCGCAGCAGGCGTCTGTGCCTCACTGCCCCAATATTGCACCCAATTGTTTCTGCTCCAGTTTGGGCGGAGAAGTTAGAGGGGAGAACTAATTGAAGAATTTGAAAGAATTAGCGGAACACAAACTGGCTGCTGGGCTCAGTCTAACTGGAATTAGGGAGAGGGTGCATATCTAACGAGTCTCAGAGCCAGCGCATAGGCGAGGTAGGTTCAAGTGTCCACGATTTCGAAACTGGTTCACCGTCCCTTTACAGAAGCGCCTTATCTGAAGAAGGAAACTCCTATCCAAATTTGTATATCTACATACAAATTTTGTCGCAGAATCTCGTCTTACACACTGTTATACATTTCTGGAGAGAATCCTACGTAACCGTTCCGAGACGGGGTCAACATACTGAGAATCGCACTTATCAACCACTACGTAGGCCAAGCGACCCTGTAGTCTGAGAAGTGCTCATTTAACACAGCAACGGGGATTGCATATTCATACATTCTGTTATAGAATTCTAAAAGCGGGCACACAGTGCGGGTGTCGATTACTTCATAAACACACTCGTCAGCACACTGCCTCCAGAAACACACCCATCTCATTTTTGTGCGCAACCAGCCGTATGGCGATCTGGGCACGGCGAGCGGGGAGGTGATATTATTGCATATTATGCTGAGCACTGCGCAATTTCGACATCACACCGACGCCATTACAAAACCCCAGAGATTTGGACCAGTGGCGGATTTTCCATGCCCACAAGTGACCAAATCGGTCCGTCAGTTTCGATAACGAAGCTGTACGTTGAATTCATGTTGGGTTTGGACATTCCCACCACGGTGGCTACAGCAGTGTTCGGAAGGTCAGCGTAACTGAAAACTTTACTCAGCAACCGCGCTACAGTAACACCCGTGGCAAAGCCGCAGAGGTGGGGAGAGCCCGCACAAACCGCATGCGGCGCTATCCCATCACAGATATCACACATGACAATAATGACGCAAAACCCAAATTTGCCAGTTCTTCATAAACACCAACCGAGGTTCGTGCGGTCCCAGTCTCTCACGCAGGTGCGCTTAGTCCCGTTGTCATACGAACAGGATAAGCAAGCGGGTTCGCGCTGTTCCAACTTATTCATTCCAGTCCGATGGTATCATTCAACTGGTGTTCCTGCGTTTGTTACGTCATTTAGCTGAGCCTCGTTCGTCCCGTTTGCTCTGATGCTGACTGTATCGAGCAGAGCGGCGATGTGCTCTGATCGCTAGCAGTCGTGAAGAGTCGCACGAGTCATTGCGATTGGGTCCTAACCGGGGCAGATGGTGGCGAAACCAACGTCGGCAGTGGGCTGAGAGCGGGAGGTACTGACCCGCGCTGAGAGCGGGAGGCACTGCTCTGGGGTGTTAGCTAAGGGTGGGATGCACTGACCTGGGCTGTGAGCTGAGGGTGGGAGAAACTGACCTGGGCTATTAGCTGGGAGCGGGAGGCACTGACCTGGGCTGTTAGCTGGACGGAGCGGGAGGCACTGACCTGGGCTGTGAGCTGAGGGTGGGAGACACTGACCTGGGCTGTTAGCTGGGAGCGGGAGGCACTGACCTGGGCTGTTAGCTGGACGGAGCGGGAGGCACTGACCTGGGCTGTTAGCTGGGAGCGGGAGGCACTGACCTGGGCTGTTAGCTGGACGGAGCGGGAGGCACTGACCTGGGCTGTTAGCTGGGAGCGGGAGGCACTGACCTGGGCTGTTAGGTGGAGAGCGGGAGGCACTGACCTGGGCTGTTAGCTGAGGGTGGGAGACACTGACCTGGGCTGTTAGCAAGGAGCGGGAGGCACTGAACTGGGCTGTTAGCTGGGAGCGGGAGGCACTGACCTGGGCTGTTAGCTGAGGGTGGGAGGCACTGACCTGGGCTGTTAGCTGGACGGAGCTGGAGGCACTGCTCTGGGCTGTTAGCTGGGAGCGGGAGGCACTGACCTGGGCTGTTAGCTGGACGGAGCGGGAGGCACTGACCTGGGCTGTTAGCTGGATGGAGCGGGAGGCACTGACCCGGGGTGTTAGCTGGACAGAGCGGGAGGCACTGGGCTGTTAGCTGGACGGAGCGGGAGGCAATGACCTGGGGTGTTAGCCGACAGCGGGAGGCACTGACCTGGGCTGTTAGCTGGACGGAGCGGGAGGCGATGGGCGGCAGCCTCTCCAGCGCCTCGTCCGCCGAGACCAGCTGATAACGCATCCGCTCCATGGCCGAGGGGTCACAGAAGTCGAAAATGCGCGCTGCCGGGCGGCAAGATCGCAGTCAGAACCAATCACGTGACATTAAAAACACCTGCATGAACATTTAGCACCATGTCACCTGTCCAATTCACGATGCAGCGCGGGTAAGCTATACAAAACACTGTCCTTACTCTGCAACAGCGCTGGCCTCCCGCTGCGACGGCGGCGGTCCTTTCGCGTGAGAGCCTGGAGTAGCCAGCTGTGGATCTGATACGCAAGTTTGGGAATCCAGCTTTTGACCTGATGTAACCTCGCAGACCCGCCCAGAAGTTCAGAGCAGATCGCAGCGGTCGCAGCGTACCGCCTACAGCACATTTCGGAGCGGAATCTAACTACCGTTTTCTGAATGGAGGCTCTGCCTAGTCAGCAGAGTTGTGCGCGGCCTGGGGGCGACTCACTCCGTGTGGAGTGGAATTGGGACTCCCTGACTTCGCTAGGTGGGTCGGTGGTCTGGCTTTGTTTCTGTTTTTTTTTTAATAAACATTGTCCAAGTTTTTCCCAGTTCGGCTCTTGGAGTCGGAGTCTCACTAAAGTAATCAAAGGAATTGTCACGGAGACCCCGATCCCAACATCCGCAACTCCTGCAATGAAGGGTTAATTTAGAAGTCAAAGTTTAACGTCCCACAAAGCACAAGGACGGCCGCCCCGCTCATGTCACCCTCTCACCAGTCAGTTGCCAGCCGACCTGTACGTCGGGCAAACTATTGAGCGCCGGAGTGTCTCAGGGGAACCTATCCCAAGCCCATGCACTGCCACTGCATGTTACTGAGCAGCGGGCCGGCCGGAGCCCAACGCTCGGCCAACTGAGCTACCGGGGCGGCTCTTCTACTATCTATTTGTAAAGGAGTGTCGGTTTTCCCAGTCCCGCGGTCCCGTCGGGGCTCCTCTTTGGTTTGACTTGGTGGGGTCGTGGGACTGGTTGAGCTGGCAGTCACGCACAGATATCGGAACTGAGCCGTTCACTGTAAGCTCATCCAGCGGGATCAGGGGTAGGAACACGCTCCTATTCAGGGTGGGCCACCTTTAGGTCGTGCACAACCTCGGCCCGATAATTATTCCCAACAAGTTCCACTCCGACCAGAATGAATACCCAGATAATGTAAGAGGGCCCGGAATGGTCACGGCCGTTTAACGGAGAGCTCGGCGACTTGAGTCTCCAGCATCGCTCCTGGCAGTGTCCCTAAGACCTCAGCCTCTTCAAGTCCTCTGGAAAATCACTCCTTCAAAGGAAGAGTGATCCTCACGAAGCTGGAAACTGGACCGGTAAAGAAATGAAAGTGGCCGGTAGTATTTGGCTACCAGCTTTTTGAGCGAAGTTTGCTCGACCTTTTTGCTCTTGTTCCCTCCGGACCAGTATGGAAAGACGGAGAGGAATGGCCTTCCCGAAGCACTGCGTCTGTGATCGTTGGGAGCTGTGTCAGCAGCGCGGCTGAGAGGGTGAACTGAGCTGCGTCCTCCGCCCACAGCCCGTGTTCTTGCCCCAGCGCCGAGGTGCGACACAACTCTGTTCTCTTCTGAGGCTGCGAAACACGCTGATGGTGCAACCCGCCGCCTGACTGGTTTCAGGGAGACCACTAACAAAGTCAAACAGCAAACAGTTATCCTGCTGATCTGGTGGTTGGGACGTGCCCCAGCAGCCGTTTCAGTCCAATGCCGCACGGGGTACTCGAATGACGCCACGACAATTCATCTGGTCTCTGTTCAAGGTTTAAACGCATTAAAGGTAACGGAACTCGTCACACTCTCAAGATTCCAAGATGCGCCCGGTTAAATTGGACCCAGTTTCTGAAATAAGGTTGATGTTTAAAATCACTCAACGGTAGGTTTGCTTTCCAAAAGCGCTGTAACTAATTTGTATGCAATTTTGCATAAGAAACGCATGCCAAGATTTCCGAAATAGCAAAAACAAAAAAGTAGTCGTGCTTCGAGCATAAAACGTGCTTACTTGATCAGGGACACTTGCATGCAATTTCAACGCAGATTTTTATGCAAGCAGGGCTAAAAAGCAGTGACAGAAGATGTCCCTAAAAACTGTGCACGATGCATAGGACCGTATCAGTTTCCCGGCACCAGCAGTGGTGGCTAGCATACTGATAAAGACTTAAACGTCCAGACAAATCAGGGCGCTGTCGTCACACCGCGCCAGTCACGTGACACACGTGTCCTACTGGCCCCACATACAAAAACAGTGTTCCTTTGAAACTTGTTGTTCCTTAGACTCCGGCGCCGGCCGGCCCAGCCGAGCGTGCCGGAACACGGGCATCCTTGGCAGCGCCGCTCCACCCACGTCTACCACTTAACCCACATCCCATCACGTGACATCCCACTGCTTCAAAAGACCAGCGCAGTCCCTCAGCTGAGGCATCGCCACCTTGACAGCGGGCGCCAGAGTCAACAGGCGGGCTCTCTACCGGTTCCGCTGAGCTAGCGGCCAGACACGGCCGAGACTAAGGACGGCCGAGCTGGGCAGACACCGCCCAACACAAATAAACAGCCCCCGCCGCCGTCGGTCGGCTGTCACGTCCGTCGATATGACCGGACATCCGCGCTCTCCGGCTGGTGACGGCCAATCACGGGCGGCGCGCCGCCACGTGGTAGCAGCCGACGTCTGCCGACGGCATGGTAGCAGCCGCATGTCTAATAATTGTTGGGGCTTATCGACGCACCAACCGCCAGGGTCATATGGCGTCGCCAACTCTTTCCCTGTTGGAAGGGTTGCTCGGGAGCCAGCCTGCTCCTTGTTCAGGGAAGCCGCCGTACCTTGAACCGGGGTCGGCTGCGTGGACAGCTAGGCTGCCCACTCCACTACCGCGCCCCCCGGCACGTCTCCAGGCCCTGCGTCACGTGTACCCAACAGAAAGGTGCGACTATTTGGAAAAGCTGATCCCAGTTCCGGCCAGTTTGAAGAGGTCACTGACCATTCTCCGTGGGGAAACGAGCACTGCATGATCTCGGGAAAATTTTACTCGTTTTACTGACAATGAAATTAGTTTTAAGATGAATTTGTCAGAGTTTTCGAATGTCATGAGACTATCTTCGTCAGCGATTAAAAAATTTTAATCTGGTGTCTTTAACTACTCGATAAACTCATGTCCCAGTCAAATACCGTCTACCACAACGTAATTAGTTTTAGCTTCATGCATGAAAAAATTTTGATATTAGACAAATTTACAGTACTATTTGAGCGAGAAATCAACCAGAAACGTATACACACAACATACACAAACCTTATCACCGGCAAAAAGTGAGGGGACAGTCAATCTCCAAACTGCTTCAGAGGGAACATTCCCCCTCTAGATAAAAAAATCGGGTTTGGGCTCATTGTTGCCTTCCACACTGGCTGGTTACAACGTTTTCCGATATCTTCCCAACCTGGCTAAGTTCGGTTAACAGGGACCATGTTTCTGACGGGCCTTGAGACGCAGCCGCCATGCTGGATACCAAAATGGATATGCAACCCCATGATATACCCGAATAAATAGGTAGGTACAGGTATTCTTGCAAGTCGCATCCAGACCACAAACCACCCACCCACAAGCACCCCTGCCACCGCGCCGTAACGCCTTCTTCTCTGCAAGGAAGATGTCATTGTCTCATACAAACTATTAGAGACGAGGGCTTTCCATAACACGACATTGAGAACCTGCAGAAATCAGCCAGTCACGCAGCCCAATATCACTTCTGCTTCTGACTAGCCGATGACAGGATGTTTCAGTTCATTTCCTGTCAATGATTGGCAGTTTTCAAATGCAAGTCTGATGCTCGGCTTCATAAAACAAATCTGAGGCATTTGAAGTAGTTTACTAACCAGATTTAACACGCGCATTGACGGGGGGGCGGGTACCCGCTCCCCCTCGGGTTTTTCGGAGACAGCAAAAAAAATGGCGGCGCGTAGCGCCACCGTACTTGGCATTCCTTTTTCTTCATCATTTTTACAACTTCTGTGAGAATTTTAAGGTTAGGTCATCTCAGGTCAGGTCAACAGTAAAGGTCAAGTGACCTGACCTAAAAAAAAGTTTAAGATAGCATAAGTCTGAGCAGGGTGAGCTTATCCGATTGAAACTCATATCACATAATGGGTCCACCGAGTTCTCTAAATATATTCCGGTATTTTTTATATCGATGATCTAAGGTCAGGTACGATGCATGACCTCTCCATTGGAAATACATGGGAAAAAATGGTTTTTACTGAATAACTCAGTAACGGATGGCGATAGAGCGTTTATTTTAGCTGCATTAGACTCGCCTGTGCTTTGCAGTTCTAATGATATGCATTTTATATAATTTGACCCTGACCTGACCTCAGGTCAAATCAAGAGTGCTAAGCCAAATCAAAGATTTGACCTAGCACGGTCAAATTATATATCATTGGATTCGGATTGCTGCGCGGATTCATATAGTTAAAGTCGTTTTGCTCTATCTTTACTTGTTCAGATATAATGGCCGAAAAACTTAAATTTACATGTTATCCCTATTACGGCATGTTTTGACCTCTCGTGACCTTAAATGTGAACTGACAAAAAGTGGTACAAATATTTTCGATGGAGAAGTGGATGGCCTACCCAACGCCGTTTACCGTTTTTCGCTACCTACCGTGGTTCTCGAGATCTTAGGTGGCGGTGTTAATAGTCTCACCCGAGTGGGGGTGCTAACAATCTCACCCGAGTGGGAGGTGCCAACAATATCACCCGAGTGGGGGTGCTACCAATCTCACCAGAGTGGAGTGCTAACAGTATCACCCAAATAGGGATGCTAACATCCTCATCCGAGTACGGGTGCTAACAGTCTCAACCGAGTGGGGGTGCTAACAGTCTCACCCGAGTGAGGTGCTAATAGTCACAGCCGAATAGGGATGCTAACAGTCTCATCCGAGTGGAGGTGCTAACAATCTCACCCGAGTGGGAGGTGCCAACAATATCACCCGAGTGAGGGTGCTAACAATCTCACCCGAGTGGGAGGTGCCAACAATATCACCCGAGTGGGGGTGCTAACAATCTCACCCGAGTGGGGTGCTAACAGTATCACCCAAATAGGGATGCTAACATCCTCATCCGAGTACGGGTGCTAACAGTCTCAACCGAGTGGGGGTGCTAACAGTCTCACCCGAGTGAGGTGCTAATAGTCACAGCCGAATAGGGATGCTAACAGTCTCATCCGAGTGGAGGTGCTAACAATCTCACCCGAGTGGGGGTGATAACAGTCTCACCCGAGTGTGGATGCTAACAATCTCACTCGATTGGGGGTGCTAACAGTCTCAGCTGAGTGGGAGGTGCTAACAGTCTCACTTGAGTGGGAGGTGCTAAAAGTCTCAGCTGAGTGGGAGGTGCTAACAGTCTCACTTGAGTGGGAGGTGCTAAAAGTCTCAGCCAAGTGGGAGGTGCTAACAGTCTCACTTGAGTGGGAGGTGCTAACAGCCTCGCCCGAATGGGAGGTGCTAACAGTCTCACCCGAGTGGGGGTGTTAACAGTCTCCCCCGAGTGGGGGTGCTAACAGTCTCACCCGAGTGGGGGTGCTAACAGTCTCACCCGAGTGGGGGTGCTCCTCCAGCTGGGCTCGTCGGCCGGTCCGACGCGCCGTCTTCACACAGGACTCGGCCCTTTTGAGCGGCGCCGGCGGGTTGAAGTGGTGGTTGACGTGCCGTTCCAACATTGACTGCCGGCGGCGAACGTGGGTCAACGCGGATCAACGGGCAGAGCACACAGCCGGCACTGGAACGGAGACGTGTAAAAAACACGGCACTGGAACGGAGACGTCTAAAAAAGACGGTACTGGGACAGGCACGTCTCAAAAACACGGCTTGAACGGGGACGTCTCAAAAACACGGTACTGGGACGGGGACGTCTCAAAAACACGGCTTGGACGGGGACGTCTCAAAAACACGGCTTGGACGGGGACGTCTCAAAAACACGGCTTGGACGGGGACGTCTCAAAAACACGGCTTGGACGGGGACGTCTTAAAAACACGGTACTGGGACAGGAACGTCTCAAAAACACGGCTTGGACGGGGACGTCTCACAAACACGGCTTGGACGGGGACATCTCAAAAACACGGCTTGGACGGGGACGTCTCAAAAACACGGCTTGGACGGGGACGTCTCAAAAACACGGCTTGGACGGGGACGTCTTAAAAACACGGTACTGGGACAGGAACGTCTCAAAAACACTGGCACCGGAACGGGCATGTCTCGAAAACACGGCTTGAACGGGGTGTTTTCAAAAACACGGCTTGAACGGGGACGTCTCAAAACCAGACAGCAGCAGCAGGGCTGCCGACCACCCGGCTGGGCTACAACCAGGGCTGTCGACCACCCGGCTGGGCTACAACCAGGGCTGTCGACCACCCGGCTGGGCTACAACCAGGGCTGCCGACACCCGGCTGGGCTACAACCAGGGCTGCCGACCACCCGGCTGGGCTACAACCAGGGCTGCCGACCACCCGGCTGGGCTACAACCAGGACTGTCGACCACCCGGCTGGGCTACAACCAGGGCTGTCGACCACCCGGCTGGGCTACAACCAGGGCTGCCGACCACCCGGCTGGGCTACAACCAGGGCTGCCGACCACCCGGCTGGGCTACAACCAGGGCTGTCGACCACCCGGCTGGGCTACAACCAGGGCTGCCGACCACCCGGCTGGGCTACAACCAGGGCTGCCGACCACCCGGCTGGGCTACAACCAGGGCTGTCGACCACCCGGCTGGGCTACAACCAGGGCTGCCGACCACCCGGCTGGGCTCAACCAGGGCTGTCGACCACCCGGCTGGCTACAACCAGGGCTGCCGACCACCCGGCTGGGCTACAACCAGGGCTGCCGACCACCCGGCTGGGCTACAACCAGGGCTGCCGACCACCCGGCTGGGCTACAACCAGGGCTGTCGACCACCCGGCTGGGCTACAACCAGGGCTGCCGACCACCCGGCTGGGCTACAACCAGGGCTGCCGACCACCCGGCTGGGCTACAACCAGGGCTGTCGACCACCCGGCTGGGCTACAGCACATCCGGGAGAAATGATAATGGCTTTATGCCTCGAGATCCTACTTTCCTGAAGTGGACATTCCGGGCCAATGAACATGTAAAAATCCTCAGAACCCCATGCACGGACCCCGCCTAAGGTAACATGGGATGGGGGATGAACGCAGTTGGTTCGCAGTTAGTTTCATACCAGGAGCGACAGGAGAACGTTGTTGACCTTCTCGCTCCTGACAAATCCAGCAAGAAAAACAGCATCAAAGCCGGATAATTCAGCAAGAAAACGTCACTCGGAAGCCGGAAGCATCACTCATCAGGTCGAAAAGAGACGGATCTGAGAAAAGCTTCCTTCCCACACGACTAATCTTGGTATCCAGAATCGGATGAACAAATATGTCGAGGTAAATCCAAAACCAATTTCCGGTTCGAGCACTGTTGTCGGGAGCAGTCAGGACACAGCGTTACACTGCGTCGTACCTGGGCTTTGGGGTAACGGGGGCCGGATCACGTCTGGATCTCAAGCGATTTCGCCGGGTCCTGCAGCTCTATGCACGACCGATGGGGGATTTATCAGGATCATTTATCTTCCCTCGGCATCCAGGCAATCCGAGGTCGATTTCAGCTAGTCTCACGGCGACTTTCCGGGGTCCAGGCTCGTGACGTATCCGGGATACAGGGGCAGTTTCGGTGCACTCTATCAATGGTGGAACCAGGAAGTTTTGCAGGGGCCAAACCAACGTTGGGGAGATAAATTGAGAAAAAATCGCGAAAAGGTGGTAGTTTTAAAGAAAAACGGATATAATTTGGTCCTTTGAGCGGGCAAAAAAATACTGTGTTAGGCTTTGGAGGGAGCCACGGCACCTCCCCCTTGGATCCGCCAGTGCGCCCTATTTAGGTACCGAACGCGAAAACGGAGCTGTCGACTCCTGTAACCGGAATTCCCGCTCCTGGGGTAATAATATGCTACCTTGATGAATAATTGTGCTTAGATGCGGTGTTGAGTGCATTTTTCCGACGTACAGAACTGGAGACAAAAATTTATTCACGAGACGACGAGGCCGCGCAAAAAGGTTGGCGCATCCAAAGAAAACATACATGGCTAAAGCCGAAGACCAGCCGTTGTGTTCCCGAATTATGCGAGGAAGTACGGAGAGAAGGCATTGGACCGAACACCACCCGCACGGGAACACTCCAAGTGAACAATGTTTAATGACTAAACAAGCCCAGAATGTGGAGCTATGCCATTATTTAAGCACTACGAAAGCATTGGACTTGGTTGCATAAATTCGATACCTGCAGACGGGTTAAGAAGACGACGGGATTAGAGAGCGATAAAAACAGTATTCTCAAATAGAATAACTTCCCGCTTCGGCTAAAATTCCTTCAGGATTTCAGCTCTCTGAGGACCAATTCGCATCGCAATAATAAATAATGTAGAATTTGGGCCTGTTGTGGCCAATAACCAGGGATGCAGAACACGGAAAATGACCACTCTCGCAAAACCACCTGATTTCAACATCCCCGACAAATCCACCTACACAAAACGAGATGAAAAGGACACGCGGCTTCTCTCCTGGAACATATTCCAGCCCCCTGTATAGCGATACCGGCCGCACCACTACAATTCAGTCACGTGTTTCGTGTCTAACCCGTCCACCGGATACAGCAACGGCTCCAGCTGATTTCAGTTCACACTGTCGCCGCCAGCGTCAGTCAGTTCCGCTTTTACGACAATGTACATCGTCCGCGCAAATACTCTACAACGCCCGACAGAATATCGGCTACTGACTGATCCTATATGCGTGACCTCAATCTCAGGTTCAATGAGGCCGAAGCATCCTCACTGGCTTTCAGCTGGTAGCTAACATGTTGTGGTTGTAATTAGGGGACCATTGACAGAGATATTGCTCTCCATTGGGAGAGCAATTAGTTGAGGCCAATTGCCTGAACCACTAATAAATGTGCAAGCAACATCAGCTGTTTGTGGAGCTTAACATGGACGACATGGCACCTCCAGAGCTGTAGCTAGCTGTAACTGCTCAGTTTTCTCTATCGACACGTGAAGATAGTTTTTTTGTGGACACATGCGCGATATTTTACATAATTCGAGCCTTAGTGACACATTGGCTTATTTGTTGGTATGGACCTGTGACCAAGGGGTCGCTGTCCACTTTGGGCATGACACAAGCGGTTGGCATGTAACCTTGGTTCCCACGCTATGAGCCAATTTTCCCATTGAAGTTGGCCGGAACACGGCATCACTTCACCCCGCACCGTCCCTACGATTACCTTCCCTGTAGTGCAATGAACATAGGACGACAGTAACATTTAACCATTTGAGAATACATGATGAGTTCAATTATGTATACGCCTTCACATTAACAAATTGACACCCTTGAATGCACCCAAAATGGGCGAAGAATAGTGAAGAGTAGGGACTAAGGACTAAGTACGTTAGTCAATATTACGAGTTCGTGAGCAGTTTGATGTGGCGGCGAATTGTTCGCAAAATGACGTTCACCTCTGTGTGATTCGCACGTCCAAGTTTTTCGCATTGGTTGATGACGATTCAATTACCGTAATCACGCTCACACCCCACCAAATCGGGAAGGTATCACAAACCGCGGACGAGAATTAGGCAGCACCAGAGAACATTCCCAGATTTGTCCGCTCGACGCGGAGCAGTAACCGGGACAAGGATGGGCCCGGGGCTGGTTCCATTCTGGTCCACCTTGCACAGGCACATAACAAACCGGGACTGGAACATTGCGGGACGACGCATGTCACCGTCTGTCTAAATATCTCTGACCGGTAGCTCGGACGAGGACAGGACGCTGGCTGGTCCGCCTGGATGAGGACAGGACGCTGACTGGTCCGCCTGGATGACGACGGCGGTCCGCCTGGATGGGACAGGACGCTGACTGGTCCGCCTGGATGAGGACAGGACGCTGACTGGTTCACCTGATGGCTCGGACGAGGACAGGACGCTGACTGGTACACCTGATGCGGTGCGGAGCCTCAGACAGGAACGGGACAGGGACGTGGCATATCCCACTCAGGGCAGCCTGACACTGTCGTGTACCCGGGACAGGCACTGAGCTGCAGCATACAGTCTGGGAGGACACACAGTCTCTGTCTAGGCTACATCACCGCACCGCATAAACCATCCAGCGAAAACATACCACAGACTGGGAGGATAGTGACCACTTACTCCAGACTGTGAGGGCAGTGGCCAGTTACCCCAGACTGGTAGGGTAGTGACCAGTTACCCCGGGCGAGCGGCTGCTGCTGTGACGTGCACTGCGCGTGAGCAGCAGACACGGCAGCGGAGGCCGGCTGCTGTGACGTGCACTGCGCGTGAGCAGCAGACACGGCAGCGGAGGCCGGCTGCTGTGACGTGCACTGCGCGTGAGCAGCGGACACGGCAGCGGAGGCCGACTGCTGTGACGTGCACTACGCGTGAGCAGCGGACACGGCAGCGGTGGCCGGCTGCTGTGACGTGCACTGCGCGTGAGCAGCGGACACGGCAGCGGAGGCTGGCTGATGTGACGTGCACTACACGTGAGCAGCAGACACGGCAGCGGAGGCCGACTGCTGGGGTGGCAGCCGCTCTTCATCCATTCCACATCGCCCTGCACCCGCGGCCGTCACCGTAAGGTGTGCCATCGTCCAGCAGCCAGTCTGCTGGATGCCACTCCTCGGAAGGCGTCCACCCAGCCTTCACCCGTTATCGGAAAGTGTCCGATATGTGGAGCACACACGCCTCACTATCTGGGACACGACCGGCCAGCGCCAATTCAGACGCAATCCAACTATTGCAATAGTGCAGAGCCCACAGCGCAAGGCCCAATAGCGATGCACTTAGCGGCAAAGTTCTGAGAACTTGACTATCTTCAATAGCGTGATAGCCTACGTTACTGGCATGTTCTAGTAGCACGTCAGGTCATGGCCTTGTCCCGTGTCGCGCCGTTGGATGGCGCGCGTCACAGTTGGCGCGAGGGCAGCCGTGTGATCATGCCGCCAACGGGCGGGGCTGCCTGGACACCGTGGTGGGTGAGGGTCAGGCAAGTGTTCACAGTACCTGCAGCGCTAGGCTGAAGGGAATAACCTAGTTACGAAAATGCACCTTTGAAACATTCATTTTGAAAATCTGAAAAAAACGCTCCAGCTTCAAGACAGCACCGACGGGACGAATCTCTTTACGGGCGAAATAAAAAAGATGGCACATTGCGACAGAAAATGATAAGGTTATAAAAGTGTCCTTCCTAAAATTAAAACAAAGAGCTTTGGGAAAACGGCTGAGACATGCATATAGCGAAAATTTGACGTAACTAAGTCCTTTGTAATATGACTGCATATAAACACACAGGATATCTCAATTCAAAGAAGTTTGGTAAATGAACTGTTTTTGTTTGGTAAATGGACTGTTTTAAAGCTTGGTAAATCAGTGAGTTTTTGTTCCAATTTATCTACAGAATATGTTTGGAGAGGCGCTTCGGTTTAAGTTCCGACCTTTGCACCAATCCAGTTTAGACTTTGTTGCATTTCTTGTGAAAATTAGACGTCAATATAAATTTATTCTACTCTTTTACTAACAAAACCAAAATATGGATACGATCCAAAAAAAGGTCAAGAGGAAAATAAAACAGTTCTCTTCATTTCAAGTTCGTAAATTAACTAGCCAAAACTAAGTTCTAGCGATGGTATCACTGGACGTTTCGGTTTAAGTAGCTGAAGTTACCGGCGACATACTTCTCTGGCTAACACGCAATAACATTTCCGTTAGCAATTGCTTGGCAACAGGCGGCGCCGTCCAGCTCTCGACAAACCGGTTGTTGGGCTGCAGACACAGCAATACCGCGCACACGGCCAGTACTACAGCTTACGACAGCGCCTCCAAACCAGCACGCTTTACTCAGAAACGCAGCAGACCAACGTTACAACCATCCACCAGCAGCGGACTCCACGTCTCTCGAAACTGATCCAACTCCGTTTTGCTGTCGCGCAGACCGATTTGGATAGCCGAATCCCCATGTATAACCGGTCTGTCGACGCCGCGCGCGGCCATGGCCTTGACGACAGCCGGCGTCAGCTCAAGGTTGTCAACACAGCCAGGCGACACTGGGCGACCGAGTGACCCCCGGCCGCGGCCGGCGCGGCGGCTCAATAAGCTGGCCGCCGCCGCCCGCGCGCTGCTGGCGGCTCATCAAACACAGGCCAATCAGGCTACAAAAGCCTCAGGTGTATGGATCGGCAGTGGGTTATGTCGGGATGATTATTCTCCGGAGTATTGGTTTTGAACTACCAGGACAGCTTTCTTTCGTGGTTGTGCTGCGTAGAAGACTGCGGCAGAAGTCGACCGAGGTGAATGAGATAAAGATAGTCATTTTGAAGAGGATCAATTTTTGGTTATGTATCATGGGGAAAGTTCAAGCGTGAAAAGGTTCAGAATGACGTCCGCTTCTCAGGAAATGTGCGACGTACTCTACTAAGCAGCGTTCTCGAGTTTCCTGCAGCAAGCAGTGAGCACCTTTCCCGGGAAAGACTTGCCGGGCTTGTCACGGAAAGGCCGCGGCGCGGCGTACTGTTCCACGCCTCACGGCCCCTTCACGGAAAACGCGGCATTGAAGTCAGCGCCGCCGGCTGTTCAGGGCTGGGTTAATTTGCACTGTAAAGCCGGCTTCTTCGCAAGCTCATAAAACCCCGCCGATCCCTACACCGTAAATTATGACCGGAGTGACGATATGTCAGAAAACCGGGATAAAGATGACTTTCAGCGATATTAGACATGTCCAGTTTGGGCTTACGACTACCACCCAACAGGCCCGGTCCCGGAATATATCCTGCTTTAGTCCCATCAGGAACGAATAAATGGTCCGGGAAAGTGAAAGACACTGCCCTTGCCGCCCATCCAGCGTCTATAACAGGAACTTGGCCTGCTCCAAGCACAACTGAGATGGACCCGGTGTCAACTAAATCTATGTTGCAGCAGTCGGGGTCAGAGAAAAGATTGGACTACTGAAGTGAGCGACAGAATCAGCCAACCGCCACGCATGAATGGGCTGCCCCCCAGGCAGAATAGGCCATAAACTTTGTTATGAATGGACATTCCAAGGCGATGAATGAGCCGTAAACGACCGTGACACTGATTGATTCACGGTTGGGTCAGAAATCAGCGGAAAACAGTGGCCGCCTTACATTCCGGCTATTGGCGTAATGGCCCACACGATTGTGAGAAGTACAAGACTTGGCGCAACCATGCTGGTGCCAATGATCATGTCAAGTACTAAATTCACGACCCGGACAAACAGCTAGAAAGTGTTTTTTATAAGAAAGGACGGTAAAATCATTAGCGTGAGAACGTCGAATATTAGATACATGGGTGGAGATCCCGGGGGTTTGGAGGGGGAGGTTAGGACCGCCCTAGATTTTGGGTCTCCCACAGGCTTTGTATAGGGCTTGTATTGCTGTGCCAGCGTTAACCCACCCAGGACCCCCTTTTCCCTGGATGGAGAAGACATATCCATGTTTGTTTAGAGAGGGGCATTGTTTGGTTCTTTTTCCAACGCAACGTCATAGATCAACGGTTAGAAATTTGAAAATGGGGTCATGACCCCTCCCCTGTTCTTGCGCCTGAGTACCGAGTCTATTTGAATCTACTCTATAAACTTTGAATCTACCATCTACTTTGAAGACTACTACCAACAAAGCGAAATTTCTGGTCCTAGAATATATCGATCTACTCCCCCTCCCCCCCCCAACAGTGCCTCAGGACCCCCTCTGGAATGCCCAGCTGCCTGAGACCGGCTTCTTCGGCCACGTCCACGCTCTGTCAACACTGGTGGCAAACAGCCATACGGCGTCACTGTGCGACCTCAGCGATGGCGAGGCTGACCGAGAGTCACCACACAGACAGCCCGGCGTCGGCAGCGCTCCTCCGCGGCCACACTCACCTGGGAGGCGAACCGGTGCGAGCAGCCGTCGACGATACACCGGAACGGCTTGCTGCCGCCGTGCGTCAGCACGTGCCGCTCGAGCCAGGCAGCCGAGCCCGGCCGGTCGTACACCTTGCAGCCCTGCCAGAGACAGCGGCGGCTCCTGCTGCCGCTGCTGCTGCTGCTGCTGGCCGTGCCGCCGCTGCCGCCGGCCACCGGGCCGTGCACGTGCTGCGACTGCAGGTGGTCCAGCAGCTGGGTAGGCGAGCTCAGCCGGTCGCCGCAGTCCAGCCAGCGGCAGCAGGTGAGGGCGCCGGACGGAGTGGCGCGGTCCCGCGCAGGAAACCGCACGGCCGGCTCAGCCGCCGGCTCGCTGGGTGTGCCGGGCTCGCTGATCACCCGCTCCTTGCCGAGGCCGGAGTCGACGCTGCTCGTCTCGCTGGGCGCGCGGCAGGCGGTGGACGCCTCCTCCGCCTCAGGCGATGTCATCACTGCTGACGACGTCACCAGCCGCTCGGCCGTCACGGACGGCGGCGCCGACGCCGGCGCCTGCGTCACGCCCGTCACACCATCACCCGACGGCGTCGCACCGCGCGCGACCTTCACGGCCGAACCGCTCCTCGACGCGCTCACACCCTTCACACTGGTCACATCCCTGGCGCGTTTCTCGGCACTCGTCAGCGCATCGGGAGCGCTGCACACACTGGCACTGGCACTGGCACTGGCAGTGACGGTGGCTGGCGGCAGCAGGGTGCCGTTCCTCCTCTTCAGCGTTCGCAGCACGGCGTCGCGCTGCGCCGGCCGGTCGTCGCATGCCTCCGACGGCGGAACCTCGGCCGTGTCGTCACCCAGCTGAAGCACAGGTCTCGCCGACTTCACGCCCAGGAACTCCTTCTTCATGACACGGAACGCCTGCGAGGAGATGTGTTTGATCTGTTTGGTGAAGTACTCGGTGATCTTCTCCTGGACGTGCGTTTTGGCTGGCTGTCTGGGGGCGGCGGCGACAGTTGCCCGTGGCGGCGGCGGCAGCGGCGGCGGCGGCCGCGGACGATGCTCGTCGGAGGAGGCTCGACGGCGCCGCTTGGCCGCGCGCTCCTGACACTCGTGCGTCGCCGGCGACGGCGGCGGCGAGGCGGCGGCCGGCAGCGGCGGCCAGTCGCCCTGGCTGCGGCTGCGACGCTTGTGTCGGGGCGGCGTGGCCGGCGGCTGCGGCGGCGCGTGCCACGTGTGCCCGGCCGCCGGCTGGCTGGGGGCATCTGCGGAGGTCGCGGCTCGGCGCCGTCCGAGCAGCTGGAGAGAGGCGAACACGGCTCCAGCGAAGCCACCTCACTGGCGGCGCAGCTGCTGCCCGGCGTGGCTATTCCACTGCAACACAGAAGGGGCGCCCAGGTTAGCACCAGTCGTCACTCAGAACACATCGGCGTTGCCTGGCAACCAGCACGTAACAACACAAGCGGAACCACCAGTCAGCTCGTTTCATTAGTATTGCCGCTACATCCCAAAAACGGACTGTCCCTCACCCCCAGTCAGCACGCCCACTCCCCGTGTTAAGCCATTCCAGGCGGCAGGGTGCAGCCCAGCCCGCCTGGATCCGCCTCGGCAGCCAGACAGCCACTGGCGGTCGAGTCTGGCCACGTACGAGATATTAGGCACGTCAGTGTCAGCCCACAGGACTGGTTTGCAAGTGCCAAACAAGCCGGCAGCGGCACCAGTGCAGCACGCCAGCCCGCGCCGGCAGCGCTTCCAATTTGCTCGCCGAACTGTAAAACCAGGTGTCGCACCGAAAAAATGTGGCCTCGGTGGCGGCTCTATATCCAGGGACATCAATGGCCTTGTTTGACCGCTCGATACATACCGGCGCTCCCTGAATGGAGAATGTAGGTTTTTGGGTCACGCACATAGTAATATTGCAAAGACGAATGTCCAGTGCCACTTACAGAGGGCCAATACCGATGAGGCAATTACCTTGGCAAAAAGCCGCACGCAAAACACTGGGACAGCAGCGCACAAGGGACTTCTGCGCATACAAAACAGCCAATCTAGGCAGTTGATGTAAACCTGGCAACCGGTGTCCACGAACGACACCACCACAATCTGGGGAGCACAATGGAGAGCTAGCTTGGAAACCTTAGGCCAGAGGCACACAGTCGGATAATCGATTCCAGGGCACCGGTCCACGCAGGAGCGTGTGTGGGATCTGGTATCCAGAAGGAGCTTACATCAATCGGCAGCGTTTTTGTTTGGAAAACCAGCCAGGACAAGGGTTCTTCCGTCACTCTCCACGAAGGAAGCGATGTGGGGAGCTGTACGGACTTGTCCGGCGTCATCATCACTTTGTTGGAAGAGTACGGCTTGAGGCACGGTTGGGATTCCCAGGACAAAAGAGCCTTGTGTAACCCAATCTTCCTGGAGAAACACTACCTCACGCTTTGTGCTGGAAGGGTATTGCGGGTTCCGTTTGTGCGGACCAATTTCCACCATGGGTGGTATATCGGTAATATTACGGAAGGGACAGACAATCTGCATGTCACAGCACAAGTTAAACAACATCTACAAGGCAGAATTATTCATCTAGGTGATTATTCCGTTGCAGGGGCGTGGATTTTTAATGATTAATGTGCCCAAATTTGACAACATGGCAGCCATCATATCAAAAGGTGAAGGGATAGTGTTTTAGAGGTTTGAGTACACACAGGGCTGTTGAACTGAATAAGACAAGTTAAAAGTCCTCCAAACGCGAATAGATATTAGAATGATTTTTTTCATAATTTCGACGATTCATTTTGGGTGCCTGGGCACCCCCAATCAAAACCACACAGCTGTTCCGCTGCCATGATATTTCCATGCAATAAACGGTTACCACCTGCCCACGTTTTGGCTTGTTTAGCTAACTGATACATATGTAAGCGCCTATAAAGACTGCGGCGAGTCCAGCCGCGCGTTTGTATTCGATGGAAGCGGTAGATTTTGTTCCTTGTTCGAGCTGCCGTTCTGCCAACACGGCGCGATCTCACGACATGCAGTTTCAGCACAATCACACAGGATCGATAATCTGCCACCCTCTCCCTGCTCATGACACAGACCCCACTGCCCCTGCCGCTCAACCCACCAACATGACGCCCGACACCGCCCAATGAAAACAGACCGGACAACTCACTCCGGCGCGGGCGGCGCCACCTGTGGGGAGGGGCGGGGGGGCAGCCGTCACCTGACCACCAAACTGCCACACTGGCGTCGGCAGCGTCGGCAGCGGGGCGACGCCGAGAGGGGAGCCGCCGCCGCCGCCGCCGGCCGACTGGGGCGCCGCCGGCCAGCATCCGTACCCGGTCGATAGTGGTGGCCCGGCGGGGGTGGGAGAGGGGACGGGCCGGGACGGGACGGGACGGTGCTGCCTGCCAGGTGGATTATCGCGGCGATACGCCGTCAGCTGACAGCCCGGGTAACGCGGAGCACTGATCACATGATGATCCTGTCCTCCAGCAATGAGGACAGGAGGCAGCGCCGCAGGCCTCGACAGGGTAGCGAGCAGGGGAGAGGACTGATCAGCTCACGATGACGGCGGATAACTGGCCAGTGTCACAGAAACTGGGACGCCAGGGGAGCGGGGCGGTCCACGGCAGGGTACAGGCGATGAGACAGCACTGATGGTAAAGGAAAAGGCAGCACGGAATAGCACTGATCAACCCACGAGACCCAGATAGGAGAGATGACGTGCAGGCAGAGGCGCCACCGAGGAGGGCGAGCCAGGGGGCCCACTCTGGAAAAGAGCGAAGGGCCAGCCCCATACTTTTCGCCGAGTATATCGTTGAAAATGTCTGATTTTAGAACGAATGTGTTCTCTTTTGCAATTTTCATACCAGCGTACACGTGTAGCACTTCCTGTCCTGTCAGCCAAACATAACGACAGATGGGCATAGGTTTCCATCTCTGGGTCCAACCCCACCCCGCGCAAAAATTCGTGGCGACGCCCTTGGCTATGTACTAAGGCAGCAAGGAAGGAGAGCGCTGAAGTTGACTGATTGATTATTTGGGCTAAAGGCGCACCAACCTGAACGGTCATATAGCGTCCATGTGAGCACTGAATTGAGCAACGCATGGGAACGAGGACAGTTCAGCACTGATGGTGTAGATCAAGACCAGGAGCACACTGATGCAACAGGGCAGGCACCAGAGAATAGCAGAGCACTGATCAACGAGAAAAGTAAGGGACCAATAGACTGAGAGTTGATCATTAGTTTACGGCACAGTAATCAGGCAACAGTGTGCCGATTGACTAAAGGAGCGCAAGGGACGCATTCTGTCCTTAATGATTGGAAGGAAAAGAGATTCTGAAAATAGAGGATGAAGGACGACGCCAAGTAGGCATTGCTCCCAACCGACTACAACATCGCAACGCTTGCAGAGTGATACCACTTCAGCTATACCACCTATGTTGACACACCCCGCCGAACAGAGGTAAGAGGTGCGATAAGAAAGACAGCCGGCGAAGCGACACTTTCAGTGGCGGGTCTGCACCGGTTGTTGGGGGGACGGACCCGGAGGGAGGGGCCAAATCGCAAAACCAACCTTCTTGATGAAAACCAAGACATTGTTGTGTGGGTGGGTGTAAATGCATTGTTATTGTTCCGCATTGTCATATCCTTTGTTGCTCCACAGTTGGGTGTAAATGCATATTTCCCCTCCCTGGATCCGCCAGTGGACACTCTCAGACCGGATGATCGACGTGGTCATCCTTCCAGTCGCAGCGCTGGTAAAGAACACCGCATCACGCCGGAGCGCCGAATGCTACCTGGAACGCCACTGAGCGGCCGACCTTGGGTACCTTATCACCAGGCAGCGCAGAGAGCAGCTGTGCAAGTGTGCAGTCCCTGATGAGCGCACGTTGGAAGCGTATACGGCGGTTAACCCGCGCACCATATTCTTCGGAGCGAGCGGAAAGAAAGAACGGCACAGTTTTGAACACTACCAATTAAACCGGGCGTCTTAAATGTAGATGGTGAAAATAAGCAATTATGTACATCGACGATGAAAACACTGTCACGAAACTCGTCATGCATTCTTTGACTTGGAATTCCGCCCCAAGAACGTTTTCTCCAACGAACTGGTGACTAAGGGCCTGTTCCAGCGCCTCCTCAAACCTGCTCCAACCTCCTCAAAGCTTCTACAACTTCCTCTCGCCCGGTCCAGCGCCTCCTTAAACTTCCTCCAAACTCGCCAAAGCTCATCTCAAATCTAATCCAACCTCCTCTCAAACGAAAGGTGGTTTTTCAGAGGAGGTTGGAGGAGCTCAATTGTGGCGCACTAATTTCAATTGAGAAACTAAAATAAGATGTTTTACAGTGAGAAACGACGTTTGTGGGCAGCTAAAGGTTTTGATTACGTTGTTTTTCTGTATTCCACTTTCACTAAAATACATTAAATGAGTATCAGAGGCCTTAATCAAATTCGATTAGTTTCTTAGCTGCGCCACGCCCGCCATATTGGCGCTGTTCAGGCGCAGTCAGCTGATATCTCATCCAATCTCATCCGAAATCGGTACAGCGGACACCAGTTTTTGCGCCTGCTCCGACTTACCTACTCCAAGCTACTCTCATCTTTTTTTCTAAGGAGGCGCTGGAACAAGCATTAGATAGCACCAGGGATGCGGTGGCACCGTGGGGGGGAGGGGTGGGGCGCTTCAGCATCTCGGCTATATCGCGTGGCGCAGTGATGGCGCAGTGGTAGCGGCGTTGTGCTTCCACGCTGCTGACCATATCAGGTCAGGTCAACAGTTGGAATTCCAGGCGTGAATACGGAATGACTTCATGGTTCCCGATATGCCCTCCCAGCAGGGTGAGGAGCTGGCGACACCATTTTACTTCAGCAGTTAGTGCATCTTAAAGCCCCAAAGCACTGGCATGATGACCATCGACCAGAACAGCCTTAGTTGAGCCATGGACTTATGCATGATAAAGTCATCCGTTTCTTGCCTTCAAGAAATTCATACACCGCCTCTTAGGCAGCTTCCATTACATATCAATCCAGCACCCTCCCCGTCAGAATCCAGTGCCTGCAGTCTCTGAGCCCTCTCAGCGACCCACGCTGGGTCTCTGCCCGGGTAAACGCGACCCACCTCTCACCGCTGACCAATTAGCAAGCGGCACACCCACGGGCACTCTGACGTCATCCGGCCGCGAGAGGACGCCACGAGACGGCCCGGGCGGCGGGGAGGAGGGGGAGGGGCGGGGTCACCGACCGGGCGCCGCCGACAGGGTAGCCACAAAAACAAACTGCGCCGCTCCACTCGGCTCAGCTGAGACTGAGAGCGACGTGGCGCCGCCACATCTGCCCCAGCCGGCGTGGTTTCACTAACACTCACATTGGTACGCACACGCAAGCACGCACGCACGCACACCAAATAGCAAACGCACAGGCCCGCGGCCGCGCGTCTCAACGGGCGGAACGCACCTGACGTTACACAGAGGCGCGGGGGGCAGCAGTCTCGACCACCGCCGCTGTACACAGAGGCGCCGGCGGGCAGCAGTCTCGACCACCGCCGCTGTACACAGAGGCGAGGGCGGGCAGCAGTCTCGACCACCGCCGCTGTACACAGAGGCGAGGGCGGGCAGCAGTCTCGACCACCGCCGCCATACACAGAGGCGAGGGCGGGCAGCAGTCTCGACCACCGCCGCTGTACACAGAGGCGAGGGCGGGCAGCAGTCTCGACCACCGCCGCTGTACACAGGGGCGCGGGCGGGCAGCAGTCTCGACCACCACAGCTGCCCGGCACTGGGGGCAGCCCTTTTACTGTTGGCTCGGCTCGCGAATGCACGACCCCGCAGTGTGCGAGCGGGTCGGAGTCCAAACGCCTCGCACTCAACACACCAGCCGGGGCGGACCGTGGCGCACATTGGTGGATTCAGAGGCCACTCAACACTGGAGCCTTGAAAAGAGGGACCGTGCGAGTGGTATTCTCCCCAGTCCGTTTTGCGGCCCGTTCCGCCGGCGAGGGAGTGAGGTAACGTTCCCAGGGAGCGGCCGCATGCAACAGGATAGCCGCGTGGCCTCGTCGCCGGCACCGCTCTGTCGTGGCCCGTTATCGTGCGTGCGTGCGCACCGCCGGAGCAGGGCGGGGCGGAGGGGAGGGGGCACGAGGGCTGAGAGGTACGGTCAATGGCGGTGAGTAGGGAATCAAAGTACCACGGGAGAGGGGTTGCTGGCACATACGGTAAACTGTAGCTGCTTCAGTTAACGATCAGAAAGCTTTCAAATGAGTTTGATCATGCATGGCGAAGGAAATAATATTTTGGCGTTGTGCTTGTCACCTCAACTCCATCTCATTCAAGTAGTTTGACTGTATAAGTGCGTTCACTACGATGTTTCACCGCAGGATGTATTCTTTAGGGCAGGGGCGGCTCCAGAGGGCCGATCTTGTCATGCACCGCGAGTGGTCGGTTTTAGCCAATTGTATGTGATGTTGGCGTATTTTCTTTAAAAGAGAACTACGTCTATTTTCATGAGTTTGCGCGGATTGACCTCCTAAAAACGATTGGTTTACATCCAGCGCTGTTTAAAGGTCTTTTTTTCAGTCTTCTCAGCAAATCATCCAAACCATCAAATGACTGAATGAAAACGAAAGGACAGCTGACGGGTCAGGCAGCTTGGTTTGCCCCTCCGGTGGACGTCTGGTACGCAACACCGCCGGACCCTTTCGCGTATCGCACCACGCCCCTGCGCACCGGGCCACCCCGCCACCCAGCTCCCGAGGGCCCCACCCCGCCAACCAGCTCCCGAGGGCCCCACCCAGCCAGCCAGCTATCGCGGGCCCCACCCCGCCAGGCAGCTCCCGAGGGCCCCACCCCGCCAGCCAGCTATCGCGAGCCCCACCCCACCAGGCAGCTCCCGAGGGCCCCACCCCGCCAGCCAGCTATCGCGGGCCCCAACCCATCAGCCAGCTCTTACGGGCCCCATCCCACCAGCCAGCTCTCGCGGGCTCCACCCCACCAGCCAGCTCCCGCGGGCCCCACCCCACCACCCAGCTCCCGAGGGCCCCACCCCATCACCCAGCTCCCGAGGGCCTCCCAACCAGCCAGCTCTCGCAGTCACTAATAACGTCGGATTAGCTCCTAATGCTATCCTGGATTTTAGCTCCGTTTTAAAGGGAACGTGTTACGTATATGATGGGATTCGTACTGAGATAGCTAGGAGATACAGCGAATCGTAAAGCCCCTGATAAGAGTTTCATTTATTTTAGAACTCACCATTTGCGAGGAATAGAGTGTGGTAAGAGGGGAACATGGCCCCGCCGGCCACCGCCATCACCGACCAGCCACTGGCGGCCGTGGGGCTGGTGGGGGTAGGGGCAAGATACCTTTACTTAAGGTCATTCGGATTCCTCCACGCCCGAGTGACGTACGGGCGTGAGGAATCCTTACTGGGCCGTGTGGCAACTGCTGCTAATGGCACTGCCCGCTTTGAATTTGTGAGAATACACGGTACCTAATCTTTTCCTAATGCAATAAAATATTTATCTCCGATTCTGAGCCTCTTTGAAAAATTTATATTTAATATTTAATTTCTTTATATGCTCTGTGACGTCACACCATCGCGCTTGCTGTTGGGGGGCTGGGGTAGGGGGAGGGCAGGAGCGAGTGAACGGGGCTCACAAGGAAGCACGCTCATGAAACGCTGCTCTGTTGTTCCGGTAAACTTCAGTTCTGGAGAAACGTAATATAACACTACGGGTTTTTGGCATTTTCTATCCAAATAATAGCTCAGTTCATATCTCAAGTAGATGTCACATTCATTTTAACCCTCACCCCCAGTCGGCGTGTTTAAATACCCCTCGGGTTTTTGCATTTTGCCAGAAAACAGACCGTAATTGGCACACCCTTTCCTTGATCGATTGTACAACTTTTTCCAACGTTGCAAGTTTGGTGACATCAGGTCAGCGACTCGCCTGACTAGGTCAAGTGACTTCATCGGCAAAAATATTTCCGTCAAAACGCGTTTCACCTATAGATCGCAATAATAGATCCGCCCCGTACCACAAGTTTCGATAACAAGATTTTTGGCATCGATGACCTATGGTCAGGTACGGAGTCATAAACTCTCCATTGAAAGTACATGGGGAAAACGGTACTCGGCAAAAAATATATCTCCTTTTCCATAGATACGGCTTATAATAATGTATTATTCGCAAAATTGTGACCCGGGTTCATGTCGCAAGCTTTGAACTGTGACCTCTGAGAGGTTGTCTGAAACTTCTCTAGCAGGTTTTCAGACTTGAGCCAGTAAGTTCGCAGGGAATGGAGATATGACACTCATCTTGACCGATTTTCGAAATTCTTTCAGAAATCGCCGCACTCTTGAATTCTCTGACATGTAGCCATGCAGTAGTGTTTTTCCAGCCCCGAACCGTTTTTTCCAACAACCTCAGAAAAATCCGTGGGAGAGGGGCACTTTAGGACCCCTCCACTGCGCGTGTTAATCCACTTAAAAACAACACAGAAAAACGATGATCCACTTACATATCAGCATAATTAAGTAAAAAGCATAAGTTTTAATGCTCATTTGGACCGAAAACTGTATTCTCGAAAACTAAACCAAGAAGTGCCTGGCACAAAGAACAGATACTGTCATTATCTCTCCACTAAACCCGATGTAAATCACCCGATCACCTATTCGCTGGAACATTAGACACGGGCCTTGCCGTCCACGCCTTGGAACAAGTAGAATTTGTACTATCTAATCTACACCTAAAACTAATATGATATGGAACATATCCATTAACACACCAGAGTGCTTGACCTGAATTCCCCCTCCCCACCTGTGCACAAACTAATTTGGAGTCTATGCCACTCAACATCCAACAGAGCTATAATGCTCTTATCGACAAATTCAATACCTGCGAGAACTGTGAAATTAGCGAGCAAAAAGTAGCAGAGAACAGAGAACCAGGCTGCAAGACTTGCCAGCAAAACAACATGCCCCGCAAAACCTAACGGAAAGGACTGAGCCGATCGTTCAGAAAACCTGGCCTTACGCCGGGCGACAGAGTCGAATAAAAACACAAAGGCATCGGGGGCGCAAAACAGTCAGACTCGACCACACAAAAAGTCTTGCAAAACAACGGCAAAATGGTGAAGTGGGCACCACGTTCACTATCGCTATATCTTGTAAGGCAGAGCGCGATGTTCATTGTTACCGGAGCAGCGTTCCGGAAGTCCTGCTGCTGAAATAGCGCTCCGAATTCGGTCAAGGCAAGCCGACCGCCATCGAGGCGCCAACGAGCCGACCGCAGGAGCTTTTGGACAGGCGAGAGGGGCCGTGCCGGTGGGGGGGGCATCAGCTGAGGCTCAGCTGTCGGTCTCGCTCGGAGCAGTCGGTCTCGCTCAGACGGGACGCGACTGTCTGCGGCGCGCTACACTGGCCGCCGGAAAACGTCGTTGGTAGACGATGACTCCGTCGCCAAAGCGATTTACTCTGGTTGCTGTACAAAGCCTGGATGGGGAAACGATAAATGCCAACAGACACTATCGCCGGCCATTGATAATGCCAGCCATCACTAGGACCTAGTCACCTCATAAGGTAGGAGAATTCAATCAGTGAGCGTCGTCACTGGCCAAAAAGTGGGGGCCAATGAGACTCGCATTCCCTCACTGAAAAACGTGAAACTAACCCAAAACTAAAGCTGAGTGCTGCAACACGTGTTCAGATTCGGCCTCCTTGTGACCTTCTGCTCCTCATAAATTTTCCAACTTTGGACCTAATCTGACCATTGGCGGATCCAGGAAAAGTTTTGGAGGGGGCCAAAACATCGTTTTGGGGGCCAAATCGAGAAAAATCGCAAAAGCATAGGATTTAAAAAACGGCCAAAAGTCGGTCGTTTTGGGGCCAAAGATACTATTTCGGCTTTGAGGGGCCATGGCCCCGGCCCTGGATCCCAGTGAATCTGACGGAGAACTGAAATATTTTCGGATCAAGAGTGGGGAGGGGCGGGGCGGGTCATACCCCGTGCCGCCCTGCAGCGATGTCCCTGGTGATATGCAGCATTTTTCCTCGCCAAATTCGTCATTGACCACACTCTCAACATTGAGTCATTGAGTCTAACGTTACGTAACCATTTTCCGCGAAGGGTTTGCACTGAACTGAAAATCGTGAGAAACTACTATTTGGACCTCAAAGCCATTGTTAGGAGCTTCTGGATCCACTGGTGAATCCATGGAAGGGGAAAAAGTCATTCACCCGTCGATTTTTTCCGACTTTCGCCAATTCTCTTGAAATACATGTTTTCATGTTTTTCGGCCTTGTTGTTGCCCCCCCGACAATTGGCCTGCATCCGGCAATGTTTGAAGCTTTTGCAACTAATGTCATGATACAAAGCTTACAAGCCTATTGCAGACAAGGGTACGACTAACCGCATCACATAAAATATATTCAATTAACTATTTCATCAAAGGACTGTGGAGAAAAAAGCTGGCCCTGCACCGATCTCCCCCGATTTAAACTGGGTTTTGAAAGGCAGTTAGCCGCACGGTCGCTGGGCGGCGCTAGTGTGGCGGCGGCGCAGGAGAGCGGGCAGGAATGCGGTTCAGTGGCGTGGCGCGGCGCGTCCCGCGGAGGCTGCTGCGAGCTCCGCCGTAAATAGCACACTCGGACCGCGTGGGGGCGCGAGCCCGGGGTAGCGTCCGCGGCCGCGCCGCTGCCGACACCCCGCCGAGCCGCGCCGCTGATCCAAACACACCCCCCCTCCCGAGCGGTTAACCAGCCTAGCGAGGACACGAAGCCTACCACCAGACATCACAACAGTGGTGACGACAGAGGCTCTAAATGGCGTCAGATCTAAGGGCGAATTTAGGGCTCACTAAACAAACTAGGTCGACCGAAACGCTGCAGAGGGCGCCCCGGCCCACCTCAAGAGCCTTGTCCTGTCTGACATATCACGCCCCCTAACCCTGATATGAGGTCGGTGAGGCCCTTCTGGGTGGCGTGCTCCGCCCTCGCACCTGCCCGCGGGCCGTCAGACGCCCCGGCACGCCGCCGGAAATCAGCTGGTCGTTGCCGGAAGTCGCCGCCGGCAGCGCCGCCCCGCGGCTCTCACACCAACTACACGTCAATTCCTCCACCGCAGCGGCAAGAGGATTTGTACGTACAGAAGCGTCACAACAGGAAAACAAAAAGTTCGTGGGCTAGTCAATCTTCAAAGTGCTGCTGACAAGCTTTCTCCTCCACGACCAAAAACTCCCTGGATCGGCTCGTTGCAATTGTATTCCCATTTATTCCCAATTTGGCTGAAATCGGGAAATATTCGGATGAGAAGCGGGCGAAGGGGGCAGGCCCCTGATCCCCCTAATCCAAGCCCTAATCCAAGCGTATGTCAACAGAAGCCCCCTGAACGTCCGATGCCAGGAAACGACCAGTTTGCCATATATGAACCAGAGCGTCGTTATATCGGCGCCAATGCCTAGTTCACCTCTCACCCATCCGGACGTGAGGAGCCTCTCCCACTTATCCCACTTCCTCTGAACGCGCGGAAAGCAGGAGCCCATCAATCACCCATCAGCGGCCTTCGGGCAGCGAGGTCACGTGGACTCAAAAACAGCCGCCGGTCGAACGCGCCACACAAAGGCGTGACGTTTTCGGCGTTGCAACAGCCACTGCGTCTATTCAGCAAAACCAGGAAACTGGCAAACGCAGCCTGCTGCCGGCAGAGCGGGACAAAGAGCGGCGTCCCGGGCCCGGATCATCCAATACAGGCGGAGTGCGCGGCGGGACAGCAAAAACTGGCCGGCGCCGACCCGACCACCGCGATGGGCAGTGTGGCAGGCCAGCTCCGGCGTCCAGGCTCTCCCCTGACCGGGCCGGCGCGGCCGCAGCACACGCGGTCAACACTGGTGTCCTCAGAACAGGCTGGTCAGACCCCTGGCCAAACGTGAACCCACCCCAGTCTCATCTGACGGATACTGGCCACCTGGTTACGACATTAGCCTTCTGGTTACGACATTAGCCTTCTGGTTACAACACTGGCCTTCTGGTTACGACACTGGCCTTCTGGTTACAACGAACCACGAAACTGCTGGGCTGCAAATAACCCAACTGCACGCTTTATGAGGCACGGAAAACTGCCCAGCTTAATACGTATATAGCCCGGAGCGACGGTGCAGACGCCACTACCGGCGTTGTTTTCCAAGCGGTTCCGACCTCCCTCCATGGGGGAGTTGGAAGGCAGCAGGCCTTCTGCGCTCGGCTGGTTCACCGCGCCAAGCCGAGCGGCGCGGACGCAGCGGGCGACGGCACACGCCTAATCACGGCCTAATGACAGTTTGAGCGGCGGCGGCGACGTCCTCCGCCGATAAACGAGGACATCTGACGACACCACATCTGGATAAATCCCTGAAATTGGAATCATTCGGCGAGCTTCCACTCCATAGAGCATGCGCTCCATATCCGTTACGATGAAAGCACCCGAGTAAAATCTACCACGTCTTGAGACACTCGAATTCAATTCAACATTCTATCTGCGCGATGCCATCTCTTTAGGAGTCTGAAGAGTTGGAGGGGCCACTACCGTCCTCAGCTAATCACGAGCTGACCAGGAATGGGAGGTGGTGATGCTGAAGACGTTAGCACCTTCAGCGGTACCGCCGGTATAACTTATGAACCAGACGTCCATGGAAACAATTCTAAGGTTCGGCGAAACAGTAACTGAAGCTACATCTATCCCAGCTGGAAGGGCTTAGGGATCAAGTAAATTCTTGTTCAGGGAATTAGCCGGGACGTGGACCGGTTCAGCCTCATGTAAAGCTGGCACGGCAGCTATTAAAGCACATCCAACTCCATGTTGATGCTGTTGCACCCTCCCTTGGGATGAAATGCACTAATGAAACCGAGTCAACCACGGGCAATTATCGCGGCCACAATTAATATTGTTCTAACTATTCAAACCGCGCCGCCCGTTAGTGTTTGACTATGTAACGCTCCAGCGTAAGGCGCCATCAACACTCGCCCACGTGTTGGAATAGCGGGAAATCGAGCCACTCCTTTTTCAGGGAGCCAGCCGGTATTTTGAAGCTGAAAAGTCGTTTCCCAAGCGAGCGGATCATGGCCGTCGCAGTCCAACAACAACACAACCAAATAAAATACATTTTGAATGACACTTTCCACTAGACAGGCTTAACGCACAACTCACTTACCGGACCCAACAAGGAGCTTGTAAGCGAGTCTAGGACCGGAGACCTAACGGGGAGCCAACAAAAACGCGGGTGTGAGTGTCCTGCTTGACGTGTGTGTGTTTGGTGTGGTGTAACTACCTTGTATGGTTCTTAAATCAATCTCCGCGCAAAAAAATCCCTGAAGACTTGATGCAAGAAACTGCATACTGACTCCACTCTCTCACACTTACCGTACTATCCTAGTCGCCTCGCCATCACTGTACACGATGTTAGCGCCTCACGCGGCCCCACACACTCCCCCGAGCTTCGGCGCGAGACTAGCGCGGCCGGCGGGGGAGCGGCGCGCTGGCGGGTGGGCAGCGGCGCCGCACGCCCGCACGCACGCCAGCGCCAGCCAACCATCGACCAGCCGGCTCTGTAGCCCCGCCCCCAGCTCGCCGGGCCGCGCGCGGTCTGTGAACCCACCGCCCTCAGCGGGCCGCTCGAAAGGCGGCGACGGGCCGACCAGGCATACGCACAGGGATGCCGCAACTGGGACATGGGACTCACTCAGGTGAACTGGGAACAACGAGGTGGTTTGATCTGCTGGCCGAGCAGGTTAAGAGGAATGAATATAATAGCAAAGAATATAAAATCATAGAAGTTTGTGTCATTGATAACTCGGCCCCTTCCAAAATTCATGGCATTTTCCACCATGCAAAATTATTGAGACCCAAATTACAACGGGATCCCGTTATACGCAAACGAAATTCGACAGCGCAATTTCGGGGACAACACTGGTTCATTCGGATGCCCAAATAAAATAGGGAGGCGATGAACCAGCATGGTGTAAATGTCAGAGGCCGATGTGATTCCGGATTTACGTCTTGGTCGTTGTACCCAGCGTTGGACTTCAGTCCCTGACGCGTGCTGAAGCGAAAGGTGGCGAGCGCCCACTGGTGCTGCTTTGGTCGGCGCTCGGATCCTTCCGTATGCTTCTGAGATTGGTTTCTAACCATTATTTGTTTTCTGCCACAATCAAGGCTGGAGGTCCCTTCTCGATCCAGAGGGCTCCTGGATGGGTTAGCGCTGGCACATCAATACAAGCCCTATAGAAGGCCTATGGGAGACCAAAGTTCCGGGGATCCTGACCCCCTCCCCGGGATACCCACCCATGGCCACAGTGACTATTTTCTCAAATAAAAAGCATAAAACCTGTCATTGTAATGATGGGCACACAATTAACGAACGTGAAACCTATCGCAGAAAAACACGTTTGTTCCCCGATCTTGCCCAAAATCCTCCGTTTGGTAACCCACGCAAAGCCGAAGTTGACGCGACGAGCTATTATAGGGTACGAGCTTAAAAACGAGTGCGCTATGCTGCAATCCTAAGCCTGAATACATTTGGCGTGGAGAATATGCATATCGCTGTCCGAGATGTATTTGGTTGAATATCCACAACTCAAGCAAAATGATCATGGAGTACCGTGAAGTCCGTTGGGGATGTTTTATGAAGTCAATAAACGAATATGTAACGGTGACAAAAACCCCAGCTATTGCCGTTCTGTGGCAGTATCCCACCATGAATTCCTCCTATCAAACCACGATTTACCCAGTTCACGAGTGGGATCGGACCGAGGGTATTTCTCCCAGACCACCTCCCTTACTCGACAAATACCGCGGATAGATAACCATCCGATATCGATAGTCCAGAACCAGATGCTGATCATGCCGCAGTCCACCACACGGGGAATGCGAAAACCGCACAAAAAACGTATCGCGCCGAATAGTGCAACTACAAAAAAATCAACTGCGGGTAATTCTCATTTCTCACCGACAGCGGATGCATGGTTCATAAGACATCCGCAGAAGCGAGACATCAGTGGGATTCTTACGGACATTTTTTAACGTCAATAGGATGTTTCAAGAACAGGAAATGCCTTTCTCCGCCCCCACACAGTAATCCCATTAGCAAGCTAGGAAAGATAGCCTGCCTGCCTGATCTCAGCCATGATAAGGAACACAGGAATTCACAAAGTACGCCGAGAGCTGGAGAACTGCATGTCAGCAATAGCGCGAACATGTACTTACCAATCACACTCGCACAATGTCACGAAAGCCGAGGTAGTTCATCCAGACTCATGCCCGCACTCACCTGTCGAAGCGAAACAAATGGTTAGTACACATTCAAGCACGGGTGTAGAATTGTGAAAAGTGTAGGGGTGCTCCAACCAAACAATGAGAAGTTCAAACGTTAACAGATTTCGGAGTGTTGGCGCGGGAGCATGATTATAAGTTGACAAGATATTTAATGGCCTGTCTCCTCGAATCCTGGATGCGAAATTGACCTCATACACCGAGATTATACATTCGGCCACAGGCCTCCAATAATTTGGATATAGATAATCAGGATTTGAGGAGACAGGCCATTATACGTCTTGTCAATTAAAATTTCGCTGAGCAGAGGAGGGGTGGAAGAACGCTTACATATCCATGATGAACTGGAAATGCTTGCAGGGAGCCACAAGACTACTGAGATTACTGATACTTGACTACTCTACTATTGTAGACGGCGGTACCCTTTCACTGTGAGCTATGCTAGTGAACCGAGCTCGGAGATGGCTTTAAAGTTAGGGGTGCTTTCCGATGTTTAGGAGGGTGCTTTCCGATGTTTAGAGGTGATTTCAGGTATTTGAGGGTGTTTTCCAACCTTTGGGGATGCTTTCTAGCCTTTAGGGGTATTTCCTGACTTTTAGGGCTGCTCGTGTACCCTTAAAAGTAGGTATATAATCATACACGTCTGCATCCAAGTCCCAAAACAAATTACAAGAGGTTATTTTCTCAATGTACGGAAAGTATTTTCATATAAACGCATCGGTTTTCTCGATAAAAAAACAAACTACGCAGAGCAAACAGGCCAGATCACCACCGGAAGCCAACGCACAAGTTGCGCTATTTGAAGTCTGAGTAGTGAGCCCGATACCGATGGGAAAATCGCTGGCATCTCCATACGCTTCTGAGTTCTGTGCCCAATCGCTTGGCGCGTGAGGAATTCCGGAAGGTAGGACAATGTCGATTGTGTTTTCCACCGCGGTGACGCAATATGAACCAAGTCACCGGCGTAATCGCTAGGCAAACTGCCGCGAGATTCCGGGAGATGTTGTACACCTGGAGAGCAGTACCCCGTGACGGAGCCAGCGGAGTGGCCCAGTGACGGCATCATCGGAGAGACCCAGGACGGAGCCAGCGGAGTGACCCAGTGGCGGAGCCCCATGAAGGAGCCAGTGGAGTGGCCCAGTGATGGAGCCAGAGAAGTCACCCAGTGACGGAGCCAGTGGAGTGACCCAGTGATGGGGCCAGTGGAGTAACCAAGTGGCGGAGCCAGGAGTCCCTGACGGGATGGCAGTGACGGAGCCAGTGGAGTGACCCAGTGACAGAGCCAGCGGAGTGACCCAGTGATGGAGCCAGCGGAGTGACGGAGTCAGCGGAGCGACTCAGTGACAGAATCATCGGAGAGACCCAGGACGGAGCCAGCGGAGTGACCCAGTGACGGGCCCGTGACGGGCCAGCGGGTGACCCAGTGACGGAGCCAGCGCCATACCCCGAACAAAGTTCCCGTGGTGCCATCTGATAACCGGGCTGCCAATAACAGGACACTATTTTATTTATTATACAGATTTTCAATTGGTCTTTGTAGCTGTCTGGAGTATTCCACTATTCGGCGGAGTATAACGCGAAATTTACACACATCCGGAATTCAAGCAAGAAACATCTAAATCACACCCCGTATTCATTTACGCACAATCAGAATTGACGCATGAAACATCTAAATCACAGCTCGCCAACATAACATTGGGAGCGACCGGCTTGTTCTGCTGATAGGGAATTGATCGCAAAGATATAATTTAGGCAGCAACAAAAGCAGACTAAATGTGATTTTTCACATCAAGCGAGCCGCGGAGATTCACTTCAGCCTAACTCCGGTATCTAGAACGGTGCTCACTGAAAACCCGTCTGTCATACAGCCAAATATGGCAGCAGATATCACAGACGGCAACACGTCGACCACTATAACGCCATTACCCGCTTGTCCCCAATTAAAGCCGTCTGATTATTTCCCACCTCGCGCGATAGGGTGCCAGTAACGACGGGAGGGTGGTGCATTAATGAGGCGGATAAACTGCCCCCGTCGCCGTCGATGACGGTGCCGTCGCGACGCGGAGATCGCCCCAGCTGTCAGGGGACCGCCGCCCGGGCCCCCGCGTCATAGCCAATGGCTGCATCGTGCACGTTGTCGGCCGTTCCCCTCGGTCCGCAGACGGGCGGCAGGCGATAACGGCGTACAAATCATCGACAGCGACGCGGCCGCTTCCTGCGGCGACGGGCCGACCGCGGGGACCGGGCGGACGCCGGCCGACCGCGGTGGAGCCGAGGGTGCCGGAGAGTTTGACGAAATCGCCCTTTCTGCAGGGCGTCCCTTCGCTACGATGTCAACTTATTACTGTACTTATTGCTGTATTTTGTTTCGTTCAAAGGTGAGAGGCACACAAACATTCCAAAAACGTGGCCTTTGATGACCTCTGGTAAACTTTCAGTTGACCTGACCTAAAAATACTGGAGACATAATTTTTACGGGAGCATTACAGTCTTTTAAACATGATGACATAACTCGTTAACCTAGCCTGGTATCATTGTTCCACTAAGTTGTCAAACTGGTCACCTGAAAGATCTGCAAAACGACGCATCTCCCATTCAAATGGACTCGGGAATGAGTTCGTGGGGCGAGGAGTGTGCCTACGTCACCTGTAACCCTCGCCCCACCGGGGGCCATCGATGCCCTCTAAGGTTTTTCGGGTAGCAGAAAAACAACGAAACGCAGGATCGCGGTTAGGGCTCTATCTCTACCTATCTTTTTACCATCCTTAAATTTTTACCGGGTCACCCAAGGTCAGGTCACCAGGCGAGGTCAACCAGGTCTCACTCACTTTTGGGCTCTATAAGAGCTACGTTGCTCAGTCGATCGCTTTGAAACTTCCTACAGTTTATGGCCCTGCCAGGGTCACAAGGTGTATATCCGGGATGTTTCGTTTTCGTGACCTAAGTCAGGTCACGAGGTGACCTCTTACATTGAAAAAGCATGGGGAAAAGCTGTCTTATGATCTAAAAGCCACAAAACGGTTGCAAATGCTCAGCGTGCTCAGAAAAGCGTTCTTGGACACCCTTTTACGGATCCCAGGGGTAATATTTTCCATTTGACTTCTCCAAGATCATCCAAGGTCACCGGGGTCAAAAACAGTATTTTGGCAATAACTTTTAACCTAATTAGCTAGAACGTTGAATCAAACACCATCGTGTATGTCTCATTACTAGCTTTCATTTGATACACAGCAAGGTCACTTTTGACCTTTGATGACCTCAGGTCATATGAGGTCACGAGGTGACCTCTGAAGGTAAAACCACTGACGGGAGGTCATTACGTTCCACATAGCGGAGAAAGGTCCGGCATTTTCCTATCTCATGTAGTTTACCAGATCTCAATGTCTAAGAGCATAATTATGTCAGTTTTTTAAGCATTGCATATTTGAGTGAAACAGCCTATCGTGAACTAACTTGACCTCTGGAGGTCAAACCATTGACCTGAGCGCTTAAACATGCGAAATATTTCTTACTGAATTCACGCGAGCTTTCTAATACACTTTGAAGATTTGCACTAACCCCCAAATCTTCGGAGTTAGAGGGGGCCATCGATGCCCCCGCTTTCGAAGCGCCCATGCGCCACCTGATTACAACGTTTGACTTTTCCACCCAAACCAACTGCCTATAGGTTTTTCCTATTTCAAGGAGGCAATGCTATCCTGGTAGTGCGTGGTTAACCCTCCCCCAAATTATTTTATTTAAAGTGAAACATTTATCAGACGCTTGTGAGACGCTAAAACCCCAAAATTATCATTTTTACAATCAGTCCTCGCATTAGAGAGTACCAAAACTTCAAGCCCAATATCCCAGCCCTGAATTCACTCTCAGTTACAACGACAATGAAGCGGTCCAATATTGTGCCAACCCTCGGGTCAGTACTCACACTTCAAACGCGCCGGCCGCCGAGCGTTCCACACATGGCTGACACTCACAGTCCGCCGTTGAGACAGCGGAGGCACTGTCGCGACCAGCGCAGCGTCTCCCACTGTGTGCGACAGTTCCACTCGCCGCAGGTGCGACAGCGCCGGTACCGCTTGGCCGTCATATCCATGGCTGCGACGCCGTGACCAGCGGCGCAGTCCCGCACGCGTGCTCAGAACCTCGGCTTCCCTCACACACCAACTAGCTCACCACAGTCGCTCCACGGCCACTCTTTGGCACAAGGAATGCTCACAGAAGTCCACTTGGTCCCGATGAACCTATGCGTTGGCTATGTGCTACGGCAGCTTAATCTAACTAGCGAGACACTCACAAATCAAAGACTGTACAAAAGAAAGAAGAAGTAAGAAGTTGCAAGAAGTAAAAGACCGTCTAAGAAGCACGGTAGGCAAGCGCCCCGTCAGCCCCGACCGGCACCACTCCCTGTCTCTCCCGCTCCGCGTTCCGACACCAATCTGGCCCGGCGCCGGCCGCCGGCGTCGTTTATGCCTTCTCTGCACGTGCAGCGCAGCGGTGCTAACCCACAGACAAAGCGCCGCGCCGCGCCGCCGCAGGCTCGGGCGGCGCACGGCTGCTGACCCCGCCTGGCGACCCGTCCCAGCACGTGGTGACTTCTTCCCCGCACGCCGCCCGGGAGGGGGCGGCGAGGGGGCCGCCCGTTACACAGCATACCACCAGCCGACGCGGCTGAACCGCAGCCCACACTTGGGTCGTCGACTCCGACGAACTCGCGTCGTTACTGTCGTTTTTGACAAGGACGGGCTGCGGCGCCGGCGGCGTCGCTGGCTCGATAGAGTTCAGCGTCCGGTCCGGCTGGCAGGGCGCAGTGACTCAGGACTACGCAGAACCGTTCGCGTGAGAACCGTACGCGGGTGCGAGTCGAACAGGGACCGGTCCGACGGAACAAGCTCCGTCTCAGCTGATGCAACGGCCAACGGTGCGCGCCAAAAGGCTGACGTCACACCCAAGAACGGCGGCGCACATGCGGATGTGGTTTACGGGGAGGTGGACTGTACACGCACGTGGAGCTATTCTGGGTCACGTCCACAGCGCACACAATGGCACGTTACAAATGCAGGCAAAGACTGCGTGGGAAACTGGCTCACAATAGTAACCTGAACAGACTGTAAATCATTCCGTTGCCATGGGGTTTTGCATCGAGTTTGGATTCTATGTTATATTCACAGGCAACGGAATAGCTGAAATCATAAGCTGATACCGTCACCAGTCCTGGAACTTGCAGTGGAATAATGCACAACGAGTCATTGTGTATTAACAAATAGCTCCTGCAAATACCTGCTGCTATGGGATCGCTCTGCTCTCCGACCCCGGAGGGGTAACTGCTTGCAAAATGGTTATGGCAACCTCATGGTCATGCGGACATGTTCAATTTACCTGTGGCTGTAACTGCATAATCTAAACAATACCGGTGTAACGTGAAAGACTGGTATATACATGCGTGCCAGCCAAATCTACGTATGGAGGCCCTTAGAAATCAGTGCTCACGTGTCAGGACATGGAATGATAACAGCACTTCAGCCATCAGAGTCACGTTGTCAATGCTAAGCAGGCCACTGCGCACGTCGAGTGGCCGAGACCTGAGCGAGTTGACCACAAGCAGCTGAAGCGAGACTGAACAGTCGACTGATTGGCGCGCAGGTTGACATACTCACCGTCCTCCAAAATCTAACACTTATTTAGCTACCTTGCGCACCATGCCTCCCCAAAACGATCAGATTTTACACCTAGTTTTAGCCTATTTTGGCCTTAACAACATTTTGCGTTTCACTACTTTGTCTTTGTTGCTCCGCTCAGCGTTTCGCTTAGATCCACCTCTGCCTTGCACAAGCCACCAATCCCGCGTGAACAGCAAGGACAACTGGAACATCGGCCGCGACAACCTCCCTCCCTTTCCGGCCGCGGGAGCCCCGGTAATAACCGTGGGGCGGCGTCCTCAGTGTCGCCTAAAGTCAGGTCACCGACCGCAGGTCACGGCTCGGTCAAACAGGTTACACCCGCTCGATTCGGGGCGACCCGACCGGCCAGCTCACCCTGTGCTAAATAAAGCACAGCCACCCCTCCCGATGAATATATTCAGCGCGAGCGACACAGTCCTGAGAGCTTTAACCGAACAAAGAGCAAGCCCGGACGCTAATTGAGGGTCGGCCCGGTGCGGTAAAACCATACCTGGAGTCCATCGTCGTCAGGCCCGGTGGAAGACACGGCGGCCCTGCGCGACGTCGTCGACCTGTTAAATGCCACACAGCACAGCACGTGCCGACCCGACGGTGCCGACGCGACGAAACTGCAGTCGCGACCGACGGCACGAGCGCCGGCGCCCTCCACGTGTCGGTTGCTGTCACAGCCCCCGCGGGGCAGGCGGTCTCCCACCTACTCCCCCGCGGCAGTGGAGGCTCGGGCCGACCACCCGGCACTGCACCGTCACCACACCAGCCTATATCGGGCCTCAGAGGCCGAGCACGCGCCACAGTGGTACTGTGTGCTCTGGGGGAGAGCAGGTATGACGGATTTACGAGTACCACACAGGCGTGCCGGCTCTGGTTTATCTTTTTTAATAGATTGCCAGGATTGCTATCACAACGGGCAATTCAACAGCGGCAAAGGCAACGTACCAGCAGCAAATGTGGAAGCTGTATGCCCGCCCTGGAGAGATCTTTGTAAAATAATTTGCCAGTCACCTAGGCCCCACAATTTTGGCCACCTCTACCCCATAAGCAGATACGATAATGAGTTTGGACACCACATCCGCTCGGTGCCTCTGTTTGGGAAGTCCAAGACATCTGCTCCCTCTTCAGCAGCTGATGACAAAATCAACATCCTCATCCACACCGAGCCCTATCGCGTCACATCCGACATCATCTACATACACCGCTCAAAAGGAGGAAAGTTCCCACTCGGCCCGGGACATCTTGCCCGGATGTGGACAGAGGCGCGGAGCCGCGCGGCAGCCCCCGGCGGCTGCACTCATCCTGCCCCTGAGGTCACTAATCCCCCGCGCGAGGCGACTTCAGACACCGGTGCCGCCGCCCAGCCGGCACCCGCGGCTAGGGCTCAAAGCGAGCCGCCGACAACAATGGAGCCAGCCATCAATTAGCGGCGAGCGCGCTAAACAGGCAGCCAGCGGCGGCCCGGCTGTCGCCGCGCTGTCCCGGCAACGTCGCGACAGAAAAACGCCGACCGGAAACGGCGGCACGGACGCGTGCGCTGATCACGTGAGAACTCCGCCACGCCCGGAGCGCAGCTTTTTACCGGACGGCTAATGGCGTGGAGCCCGGTCAGGGCGGAACCATTTCACTGATTTGTTTGCTTAGCTCATGGCGCGATGTTTCACCGGCGCCTCGGTTTACCAACAACGATGTTCTTTGTGAAAACGAGTAAATGTATTAAATGTTAACAGCCAGGTATGCATCAGAATTCGCGCCAAAAAGACGATCTCAGATGGCTAGTTGAAGGCACATGGCGCATAATGCATAAGTCCCCAATTGTTTTAAGCAACAACAGTTTGAAAGCTTCAGACGGGTTGGTAGAGCAATGCACCTGGAGGTTGCACCTGGGGTGCACGACAATGCACCTGGCATAGGACTCGGAATAGCAGGGGCTATGGGTCTGCCTCCCCCTTCACACGCTTTTCACCCTAAATTTCTTGATTTCGACCAAATTGGGCATTAATGGAGAACAGCTGTCACCAGCCATTGCGGAAGTCAATATCCAAACAGTTTTAGTTGTAAAGGAGAAAGTTCGTTGTCAGCAGAAGGTAGAAGACCGACTCACGCCCCTAACACTTTTGCCGGTGACAACGCTTATGGCGTCAGACAGCATCCATTCCTAATCTAAGATTCCTCCCACTCCTTGCGATGCTTACATAAGATTACCTACAGCGATGGCATCCTGCCACTTGCTTGCACTTTGGTCTCAGATCAGCCGGGCTGATAAGCTCTGTTAGTTTCTCTGAGCATCTAAGCTTGCAACCTGTCAGCTAATTTAGGTAAAGCTGCTCCAGGGCACAAAAGCTAAGCGGTTGCGCTCGGTGACGTCCGTCAACGGGTCGCCGCTAGTTGAAAACCCAGGATAGCAAACAGCCTGGATGTGCCCATCGAATATATCTACACCGGCGTGCACGGTAACATGTCACTCGAACAAAGCTAATCACTCAGTCAGCACAACGCGGAACGTGAGTGACGATTTACTGAACCAGGTCATGCGCGAGAAGCGTCATGCGTACATACACAGAACAAGCGTGCGGCCAGCACGCGTGCCTGCGGTGCGTGCAGTTTCTGACGGACATCTGCGCTCTGGTTCAGAGCTAACTCGGCCTGACATATCTCCACGTCAGCCTGCAATGCTGCAGTCCGGCTGTTTGGCCTGTTGGATGTCAGCTGTGGGGGTGACCGACCACCTCGGTCTCAGCAGGGGTGACCGACCACCTCGAACGGAGGGCTGCTCCGGACAGTGACCGTAACGACCCCGTTCGCGTCGTTAATATAGGCCTGTTATGCCAGCTTTGTCGACGGACACGACGCAGCTGGGGCGTCGGCGGCGACGATACCGCAGAAACCGAACAAACGTCGAAGGCGACGACCTCGGGCGGCGGCCGGTCAAAGCCCCGCGCCGGGGCGCGCGGGCACGTGTGTGGCCCCCTCTGTCCGCCCGGAAACACGTGGGCTTGTGGGCTGTGTGACTGGCCGGCGAGAAGTGTACATTGTGAGGCAGGCCAGGCCCCAGGTCGACGGCCCAACACGGAAGTGACAACTGTAAATGGGAACACCACTGAGTCGGCGGTGGGCACCGACAAGAGCCGAACAAACACGACCCACGTCCCAAGCCGTCCAAGCTAATACAACCGCTTGTTTGTGCTTATTTGCGTAGTGTAGAGCAAACTTAAAGTCGACCTGCATTAAGGTTGCCGCTGATTAAGGACAAGGCATTATTGGCAGGGAGACGGGTGGCTGATTGGTGTTGGCGCTTGCTTGGATGAGACAGGTGTCCCCAGTTCAAGTCCCGGCGCGCCCCCTGATAAGGCGTGATCTGGTTCACGCATTCCTGATCAAGTTGGCGACGCCATAAAACCGTGGCAGTTGGCGTGTCGTAAAACACCAGCCAAAACATTGCGTCTCTGAAAACAATAATTTCTCAAACGTGTCAGAAAGCCGAAAAATACACTGATCAGATAGTCAAAACTGCAAGAGACTCCTTTCAAAAGCATGGAATAGTACACACGATATCATAAAGCGTGACACTATGAAAACAGCAGAGCTGATACTACCATCACATCTGCTTAGTGATCGGTGAAAGCATCGACGCAACGGCACGAGTGAGACACAGGAAATCCAACATGTTCACAACGAGGAGCAAGTTGAGGTGTAGGTACAATCTACATTGACATCATCTACAATCTCACTGCACGTAAGTGTAGACGATTTTATTGATACAATGGAAATGAATGTGAGGGTTGTACCCAGGGGCGTTGCCACCGAAGGGTGAGACTACACCGATGTTTAATACTATTGTTGCACTTCCCTAAATGGCCGACCGAAGATAGGGACAGATAATCATAGGTTTTCACCACCGGACCCACCCCCACATGCCCCCTGCTCCAAAATCCGTGGTGACTCCCTCTGTGAGAACTTATCAGTTCACAGTAGGACCTCGCAATAATAGCATTCCGATTGAGCCAGATCCGTACGTGTATTTAACGAAGGTACCCTGGGGCATCTGCTGTCAGAAACTGACGGATCCAAAACAACAAACACATCCCTCCAGTGTCTTCAACACATACCGAATGTTCCTGGACCGTTAACACCGGCTGACACTGGTTCGACGGTGAGGAGACGTCCATACCGGCAGAGGACGCTGACGTCTGCAGCATCCGCCAGACACCTCGTCCATCATCATCACCACCGAACGCGGTGATCCATCTCCCTCTGACGGCTTCTGTGGCCGCCGCCGCCGGTGGGGTCAGGGGCACCCACCGGGGGAGGGGGACGACCGGGTCAGCGCGGCGAGAATTGGTGTGACGGGGCGGCACGGGGGTGAGACAGCGCGACGCATCTATTATAGATGTCTCGTCGTCAACTTTCTTTGGCTGATTAATCATGACCCCGAGGAGTTCGGACATCCACCTTGGAGAAAAATAGCTGTCGGTCTGTCAAACCACGCATGGTATCGCCTGTCCCCTCACAGACTTCTAGTAAAACCTGGCCATTGTTCACCATATTACAGACATTCAAAAGCTGCAAACACAAGGGTGAAACTATGGTGGAAAAGCCGACATGTTCTTCCCCATGGCAGGTTAGTCTTCTCAGCAAGTTTTTCTTTTCTATAATTATGGTGGCTGTTAGAAGGCGATTAGAAAACAAGATCAATAATGTGGGGTGTTTCCATGCCGGGTCTGTGTCCGCGTGGTTTCCGGCGGTCGGCGGGGGCACGCCGGGATGTCTTCACAGAGTCCGGCGCCGGTGGGGGCACGCCGGGACGTCTTCGCAGGGTCCGGCGCCGGCGGGGGCACGCCGGGACGTCCTCACAGAGTCCGGCGGTCGGCGGGGGCACACCGGGACGCCTTTACAGGCTCCAGCGCCGGCGGCAGTCACGGCCGCCACGCGCGACGCGCCTGTTTACTACACGCCGCCACCATAGAGGCTGACAAACAAGGTCACAGCGCGGCGCCGGCACTTCACCGCCTGCGACAGCGCCGCCTCAGCACTGCTGGCGATGACGTGGGAAGCGAGGCAGCCAGCCTCCTGTAGTGGCTTTCGGGTAAACTGCAGAGTGAAGCTAAATCCCAAAATAGCTAAAAATTAACTACTTACATTGCGTGTTCATAATTTATTTTTCAGGACTGTAAGATCAGGTACCGCGGTGTCTCCTAGTCCTGTTACACTGCCTATAAGCTCAGTGTTGACAGCAAGTCCCCCCCTCTCTTCAATTAGTTACTCTCCTACTCGAACATAGTTTCAAAATCGCCGGCTGCCGGAGACGGAGGCTCCATTGTTCCTGCAGAGGCCATCCATCATCAGCGTCGGCGGAACCATACATCTAAATCTGGTCCGGCCAAACACGTCGGACGCGGCGGCGGACTTCTTACTTTAGAGAGCGGTTTGTCACGGACCGCAAAATATGGAGCTGTGCACGTCAGCTGCTCACCCCACGTCTGCACGTGTGGACGTCAGCTGCGCTGGCGTGGCACGAGTCTTTCAACAACTTGTCAAACATCCTTTACCTCTTCACCAACATACAAATGTAGCGCAAATTAACTCAGAAAGTTCAGAGCGCAGACACTACCTACGCCCGAACAACACAGCAGACACCAACATCCGGTTGGGGGGGGCTCGTCTGCCGTCGCGGTGGGGGCCGCAGGGTGGGGCTAGGGCGCCGCCCCCACCTGCAGTGAGGCTGGGTGTGTCCCTATCTGTGAGCAGCAGCTGCCCCCGCCTCCAATTCAGAGCGCAGTGCACAGCTGGCGCGCTCATTCAACAGCGCCGGCCGCCCACCTCCGTTCGCGCGCGCGCGCCACATGGCACGTGCTGTTGGGCGCGCCATCGGCGGCGGTGAGCGGCGGGCGGCGCGGTGTGGCGGGGATGGGCGGAGCGGCGTCTCCGGACCGCCGTGCGTCGTGGGCGGCCGGAGCTGAGTGTCGTCTGCTGCAGCGGCTGGACAGAGCCGCAGACTGCAGACACGCGGCTGGACAGAGACCGACGGAACGGCGGAGGCACGGCAGCGCCGAGACGATGCGGCCGCGCCTCAGCGACGGGAAAGAAACGTACTGTAGGTCCGAGATGGCGAAGGAACTGATGATGTCAAGTTGTGATGATGTCAATATGTCTTGATATTTCTATATCGGACAACTTGCCCGCATTGGGGTTTTCTGGACTCAAATTAAGTTTGGTATGTATTTTGCGAGTAGCGGCATCTGTAAAGCAGTCTCACCTCCCCGGCGGAGCCCGGGCGGCACGCGGTCGCCTTTAATCCGCCGACGGGTTGTTTACTGTGAGCGGCGGTGGTCAGGGCCCCGTTCACCTTCCCTGCTTCAATGGAACCAAGGTCAACACTCGTCACGGTGTGGGAGCGCCACCGACACGAGGCAAATGCTGCCTAAATAACGCTGAGCTGAGGTCACAGCCGTGCGTGTCTGCCAGGGATGCAAGCTACAGCTGTGCGTGTCGGTCACCGAGGTGAGGTTAGAGCCGTGCGTGTCGGTCACGGAGGCGAGGTCACAGCCGTGCGTGTCGGTCACGGAGGTGAGGTTAGAGCCGTGCTTCGTCGGCGGTCCAGCCGTGCTGTCTGTCGGGATGCAGTACATCCGTGGTGTCGGTCCGGAATCAAGCCGTGCGTGTCTGTACGGAAGCGAGGTTAGAGCCGTGTGTGTCGGTCAGGGATCCGAGCTACAGCCGTGCGTGTCTGTCAGGGATGCGAGCTACAGCCGTGCGTGTCTGTCAGGGATGCGACCTACAGCCGTGCGCGTAGGTCACCGAGGCGAGTCAAGCCGTGTCTGTCCGAAACGAGGTCACAGCCGTTCGTGTTGTCGGGATGCGAGCTACAACCGTGCGTTCGGTCACAGGCGAGATCAAGCCGTGCGTTCTGTGGGCAGTGAGCCGTGTGTGTCGGTCGGGATCGAGCTACAGCCGTGCGTGTCTGTAGGGATGCAGTAAGCCGTGCGTTCTGTCAGGGATGCGACCTACAGCCGTGCGTGTCTGTAGGGATGCGACCTACAGCCTGTTGGTGGTCAGTGTGTCACAGAAACGAGGTCACAGCCGTTCGTGTCTGTTACGAAGGCGATGTCACAGCCGTAAGTGTTTGTCACGCAGGCCACGTCACGACCGTGAGTGTCTGTCATAGAGGCGAGGTCACAGCCATGAGTGTCTCTCATGGAGACGAGGTCACAGCAGCGAGTGTCTGTCACGGAGACGAGGTCATAGCCGCGAGTGTCTATCACACAGGCGACGTCACGACCGCGAGTGTCTGTCACACAGGCGAGGTACGACCGCGAGTGTCTGTCATAAAGGCGAGGTCACGCAGGCGAGGTCAGAGCCGTGCGTGCAGGCGGCTGAGCGGCGGACCTGGCAGCCCAACTGCAGGTGGTGCAACGCGCCGGCGCGCGTGCGCAGTCTAATCAGCAGGATGGCCTTGGAGGCGCGGGTAACCGACCGGTGGGGCAAAAACGGCGGGCCGGCACCGGCGGGCGCGCGGGCCGCGGGCCGCGGCGCCGACTCCAGCGGCGGCGGCAGCGGCGCCGGGCACTCCCTGGGGACAGCAGACGGCCAGCGGAAACCTCAGCCGGTCAGATCTGAGACTGACTCAGCTGAGGCATCAAACTGTCTATCTGCTATTGGTGCCCGTGGTGCGTTGGATGGATACAAAGCTGGGCAGAAGATATTATATTAGGAGCAACTGGTAGCCCTAATGGTTATTTTATCGCTAGGGCTTTGACAAAAATACATTCCCCGGATTAAATTAGTTTTGACACTTGACCGGTCGCCCTTCAGAGTAACCGATAACGGTAAAGAGTCACTCTCTGATAAAGACCAGGGCGAATGCACCAGTCCCGTTTTTAGTCAGACAGGTTGGCAGTCAGACGCAGTGATGTAGCCTGGCTAGAAACAAGCCCGAAGTGCCACCCCGACTAGCCGCACTGGTCACAACAATTTTCAGTGGGCCACCTCCTTCGAGCTCTGGCCAGTAGCTGACCAAGGCAAAATCAAGATGTCGGCTCCTAAAGTGCTGACCACCGTTAAGCATTTGCCGCGGCTGCCCGCTTGTCAGTTTTATACCTTCAGCTGTCTGCCTCCCAGAGTGGTAGGTCACCCTCATTTTTCTCCCTCTAGTTTCCGGCATGTCCAAACGCCATCCCCATGAGCTAGCTGGCTAAGGTCAGATTGTGGTTCGCGCAGGAAAGTTCAAATTTTTCAGCTTCAAATACCACCTCAGGCGAGTCCTTCCGCTCCCGACTGAGTGAAGTTCGTGTCAAAAGTTAACCGCATCGCTGGTCAATCCCAGACGTCGTCCTCCAATAAGAGTGCTCCTATAAGAGTATGTCCTCCTATGGAGTTTTGATTTCAAATGCTACCCTTCCATTGGAGTCAATTACCCTCAGCTGCCCCCCTCCTCCTGGTCTCTTTAAGGGTTCAAATTCCGCCACCTATAGTCAGCTGAACTCAGATGTCCACATACCTTAGCGCTGGCTGGCTTCAAATGCCGCTCCCATTCTAGTACCAACCAGTCAAATCTAAATGTCGCCCGCCAACCAGTCAAATCTAAATGTCTCCCGCAATTGAGCATAGGTTAGCTCCAAATCTCATTTGAGAGCTGGCCAGCTCTAGGTGGCAGCAATATAGTTGATCCCCTTGGATCAGGGCGCTGAATTTCTTCAGGTGCATTTATGGGGACAAGTACATGCTCCTATTTGCCCCCCCCAGGTCCACAAGAGTAGCTCCCAAGGTCGGGGGACCGAATATACTACCTAAGTCGACAGAAGAGCTACCAGGATCTGGGGCAAAATGCCCACATGAGCAGAAATTGGAAGTTCATTGCTAAAACTATGCGAAACAGGTGCCGCCCATGCGATTTTAGAAGATGATGCAGGTGGAGGTACACTGATTTTCCGACACTCTTGCGATAATAAGCTTGTTTTAATCATTGTATCATGCCTCTTCATTTCCTGCCCCCTCATCCAAAACCCCTCTGGTAATTCTCTGGTAAGTCCCAAATCCGTTACATCTCGAAGCAGCTTTAAAAAATATGCCTCCTGAAAAGTATAAAATGGAGAGTGCCTCTCACGCATAAAGGCGCCCTCCAGGTGTTTCCCTGAGGGCCACACCGCCCTCAATGACTTCCTAGATCCGTCGTTATCCTCGTCCCCAGTGGTTTGTTATAGCTCCCCATTCCCCCATTAGTTGTTTTCATCCGCAAAGTTCCGTCCTCGAAGAGATCGCTAGATACTGAGCCTGTCCCATCCACGCCCCTTTTCCCTTTCAGGCTGGACACTTTAAGGTGTTGCCCTTTTACTATTGCTTCTCCGGCATGTCCCTTGGTTTTCATTTGAGCCAACTCTAGTTACCACCTCCCTCATGATCAGTTCCCCTCTGAAAAGTGGTTGACCGCCTCAGAAGCCCCTCTCCTATTTGTGCCGCTCTCCTATCCGTGTCAGTCTCCTATTTGTTTCGTTGTTTTACTGGTATCGCTCTTCTATTCGTGCCCCTCTCCTATTTGTATCGCTCTCCTATTTGTGCCACTCTCCTATTTGTGCCCCTCTTCTATTTGTCCCGCTCTCGTACCAACCCCAAGCGCATCCCGGTGCCGGTCTTGAACGGATCTAGGGCTTCACAAAAGGACGGGGGAGGCATCGATGCAGAATATACTACCTAGAGGGCCGGGGAACTCCTGGAATTCTATGGGGCGCCCTCCCGATATAAATTTCGGGAGGATTTATAAATTCTATAGTTTTCAATGGGAAGTAACTTTAGGATTTTTGTAACGGATTTAGGATTTTTCCCCAAGGACGCAGTTGGCTGGAGAGGTGCAGCTATACTGTGGAACGAGGCTGTGGTTAGTGAAGACGTTCCCGTTATGGGGCGGGCGTTATGGCTGTTACTGAGCCACTGCAGCAGCCGGCGAGACGTTGGCCCCAGGCGTCATCGGCATCCTCCGCGGCGGAGAACTGACGTCAGTCTGCGCAGACAATGCAACGACGGGGTAGCGCTGCAGGTAGTTGAACTGAGATAGGCATTTGGTAACGCATGTTGAAAAAGCGGGTCCGAATCGCACCTAGCCTTCTCTAGAACTCACCATTTGTGAAGACACAGAATGCGTTACGAGCTTAGTTTTTTCCAGTGGCTACAAGTGGCTGATACAAGGGAGTTAGAGGGCCGAAGCCCCCCTCCCCAAAATGTCAATGCCTATAGAAAATGCATAGCCGCAGGCTGAACCGAGGCAATGGCGGGGAGGCTCGAGCCTCTTAGCCCCTCCCTCCTAATGAAGTCCTGGATCCGCCACTCGTTACCTACAGCTCTGCCCCGAAATCCTTCCAGTCAAACTGAGCGAAGAGGAATTTCTGAAGAGCCCATCCCTTGTCGGAGGAGTGTGGATTACAGGACGATCGGTGACATAAGTCGCCACAGCCGCTCCTAATCCGACATTCGAGTCTGGAAGAACAGGTCAGAGCAGTCCCAGCCGTGCATAGTGTTCCTGCTGCGTCAGCCGACCCGACAATGTGCGCCGGGGCCGCTCCGTCCCGACCAGTCCGCCGGTTTCTCTCTCGCACCCCGCTTCACAGCCAGGGCAGCGCCGACCAGACGGGGTTTAAATGCCGGCCGCGTCGCAGCTCGTCCCGTCCGGTTCCTCCGCGCTGCAGCTTTCCATCTGCGGCCGCTGATGGCCCGGGGCCCAGCCGGGTGGAGCAACTGCAAACCCACACGCAACTGCCGACAGGCTGCACGCACTCTATAGATAGCGCCGGGCCGGCACACATTCGCTCGTGTTGGCGGCAGTGCTGGTGCAACCCGGCCGGTTCAGCTTTCATCTTGACGGCCGACTGGGGGTGGTTCTGAGGCGGTTGCCGCCAAAGACGCCGCCGGTACGGTTGGGCTGGTTTGCGCACGTGCGGCGCGACTGAGTCGGGCACATCAGACGGCGCCGCCGGCACCGCCGCGCGGTGACGCTGACACTGAGCCGCCCGGGCCGCGAAATCCCGCAAACCGCGAATTAATGCCAGCAGCGGATTAGCAGTCACCGGGTGATTGCGAGAACCATGGATCGGCTTTGCAATGCGCACTGATTCTAATGCCACGTGACGTGTTCAGCTTCTGGATTTCAAAAAAGGGGCATTACCATGTAATCGGATGAAAAATTACGTAAAATATCACACTTCAAATTTGAGCAATAGCTAATCCTGGCTGAAAGTGGGCCATACAGCTGGCCCAGTCCGCAAGTTGTAGCACCAACGTCCGTCTATCCAACTTGACAACTAAGAGAAACCTGAAGAGAAGTTCTGCCAGCTCCGTAAAGCTGGCGTATCTAGCGTGTTCCTCCTACTCTCTCCCTCCCTCTCTCCCCTCTTCCAACTCAGAACTTCCCAGACCCCATCTTTTCAGTTGTGATCCTTTACCAGCACAAGAGTTTATAACAACACTATTCCCTTAACGCTAACAAATGGAGAAAAGCAGAGCTATCTCAAACGCAGCACCAATGAATACTAAAACTGTGTCAGACGAATCCATCTCACAACCCAAAGGTCTGACAAGTCCGGCGTCGCCGACCGAGCGCGGCTCTTTTCATGTCTCTGGGTCGCGCGTGCCGACGCCAGCCCCGTCCTCGTGGGGGTCGCGCAGACAGCCACCAGTCAACCCGACGCCGTTTCGGTACAGCTCACACTGTGTTTGTCAGTAAACAGGGTAGGCCGGAAATGGTGGCCCGGCGGCGCCGAGCTGTGGACGCCCCCGCAGCACTGGGGCCGCCGCCCCGGTGTACGGTCCCGCCTCCCTCTTCACATTTACATGCAGGGCGTGAAAAAAACGCGCCTGTGACACTGAAGCAATGACACACTTGGAAAAGGATCTGACGCGACTGCACCTGGATAGGGATTTCTGGCGGATGGGCACGTTTCGCAATACTGTTTTTGGTGGAAATTGATTATAAAAAAGTTTGATTACAGGCCGATAACATGCTTTAAACCTGAAATCAGCCAAAAATCCAGCATGACTGCCAGAAGACCCATTAATGCCAGCCTTAGGCATTTCAACAGAGGCAGAGTCGATGGGGAAGAAGAATAGTGAAGGTCTGAACGTGTTCTTTAATAAGAACTTTTGAATATGCCGTGTACGGATTCTGCACTAACAGTCGTGCGTCGAAGTCATATTGACCATCCGCATCTGGTCTAGTTGTACCCGACCTTTCATGCAAGGCAATAATCTCTCACACATCAGAAACGGGAGCATTCCGATGAAATGCGGCATCTCTGTACACATCGCGTGGAACACGAGCTGGCACGGGGTTTATCTCCGGAACTAACAAGCTAATCCTTGCATTAAAACTTGCGCTGCAATTTCCCAGTGCAACCAGCCGGGTGGGGCTTTGAATCCTAAGCACGTGGGTGAATTCAACGAATGCTTGGATACAGAACGCTCGTGTTATTGCAAAAACACCGTCTCGATAATTCACTTCAATCCGTTTCAACATAGAAGGATATGAAATTCTGAGTCAAAATCCTATAGCCGAATTGTCACTGCTGGCTGTCGCAAATTACAAAACAATTGCTTCCAGGACGTTTTATTTGCGCCGCAGCTTCCCGTCATTCTTAGAATGTCCTACTACCAGGTGAGAAACGGCTTATACTCTGGCAGGTTTTGGAGTCGGAGCATCACTAAAGTCATCAATGGATTTGTCGCGGAGATCCCGATCTCACCATCCATCCGCACCAACAACTCCCGCAATGACAGTTTGATTTAGAAACCACCGTTTAACGTCCCACAAAGCACAGGGACGGCCGCCCCACTCAGGCCACCCTCTCACAGTCAGCTGCCAGCCGACTTAAGTCGCCCAATATTGAGCACCGGAGCGTCTCAGGGAGCAATATTTACTGTACGAGCACTGCCAGTGAATACTCCTAAGTAGCGGACCGGAGCCCAATGCTGTACCAACTGAGCTATCGGGGCGACATCAGTTTTTATGTTTTCGATGTTGTAATGTTATCGTTGATCGAAGGCCCTGCAGAAGGGATGTTTTACACATTCAGAATGAAACACATATCACAGCATTTCTGACATCCAATTCGGCATCGCCATGACAAAACCACTGCCGGCGACCAGTTATCTTATTTTCTGGGCAGCGAAAAACGGAGGTAAAACTGAGTTAATGACGGTAATTACAGGCTATTAACCCATCCCAAAAAGGTAGACACCGCTACCAGGCGCGGCCTCACTAGAACCACCGCTTCTCCCAAGGTCAGACGCCAACCAACAGCAAAAGCGTCCGACGGCCAAACCCTAGTTTAATAATGGCGAGTAAAAAACTATCTTTTCACATAAACAAGCTACGAATATCGAAAAGCAGCCCAATCAACACATAGGCTCCAGAGACATCACCCATAGACCAATTTCACGCTGCAGCTAAGAGTCCAGCGCAGCCCGTATTGGCACCAGGGCGGATCTGTGCTCCCCGGGGCGTCCCGACTGGCGCGTCCAGCCCCGCCGCTGTCGCTGATTTAACAGGCGGCTGGCTGCAGTGCAGCGCTGGCCACAGTGGGTGCGATGGCACCCCTCCCCGCCCCCCTTCCAGACGCGCACAATGGCGGCGCGGCGCGCGGCCGGTGCACCAGATGAGAGGGAGGCAGGACGAGGGTCTGCAGCCAACAGGCAGCGTGACTTGTCGCAGCGGGAGCCGCAGCGGACGGCCGGCGCGGGGCACAGCGACCAGATACACGGACAAACAGTGGCGGATCCAGGCGGCTAGGGCGAGGGATCCGCCCTCCTGGATCCTGCCCCTCAATATTCGAACCCCTATAGTTAATACACAGGCGAGGGGCTGCCTGAGGTACTGGCCGGGGAGGCTCGAGCCCCCTAGCCCCCCCCAATAAATTCCTGGATCCGCTGCTGGAGGCGAGGGAAGGACAGCGACCAGATACAGAGGCGAGGGAAGGACAGCGACCAGATATAGACGCGAAGGGATGGACAGCGACCAGATACAGATGCATGGGAAGGACAGCGGCCAGATACAGAGGCGAGGGAAGGACAGCGACCAGATACAGAGGCGAGGGAAGAACAGCGACCAGATCAGGGGCGAAGAAAGGACAGCGACCAGATAGAGAGGCGAGTGAAGGACAGCAACCAGATGCACAGGCGAAGGAAGGACAGCGACCAGATACAGAGGCGAAGAAAGGACAGCGACCAGATACAGAGGCGAGTGAAGGACAGCGACCAGATACAGAGGCGAGTGAAGGACAGCGACCAGATATAGAGGCGAGGAAGCGACCAGATACAGAGGCAAAGGAAGGACAGGCAACATAAATAGAGGCAAGGGAAGTCAGCAACCAGATACAGAGGCGAGGAAAGGACAGGGAATAGTGTAGAGGCAAGAGAAGGACAGCAATCAGATACAGAGGTGAGGGAAGGACAGCGACCAGATGGAAGGACAGGCAACATATACAGAGGTGAGAGGACAGCGAACAGATACAGAGGCGAGAGGACAGCGACTGGATACAGAGGCAAAAGGAGGGCAGACAGAAACCAGATACAAAAGCGATGGAAGGACAGCAACCAGATACAGAGGCGAGGAAAGACAGCAACCACATACGGATGCATGGGAAGGACAACGACCAGATACAGAGGTGTGGGAAGGACAACGACCAGATACAGAGACGAGAGGACAGTGACCAGATACAGAGGCGAGGGAAGGACAGACCCCATTAACAGAGGCGAGAGCGGGACAGCGAACAGATACAGAGGCGAGGAGAGAACAGCAACCAGATACGGAGGGGAGAGGCAGGGAACATATACAGCTCGCACGTCCACTTCCGCTAATTTTTAAAATGTGTTAGACCCACACATAAGTGTTCCCGTATCGTAACATGATACGTAACATTTTTAAACAAGTTGTTATTTTGCCTTATAAAACAGTCCTTAACTTACTAACACAGTGTTATTTGGCAGGGGTCCGCTCGGCAGATGTCGGCCCTGCCCCCCCCAAGAGGCCGGCTCCAGCTGGTGGGGCGGCGGTTACCGCCCCGAGCGGCGCGATGCCACGTGCCGGCCGCCACAGGTGTGAGGCACCGGGATGCCCCAATCGCCCCACTAACGAACTGGGCTAATGACGCTTATCGTGTAACTTGCGTGACATAGGCGTGGATATAACAGCGGCGGGCGAAGCATTCCAGGATGGGGGATTCCACGATAAATCAACACAAGGCAATCAAATTTACACACCACGGATTTGGACAGAACCATAATTATAATGTTATAGGCACCCCTGAAAACGCCTAGGGCAACTTCAGTAATCCCTGATCGGCAGGCTCAACACCAGCGCCACCTGCGTTCCCACAATGCCTGCATGCACTGCCATTCTCTTATGACATTTTTCGTTCTAAAGGCACGCGGGAAATGTAAAAAATCATACACCATTTGTAGAGGAAGCCATGCAAAAAAACAGCTGAAATCAAAAAGCGCATTGACGGGGGCGGGTACCCGCCCCTCCCTCGGGTTCTTTACAAAAACAGTACATGACAAAAACGGCGGCGCGTAGCGTCGCCGTACTGGCATATGTTTTATTTGATAATTTTTACAACTTTTGTCAAAATTTAAAGGTTAGGTCATCTGAAGTCAGGTCACCAGTACAGGTCAAGTGACCTCACCTCAAAGTTTAAGATAGCATAAGTCAGAACAGGGTAAACGTATCCGATTAAAACTCATATTACATAATGGGCACATCGAGTTCTCCTAAAATATGTTCCAGTAATTTTCATATCCATGACCTAAGATCAGGTACGAGCAAAGACCTCTCCATTGGAAAAACATGGGGAAATGGTTTTAACTGAATAATTTAGTAATTTATGGTGATAAGGCTTTTATTTCAACTGCATTAGATTTTCCTGGCCTTTGCGGTTCAAATAATATGCATTTTCACCTAATTTGACCTTGAACTGGCCTCAGGTCGGACCAAATCCTTGATTTGACCTGACTTTACCTCGCAAGGTCATATTATATATCATTCGATTCGGCTTGCTTAGACGATTGCAATGGTCTAAATTGTTTTGTGATCTATACTTGTTGTTCAGATGTAATGACCGAAACCCTTTATTACATGTTATCCCTATGATGGTATGTCTTGACCTCTAGTGAAGGCATTGTGACCTTAAATGTGACCTGACAAAATAGTTCAATATTTTCTATAGAGAATTGGATGGGATACCCAACACCGTTTACCGTTTTTCGCCATCGCATGGTTCTAGAGATCTTAGGGGGGCGGGTACCCTCCCCCGTCAAAGCGAAGTTGGCTCAGAACACCGTCAATGCACGTGTTAAAGCACGTACTGCTCTTGTGCTGGGAAAATAGCACTCGATGGGCTCCATGGACAGTCCGATCCGGATGACGTTTTGACCCTGGAAACTAAGCCCACGATAGTCCAAGCCTTTGCCAAGTCGGAGGGCGCCGCAATTCCTTTTGCAATAATTTCCTCGTCCTCCACCATAACAAGTGAACGCACCTGTTCGGTTGGTTGCTTCATTTCTTTACTCACCCGAATGGAGGTCAGAGTCGAACAAACAAGCAATCGATTCTGACAAAGTTCTAAATAATTCCACCAGCTATGTTTCGTTAAAACGTTTTCAGAAACATGCCGTTCTAATAATTCCACCAGCTATGTTTCGTTACAACGTTTTCAAGAAACATGCCGAACTTTTTTCTCTCAATTAATTTCGTGTTAACTGCAATGTCGCCATTCGCGGCACTTCTTGCTCCATGTTTCAGTTACATGTACGTACAGGTTTATAGCTATTTTTAATTTTTACCTTCAAACTATTCCGAGAGGCACCACCTGCCACTCGGTGAGGCGATGCCAGGCTTGTAATATAAGCATAGTTTTTGCTGCAGTATGCATACCTGGCAGAATGATGCATAATCATGCATGACCTCAGCTCACGACCCTGATGCTCGCTCTCACCCATCCTGCCATCTCGTGTGCCACGATGTGGTTGCTGGTCTCGTGCTGAGGAAATGACCAAGTGCTGATCCCAATCAAGCTCAAATATTGCCAGGGCTCGAGAAGATACGGTCGATAAACATCGGGCTGAGTCTGGCATAGACATATATCAAATACACATATTGCAGTGCCAGATGATGAATGGACTGCAAGATGGGAGAGACGCGTCACATATCCGCCCTTGCAGTTGCGACAAAAAAAAACGCAGGAGCAGCAAATAAGATCAGACACGAACGGAAAAGGCATACGCTCGACAAGGAGAAGTAATTGATCTACCGGGAAAGTCACTCCACTGGCTAAATGGAGCCTCTTTTTTGCCGGGTGACCGATTGCATAAAGTACGGTCCATAAACGTTTACGCAAACAGGCCAGTCAGAGCAAGCATGTCACCTCGACGGCAATCACGCCACCAGGGCTGCAGGCCGTACTGAACCAACGCAGCGGCTTAGTTTTAGCGAACCATTCTGCATAAGCAAGGGCACATGAAGCATCTGGGAAATCATTACGCCGGGTAATTGTGGGGTTTCCGCAGCGCTTGCCAATCGCCGGTTGATTGGCCGTGCCAACTGCTCGATAGAGCCAGGGGTGATAGGCCTCGGCGCGAGCTCGCCGGCAGCGTCGACCGCTGCGGCCTTACTTTGGGTCGATGGCGTCGCCGCGTGCTGTGCGTGCCGCCGGCGACGCGGCCGTGCCCGGCGATCGATGCGTCGTTCTCGTCACAGCGCGCTCGTCAGTCCTCCACCCGTCGACTCACAGTGGCACCACTCACACACACACACCAGCTTACACTGGCGGCGGCCCGTCCGCACGGCTCACGCGTGCACGCACACTGACGCGACGGCACGGCGGCGTCGGCAGCCGGCCAGACCCGCCCCAGTGCCGGCAGCCGGCCGCCGCAGTGGCGGAGCCAGCCGCCACCTTTGACGCTCCCCCGAGGCAACCACGCACCAGAGGGCGGCAAACCTGCTGCCGCCGGTGGGGGCGGCGCGGGGACGGGCGGCCAGGTTTGAGGACCGCTGGGTTTAGAGGGATCGCCACAGATCCGCCGGGCCGGGCGGCGGAGATGTGAATGGTGGAGGGGTCGCCGGCCGCAGACACACATACACAGCGGACAGCACGCGCACACGCGCGGTCAGGTGCTGAGCAGCTGTCTGTCCCAGATCGATGAGAAATGCTAGTCTGAAGTGGGCACTCACCTTAACTTCAACGTTCCCGAATAGGACTTTGAGGCTATTTGAATCCAATATCTATTTTAGTTTGGAAATATGACGAGTAAACAGGTGTAGTGGATATATTTTGTCAGCAGGGAACACAGCGTGCCTCAAAACGTCTAACTATTCTGAAGTCTCACCACAAACAAAACTGAGGCTTGATCCTACTGAAGGGATTTCACCGTGTCTCTAATATTCTCTTTGTGCCTACGTGTATAAAAGCGTGTATTAGGCGTATCCGTATACAGTTCACATCCTGAAATGGGCTCAGCATCGTTTCTGCCCCGGCCCAGACGGGCCGATACCCGCTGTATCAGCGTCACTCCGGCGCGGCTGTGAACCCTGGCGGAGCGGCGCCACGGCCACATGTTCAGCACGCGCTCGCAGCGCGGGCGGCAGCACCCACAGGTCAGAAACGGACCACTTTCTGCGGACCGACAGCCAGGGTAGATGGTCACTAGCAACTCTGTTCTACAAAAAAGACCATCTTCGTTGATCAAGCGTGCCTCCAGGCTACAAGTCAATTAAGTGAAAACCAACAGTAAAAAGTGAAGATAATCGGTGCACTCAGCCAGGCCAGCAGCCCTTCAGTCCCAGGCAGTCTCCTCCAACGGCAATATTCTCGCTCGGTTGCCTGCCATCGATTTCACTCCCTCGGCAGCGGCCGATCGCCTCCCAGCTGTCGGCGAGGTGGCCGGTGCGGGCCGGCCGGCTGTCCGGCCGCCCTATCTCGTCTGCACATCTCCGGCCGCCTTTGTCCGGGGTCAGGTGGCCAGGGTCGGCCAGCGGCAGGGGCACCGGCGCCGGCCACCCGCGGCGGCGCCCCGGACAGGACGGCGGCGGACACAGGGCACTGAACAGGCTGAGGACACAAGGACACGGAACACAGCTGTGGACACAAGGACACGGAACACAGCTGTGGACACAAGGACACGGAACACAGCTGCAGACACAAGGCACTGGCACCGGGACACGGAACATAGTAGCGGACATAGGGACACGGAACACAGCTGCGGACATAGGGACACGGAACACAGCTGCGGACACAAGGACACGGAACACAGCTGTGGACACAAGGACACGGAACACAGCTGCGGACACAGCACACTGGCGCCAGGGCCCGGAACACAGCTGCGGACACAAGGACACTGGCCCCAGGGCACGGAGCACAGCTGTGGCACAACACACTGGTGCCGAGGCACTGAACACAGCTGTGGACACAAGGACACGGAACACAGCTGCGGAAAGGGGACATAAAGTCCAGCTTCGGACAAATAATACGGGTGAAGGACGAGGAAGAGAGCCTGATGACACCTGATCACATACAGGGGCACTGAACACCGCTACGGATAACAGATGAGGCAAAAACAGCAATGGACGTAAGAGACGACGACATACGTAACACAGCAGCGAACAAAGGACATGGAACACAGATGATGACGTATAGCACGAAACACAGCTACAGACACAGAACATCGAACACAGCTGTAAGCACAAGTCACAATATACAGGACAGGGAACACAGACTGAGGACATATAACACAAAATACAGCTACATACACAGGACACAGAACACAGCTGAGGACATATAACACAAAATACAGCTACATACACAGGACACAGAACACAGCTGTGGACACAAATCACAATATACATGACGCGGAACACAGCTGAGGACATATAACACAAAAAAAAAACAAAAAAAAAAAAAAAAAAAAAAAACTGGGGAAAAAAAAAAAAAAAAAAAAAAAAAAAAAAAAAAAAGAACAAGATGCAGACACAGCACATGAAACCAGAGAACAGCTCCGGGCGTAGGAGACGGTGAACACACAGGACACAGTTGCGGATACGGAACATGGGCGGCAGGTGTGAGCTTTAGAGAGGACGACACACAGGAAGCAGCCGAGGTCACAAAACAATGAACACAGTTGGGGACACAGGACACGGACAGCAGCTGCGGAGACAGAAGACGGAGACAGAAGTGAATGCACAGGAGACACTGGCGGACAGGAAACAGTTGCGAACGCCGACCATGGCTGATACGCGGGACAATGAAGGCAAGAGAAGACAGAGGAGACGGCGGCGGACAAGACAGAGAAATCAGCGCGAGGCAGGGTGCAGCAGTGAACAAAGGGCAATGAGCACAGTCGTGGACGGAGTGACAGTAGCGGACGACTAAAACAGTGCCAGCCACGAGACGGACAGCGCAGACCGAACGTTCGACAGCGTTAGGCGGCTGTCAGATGGCGTGATTGATACACCCACAGTAGCGATACAGACGCTGCACGTATTTGGTCGGCGGTTCAGGTGTTGACTGCGGTGGACTTTGCGCGAGCAGCACAAACGGGATCAGCCGAGTCGGCCTCCGCCGCCGGCAGTGGACACAGCTGTGTCACACGGCCGACTCGGGTCACACGGCCGATTTCGGGTCACACGGATCGGCAGTTTTCGGGGACAAAGAGGAGTCCTAGTTCTGACAGGGCGCCTTTTGTATTTTGACACCAATTTACTTGCTTTTGGGATACTATATCTACACAGCAGCGCCACGCCTCCAACTTCCTAGACGCCTGATATTACATATAATATCGTATCTTAATTTTTCATTTGACAACTCAGCGTGGGTTTCGCTTCCCCCAAAATGAGTTTTTGGGAAGAGATTCACATCGTTGCAATCGAGTCTCCTTCAATCTTAATTTTTCATTTGACAACTCAGCGTGGGTCTCGCTTCCCCCAAAAATGAGAGTTTTTGGGAAGAGATCCACATCGTTGCAATCGAGTCTCCTTCAGAGGGGCGCCAGTCTTTCTAATCTTGGAGGGGAGGGGCCGGCCGCCCTCTCGCGCCATCCCCAGGTTCTATCCCTACTTAATATCGAATAAATGTTTTCGTAATGCCCTATCCGGGAAAACACGCATTGCATCCCTAAAATATTTAAACAAAACGCACCACCCAAAACTGCATAAGGAAAAGCACGGCCCGAAAAATAGAAGGGGAAAACCTCTTCCAATTACTATCTGACAGCACTAATTCAGGCCTGAAAGGACAAAGAACCACTCACATTGCAAACAGTCATATGATTGAGCGGAATCAGCATTCAAACGCCGCGCGTGCTGTTCGGTCGAGAATTCAGGTGGGTGCTGTTCGGTCCAGAATTCAGGTGGGTGCTGTTCCGTCGAGTATTCAGGTGGGTGCTGTTGGGTCGAGTATTCAGGTGGGTGTTGCTCGGTCGAGTATTCAAGTATGAGCTGTTCGGTCGAGTATCCCGGTGGGTGCTGTTGGGTCGAGTATTTGGGTGTTGCTCGGTCAGTATTCAAGTTGAGCTGTTCGGTCGAGTATCCCGGTGGGTGCTGTTCGGTCGAGTATTCAGGTGGGTGCTGTTCGGTCGAGTGTTCAGGTGAGTGTTGTTCGGTCTAGTATTCAGGTGGGTGCTGTCGGGTCGAGTATTCAGGTGGGTGCTGTTCGGTCGAGTATTCAGGTGGGTGCTATTTGGTCGAGTATTCAGGTGTGTGTTGTTCGGTCGAGTGTTCAGGTGAGTGTTGCTCGGTCGAGTATTCAAGTATGAGCTGTTCGGTCGAGTATTCAAGTATGAGCTGTTCGGTCGAGTATTCAGGTGGGTGCTGTTCGGTCGAGTATTCAGGTGGGTGCTGTTCGGTCGAGTATTTAGGTGAATACTGTTCGGTCGAGTATTCAGGTGGGTGCTGTTCGGTCGAGTATTCAGGTGGGTGCTGTTCGGTCGAGTATTCAGGTGGGTGCTGTTCGGTCGAGTATTCAGGTGTGTGTTGTTCGGTCGAGTATTCAGGTGGGTGCTGTTCGGTCGAGTTTTTCAGGTGGGTGCTGTTCGGTCGAGTATTTAGGTGAATAAAGTTCGGTCGAGTATTCAGGTGGGTGCTGTTCGGTCGAGTTTTCAGGTGGGTGCTGTTCGGTCGAGTATTTAGGTGAGTACTGTTCGGTCGAGAGCTCAGGGGAGTGTCCATCGTTTTACTGACGGCAGCCACCCTGCGGCGGTTAATGCTCCAGCGGGGAGCATCAGCTGAACCTTCCCTGCGTGGAGCCGTGAACTGGCCGGAACGTCCGACTCAGCGCCGGGTCACGTGGGCTGAGCTGGGCCGCAGGCCTCTGTGCTGGCGTTCTTACCGCCCCCGCTCATTTTCCCACACCGCGGCACGGCCATGTTGCTGCCCCGGGGGCTCAACGGACATGCCACCAAAGCCGTTCCATTTCGCCCAGAAATGAACCGCGGGCGGCTGACTGTCTCACAGAGCTGATCTACCCAATACCTTGGATTCCATTCATTTACGTGTGTTCGACCGTAGCTGACTCTAACAGGCGAGTGGGCTCTTCCCAGAAATTGTGTAGCAGCAGCGCTACAATTGATATGGAAGCCGGCAGCAGCAGCGCATCTCGCGAGTTCAGCCGGCCTCCGCCGTCCGTCACCTTTGCAAGCGCGTCACACCGCCGCCCGGGTCGGAGCAGAACACGCGTCGCCGGCGACGCCACGTGACGACACGGCGGCGGCGGCGACCGGCGACCCTGAGCCTGCCCAGTAACGGGTTTTGCGCGGCGCGGCGCTGCCGGGCAGCCACAGCTGAGCGTGTGCGACGGCGCGCCGGCACTGTATGCTGAGTACTGAGCAGTCGCCGCAGCCGCAGCCGCCGCCGTGGATGGCGTCTGGGGGTTCTCCTGTTGAGTCCCGTGTCCCGGTGCCAGGACCTGATACTGATGTCAGCCGGGATTCAGCCGGGATCAGCTAGTGTCTTGGCCGGGATCAGCCGGGATCAGCTGGTGACTAGGCCGGGACCGCAAAATATAGGACGACCCTGGTTTATGAGTTAACCTTATTCGTTTAGCAATAATTACGCCTTAATGCGCATGGCCAAAGCTGAAAAAGACACACAAGTAGAGCTAAAAGTAAATGCGAATTCAATTATCAAAATGACGCTATTGTTTACATCTGTCCAAAAACGAGAAAGGGTTCTTTCCTGTCGATCACCGAGCGGGCGTTTCAGTTCCAAATGACAAGTGAAGTTTCAGTTCCAAAATGACAAGTGGCGTTTGGCTTAAACTTGATTAGATAGATGACGACTATTTTTTAACATAAGCGCGACGGAATCACAGAGTAATTCCAGCAGCGATAAATAATTGCCTTAAAGCAAATTATAATGGAACAAAGTGGCGGATACAAGGAAGGATAGAGGAGCTCAAGCCCCTTCCCCCAAAAAAATTAGAGTGCCTATAGAAAATGCATGGTCAGAGGCTGATCCCATGCAATAACAGGGAAGGCTCGAGCCCCCTCCCCAAACCACCCCAAATGAAGTGCTGGATCCGCCACTGATGGAACACTAGAAAAAATCGACAGGAAAATGATTAAATATGAATTAATTCAGTTTTCCCTTTCACAAGTTCAAAATCAACTCATAATTTTATTTAATTGCCATCAACTACAGCATAAATACGAAAACGTGTTGCGCCTAGTTAATAAGAATTACATTAGTTTTCTATTTTGACCTTCCGAATAAACTAATTATTCGGATTGATCGTCAACGATCAAGCCAAAGGACTCATCCGAAAAATAAGCCTCTTTATCAAAGGCCACACACATTCCCGCCAAAAATATTTCATTTTTCAAGCGCTGAAAATTTCCAAAATCTTTATCTAGATGGTGCTGCATGGCCTCGGGGAACAGTAAGCCTCAGATGGTAGCATTCTTGAAGCGAAATGATGCAGCTGCCTGATGGTGCCAATCTAATTTCTTTACAACAGTTACTCCAAGAGATTTAAGCTCACCGAAAAGGTTAGAACGGCCGGGCCGGGCCGAGCCGTATGTAGTTAATTGTTGTGGTTCAACCAGGCACCAACCGCCGAGGTTATTCGGCGTCGTCAACTCTCTCCCTGTTGGGATGGATCTGCGGGATCACATCAACTTATTCCGAGGCTCCGGCGTTACTTAAACCCAGGACCGGTGGCTTAGGATATTTTTCAAACTATCAAATAACCCACCTATTCCCCGTGTCGTATGTAAGTATTTGTATTAAGTTAAAGGTAGACCTCGCGGACGCTTCTAGTCCGCTCGGTCATTTTCCATTTCTCTCTACTGCATGACTCCTCTAAATCAACCACAGTCTCTCTCCGTCCTTTCAGCCCAATTATTGGACGGTTTGGCTTTCATACTAATGAAATAGTTTTACTTTTTCCGGGATTGATGCTGGGACCAAGCAATGTCCTGCCGAGACTGAGCCGGGACCGTCTGGAGTTTGCCAGTGCCGGGACGGAGCCGGAACCTGAAATTCTGGAAGAGCCTCCACTGCCGTCTACTGCCTGACGAAGGCGGCGGCGTGTACAGCTGAGGAGCTCGTGTAGAGACAACCGCAACTCACGACTGCCGCGGGCTGAAAGCCACCACCTCACCTGGTCGAGATGGAACATTCGACTGAAACAACACTGTGAATCTGACGGTCGGCCGCTTTAAACCCCGTTTGACCGTCCTGCCTTCCAAAACCGGTGGGGTTTGGTAGGTTGGTAGGTCCATTCGAACAGATTCGTTCGACACGGAGCATCTGACAGTTCCAGTCAACATTCAAAGGATTGCCACATTCCAGCGCGTCAGTCGGTAACTGATGGCACGCAAAGCACTTCCATTCCGGGAGAGGCTGGCGTGGCACACACCGGCGCGTCACCCCTGCTTTGCGTGACGCCCGTTTGTTTTACAGGTATGCCAGCTATGTTCGTGCAATTACCGGATATCGTATATCCATATAATTGTCGTGCATGTCTAACTGAAAGCAAGTGGGTTCGTTCGCCGCTATAACGGGGGGACACGCGGTAACTTCATGACGCTGTTGTTAAATTGATATTTTCTTCTTCTTTTGCTCTGTTTGCTTTTCAAGTTGGGCTTTGTAACTTTTATATCACGGTTGCCAGAAGTGCTGGAGCACAGAATCAGGTTTCGAAGGCCAGACGAAAAGCTGAGTAAAATGGCGGAGCTCTTAGGCTCAGTAGCATCAAAAGGAGACACTCACGAAGCTTGGTTGGTGACCTGGTCGCCGTAGGCGTAGGAACGTCTAGAACATGAGGACAGGGTATAGTATGTGTTGAAGTTATTTTATAGTCAAAACCTTGAATATTGAAGGAAGGAGGCGACCTCCCTATCTCCCAGTTCCTGCGCCGCCCTCAGATTCCTCCCCGCCAGGTGGGAGAAATGACGTTAAAGTGGTTCACAACTCGTGGGTTACGTAAGTTTATTCATTTTATTCTCTCGAACAATGCAACTTATCGGAGGCGAAGTGAATGCACGAAATTCGCACGACACCTGGACGAACGCAAGGTCCTTTTGCGAATCAAGTTCGCAAAGCAAGCTTTTCCAAGCTTAAATTTTTCCGTCTCTTCGATAGCTTCAGTTCATAGTCTCGTTTTAACACAGTCCTCGCCAGATATGACCCGTTACACATCTGGACTTAACAGCACTCCTCGGTACCCGGCGTAAGACGCGGATGAATTTACAGCGTAAGCCTCAGGCGACGGCGGTCCGGGGGTTAGTCGCCTGCGTGCTGTGCGTTACAAATGAAATACAGCGCATTCTCCTTGGCTGCAGTCGCAGCTTTCTTTCAGACCAAATCCTGACGGCCCGAAATACGCGCTCAGATTGGAAAATCGACAGACCGTCGGATGGTTGAACCATCAACTCATCCAGAGGCAATCAGTGACACACGGGCTTGGCTTAAGCCAATGAACCATTTTCGATAACAGTAAATCACAGATCTACAAGGAAAAGACTCGACGAAAGATTGGTGCGTTAAAACAACGGTCGTTGCCTCCATTAAAGGGAACGTGGTACCATTTCAATGGGAATTGAACTGAGATAGCTAGGAGATAAGGCAAGCTGTAAACCCTTTTCACCATTAGCGGAATATTTCCTTGGGTTATTTATTTCACATCACCAGGTCGCTCCAAAATACTGATGAGGCTATTGTTGAGCTGGAGCCAGGGACGTTGCCACGGAGGGTCTACTGGGACGTGATAGGGACCACTGGCCACGTCAGTCAGTGAAGACAAATCCGCTGCAGTGCTTACAAACCAACGAGGGATGCTGAAGACAAAAACACTGAGGCTCATTGACAGCGCGAATCTGCCGAGTGAACGCAAGATTTGCTTTTAAAAGAATATTGCATTATGCATGGGAGATACGTTTGGTTGTTTGTCTGTCTGTTTGTTTGTTTATTTGTTTGTTATTTGGGTTTAAGGGCGCGCCAACCAGTGCGGTTAAATAGCGCCTATTTCAGCTTCGGCTACGCTAATAGTTGAATTGGATATCAGTCACAGTAGGGCTGACTTGCTAGTCTAATCAGCTAGGTGACATAGTAAGAATATCAACATGGGTTTGTCTGTTTTTTTCCGTTGGTCCGCCAGTGGGAGATGGAGTACTGAAGTGACGGTCTGACTTTTTATCCTCCAGCAATGGCTTAATTATCACCATTTTACATCAGCCATCATCATCATCTATTTTACAAATCAGTAGCAAGGCAATACAGCAGAGGATCGCAGGTAATAAAATCAAGAATCAAAACACAGTCTATGATCCAGCGCCCGAGAGGGACCTGACGGAATAAAAACAGATAAACGCTTGAAACAATAAATACGAAATATCCACAGATCTCCTTAAGCTTTTCCTCAGAAAAAAGCATGTTGAGCCGCTCATTCATTCATCCGTTCAAGGCGAAGTTGGCGGGCGACAGAGGAGAGAGACAGCGAAGTTAGCGGTGCCCAGCCCCGGCTCCAGGCCGGTCCGTCGGCGCTACACGCGGCTCCCCCGCCGAACGTCGGACGCGCTACGCTGATCGATCGCCGCCAGGAGGTGGCCCCAGCGTCGTTTTTGTCCCCATCGACAACTGCGGCGCAGAGGCGCACCCAGCGCAGCGGCGCGGCGGGGCGGGTACCCAAAACTCAGCCCAACAGGCCGGTCGCTTGCGGTGTGAACGTGTTACTTCGCGCATAGTGAAGCGCAGAATTGAAAAAGACGCCCAAGAGAATAAATCGTCACTCGCCAGTCGCCGTTTCCGGCATGTATTGAGCATATACCTACACAACCACAAGATGTTGGCGCCATCTGCGGGGTTCTGTGAGAGTCGCACGCTCCAGTGGCTTGTAAATCGCCTCACCAAGCCTGGACCCTACACAGGCGGTGCACAAGCTCTCCTGACGAGTGGCTCACCCTCCAGCAATCTCAAGCACTTAACGTATGACCTTTGATAAGGCGGGTATATGCAGTAAAAACTGTGACTCCACATATTACCTGAGCCCAATTGGTTACATCATCAGAACTTCCCTGATAATCATCCAATTACTAGTCATCAAAACATTAATTAAACGTCTGTTGACATCGGCGGCAGAGTGCATCCGGTGACCGGATGTAGATTTCAGGATTCGTCAGCTGCCGAGGCAGCTTGGCTCACGCTGCCTCTTTAAACCATCAGCGTGAGAACGCACCGGGGTCGCCTCAAAAGCCGGCTCGTTGAGCACGGCGGTCCGCACTAACTTTTCCATCCGTTTCCGCTGTACCTAGAGAAGGGACCGGGCCAAACTTTTAAGCCCGGAAAATAAAGAATGCCTTCATAAGCAAAGCGTCAGCTGCCGAGAAATAAATCTTACGGGAAAACTTCTGAGATCTGTGGGTCTTGTTTTATGACATGACTCACAAATCACAGAATTAAGTCGTTAAATCTGAGATGATAATATATAAATTATTGGTTTAATCGTATGACATATCATTCGATTTCGTTGTCAAAAGAACATTGCCCTGGAAGTTCTGAAGGGGAATTCCGGTAAAGCGCAGGAGACTCCAGGCTTAGACCTGACCACAACTCGTCCACCCCCTATCAGGGAGACAGCAGTACAGCGGGCCTAGGAGGTGGACACCTGGCAGAGGAGTGCGGAAGAGTAAATAACAGTAAAGGCGACACTGGGCACTGGGACAGTCTGAAGCAGAAGACATACTGATGAACGGGTAGGTGAGCGTGTAATTTAGAGCAAGGGCTGGACTATCGCTCATAATCCAACGGTCTCCCTCTCTCTCACTCTCACTCTCTCACTCTCTCACTCTCTCACTCTCTCTCTCTCTCACTCTCTCACTCTCTCACTCTCTCACTCTCTCACTCTCTCACTCACTCACTCACTCACTCACTCACTCACTCTCTCACTCACTCACTCTCTCTCTCTCTCTCTCTCTCTCTCTCTCTCTCTCTCTCTCTCTCTCTCTCTCTCTCTCTCTCTCTCTCTCTCTCTCTCTCTCTCTCTCTCTCTCTCTCTCTCTCTCTCTCTCTCTCTCTCTCTCTCTCTCTCTCTCTCTCTCTCTCTCTCTCTCTCTCTCTCTCTTTCTCCCTGAATTGCGATGCAGCATAATCCAGAGGACAAGTTCCGCTGGCGTCTTAATTTCTCCAGCTTTCTCTGACGTCTCGCGGCGTTTCGTCCCACATCGTATCGTACATCAATTCCGCACCACCAGAAGTTGCGTGAACGCACCTCCCGGTAACGAAGGAGAGTTCGGCGACCAATTAGGGCGCGGCTACCTGTCGCACGCTAGGTCGGATGACGAGCGAGCCGGCGACTCCCGCCCTGCGCACCTAATTGGTGCACCATTGTCGAGGCAGTCGGAGATCATTACACGCTACACGACCAGAGAGAATGGGAGCCATACACATCACCGAGGCACTACCAGCTGAGCGGAGGTTAGGTAGGCAGCGCGCCCGACTGACCTCGTGCACTTCAGTGCGAAATGATGGCAGCCCGCGTCTCAGTACCGGCGCTGTACATGTACAATGACAATGTCAGAGCTGATTTGTCGGTGACAGGGGAACAATGTGACACTAGTGACAGTCCATGGCCGTCCCTGGAAGACCCTCAGCGGAGCGGAGCGGACCACGCTCGGCTCCTAGTTACGTGGCTAATCATCCAGAACAGGGCCGGGTTGCTCAAGGGGCCGGGTTACCCGACCGACGCCGCCCAACACGTCCCCGCACTCCACAATCCACAGTGGCAGCGACCGCCGTCCCCAACAAGGACACCCTCCCGCCAACGCCGAAACCGTCTCTGCGGCGCCGACGCCGACATTCGTCACAGCCTACAAAACACTACTTGTGGCCCCCAATAAAACGCGATTGGGGGTGGGCCGGGCTGGTATCTGGGCTTCGATCGGCCTGGCACAGCCAGTCCAGCTGCCGAGCGGACCGCTATTGACATTCGTCACACGCGCAGAGCCGCTGAGGCCCCCTCTCCCCCAGTCGGGGTGCAGATAGGACCCGATTGTCCACGGCTTCCCACTGTACAAAAACACGGCCCGGCCAGAAAATGCCCGACCTGAGACGCTGGGACGATTGCAGATTCTCTCGACCGACGGGAGACGACAAAATGGGAAACATCTATGGTATATGGAGCGAATTTGTGTCGACGGAAAGCCGCCAAATTTAGCGATACATTATTCTCCTCTTATGTGTTCCCGCAACACAGGTTGCTCGAAAGTTCAAAGCATTCGAAATAATATACCCGATCACCGATAGAAAAGTTCGAGAGTACATGAAAGCGAGATCACAATAAACTCGTTATTGCTGGAAATTCCGAGGTCCCATCTCACAACTTTCCTCGTCAGGCACAATAACGGCAGTGTCTTCTGCGGGAAGATACCGCGCGCAATTCTGCTGACAAGAGTGCCCGTCTTGGGATCCGTGATAGCGCACGGCGCTTATAAGCCGAGGCTCTGTGAGGCTGCTCGGATGTCGGCGTATCGCTTTTCCATAGTGCCTAGGAAGCAAGTTCCGCGTGCTTCACATCTGATACGCTATGCATTACGGTTGTCAGGGGAATTCCTCTAGATAAGACTGTAATTATTCTCAGCTTTCTGCCGAGCGTTCGTCCTTGGCAGTAGCGGCGGCGCAGCGTCAGGTTTTCAGGGGGGAGGAGGGGCTGTTCAACCCATTTCTTTCCAGTCAACTCTATATGGATAGTGTTACAAGTTCTCACGAGAGGGGGGACAGTTTGCGAGGGTGAACAGACCCCCCCCTGGTGGCGCTGCCCAAGCTTGACAGGGCACGGAGATCTCCATACAACCTAGACCAGCTAGCTGTATCTGTGGGTGAATGGTTCGATGTATAGAGAAATAAACATTGTTTTTAACTAATAATGTAGGTGTGTCCATTTGGACGCCGAGCTAGGAGTAACTACCAAGCTGGGGCAAGTCAGCTTCCGGACAAAAATGACAGTAACTAGAATTAGAAAGAAACTTGGCATAGATGAGAAACGCTGGGTAAGAGAAGCCGTTTCACACGTGGCGGATCCCAGTTCGATTCCCGGCACATACCATTGTCTCTGGGTGGTAATTTACGCCATCATGAATGGCGACAGTCCAGATGAAAAGCTGCACAAACTCTAATGACTGTGCAAGCCTCGTTCGGGCCACAACAGTCAAAAATGCACACAGACACATCCCGTTTTCAGCAGATACCATCTCCCGTGGTCGGAAATGTATTTGTGGCCACGGTTGCAGGGCTCACCATTGCTAGTCCAGCTGCCGAAATGAACCTCACGAACCCCGCGCCTCCACGCCAGCAGATGGCCAACGAAAGAATGAGGCAGAAGGAGGCACGGAGGCTTGCGGCCAAGGTCGGCCTCATCAGAAAAAGATCTTCGCTGATCAAGATCAACAGCACGAGGTTTGTCGGATAACACATACCACACGAGTGAGAACCACTCGGAAGCAAGAGAGGACGTGCCTCCTAACAAGGAAGTCTGACACTGAACTTATCATACACAAAACCAAGGGTGCAGGAAATCTATGGAAATGGAGACATGCGTTTGAAATGCATCCTCGTTCTCAAAATTCTGCGTCAATAGCACCACATAAACTCTCGTAGTTAAACAAAGGTGGCTGAATGATCGTACCCACAAGTCACTCACGTCCCACTGTAAATAGCTATCAGCCACGCCGCGGCTCCTCAGTGCAGTGACGGCTCCAAAGGGAAGGAGAATATCCGGGTCATGGCACCCCCAAACTGCTTAGTCTTCCTCCAATCGTCTTTCAAACCTTGATTTTTAGTTTTGCCGTGTCCTCCTCTCCCTCCCATCGCGTAGCAACGCCCCCGACGCAATGTTAGAGTCAGGGAAGTTGCACTAGCCCAGCTGACTCACTCTCAACACCAGCCTGGCTGACTCCCTCTCAACACCAGCCCAGCTGACTCCCTCTCAACACCAGCCCAGCTGACTCCCTCTCAACACCAGCCCAGCTGACTCCTCTCAACACCAGCCCGGCTGATTCCCTCTCAAAACCAGCCTGGCTGACTCCCTCACAACACTAGCCCAGCTGACTCCCTCTCTTCACTAGCCCAGCTGACTCCCTCTCAAGACCAGCCCAACTTATTTCCTCACGACACCAGTCTTCCGAAGTCTGATTTCCGCACTGCATTAATGCATGTAACATGTGCAGGCCACCAGCCCAGCTGACACTGGCACGTGGCCGGGGCGGCAGCTGGTGCTTCCGGGGCGGCAGGTCGGGCGGCTGGTCCGCCAGCACGTGCCTGGGTGGCCGGCAGCTGCCGCCGCTCCAGTCAGCGGTCACGAGCGGCAGCTCCGCCCGCGGCGGTGCCAGCCACCTCCGACACCGACACAAAGACCGCCGCCACCGCCGCCGGTGGACACCTGGTGCCCCTGGAGATGGCGGCAGCGGGGCCGCGGGGTGGCGCGGCCTCCACCTGGTCCTCAGATGACCTCCGCCACCGGCGGCCGCCCCTGCCAGAGGCCGGTACCGGGTGTACTTTGGTAATCGACCCCGATCCAATCCAGCCTCAAAACCAGTGCAAAATCAACCCCTCCGAATTCAACAAGAGATAATTCATGCCCGAGCTTTTTTACAACGGACTTTTATACTAGGAAAGGAGGAACCGAGCGCATAAACAACAACGGAGACACCTCGAGTTTGTCCAGTCTCACCGGGCAAGCTTTAGTTCGCATTTGAGGCACTGTTCGTCTCGTCCCAGCCAGAACAATATCAGGCCCTCCTGAACCATTTAATGCCCATATCGACGTGAGCCCTGGTTAATGACCCCAAACAAGAGACCCCAAACAACTGACGCTCTGAGCTTTTCCCAGTCCAGTTCACAATGACGAGGGAGACCCAAGCCCCCTTCCCCTCGAAATGATGTCCTGGATCTGCCACTGTTGGGACACATAAAATAATACAGAAAATAATGAGTTGGGCTTCACTTATCGGATTAAATGTAAGACACGGCTGGGCGGGGATGGACATAGTGCAAAGAAAATACTGAATGCAAATCATATCATCACTGAATGATGATTTTCTGGCTCCCTGTTAAACGCGAAGAAATTCGTTGCGCGGTCTCATTAACTGTATGAATTACATTGACATACCACTGTCCTGGGTTTGTACTTAGCAATAGCACGATTGGTCCGGGTAGAAATAAAGGCATTACAAGAGACTAACTGGCTGGTTCCACTCCACACGATAAAGGCGTCATTAGGTACCGAGACGCAATGAATGTTTCAGCACAGTCGTAAATCTTATGGTAAACATCTAACTCTGCATGCCCTGCATACGAGAAGCGCATCGCTCAGCACCAGTTCGGGAGCGGCTTCAGGGCAACAGGCTCTGCATCCGCGCGGGCAAAACAATGTAAGCCAAGGTGCAGAAACCAAAAAGGCGAATTTACGATAACACAGGGCAAGACAATGTTCCACAATGGTTCGAACCGTACGGTAAGATCATGCCTCCCTGTGCAGACACTGGATCGGGTCTTCAGACTCCAACCTCGCGGTCACACAGCTCTCTGACGCCATCCGCAGTCGCTGCGGAGGTACCTTCTCGACATAAGGCCCTCCTCCCGCCACAGACTCGACATAAGGCGCATAACACATCTGTACCGCACCCTCATATTGCCTCGAATGTTGTACGGGATCGAGATCCTGAGCCCGCTCAAGACATAGATTGAGAGAGGACAAATATAGCAATAGGCTTATAATATTGGTAGAGGTTAGACAGTAACGTTGAACCATAATGTTACAAATTTGCATGATTAATAATTACACTGTTCTGGAATAAATGCGAAATTCCCGTTCGGTGTGCGTAATTAGATCATTTTCCCCTATTATAGGATATTTCTTGAAACATCACCCATGTTTTACCAGCTGATTTCAATAGAAGAGCTCAATTCCAGGAAATACATCTTTGCAAACTGAAAAGCAGCCTTCAGTGAAAATAAAAGCCATCCATACGATACCTGCGTTCCTGGTCAACGCCTGATGACCGCTCACCGCAGGATAATATTCCGATAATTTCAGCATGTAAACAATACAAAGACTATAGAATAAAAACATTCCAAGAAAAGTACTTTCCAGTCGTGCGTTTCCGTGAATTGATAACCTACTTTTGAAGGGGGCCAACAGCATCAATACCAACTATATCAGCGGTGTAATCGATCATGACGGGGCCTGTCCTCCAAGAGCTCAGAGTATGTCATGGCCCAGAAACTTCGCATCCAATCCAAGCAGCGTGCAAAGTCTGCCCCGGACGTCCGGGTCAATCCGCTCCCACAGCATTATTGTCTGTTCAATCCCAATCCATATCCGAAATATCACTAAATCAAACGAAATGGTAATCAAAGTCCACATCCGTATCCTAAACGATGCGAACTCTGTAAGCAATCCAATTCAACGCGTCAGAACGGTTCGGGATCCATTACGATGTCCAATCCATGATAAACTCTAATCGAGATGCACCTTTTGCCGCCCAGCGACCAGGCCGCCGACCCTGGCGCCGACCGGGGCAGTGGCGACCCACCACGCCGTCCACAAACGTCTCCCCGTCTCACCAGACCGCAATTATCCGGCCGCTTCTGCCTGATTAAAGCTCTGAGAGGCCACCAAAGCCACGGCGCCGTCGAACCGGCGAGCGCCGTGTGCCGACGACGGGCGCCGAGTCCCCGACACAGAGGGATAACTCGGGAGGGAGGAGCCTTCACGGAGCCTGTCTCTGAGACGGGCGTGCCGCGTCTCTCCGGTCCACGAGTGGCTCCTCGACATCATAATCTCCTCTTGGAAGCGAGGGGGTGAGAGCAGCTCGTATTAGGAGAGTGGCCGATTTGAAACGAATCAACAAAAGATCGGGACACATTTCAATGAAAGTGTTCAGTGACAAAGTAAATACGAGGTCAACAGCCACTGATGAATCTTCACAATCATCCCACAGGTCGTCGTGTGGCGAATGGTGACACCAGATAGTTGAAAACACGCGTCGGCGAGCAATGCCCTGGCGTCACACGCTCCCAGCAGTACGTTACCGTCGGTGTTCACCGCGCACCGCCCATGGAGGCCGTGATCTCAAAAGCCCTCCACAGTTCGCATGCAGCACAGCAGCTCACCTGAAACACAGGAGAAGTGACGTCAGCGAAACACAGCCTGCGTCCGACACAGTCCAGGCTCATTTTCCTGGTATGCTCATACAAAACTACATATGGGATACTTTCGCTTCAATATCCATCAGAACAGCGATTTTTATAGTTTCTGGTGATTGTCAAATTGTGCTAACATTCTCACGAATGAGAAATCTGCGACACTCCGAATTCTAGAAACATTATTTTGCAAAGCACAGAGCATGTTGCACTTCTTAAGAAGCATAAGCCCACACAAGCTGGACACATCAACCAAGTCCTGCCATCCGAACACATTTGTGTTTACACGCGCCCCGCTGGGGTCCCTGACATGACGCGCCCCGCTGGGAGGGGGCGTTTTTCGCCCCCTCCGTATCTCATTCCCCACCAAAGCTAAAGGAAAATTACGCGCGGCGTTCAAAAGCTCTTGACAAGACAAAGAGATTTTATACGTAGAGTTTTTATGTCAGGTCAATATTGAGGTCAGCATAGGTCAAAGAAGGTTCCATAGGCTTACAACAGAGCAGTGTACGTTTCTCTCTCTAGATCTGCCCTCAGGGGAGCTAGAGCAAATATTTATGCATCATTGAATTCCTCTCATTGCAACGAATAGAATGATGTATAATATGACCTTGCTAGGTCATATAGTGAAAATGAACTAACCTCGAGCTAGGTCAGGGTCACAGAGTGACCTGGTATGGTCATGTTGCATATCAATCGACTCCCCGTGACAATATAAGCACAATGCAAGCAAAATGGGAGCTTTATCTCAATTCAGTGAGGCGTTATTGGCAAAACGATCACTCTACGCTCTCGTGAACTAACATGACCTTTGAGAGGTCAGATGCTCAAAAACTTAATTTTATGGTCAAGATCGTGGTAAGAATGGACGGTTTGAGGATTTTCAGCTTTCTCTATCCAGTATTTACTGAAAACGAGCCCATTCTATTTTTCACCATAGACTTATAATGGAGTGACCAAAAAATTGACCCCACCTTAGGTCAAAAATATCAAAATTCCGACATAGCAGATTTGTAGACCGTAATGACCTTATCATATTGTGGAAGTTTTAAACTGGTCGGTTCGCTGATGTTCCCTAGTCAGCGCTTCAAAATCGTAATTTTAGGTTTTGAGGTCGGGTCACTTGACCTTGAATAGCCCCTTGACCTGACAGTACCTTAACTCAAAAATTTGTTCAGATGTGTAAAATTGACCAGGAATAAGGTACTGTAAGTTTCGTCGTTCTGCGTCTCTTCGTTTTTGCGTTATCTGGGGAAAACCAGGAGGGGGCGAATTTGGCCCCCGGCGGGGCGCGTGTTAACCGGTAGCGGATGCAAGGGGGCTAGGGGTCAAGCCCCTCCCCCCAAATGTAGGAGTACCTATAGTTAATACATCGGCGGAGGCTGATCCCAGGCAATGGCGAGGGAGGCTCGAGCCTCCGAGCCTCCCCGAGGTGAATGTATATGTAGAAGCTTTGAAAGTGTTTTTGGACATCACCATGTGTCCTTGGCCCAATGTGCGCCGTCGAAACAGAGATACGACAGTGGGTCGCAGCTGCAGCCGCCTACACTGTTTACGCGAGTCAGCTGGCACCCACCCCCTCCCCCACACCCCGACCAGTCATACACCCGAGGCTCGGGCGGCCAGCTGCCCAGACGCGGGGGGCGGGGGGGTCAGCCGACATATCAGCAGCTCGCCCAGGAGTCTCTGGCAGCTTGCCAGGCGGCGCCGTGTCGGTGGCGACGGGCAGGTCAGACTCGCGGGTCCTTCGTGCCAGCAGCGCAAGTACCTGTCAATCGCGACCGCAGGAGCACCGCAATCCAGCGGCTCCCAGCGATGTTGCATGTTTCACACGAACTAAAGCGTTGCATTGACATGCATTGAGGATTTTCGAGAAAAACGTGTCTCCCCAAAAGCTTCCGACACGAGTGATATGTTATTATAAAAATAGCACAAACACCATAATTAGACCAAGGAGGGTGTTCTCTGTGTCTAGATGGGAATCGACAGCCATCGAAAAAAGCGCTGGGAGTTACAGTGAAATTTACGTAAGCACGGAAACATGCACGTGTAGAGATCGGGGGAGTGTGTTGGGAGGAGAGGAAGGGCAGGACCTCGCTAAACTTTGAGCGCGCCATTGCGTTCGCATTGCCGCGTCCGTGCGAGGCCAACATGATTCCCCTGGAGCGCAACGAGATATCCACTCATGAAACCAAGCAGGAGTCTTTGACGACAGCTTTTGAGTGGCGATGTGAACATGTTTTTTTTCAGGGAGCCGTAACGAATTAAAACGCCACGGCACGTGCATGGGGAGCAACCATATGGATGAAAATCAAGCTTGCTCGTAGCTAAAAACGAAGACGTTGGTGAGCAAGAACAGCGATTCTAGATTCCAGCATCGAACCATATTCATCACTGGAAATTCACGAACTTCATACATCGCATAGCTATTGCGTACTATCTATGCGTAGCCTCTGGTTCCAATGCAGCGGTGCCGCCGTCTGCGCTTCGCTCAGGTCCATATCTCCGGCTATTGGGCCGTCGGCCGGCCGGCGCGGCCACTGGGCGCCTGTTTATGCGGCCCGTCCGAGCACCGCGCGGCGTCTGCCGGCCCGGCGCGCCGGCGCGCCGGCCTTGACTGGCCAGTGACCTCGCCGGTGTTTTTACGCGCCACTCGCGGCAGCTCTGGCGCCGACTCTCAGTCAGCGCGGAGCGGCGCCCGCCGCGCCGAATTCACGTCGCCGAGCTGCGGCCCGGCGCGGAAGCTGCAGGAAGCGGCTGGATCGCGGCAGGTTTGGCACAATCGCGCTTCAGGAAGCGGCCGTTTCCATCACGGCGGCACAATGCGAACCTCTTTTTATTTATGGCATAATTAATGGTCGGATAATGACTGGACGGCTATCAGCACGCGCCCGTTATTAATGAATGGACGGTACTGCTAATGGGCGGAAAATGAACAAAGGATGGGTCAAGTCCCTCAGCAACAGTTTGGGCCATTATTATCAAAAGTTGGAATGTACTATATCTTATACCGACAAAACAACATTATTCAGATGATACTGTTTCTATAATGAAAAAAAAACCAAAAAGATGCCATGAAACAGCTAATGAACACCACAAGTCCACATCGAAAGAACATGAATGGAATTTATTCCCTCTTTGCCACGAAGAAACAGCACTGCCTCCTCGTCTTTATGACCTATAACCGGGCGCCGGGCGGGGGCGCTCAGTCAGACAGAGACTCCGCCGGTCCGGCCGGCCGGTTCACAGCTCTGGGCGGAAGTGGCGGCTGTCCGGCCGACTGGGCCGAGACCGCAGCCCTGTCCGGAGCTTCTCCGCCGGTGCCAGTTACTCCTGCGCCGCCGCCCGCTGGCCAGTTCACCTGCGCCGACCACCGCCGGCGGCGACGGCGGACAGAGCGCTGCAGAAACCGGCGGCGCACCACAAAGAACGACAGGTGACGGCTGAGAGTGGTTCGCGGAAGTCGACATGGGTTCTGCCTGATCGCTCTTCAGCATTCACAGAAAACTTAACTGCTTACCTACAGAGCAGTTAGACGGGGACAAGATTAACTGGGGTTGGAAAAAGTTGATAGACTCTGCAGAATCTGGCATTTCCGGAATTGATAAGGGTTCTGGCTTGCCTTTGAAATCACGACATAATCCGATAGGCCATAGAAGAGCGGCAACAATAGCAACCTCTTAATAAACAAGAACATTATACACGCCTAAGCGGTCCTCACAAGATGAGCCCAAATATTGGATATAAACCAAATGGCGAATACCGGTGTCATCTCGGCAATGTTTGGACTCTCAATATCAAGGTAAGAATGGAGGCGGATCCTCTTGGACACAGCTTCTCAAGCACAAACGTTCCAACTTTTCAGCAAACGATACCAATTACAACTAATCTCATGTTGGAACAGGTTTTGGTCTATGTGCATGTTTGGAGCCTCCAAGGCCTGGACATCGCGACTGACTAAATGCGAGATCCACGAGCCACGGATTCGCCCCACGAATCTGATTTGGCAAGCTTCATGCAGTTGCAACTGGAAGAGTTAGAGGTTGAAAAGGCTTTGGATAAAGAGGATGGAATGGAAGGGGCGACATTTATCGTTTCAACTAGTAAAAATCGCGGCACCGATCTCTGCTGGCAACAATGTCAGACCCCGTCGGGTGGCACAATATAAGTGCATCCTGCGCGACGATGCGTGCGCTCACGATCCTGGCTCCTACGGTCAGTGGACCGGGCGGCAAACCACGCGCACGCCGCCAAAAAAAAAACGTTTTCATCATGTGCGAAGACAGAGCAGTAAAGCAAAAACCCACCACCTCGGCCCCGCTGTGGGAGAGCCGACGGTGGCAGTGACGGCGGAGATCCGCGTAAGCGTCACAGCTGCTTTTTGTTCAGTCGATTTCCAAAACTGATCAGTTTCAGCGGACACCAGCGACAGGAGCAACGTCTTCCTCTGTCCCTTCCGCTTCAGACAATGCCAGTGTTCACGTCAGTACAGGCCTTCTTGCAGGCACACATTCAGAGGTGCAGTAAGTACAACATCCCACACTTACCTCACTCAACAAATCCGATCTTTTTCGGTCCTCCTGAAGCCAACACACCAGACACCTGGGAAGTCTCAATTCCGCTCAGTGATAGAAAATGAACTGTTCGAAAAGCCCTGGCAGCCCCCTTCCCTTTCATATTGCTATGACACGATTAGCCAGGATTTTAAGGAATGCGCCTTTTCGAGCAGTCCTGCCGCTCCTCTGTTAAGTACATCCCTGGCGGCGCCGCACAGGACGCTGCAGAAACCGGCGGCGCTGCAGAAACCGGCGGCGCACCTCAAAGAACGGCAGGTCCTTGGCGTTTACAGGCTGTTGGTGAATGCTCGTACTACTAGCAGTCTATGACTCTCCTAGTGTGCGTGCAAGTAACGTATTTACGATCCGGGAGCTCAAATGGTAAATTTCAGGTAGCGCTCTGGAGTACACCTCCAGTAATCAACAGGAGATTAACCGGCTCTTTGAATTTACAAATCCGCAGCTTCGCTGAAAAACGCTCAACCCGGAAACGAGCAAAGTTAATGCGTCTGCTTTTTTGCATACAAGCCATGCTGAAAAGCCAAAGGCAGATCAACGACCACGTCTTATCTGGGACATCCCTATTCTTCGAACAGTTTCTTATGGAAAACATTGTTCCCCCATTGTGTCAACAGTCACTAACAAGCACGAGTACCCAGGCGAGGGACGATCAAACATTCCGACAAAGCGCTCTTTAAAGAGTGTTCTGCAATTACTAAAAAACAGCCTTTGACCTTACGTGCAAGTTGTTAATGGTTGAGCTAAAAGCGAATTACTGGGCAAAAACTAAACAGATGAGCTACCGATAAAGTCCAAGTGAAACCATCGGTGTCCACAGTAAAATGTTTCAATGTCATCCCAATGATCACAAATACTCCCTTCAAATTACCATGCAAAAACCAAAGTTACTGGGGAGTACGCAGTCACCGAGTTCCCAGGCCAAACGGGGACTTTCCGGTAAGGACAGGGGAACACGTGCTTAACTGTTCTGCAGCTTTGTATGCCTGTTTGATAAAAGGGTTTACGAATCTCAACCTTGACGTCTGGTAGAGCAAATCGTTGCAGGATTTGTTCTGCAGCTCCGTTGAGGTAAGCCGAGTCGGATATTTACAGGAAATAACCGGATTTGGACTTGATCTAATCGATATGTCCTGTATCAGATCCAGGTGTCACAGCCGGACTCTGCAAACCCGACTGTTCCTGTAGCCCCTCATTTAGATAGCTTAGCTGTACTGGTTGCGTCATTTTTGCGTCCCCATAAAGAGCAGGTGTTGAGATATGATAAGGGGCCCGGCTCTGAAGCCGACTGGTTCACGACTCAGATAAGCGATATCTGTGAGTGGCGCCGACCACCGGGGCCCGGCACGTGACACGTCCCACTCCTGCCGCAGCCTGCTGCTGGTCACAGGACAGTGCTTCCTGCACACTCTTACACCACAACACGTCTGCTGATGGTCCCAAGGCAGTGCTTCCTGCACACTCTAACACCACAACCCGCCTACTGATGGTTAAAAGGCAGTGCTTCCGGCACACTCTAACACCACAACCCGCCTGCAGATGGTCCCAAGGCAGTGCTTCCTGCACATTCTAACACCACAACCCGCCTACTGATGGTTAAAAGGCAGTGCTTCCGGCACACTCTAACACCACAACCCGCCTGCAGATGGTCACAAGGCAGTGTGCTTGCCGCACATTCTAACACCACAACCCGCCTGCTAATGGCCACAAGGCAGCGTTTTCTGCAGACTCTTACACTACAGCCCGCCTACTGATGGTCCCAAGGCAGTGCTTACTGCACATTCTAACACCACAACCCGCCTGTTATGCTCACATGGTAGTGCCTCCTTCCATAGGCGGATCCAGGGGGGCAAGGGGGCACATGCCCCTCCCCGATCGACCCTCGGCGCCTCCTGAAATGGTTACAGCGCCTGCCTAAAAGATCGATGGCGCCCCCTTGTAATGTCGCTTCTCTCCCCCTCCCCAGAATGCAAAAATCGGCGCCCACCGATAGGATTTTGCGCCAGTCTGATAGGTTTTTCTGTGCAAAGTGGCGCCCCCCGGACCGGATGGCGCCCCCCCGCCAGTGCCCCAAAACCTGGGGTGCTGGGCGCAGAACGACACCCAGTCAAGCAGAATATTCCACTCACTTTTATATATTTTTTGCTGAATTTTCCTCTCACTTCCAACAATACTTACTACTATTTAATTTTACTCAACAATACTTACTGCAAAGGCCAGTTCCATTGCCTCCTCTACCAACGTCCACTGGAAAAAGAGAGCAGCAGAATCGATAAAAGATCGCCAGATTAACTCGGCTCTTATGCGCTTCTTCGGCTTTTCTGCAAGAAAATCTGGCGATTTATATTTTTCTAGCCAATTATACCTGGCATCCTTATATCCACCGATTTCAGTGGAACAACTGAATCGAAACTCTGGCGCAGGCAAGACGCTCAGTGCCCCCGCCCCACCGGAGAAAGTTCCAATGGGTGAACACCGCCACTAAATTCCACCACTCAAAAATTGGTGAGTGGAAAATTGGACACCCTAGCCTTGTGCTGCCAAAAAATGAGCTGACCGCTTTGCAAGGTACATTTCTGGAAAGCAGTTTATCTGTGCACATGGCTTCTAGGCTTACATCCTTGAAAGTTTTTTTGTATTTCTGGTACCGAGAATGGTGAAAAACCGTTTTTGGTCATCTTGTTGTTAAAAGCAATTATCTTGAAATTTGTATGCTAAGCATCATATTTTTTGACATTGTATGGTAGAAAATTTACCATTTATTTCAAAGAAAATAATTTTTATCCATATCAGCCCTTCATTGCTGCGTCCACGCCCTGTGACACCCAAATCCACTCACGACACCCTACAACACCCTAGGCATAAATACGCTGATATTTAAGTTCAACAGAAAGTGTCCGGTACTTGAATACATTGAAACTCTACATTTTCATTAAATACTTTTTTTGGGCAACAAGAATGCATCCAGTTACTTTAAACATACTTCAAACATCGGCACTTTTTGTATGGCTGGTCTACGGCGTGGACTTACCAAATCGCCGTCTTTACATCAAGTAAATAAAAGCGGCATCTTTAGGCTTTTTGAAGGCTGGTTTCGTATTCGTTATTGACAAAACATTGTTAGTCTTCCTCTTGGTGTGCTTTTAGTTGTATAATTTTCTAGTCTATAAGGATTTAGAAAATTAATTTAGGGGCAAGTTTTGAAATGCAAATTATGTTGCTCATGCGACCGGCAACTGGATTGCGATCAGAAATTTAAATTAGTAGTTGCTTCGACGCTGTCGCAACCCGCCGCGTCTGGCTGATTGTAGACGAAAGGAAGAAACAACAGAAAGAAGGCTGTAGTAGCTTCGATTAATATTGATAGAAAGCAGCATACTCATATGAAGGTGAGTATATATGTGAAGAGGAGCAGGGGAATTGACAGGTAAAGAAAAGAAACTTTTAGCAAGAGTCTGGAAGAGTTTATTGCCATGATAGAAAGTTTGTAGTTTCGTCTGGGTTAGTTAAGTGTAAACCAAGGCTCTACTGGGCCCTGGCATAGGTGTATGCGAGGTGCAGTGATTGAGGTCAGGAGTGGCCTCCAAAATTCCGATAGCTATAGGTATAGGTATAAGAGGGGCGTTGTCCCGGACAGGAAAACTATACAGTGTATGCTTAGATAATTAATTTTGGAACTAGGTATTGCATGAAAAATCCCTTTTCATTTTCACCACCTGCCGATCTCGGAGGCCCTCTGCAGAGTTGGTCTAAAGGGGCCCCTGATATTTCGTCTCAGGGGCCCTTTAAAGCTGGTCGTGTGGGAGAGGAGGGGCACAAGAGTTGGCCTAGGAAGCCCCTCCCCAACAGTCTTGGTGGCTCCCAGAGTTCTTTCCCCGAAGGTTGGTCTCAGAGGCCCCCAAAAAGTTTATTTGTGGAAATTCACCAACTCCTTAAAAAAATTGGAGACTGCATCAGGGGGTTTCAGCATGTAAAGATTTACCTGCTTAACCCAAATTTTTCACATGGGAATGGTCAAACAATGCTGTTTGGGGACGATTTAAAAATATTTACTTTGAGAAAATTAAAGGAAATATCCATCCTTCAGTTCAAACAATGGCTCTGAGAGTTTACCACCTGAGTACCCAAATTGGAAATTTTTACTCCGCCATACATTTTGAGGGGAATTTTCCACTCGCTCGCCATACATTCCGAGCTGAATTTTCCACTCGACACCCTAGCGCAAAACCTTTTTGGGTCACTGCCCCCGCCCGCGGGAAGGTGCCCCCACGATCGGCAATCCTGGATCCGCCTATGCTTCCTGCACATTTTAATACCACAACCCGCCTGCTGATGGCCACAAGGCAGTGTTTACTGCATATTTTAACACCACAACCCGCCAGCTGATTGTCACATGGTAGTTCTTCCTGCACATTCTAACACCACAACCTGCCTGCTGATGGTCACAAGGCAGTGCTTCTCGGGCATTTTAAAATCGCAAACATAAAGACCAGCCTAAAGTTCGCCAGGGATTGAGATCTTTAGAAGGAGAAAGACTTCAACTTTCCAGAAGGCTTTGATATTACTGATCACCCGACATTGTTCAGACTTCCTCGCCATTTCGCATAGCTAAGCAGACGCACAATACGTCTGACTTTTCATTCAACCAAAATCCCTAACGTGATAAGAGACATGGGTCAATAATGTCTGAACAAAGATTGTTGATAGTTAAACTTATCCATACCTGCCTACTAAAGAGCAAAAAATTAATGTTTGTTGTTTTGAAGAACCGTCTACGTAAACCGCCAATAATCTAATCTGGTGATGGTATCCATAATAAAGATACCCGCTCTGGGGTCCTAGCCCTAGCTTTGCCAACTGTATTCAATAACCATCACTAAGCAGAGTAGCTGCGGAGAGGGCGGTAATCCTGAGACCAGCGGGGCGGGCGGAGCCCCGTGGTGCCCATTGAATGAAAACCAACACCCAAAATCTAACCTGGCTCATACCTTACAAGACAGAGAAGCTATCAACATTGCAATCAAAGTACACCTCAATCAAAGATCCGCCCTGGCAAGCTCGATATTGCCATAGATGTATCAGCAAGCCAGGTGCAAATAGCCCGGGTTTGGGTGGTACAGTCGGTTAGGTAGCGCGTTCGGCTACTTTCGTGGCACATGTACTGAAGAGGGTCACGGAGGCAGAGGGTCGCACAGGCAGAGGTTACAGAGGCAGAGGTTGCAGAGCGAGAGGTTGCAGAGGCAGAGGTCGCGGAGCAGCGCGCGGCGGAGGTGGAGGCCGCAGATCCAACACACCCAGAGGTACCCTGCAATACCCTGTTCTTCAGCAAGCTCCCCGTCCCCGTGCCGCGCCACATGATCTAAGTGTTCGGTGCGTCGTCAGACCCCAAAAATCATTATAATTACAAATAATCCGATGCGAAGCAGGACCGCTTACTTATTGGCCTAGTTCATCGACTAGGTCAATGTTTTCGCTCTCAGTTTAACCTGCTTCAGTTCCTTGGGAGAGTTCATACTGGAAGCAGTCCATGTTCCTTGTGTTCAAAACTGGCAGCTCCAGCCCCTGCGACCGCTGTGTATGTGCTCACGTCAATGGCGGAACGGGAATCCAGCCAGCAATTCCAGAACCATGGCATCGGCTGGTAGTAGTCTGTCAGAAGGTGTGTGATACATCTCGCACTCAACCCCAGCGGTCGGGGTCGCGCTGCACCGTCACACGAGCGCCACAGCCGGGGGACGCCGGGGCCGTCGGCTTCGACGAGGACCGCGATCGATGGCAGGCAGCGTCGATGATCGGCGGAGGTCCGGCTTTTCACTCTCGGACGCCGCCGACGCCGCTGGTGAGTGGGGAGTGGTGCCCCAGCCGCACCGCGTCGGTAGCGACGACGACTGAGTACACGCCGCAGCTGAGCGCGTGCTTCGTCGATTTTTGGCCCAGGTCAATATTGATGTCACGACGGGCCAAAGGTGACGGTTCAGTGTCAGTTTTTGGCCACAGTTTCGGATCAGAGTGACCAACAGCCGATGTTACAGCATGGTTAGAACCTCGCGTTACGGAAAATCGTATGGTACGTAACATAAACATTGACCATACTAAGCCAGCATATAACAACAATACAAACCAAGGTAAGGCCAACGTCACGTTGCTACCTTATATCGTAATGATGCATATAAAGCCGCTTACCAAATGATGAAAATGAACAGCGTGAGCCGAAATGAAAACTGTCCCCAAATTGTCCTCTCGACTTGGCCTGGTGATCTGACCTGAGATAATCCAGGCCTAAAATGTCCGAAAAAGTTGCGAAAGTGGTTAAGAATAAGTTAGCGAAGAAGGTTGGCGTTCCGTGCCGCTGTTTTCCAGCCTCCTCTGAAAATCCAGGGGTTCAAACACATCCTCCAAGGGAACGACACTTTATAAATAGTTATAAAGCTGATGTTGACCGGCAGTAATCAATGTAGTACATCAAAGTCTCCACTCAGCGTGCTATAAATATTTTCCGTGTTGCACGATCTCTTCGGCCTTTCACGCAGCGATGCCGGGTTCACTCCCATAGAGCCCGTTCCCATACACTGCAGCCATACCAGGGACGGGTGCGCGGCTCAGTACTGCGGCGGCACCGGCCGGCTGGCGGGACAATGAGAGCACCGCGCCGCCGACCAGGAGCGCCCACACCACTTTCGCTGTCAGAGCTCCTCCAGCTGAAGATGGAGAGGGCGCCACTGCTTTTCAGTCGGGAGCAGGCCCCACCACGTGCTGAGCCAGCTGGCGCGTGACGACCACGCACGTGCGGGATAAACTAAATGGAGATGCGTGCATTCACAGGCAGTGCTTTCAGAGGATGCTTAAAGCACTTTCAGAATGCGGATGTTGAGAGATGGTGGGTGTTTACGCACGCATGAAGTCAGCGCCACGTGACTATAACGAGGGCGCATGCCGCATTGCCGCAGTCACACTGCCAGTGACTAAATAGGTCGAACTATCGCACTGGTGTTTCAGTGGCACCTTAGTCACGTGACAGGGTGACACATCTCCAGCCGTCGGCGAAGCTCTTAATCACGAGACAAGAGAGCCGCCGTCTCGACAGTCATCGGCACGAGACGCTAAAAAACATTGCGGCGTCGTCTGGTCAATGCAAACGACGAGCCTCACGGAACCGAGTCACGCACGACCACGAGCCAGGGGTGTGGACTTCTACAAATGATTGGGGGGTGCCCAAATTTGAACCAAGGGTATAATTCACACCATAGGCGTAGTAATGGAGTGGGCCAGAGCCATGCCCCCTCCCCCCTTAGGTATATTCCGTCTGAAAGGCAGTCCATGGAGCTGCCCCCCTAATAGCGAGGCATGGATAAGAAAAATATTCCAAAGTGCTCCTTTTTATATAAATAACGCACCATCCAGTCCTGGAAAGGCACTGATTAAATTCACAGTATCAGTAGTAATTTTTAGCTAGCCAAGGTAGCGGAAGTCGCGGCTGCAGTTTCACAGACTTGGAAGCGGCACCCACAACAAAAACGCCATCAGGACAAACACAGGAAAAACGACATTTTTGGGGCGACTAAGCGCCTGATTTAGTCCGGTGTAACCTCTACAGCGGTACCCCCCCCATCTTAACCTTTCCCTAGGCCTATCATCCACCTACCATGGGTGGAGATCCCAGGGAGGTCAGGGGTCAGGACCCCCCCTGGATTTTGAGTCTCAAGTTGGCTTTATATCGGGCTTGTCCCCTCCCCCGCCCCATATCGAGAAGAGATCTCCAGCATTGATCCACACCCATACACAAGCACTGCTTCTATTTCCATATCAACGTATAAATGCAAAGGAAACTAGCCCTATGGCTGCATTTACTCCCGCTGGGACTACAGTGGCGTTGCATTCAAACTGGATTATTTCTAAACCGTTCCAGCAGAGGAAAGCCTGCCGCGCCAAAAATAGCGCGACCTTGGGCGGCGTCATGTCTGTCCTAGGTCCAGGTAAAGCCTTCAATTTTTGCCGTGGCACGGACAGAGGAGTAAATTTAGGTTTTCGATTGGAGGGACGCGGATTCTATCTGGGGACAGGGGCAGTACACAATGGGTGCCAGAAGACTAAGGGATTCCTTCTTCTAACAAGGCAATTTTTTAAAACCCAGATGTTGCCCCACTCATGAACAAGTTTTTTCTGGCATATCCTTTGGTTAGCCCTGCCGAAAGACTCATGAAAATGCCTTATTGTTTTTATATATTTATGAATTCAGAAGGAATAAGCGGAGAACGAGGCAATGGAGGATCTAAGACTTCTTTAAGGGGGTGGCGACACCACTCAGGGAAGTACCAACATGACAACTCTGGCATCAATTCTCAGGCGGGACAGACAACAAGAGACAGACAAACCACGACGAGACCGGTAAAGCGGCCAGATTAGAACCACTCTGAGAAATACTATTACGCTGCGCTCCATGCATTTCGTCACGTGGTTCTGACTGGGGATGTCCTCCGACCAATAGGAGAGTGTACCCTTCCGGCGCCAATCCAAGGGACTTCCTTCCTTTGGGAGGGGAAGGTAGGAGTGGGTGTTTCTAGAACCTTATATGGAGGCTACGGAGGCAGTTTTAGCAGCGGGAACATCTTTCTGGGGACGAACGGCCCAATAGTCGAGCATGGGCTTGCGGCTAGCAATATACAGAGTTGGTCAACTATCGACAACACCAAAACACGGGCCGCTTCTGTTCAGGCCGCCAGGTTAAGCGAACGAGGATCCTGTATCGCATAGCTTTGGCATTACATAGACGTTTAGTGGTCCATGTAGTGAGTCCGACTTGAACGGCTCCACCCTCCACGGATCTAAGGCGGGCGGCCGCTCCTTCACTCCCTTGTACCCGTCTCTTCAACGAGCATTTAACATTGATTCCTATGCAACCTTCATTTGTCACTAGTGACCTCAACACCAACGGCAGGGGTGCACCTAAGGCAGAGGAAGCTTTTGCAGCCACTCCCTCGAATGTCCCCTTGAGAACACGGACCGAGCAAAGCGCTGCCTGGCTCAGCAAGACCCCTGTACCCAGGAGGGACCTTCTTCGCTTCTTTAGAGTTCGGATGACAACACGCGCCTCATTGCCTCTGAATGGGTCCTATCCCCTTTATAGTGGCGTGAAGAGTCTCGGCTGACCACAGCGGACCCGGCTGAGGACAGCTGAATCCCCGCGATTTCGAGCGGGAGGGCAGAGGGGGAGGGTGTGGCCACAGGGCCTTTTAGGGCCCATGTTGAGATCGTCGAGAGTCTGTGATTGCAAACGAGTCCCGAAATCAATAAAGATGACCCGCCTCTGCTCGTAGGAGACCCGCGATCAGGTCACATAGGCGTCTGGCAGGCTAAATGGGTCCACAGTTACTGAAAGTGGTCCCGACTGTTGGTACATCGGCCTCCGGAGACTACTATCGAGGCCCAATGTCAGCGACAGGGGGCCTGGATTGTCAAACGGGTCCTGATATTAATTCAGAGCATCCGACTGCGCCTAGAGAGCGCCCTCTGCAGAGGGAGCGCGACTGCTGTGGAAGATTTGGTTTCGGTGGCCCACTGTTGCAAGAACGGGCCCAAAAATAATTTGGATGACCTATTTATGCCCACTGGGACTGCAACCACTAAAGGCGATTTAGATGAGAAAAAGGGGCACGCGACTTCATATAATGCCCCCGCGGTCTCGGGCTTTCTTATTGGTGGGGCTCAGTGGCTCATTGGTAAGGCTTTTCTGAGTGTTAGTGGGGCCCGAGCCCTCCCAAATATATGGAAAGTTGCGCCCCTCCCCCTCCCCCAAATGGCAAGAACAAGTGTCCTATAGAAGATGAATAACCACACTGAAACGCGCAAGATATGTTTACCTATTAGGTGAACTTCATCTTACGGAACTTTTTGGGCCGGTATAACAATAATTGTGAAACTCGTGACAACAATATCAGGTTTCCACCATTGCTTGTCTGTTATCTAGGTAAAGATATATACCGGCACCGACGTTTACCCAATGCTTTACGCCATGTTTTCAATTTTCTACCACAGGTACGACTGTGTGAAAGGAAGCCGTTTTCCCGGCGCGCCGTCACCTCTGCCATCGCAAACACTGGGTCCGCGGGTGTAAGTCACAGCCCAGGCCAGCATCCACCTCCGTTTTCTGAACTGACCAATGTCAGTCAACACCCGGCCAATCCCCCGCCCCCACCGGTGGAGAGGTGGAAAAAACAACCAGCGGATGGAAACTCAACATCGAGAGCCACATCACGCCGTACACCTGCTCCCATCCCGCTGGATCGCTGCTGCTGCGGACGTGGCTGTTTCGCTTCTGTCGCGCTAACGCGGCGCAGATCCGTCTATTTGACAGCGCTGCCGGGCGGCTATGTGCCCGACCGTCCAGCCGTGAATATCGGACCGGCTCTTCGCGCCGGAAGCCGGCAACATCCGGCAGCTGCAGCCGCTGGCCGGCGCGGCGGTGGCGCCGATTACCGGCCGAGACCGCCGCGGGCCACACCGCCGGCCACGACGCGACGGGGAGCCAACGTCGCCGGCGACGCACCGGCACGCGGCGGCTCAGACCGACCGAATCACGTGCCAGACAAAGAGGAGGAGGTCACACTTGTGGACTGTCTTGAGAATACAAGTTCGTGTTAGAGTGATAGTTGAATGGCGTGCTTCCAGTTGTATTCAGGTCTAGAAAATCGGTCGGATTCGACGACAAGTTTGAACAATTTGTCAACAAAATGTATGTACGCATTTTTACAACTAAAACACAGTATTGCATCCGTCTTGGTGAATCTTTTTCCCAGCATATATTTGCACATATCTGATGTTGCTTGTGCATGACGTCAAAATGATAACGTACGATTTTTTTACCCCTCCATATTTCACACCCTGGACATTTAACAAATCTCACAATGCCGCCTGAGTCATGGTCACAAAAAATTCTCATTTATTTCCTCAAACGCAGGAAGTTCGAAACTCTTGAAATTCGCACCGGGGGAATCCCACCAGAGCACTTATGTTCTCGTGAACGCGAATCGATACCGGCCGGACCTGTATCTGCATCCACCCAACATTGCTGCCGGCATCCGCGGGGTCACCTGGAGGCACTGTAAAAACTATAGCAGTTGATGTGTCGTTACAACCATACAAGTGCATACCTACACCTCACAGTGGGGTTGATATGTTCCACCACGAAGGATCCGAAAAATGACCAGACCTGTCCTTACCGGGGTGCAGTTTTGAACCGTCCCTCTCTCCCTCCAGGACTGAGGCAAACGCCATGAACCCTCACACCCACGAATCCCGAGTCATCGCTTCCACGCATCTCCCGCCGCCGCCGCAGCCGACCGCGTGGCGGCGACAGAAGCCGTGACGTCACACCCGGGGAGGGGGCGGGGCGGGACGCGGCGTGTAGCCGATGGCGGTGCGGACCGCGGCGTGGTGAACGGACGCCGGGCCGGGCGGCTGAGGTACCGCCCTCCTCTCAGCTCTCAGCTCTCCGGAGCACGCGCAACTGGTGCAGCAGGTTTACTGGCGGGTGATAGCAGACTGTCCCACGACCGTGTCCGAGAGTATGCTCGCTATACACCACGTGAGAGCAGCGAACGTGAGTGAGGAAGTGCCACCCTGTCACAGAATCATCATGCACCTAATTAAAAGGTGTCAATTCGGCCGATTGCACATAAACAAACTGGCATGCCTGTGTAAAGCCTGGTGGAATCAGTAAGAAATCGCTATAGTGGATAGTCAGTAAGTAAGTCGCTATATATGCTGTCTGGTGGAGATAACAGATAAACGACGAGACGCAGGACCGAGGTTGATGGATGGCTCTATCTCTCGCCCGATCATTTTCCCACCATCCCTGAAATTTTTTACCCAAGGTGACCCAAGGTCAGGTCACCAAGCGAGGTCAACCAAGGTTACCTCACTTCATTCAACTTTTGAGCTCTATAAGAGCTACGTTTCTCAGTCTATCGATTTGAAACTTTCTACACTTCATGAACCTGCCAGAGTCTACAAGGTGTACATCCGGTATTTTTCGATTTTGTGACCTGAGGTCAGGTCATGGTGACCTCTCCCATTGAAAAAGCATGGGGAAAAGCTGTCTTATGATCTAAAAGTCACAAAAACGATTGCAAATGTTCGGCGTGCTCAGAAAAGCGTTTTTGGACACCCTTTTACGGATCCCAGGGGTCATATTTGCCCTTTGGTCTCTCCCAGGTCATCCAAGGTCACCAGGGGTCAAAAAGGGTATTTTGGCAATATCTTTGGACCTAATTAAGCCAGATCGCTGAATTAAATACCATCGTGTATGTCTCATCACTAGCTTTCATTTGATATACAGCAAGGTCACTTTCTGACCTTTGATGACCTCAGGTATATGAGGTCACGAGGTGACCTCTGGAGGTCAAATCACTGGCGGGAGGTCATTACGCTCCACATAGCGGACAAAGGTCTGGCATTTTCCTATCGAATGTAGTTTACCAGAACTCAATAGCTCTAATGGCGTAAGAGTTATGCTTAGTTTTCTTAAGCATTGCATATTTTAGTGAAAATAGCCTATAGTGACCTAACTTGACCTCTGGAGGTCAAACCATTGACCTGAGCGCTTAAACATAATAAGTAATTTCTTACTGAATTCACGCGAGCTTTCTAATGCACTTTGCAGATTTGCGCTAACCCTCATATTTTCGGAGTTAGAGGGGGCCATCGATGCCCCCGGTGGGGCGAAGGTGGCGCCGGACCCCCGGTGGGGCGCGGGTTAAGCGACGGTGTCTCGGATAGAACGCGGCGCGGCCCCTGACCCTGCCAGTCACCGGGGCAGCTCCGACTGTCGTCAACCAATCACCGGCCACCGGCCCGCAATTAAAACAATTAAAGGGGCCGCTGGAGCACCGCCGAAACCAGACCAGCAGGACGGACTCGCAACAGAGGACCGGACCAGTCGGCGGACTCACAACACTGGACCGGACCAGCCGGCCGGACTCACACACAGGACCGGACTAGTCGGGCGGACTCATACACAGGACCGGACCAGTCGGGCAGACTCTAGACAGAGGACCGCACCTCGATGTCGACTGCCTCGATGTCGACTGGAGAGTACGAAGCGTGGCCTTTCCGTACAGGGCTATTGCCCACTGGAACACGCTTCCCAGGGACGTCACTCGGATCCAAAAGCTGGATACAATACAGGAGTATTTCCACAGAAAACAAGGAGATGAATAATAACTTGGATGGTATGCTTAGTTATCGCGTGTATTTATGTGTGCTGCTTATCACCTGTGTGTCAAAGGCGTTACACCTGATGTACGAATGTGTGGTATCCGTGAATACCTATATATAACGATGGAATTTGTAACGATACCTGAAAACCAAATAATTTGATGGGACTCGAGCTATGAATACAGAATACTCTAGGCACAGGACCGGACCAGTCGGGCGGACTCACAACACTCTAGGCACAGGACCGGACCATCCGGGCGGACTCTAGGTACAGGACCGGACCAGCCGGGTGAACTCTAGGCACAGGACCGAACCAGCCAGGCGGACTCTAGGCACAGGACCGAACGGGCCAGGCGGACTCTAGGCACAGGACCGAACGGGCCAGGCGGACTCTAGGCACAGGACCGAACGGGCCAGGCGGACTCTAGGCACAGGACCGGACCAGCCGGGTGGACACTAGGCACAGGACCGGACCAGTCGGGCGGACTCACAACACTCTAGACACAGGACCGGACCATCCGGGCGGACTCTAGGCACAGGACCGAACCAGCCAGGCGGACTCTAGGCACAGGACCGGACCAGCCGGGCGGACTCTAGGCACAGGACCGGACCAGCCGGGTGGACTCTAGGCACAGGACCGAACCAGCCAGGCGGACTCTAGGCACAGGACCGGACCAGTCGGGCGGACTCACAACACTCTAGACACAGGACCGGACCATCCGGGCGGACTCTAGGCACAGGACCGAACCAGCCAGGCGGACTCTAGGCACAGGACCGGACCAGCCAGGCGGACTCTAGGCACAGGACCGAACCAGCCAGGCGGACTCTAGGCACAGGACCGAACCAGCCAGGCGGACTTTAGGCACAGGACCGAACCAGCCAGGCGGACTCTAGGCACAGGACCGGACCAGTCGGGCGGACTCACAACACTCTAGACACAGGACCGGACCATCCGGGCGGACTCTAGGCACAGGACCGGACCAGTCGGACGGACTCACAACACTCTAGGCACAGGACCGGACCATCCGGGTGGACTCTAGGCACAGGACCGAACCAGCCAGGCGGACTCTAGGCACAGGACCGAACCAGCCAGGCGGACTCTAGGCACAGGACCGGACCAGTCGGGCGGACTCACAACACTCTAGACACAGGACCGGACCATCCGGGCGGACTCTAGGCACAGGACCGGACCAGCCAGGCGGACTCTAGGCACAGGACCGAACCAGCCAGGCGGACTCTAGGCACAGGACCGGACCAGTCGGGCGGACTCACAACACTCTAGACACAGGACCGGACCATCCGGGTGGACTCTAGGCACAGGACCGAACCAGCCAGGCGGACTCTAGGCACAGGACCGAACCAGCCAGGCGGACTCTAGGCACAGGACCGGACCAGTCGGGCGGACTCACAACACTCTAGACACAGGACCGGACCATCCGGGCGGACTCTAGGCACAGGACCGGACCAGCCAGGCGGACTCTAGGCACAGGACCGAACCAGCCAGGCGGACTCTAGGCACAGGACCGGACCAGTCGGGCGGACTCACAACACTCTAGACACAGGACCGGACCATCCGGGCGGACTCTAGGCACAGGACCGGACCAGCCAGATGGACTCTAGGCACAGGACCGAACCAGCCAGGCGGACTCTAGGCACAGGACCGGACCAGTCGGGCGGACTCACAACACTCTAGACACAGGACCGGACCATCCGGGCGGACTCTAGGCACAGGACCGGACCAGCCAGGCGGACTCTAGGCACAGGACCGGACCAGTCGGGCGGACTCACAACACTCTAGACACAGGACCGGACCATCCGGGCGGACTCTAGGCACAGGACCGGACCAGCCAGGCGGACTCTAGGCACAGGACCGGACCAGCCAGGCGGACTCTAGGCACAGGACCGGACCAGCCGGGCGGACTCTAGGCACAGGACCGAACCAGCCAGGCGGACTCTAGGCACAGGACCGAACCAGCCAGGCGGACTTTAGGCACAGGACCGGACCAGCCAGGCGGACTCTAGGCACAGGACCGGACCAGCCAGGCGGACTCTAGGCACAGGACCGAACCAGCCAGGCAGACTCTAGGTACAGGACCAGACCTGCTGCACAGACTAAAAAAACAACCCTACCAGGTAGCAGGAATGAAGACGCACGGCTGAGCCAGACAGCCGGACTGGAGACGCATGATTGAACCAGGCAGCCGGACCACAAATGCACCATTGAACCAGGTATCCAGGCTAAAGACACAAAATCGGACCCAGATAGCCGGACTGAAGGCGCGGAACCGAACTTAATGGTCGGATTACAGAGGAGATCCGGAGGACCGGAGACGTTAACTCGCATCAGGCAACCAGGCTACGGCCGGGACCTGATTGAGATGACACCTCAGACACGAGAGCAGGATTGAGGGCGGGACTCGCGATGCGCTCCGTCCATTAGGACAGACGACGCTGCTGTTCGGCAGAATGTCTTCCGGACATTGAGGACCGTGTGGCGCGCAGGGCCAGCTCCCGCCGTTGCAATTCCTCGGCGCCGCGCCAGACGGACCTAATCAGGTAACACCTCGCAGGGCGCGGGTGAAATGTACCGATCGCAGTGTTCTGCAGCTGCGTCTATACCACCAAGAAACATCTGCTGAAGGCCACGCTGGTCAATTAGACGTGCAACCAAATGGCTGTGCTACTTCTCTGTCTCATTGACAAAGATCGCTTTCCTTACACGTGCAGCTTGCAATATTCAACAAGCTGTTATGCCAGTCTTGACATGTCAGCTATGGTGACATTCCTCAACCAGTCCTCAAGTCGTTTCTTTGGCACGATGATATAACGACTTACCACTCTTCCCACAGCTCCACAGATGTTTGTTTGCTTGGTGCTTGTTTACTTAGATAATTTGCCACTTTCTTTCTTGTTGTCAAAAAGTTTGATCTCAGACCACGTGGGTAGCCCAAAATGAGGCTCTTATCTGAACATCTACGGACGCTACTAGATGCCATAGGTGAAACACTCGTCACGTGGTACAATCCACGGTCGAACTTCAATGTCCCAATCGTGACGCCACTGTGAAATATGTCAGCCAATGTGCCGAGGCACCGCCATGTCTACAGGGTTTGGAGCTCAGCGATCTGAATGGTAGAGGTGGAAAGTGGTTGGTGCTTCCCACAGTAATACAATGTAGACTGGGAAACCTCTAAATGAATTTGCACGTGTTTAAATTTTACGGACAACTTCCTGTGCTATCTCAGGAAACGTAACACATCGGTATTTAGCATTGCGAGCCAGCATTTCGATTTAAACCAGTTTTGGATTCATGAAGACAAACAATAGCAGACGCTGTTCCGTCCCTTCCGACAGGAAACAAAACAGATCCAAGTGAAGAAACTCTCCAAATCGATCAATCTGATTCCGAAGTGGGAACGGTTTGGCAGAAATAAACCATTAGCTCAACTGATGTTATTTCACTGTCACGTTTAAGTGCTCCAACAGCATTGTGCAAAACAGTCATGGGAAAATACGGGATGAAAATGGGACAACATGAGTACAACTAACAAAGGCAACTCATCCGGACGGTGTTTAAAATTTCACCTGTCAAGCACATACCTTCCGAGTTGTGCAGCGCCGGGGAAGATGCTATAGGGTGCATCTCTGTGTTTGAAAAGAAACCAAGTTGTTCTTATACCTTCATAGCTGCATTTTTTACTTCAGAGCTTGCTATTCGCAAGTGGAAAGACTGTTAGGTATATTACGATGGATAGCTCCGAGTGACCACCTCCACCCGGCCGCCCGGCGCCATGTGGTGATAGCTGATAAGTTGATAACCGCTGCGGGTGCGCGACGCTGGGAGACTGTAACGTCGGGGGGCTGAGGTCGGGACATACTCAAGCACCGAGAGTCACCCGGTATCTCCCTTAGAGCAAACACATTTTTATAACCTCAGCCATTACGGCTCAATACGTCCCATTTCACCACCAACGGAAATAAAAAAATGCCCGGCAACACTCTCGGGCGTGTATTGTATGTTCTGTGAAGTGATATCGGGGCGTGAGCACTGGCCGTGTACAGTTATAACGGCGTTATTATCTGCCGCGATATCCTGCATCGCCCGACTTGCCGCTATCTCCGACCGATCCGTGATCAACAATAATTAATTCGACATATCGTATGGGCTCCAAAGAAAGCACGGTCATTACATAAAGCACCGTAATTGGACGAGGAAAACAGGGCGTTGGAGGAAAAGATCGAACCAAAGCAACACATTAAATTCCAAAATACATCATGTCTGGTGATTGGTAATGTAAACAATAGCAACGTGATAAAGACGGCACCTTGCGTGCAGGATATCTGCAGGATTATCGTTATCTTGTTCACAGTCAGAATCAGGGTACATTTTGGCCCCAGCACTTAGGGAAATCCAAGGCTTTACATACCGGCGGATCCAAGGAACCAAATTGTCTAGAATGGCTCATGGCTGAATGGTCTGATCAGCCCATGACCTGTTGTCTAATGCAGGGTACTTTAACTACGGGTACAACCAAGTTTCCTACTAAATATAGTCCTCCCCTGATGACGTCACCACCCTTTCCTACTTAGTTTTAGGAGATTCTACTAAGTTTTTGGAAGGATCAGCTGGAACATATCATGTTTGGGCGTACTTGGCAGCAATCTAGTATAAATCGAAAGCAACTTGTTTCATCCATTTGGCAGTAGCCTTGATCTCAACGGCGGGCGGCGTATTTTACGTAAATCGTATGAAAAATCATAACACTTCAAAGAATTTGTTGAAAAGGCATGTATTTATTTGATTAACTCCGGCCTACTTGAATTTATGCAGCCGTGAACAGTGATTCTGACAAATATACAGACACAGATAAATCAGCAACAACATGCAAATACCTATCAGCAATTTCTAGCATCCCAGTCGCTAATTTGGATATCTTTTATCACGCAAATTCAAATTATCAGCACCCACACACTGATCATATGACTGCTTAGTAAAAAATGCAGAAGCGTCGAGAAGGATGAAGCCATGTAGCACACGTGACCATTCAAATACCTGAAGCTTGATGTTACGAAAACCCGCTGAAATTTCTAATCATGCCCATCTGCATGGATTTAGAGAAGTACCATAACACTAATGTCTAAATATTACCTGCAAACTCGTTATAATCCATCCGCTTTTATTAATAGCCGAGAGAAATAAGTTTACTTTCGTTCAAATCACCGGTGTTTATTGTCTTCTGCTGCAGGTGCCATCAACAGCCAATCAAAGGTCAGCTATCAACAGCCAATCAAAATCGATATCAGTCTTACTACAAACAGCTGTTAGTGCTGAAGCTGCTATTATTTTGACACACTCTAGAAAATTTGTAAAAATAATATTATTCGCTGGAGTTTTCGCAAAACGTCTGATGGTTTCACAAATAAAAGTCTTTCAGCTTTCTGTTAACCATATAAATATGGTTGATCCAGTTCTAAAATGGGTTATCTAGAGCCTCGAAAAAGTGTAATTTCTCCAATGCCCTGCATAGTAACTGTTGAGCCTCTCCAGCCCTGATGGCGTAATGTTGCCAAACAACTTGAACGGGGTCTGGTCTAATGTGCTAATAGGCTGATGGCTTCCTTTCTGATATGCTGATGCGCCGATGACCTGCTGTCTGATGGGCTGCTGTCTTATGCAGGGGCGTAGCCAAGGGGGGCGGGCGGCAGGGACAGCCACTCCCCCTGAGGGCCCTCCTGAGGACACGATTCCGTAACAAACAAGGCACTTTTACCCATCAGGGCCCTTTCGGCGCTGTCGCAGGGCCCTTTTCGGGGCGCCGCCCCCCTGAGCGATATCCTGGCTACGCCCCTGGTCTTATGTTTTGAAGGACTGATGGCCTGCGGTCTAACGCGTTGATGGGCTGATGACATGCTGTCTGATGGGCTGATGGCCTACAGGTCTGATGAGCTGATGGTCTGCTGTCTGATACACTGATGGACTGATGACCTGCTGTATGATGTGCCGATGGTCCGCTGTCTGATGTGTTGATGTGCTGATGGTCTGCTGTCTAATGTGTTGGATTACCTGCTGTCTGATGTGCTGATGGGCTAGAAATGTCTGCTGTCTAATTGGCCGGTAGACTAATTTTGAAAATGACCCGAATTATTTCGTCTCGCGTCTCAGGGGCCAGTACGATCGGTACTTGCTCACAAAGCTCATGGACAACAATGACTTCATTCCCGCCCAAACGTAGCCTCTGGTATAGTGTCCACAAATACTACCTGAGATTATTTTACTTATTGTTATTATTACTTATATTTATTATTACTTATATTTATTATACTCATGTTATTATTACTTATTATTATTATTTGTTCCCAATTGTTGCAAATATTTGAAATGGTTTTCACTCCAAACCAAGGTTTTCAATCATGCATGTTTCATAAAAATAGTACTTATTTCCTATCCTTGGCCCCTAACATGTCTATTCAATGTTTGTTGTCATTCGCCCAGAATCCAGATAATGTCATCAAAGCCTCCAAGCATCGGGTGCGCTCCTAGCAATTACTCGGCATTAACGCATACGAATGAAAACGCCAAACCAAGCATTCTGGGCGACAATAAAACACACAAGCGTGGGAACGTCACGGACATTAGTGCGGGAGCGAACGTGTATTCTGAAGTCGTTTTATCAGTCAACGCCACGGGGTTACTCATGGGTGGAGATCCTTCGGGGGGGGGGGTCGGGACCCCTGGATTTTGGGTCTCCCATAGACTTTGTACAGGGCTTGCATTGCCGTGTCAGTGTTAGCCCACCCAAACCCCTCCCGCCTCCCTATGGATCGAGAAGAGATCTCCAGCCATGGGGTTAATGGTTGAGAATCTTAATATTGAGGGAGCCATGACTTTCCTGCCCAATCCCTCTCTCCCACATATCGCAATGCGTATGATAAAACAGATACCTACAGATACCAGCATTCCATACCCCGTCAGTTCACAGCCGTGGTACGGGCACACCGAAGGGCCACGCACTCCTCTCGACTCCGGAGCAGCATCCGAGCGGGGCGGGGCGGGGGCGGTGACTCGGCACTCGGGCGCGCCGCCGCCGCCGGGACGCCGGGGTGCCTGCCGGCATGTCGAGTGCCTGGAGTGGTGGGCCCGGGTGGAATGTGGAGCCCGGCGGCGGCGGCGTCTGTGTCGTGGCCGTGCTGACGGCATTTCCGTCCGGGTGCAGCCGGTGCCCAATTCACGGCCGCCCGGTCCTGGGCCGCCCAGCCGCTGCAAGGCTTAAAAGGACACCGGCCGGCACCATCACACTGACCAGTCGCCGCTGACGACACTTATCACCCATCAGAGAGTGGGTACACACCGCAGGACCGGACGCAGGCAGTGCCATCATCGACTTTCGATTTCCTTGAACGTCCACAGCACCAGATTCGGCCTCAGTGCTGGGGGCCCGGCGCGGAAATGCCATGCACCCCGCCGAGTGCAGAGTCGGCGCGCGCGGCCCTGGGGTCCACTCCACGGGCAGACGTGGGCTGGATCCCCGATTACCCGCCGGTGTGGTAAACGCCCCATGATGTTAGCGTGCGGCCCATGACCAGAAAAGGTGAGACGCGCTGAACCTGCAGTCAGCAGTTGGCGACGAGGCAGAGGTAGCTGTATGCGTGATGCAAAGATCGTCGAGAAAGACACGGAAACTATTTCGCGACAAATCATCAAAACCGACCGCGCATTTCGTTAGCCGGCGGGGGGTTGGTAATTTGATATTGTTTCTAATTTGGGCATACCCAATCATTTTCAGAATTCCACGTCCCTATGTTTAGCCTAATTGGACAAAGCCACGGGGGTTTGCTAAAAGGCCGGTTCTTTTGCGAAGGGCATCTTTTTTCACAAATAGGCCAACTTCAAACCTGTTTTCAAATGGACCAGCCTGTTTACAAACCCGCCAATTTTCCACCGGAGCTGAACATATGCGCCAGGCTATACAAAACATACATATAATTACTATCACGAGAGTGGGTTCCACCACTATTAAAGCCCGAGGAGATGAGTCCGCAAACCAGACGGCCACTTCTCCGTAATTCCGACCCGATTACGCAGCATGTGCACGATTTCACATTGGCATTTTAGAACGAGTGTTAACTATATCCGGGGCCACACTGCTACCGTGAGTCCCTGTCCCGTTCAATAACGCCCTACCATGAGTCCCAGTCCCTTTCAGTAGAGCCCTAACGTGAGTCCCTGTCCCGTTCAGTAGCGTCCTACCGTGAGTCCCTGTCCTTTTCAGTAGAGCCCTACCGTGAGTCCCTGTCCCTTTCAGTAGAGCCCTACCGTGAGTCCCTGTCCTTTTCAGTAGCGTCCTACCGTGAGTCCCTGTCCCGTTCAATAGAGCACTGCCGTAAGTCCCTGTCCCTTTCAGTAGAACCCTACCATGAGTCCCTGTCCCTTTCAGTAGAGCCCTAACGTGAGTCCCTGTCCCTTTTAGTAGAGCCCTAACGTGAGTCTCTGTCCCTTTCAGTAGAGCCCTCACGTGAGTCTCTGTCCCGTTCAGTAGGCGCTGTCGTGAGTCCCTGTCCCGTTCAGTAGCCGTAGCTAGAATGCATTGGCAGCTGCGGCGCGGCAGCCGGCAGGTCTGCCTATCGACCCCGGCACTGCCGCCGAGCGCCGGCCTCGCGAAATATCGACTGCCGGCCAAGTGGCGCGTGACAGCAGGGTCGAACCATCGACCCAGCCCCGCCGGCCCCAGCGGCCTCCGCTGTCGGGCCGAGTTTCGCGGAAGAACGCGACGTGAGGCGGCAGCCAGCGCCGCTCAACTCGGCCGAAAGCCGGGTCAACCCTGCAACACAGGATCAATGGCAATTTCATTACCAAGCTGGTTAGCAGCAAGTTCTAACTACTATCCTCATACACGTCGGAATGGGGGATGAGGCGGGGGAGCCTGGCCCCTCCCCCCACTTTCATCCAAAAATGCCCCCGCTTTCAGTCAAATTGAAAGAAAGAATCAGTAAATTGTGTAAACTGCCAGTGCAGAAGGCAACAATGAGCCAACATCCGTAGAGTTTTTGGTTATAGAGGGAACAGTTTCTTGTCAGCAGCCGGTTGAGGATTGACTGGTCCCCTCACTTTTTTGCCGGCGGCGAAGCTTATGACCATCACCGCTGACGCGGACGGTAGATGGGGATTGATGAGCTGCAAATCCCGAGACGCGTCCCCGCCAGCTCCCGTACTCATTGCTGGGCCAGCGGGCCGTCTCGGCCTGGGGCACTGCCGCTGACACGTCCCAAGGATGGGGTTCATCGACACCGCCGCCTTTTTTCGCCCTCGAGCAGATGGATTGGCTCACGTTTTTGCCGGTAAGTGGATCACACATGTTTTCCCTGAAAACACCAGCCTCGGGCCTATTACTCATGCAGGGAGTTCTCGAGCCGCTGCGGCGGATGCGGAGCGCGATTTTCCCTTTGACGGAACATCACTTTTGCGGGCCTTTGGTGGGGTACTGGGATCAAATATTCAAAGGCTACTTTTCCGCCGCGTTAATACCCTCCATCCGTAAGCGCTGCTGTAGCATGCTGCCGCGGGTAAGGGCGAGAATCAAACCATCGCACGCAGTCACCTCGGCTCTAAGTTCCAATTACTGCGGCCCATGCAAGCGGCAGCGAGGCAGAGACTAAGGGAAAATATTCGTGTAAATACTTCCAGATTTACAGAATCAATGGCATCTACTGGTTTGTTCTGATACGTCAAAAAATTAAATCCCGGAAGGTATCTAAAGTTAAGTAAAGACGCAGAATCCAACAGCTCAAAAAAACAAAAACCAGCAAAAGTATTTTCCGATAACCCAGACTTATTCGCGCCTTCCACCAGGTGGGCGTTAACACTTTCAGTCATCCGTGGTTCTGCGATTTGCGCGTCGGCAGCGCCGCTGCTCAGCCCATCAGCGTACTCTCCTGTTCTCGGCAGCGTTTACAACAAAGACTTCACTCGCGTGCGCTGGCGCGCCAGAGCGCGCGCTGCCAGCAGCCTTGCAAGCGCCGGCGGCGGCCACAGACGGGTTCGCCGTAGTGATTCCGCCGGCGCGTGGCCGCGGGCTACGCCAGGGGGCGCGGCTGACGGCCAGGGGGCGGCGCCGCAGCCCCGCCCCGCACCAGACACAATGAGTGCCGCCGCCGCCGGCAGGTCGGACGCTCGGTTAGCCGCCGCGCGGTGTTGTTAGCAACAGCCGGCGGGTGGTTCCTCGAACCTCGCGCTTTAGAGAAGCCAAATGCTAGCCAGACGGCCCTGAGAAGAAACAGTGCAGAGCCCAAGCTACTGCTTTCCAGTGTGTGTTACGCCCATATCTCGCTAAAGTATAAACTCAGGGGTCAACGGCAGTACACAAGCTCCAAGTGCACTAGCTCAGAGTAGCCAACAAGCGGCGTGGACTTCAGCCGCCGCTGACGACGACGTTGGCACGGCAGCTATCTCTTCGGCGAACGCTGGCCGGGTAGTTGTGAAGGGATTGCGTGCCGTCCCACTTGGCTGCACTTCGCAGCGATCGTAGCGGCCCAGGGTGGGTACATACAACCAGCCGGTCGCCTCCAGCGGGCCGAGAACACTGTCGGAGAGCGGCTGCACACAGGGCCTGACAGCCGCCGTCACGGGGTCGCCACGAAACTGTCAGCGGAAGGGACGGTGTCATACCCCGCGCTACAAATCGGACGTCCACTTTTCCGTACGAGATGGAAGCGAATGGTTTTTGCCCTGATCCACGTAAGGTGTCAGGACATGCAAATCTCAAAGCGAATCATTTGCGTCTAAGTTCAGCGTTTTTACGAAGAACGAAATATATCCTTTTCGGTATTGGATTGGCTAGTCAAAAGTGGACAGGGCCAGAATCCCTTTCCGGAGCGCGGGGCCGGACCCCTGCGCTGGGTGCATCCAATGACTACAGCGATGCAAAGGCCTCCTATATGTACATATAGGGGGCACATGCGGTGTTTTGTCGCGGGGATATCGCACGTGTACGGTAAGCCGACGACTGGCTGATCCACACAGCATTCCAGCATTATGCTGATTGGACTCGGGGAGGGTTCCTTCGGGCGCCACAGCAGGGGGAGGGCACGCGCGCTTCGATGCCCATGAAGAGAGCATACGGCTCGACCAAGCACCAGGTCATAGGCGGATCCAGGACTCCCGATCGAGAGGGGAGAGCACACTTGAGCATAACAATGCAGGTCGGGTAAGCTGGAACTTCTCCCAGCCCAAACATGTTCACACTCCTTTATTTTTCATCGAAAAGGTTTCTCAGATGGCGTCCTTTTAATAAAGTTCGACACTGTTCTCGGGGGAAGAGACGTTCTGACTGGTGGACATCCTGGGCAGAATACCAACGAACACAGCAGGAGCAACATGTGAAGCACTTGGTTGGCAGGCGGAGACATGTCGTATGAGTTATAAAAGGTAAAAAGGTATGGGTTATAGAATAAAAGGTTTAAAAAGATATGAGGCTTGACTCGATGAAATATCTATCAGAAGAATAAATATAAACATCTAGTGAGTGGTTGCTCCAGGACTTTCCACCGTCTTGCTGCATATAGCCAATTGACAACGGCTATATGAGCTAAGACAGAAATAATCGGCAGTCGCCATTTTCGTACTTTGCTATAGTGAGTGGAACAACACTCCATAGCGCGTCTCGACTCGAAGAAATCGCAAGGAGCTACCAGTCACGATCGGCCTCCATAGGCGGATTCAGGCGGGAGCCGCAGGGGATGGATGCACCCCTCCCCACAGATGAATTAATCGCCGCCCCACACTGCGCCAAAGGACACACCTGAAGCCTGGTTGCCCATCCCCTTCCACCCAGGATTTGGCGATCGCCTGATATGTCGTGCCTTAGAAAAAGCACTGCACGGGTCCCTCAGCACCCCCTGACCCGAGTGGCCCTCCTCATCGCCAATCCTGGATCCGCTCAGGTCGGTTTCCATCTATGCATCAGCGGCACAAACTCAACCGCCATCCAAACAAGCATCGATCTCGGCGCGCCGTGAGCCGGCAGCTCCGCTCTGGTCTGGTGCGACGGCAGGCGCCCCCGGCGCTGTGCGCCGGCAGCCCCGCTCTGGTTTGGTGTGACGCTCAGCGGGCGTCTTCCGGCTGATGTGACGCTCAGGGGCGCCTACCGTCTGGTGTGACGGCAGGTGCCCCCCTGGCGCCGTGAGCCGGCACGGCTCTGGTCTGGTGTGACGCTCAGGGGGCGCCTGGCGCCGTGAGCCGGCAGCTCTGCTGTGTTCTGATGTGACGGTGGGCGCCCCTTGCGTCGCTCGTCGGCCGTGGCTAACCACCGCCGGCATCATTAGAGAGCAGCGGGAGCAGCTGCGTGCCGGGACCCGGCGTGACGCCCCCGGTCTCCACCCCCGCCGTGGTGGCCACGCCCTCGGACAGTAACGCCGCGGCGACACCTGGGGAAAGCATCGATCGGCAACGGACAAACGACAATGACAGCCGACACCGACGTGTTGCATGCAACCGAGGCAGCGAGTCCGCGGCAAAGCCGTTCTCAATAGATGAGGGCAGAAACACGGCGTGTCCATTCACCGCATTCCCAACTCGTAGAGTTCACAAACTAGTGATGAAACTCTGAACTCATCAGGCTGGAGAATCCCGGCACGATCAGGAGAACCCACCAGGGAATTAACAATTAAAGCTGTATCGATGCCACCAGCAACGGGGTATTATCCTGCGCAATAGTCTGTGATTAGCATCCCATTCAGTGGTTAAATCTGGGAGAAACACAGAGACCAAACCTGCAGGTACAATGTTTGCTCTCCCACTTCTCTGCCTCAACATTAAAATATGAACTATAATATGTGCCTTTAAAAGACGGGTAGCACCGATAAATCCACATCTTCCGCTGCTTCCCACGCAAGAAAAACTCAGCAACATAACGAACTTAAACATTTCCTACAACTTCAGCTTGCACCCCCTCCGCCACAATAAAAAAGACTCAGCGGGCTATCAAAGTCACAATAACTTCTAGATCATCCGCAAAGTGATTCATCTTCACAACACCCCTGAAAACTCTCGCTCTCTCTCTCTCTCTCTCTCTCTCTCTCTCTCTCTCTCTCTCTCTCTCTCTCTCTCTCTCTCTCTCTCTCTTTTTCACGTCCCAGCAGCATTTCTACCAGTCTGGCTCAGCCCTCGATCGCCGCCTTCACGGCGACTATTGAAACGTGACGTCTCTCGCCACTCCGCCGATCATTTGCGGTCAAATCCTGTGTCGTCGATTGCGACAGTCAGTGGCTGCGATTCGTCGATTTCGACAGTTGACGATGGACGGCGTCGTTGGTGTTGCTGACGATGGCAGGGCGGGCCGGAACGGCCGAGGAGGGCGGCATATCGCACACCAGTCCAACCGAGAAGCGACAGCATAAAGAATGGACGGTAATCCCGGTCGAGCCGTGCCGTGCCTGGCTGCGGAGCCGAGCCGAGCGCTGAAGATGATGATGCGGGAGAGAAGGCAACGCCGAGAGGATGAATACGGGGCGCGGGAGAGCACTCACGTGATTAATGTCACATGTGTTTGATGTCTGAGTGTTTTGCAAGTATCCAACAGAGTGGGTTTAAATAGCTTTGAGCATGGCTATTTGGTGACATTTATCACCAGTGATTCGTTTTTGAAGCCACCCCACGGCCAGCCCCAGCACTTCGTAGGACCAAAGGGGACAAAAAGGCTTGGAAAATTGACAAACGTCGGGTAAACGCCACAGATATGGAAACGATTCTACCTATAGACATTGGTATAAAAGAGGAGCTAAAAACTTAAACTGGCCTTGCGCTACGAATCACGGCAGGATCACGGCATGCCTTCTCATCTAAAAAGTTCGACAAGGTTCCGTTAAAAAGTGCCTCCGACGCCGCCCTCAATTTTCGAAACGACGGGGTAACGGGACATGCCCTGATAGTCTGACCTTGCATGACTGGGTCAACTCCCTCACTGGCCACCCCGGCGCTACACAGCGTTCCCCGAACATCTCCGGCCACTTATCTCCCGTGTAAACCGGTATTTAGGAGCGAAGCCGGATCGTGACCGGCAGAACAGTTATCAGCGCGGCCGGAGAGAACCACAACAACGAGGGCTGCGCCGGGACCTGCTGGGCGTGCGCGCCTCGTGAGAGCGACAGCGCTGCTATCACAGAATCGGCGGCGAGTGGGGATCGATGGATCGCCCGGCAGGCCGACTCCACGTGCAGACATGCGGCCTTCATCAGACCAGCGTTATCACTGCTTCAGAGGAGAGCCCAGCTGGACGCTTCTATAAGACGCAGCCAATCACAAGTCACGAAACAAGTGCGCAGGTGGGACTTTCTACCAGGAATGGACAGGTCGCTGTGATGATGCCGTTTATCAGGCAGGACACGGGCATTCAGCGAGTTCTACCTCCACGCGCGGCGCAAGGTCCGGTGGGATCCTGCAGCAGCACAATGTGCATCGAAACCTGTGTGACAGCCAACCGCGGAATAGGCAGACCCTGCACTCCGTTACCAGACAAGCGTCACATTGGGTGAACACAAAGTCAAAACAAACAGCACTTAAAAGGGCACGAAATACTCAACCCATATCTCCAGATGATCGCTCATGGAACAAGAGCACTGGCTGAACGTACATAATTTTATATTTCCTTTCTGGCAGTTGTTCTGGGCCACAGCATCGACCAGAGTTCAGCTACTGCTAGGCCGAGTTTTTCCTCCCCTCTCCCATTATAGCGGTGACGATGCTCTGGCGCCGTGGGATATACCGTACAACTGTACGACGCTGCCCTTTAAATGACCGTTTCCCCGCAGTGTACCTACCGCAAAAACGCTTCATAATGTTACACATATACCAGACGGACTTGCATATGCCTCCCCAAGAAAGACCTTTCACGAGCGTAAAACACTCGCGTGTGGATCACCTTTACGTAAGCAAAAAAAAACATGCATAAACCGAACGACTAATGCAGTCCTAAACAATGAATCCCGGGTCTGCAGCGTAAGGATTCCAGGCTGGCGGCCGGGGTCGATGTCTGGAAAGTGAAGCCGACAGCCGAGTTCCCGTCTCGGCAGTTTAACCGGCGATCCTGCGTCGCACGCATCGCCCGCTCGCGCCGCCGCCAGCGTCAGCAGGCGCGCCATAAATCAGCCGACAAAAACGGCGGGAACACCAGCGGCGCGCTATCGTTTCGTCATTAGCCGCCGCGCCGGGCCGCCGGCGTCGTCACCACTCCCGCTGTTACGCGGCCCGGCGGGGCCGGGGCGGACGCTCCGAGCTGAAACTTTGTCCAGGGCTAAATAATACCTACCACTGCAGCATTTCGAAATCTGTTCAGAAATGGCTCCAGATTGACAATCAATCTTTCCACGAATAACAAACACTATAAATTGCTATAAAGCTAGAAAGAGGGATATAGTAGAATATGAATAATATGAACCATATGTTGCAGGTGAATAATATGAACCATATGAACCAATGCTGCAGGTGGGATATCTGCCACAGCAGCAGGCGCGGCGCTCCCCAGTGGCAGCTGCGCCGCCGCGCCGGCAGGAGGAGGCACCAGCCAGTGCGTCGCTATCGAGCCGAACAGTCGGCGGCGCCGCCGGAACGCGATGACCAGTCATCCATCAGACCCATTATCTGATGGGTGGCGGGAAGGAAGAGCCTGACCTCCTGACGGACACGCCGACTGCCGACGACGGACGAGACGCTCTGACTGCCGCATAGGCGGCGGAACCACGGGGGCACCGTGCACCCCCCCCTCAATGATTAATTTTAGCACTAACCCTATGGTGTTGAAAGGAAAGAAATAGGTTGAAAAGTCCATGGTGCCCCGCCCCCTTAAATTCGGACCCTCCTCCATCACTGGACTGCCCGGAATGGACGAGTCGCCCTGACTGCCGAGAACGGACACACAAACTACCAAAAACAGGAGCTCTCATTTGCTGGTACACGATTTCAGCTTCCGAGGACAGGTGCAAACACTGGTGACGGGCGCAGCGACCTGCTAACGAGCACTCTGATCCGGTGAAGGACGCTCCGACCAATCACCGGGCATTGAAAAAACCGGCCGATGCAAGAGAGTCCGGCGGAGAGTGCGTGACCAAATGTCTCATTCCCGACCTCCACTCCACACAGTTCAGCTGTACACAAACGCTCCAGCTTTCACTGCACCTATTAGCCGCAGGTAGGCCTACTCCCCCGGCTTACAGCTTTCTCTTTCCAATGCCTCGGGCACTATTACCCGGGAACAGCAGCTCGATACCTTAGATAAGACAGAGAGAGAGGGGGAGGAGAGAGAGAGAGACAGAGAGAGAGGGAGGGAGGGAGGGAGGGGGAGAGAGAGAGAGAGAGGGGAGGAGGGAGGGAGGGAGGGAGAGAGGGAGAGAGAGAGAGAGAGAGAGAGAGAGAGAGACAGACAGATGGAGAGGTAGGGAGAGAGAGAGAGAGAGAGAGAGAGAGAGAGAGAGAGAGACGGACTTAGTCGCGTCACAATATCTACATATGCCGGTTAGCCGCATATCTGACTGAAGCATCCCGAATGCTACACTCAACCAGCCCCATTCAGCTCTGCATTACGACGACATTGCATCCGAGCTTACGACATTCAATATCAGATGCTGATCCGATGAGTCACGTTTGATAGATAGGCTAAGGCCCGTGGCTGTCACATGCCTATTGCGCAGATGCCTCGAGCACTCGAGTATCTGCTACCAAGACGAGTCGCCGGATGCGACGAAGACTTCAGGTAATCGCCGCGGGGAAGCAGATCTCTGAGCGTCTGCTGGAGCCGTGTGGTGTCACCGTGAGTCAGCACTTTGTCTCCAGTGGTGTCGGCGCTTACTAGGGTCATTGCATTGCCCCAAATACGACAGGGGTACAGAAAAGAGTCACTGTATGCCAGCGCTGTGGCCGGTACAGGGCGCATGCATCCACTCATTAGTAAATGCGCAGGTAGATTCACAGCAGGTCCCGCCCACTGTGAAGGCGCGCCTCGGGGAACGGGTCCGTTTCCCGCGGGATCCCCAGGAGCTGCGCGCTGTCAGACCCACTTCGCCTGTAGTCGTGTTCGGCACCATGCTAATCCGCGTCTCGTCGGCGTCCCTAATGCACTGGTCGGGGCAGAGGAGGCGAGCGTAGGGCCCCGGCCCGAGGCGGCGGTCAACACTGCGGCGGCGACGGCCGGGCAGGGCCGTAGCCAGCGACAATGAACCGTGGGGCAGGGCCGCAGCCAGCGACAATGACACGTGGGGCAGGGCCGTAGCCAGCGACAATGACACGTGGGGCAGGGCCGTAACCAGCGACACATGACACGTGGGGCAGGGCCGTAGCCAGCGAAACGTGACCCGTAGGGCAGGGCCACACCCGAGCAGCGAGACAGCCGCCCGAGAATCACGGCTCGCGACTCCCGGCTCCACAGAAGCGTGCAGTCTGGGCGCGCCAGTGCTGGTGACGCGTGACAATTGAAATCAATGCGGCGAGACGACTGGAGCGGCACCGACAGACGTTGTCCGTGCAGCGTTCCTGCAGCTATCAATCTGGCGGCGGCTCGGCGGGCGCTCGCACAAGGAGCCACTCCGCACACCGCCACCCAGGGGGCGCGCAGGTGCGGCCTGAGCGTCCGATTCTCACACCAGATTAAAGCCTCTGCCACACTGCCGCAGCCAGTCCACTCCCCCTCATGGATATATATCGGAGGCGAGGGAGGAAGCCGAGGAGTTCCCGTCATTATAGTTTGATGCTGTCAGCAGACACACTTCAACGTTTCAAGAATTCATCTCGGAGCAAAACAGGGAGCCGCCTCGGAGCCTGAGACACCGGAACTTCTGGGTTGAGAAGATTAAGATCCGTGGTGGCGTATCAGCCTAATAAAATTGCCGCAATAGAGGTCCCACAACTCGCAAAAGTTTAATGAGAGAAGTATAACAGAGATGAGTTTCTCCAAAACGTGTAACATTCACAGAGATTTAACACAGCTCCTTGGAGTATGGCGAGACATTACAGACCCTCCGTGTTTTCTTTTCGGGAATAACGTTTCACCAGGGGCGCTTCCACGGAATTTTTACGGTGGGGACGGACCAGGGCTGGTGCTGACCGGGGGGGGCGAATTTGGAGCATATTCGGTACCTGATAGCATTTATGACGATGGGCCAAAAAATTGGGGGGACGTCCCCCTGGTTGACCAACAGGGGGACGCGTCTCCCCGTCCCCCCGCTTTCGGCGCCCATGCGTTTCACAATATTTACAGACGTGACTAAAGCTCTGCTTAGTAGGCTACAAAAATCATACAACGAAAAAAACACAAGGGTACAAAATCATTTTAAAAAAATCATACAAAAACTCACTGTATCGCTCCTCTATAAGCTTTTATGTTCATACCTATACGGTCCCGGGTTTCTTCTGGTATTCTCTAGACTTGTTCTGATCTCTCCATTCTACCTGAACTCCTATAAATAAAAATACGAATGGTATATGTTGGGCACGAACGCAGTCCACTGTCTGGAAAATCTCCAGCTGATCAGGCAGTCCCTCAAATCTCCATTTAACCACAGGAGAGCGCTGTTCGAAGCACTCGGTGTAGCGCTGTCTTGTTTCAAACCATTGTTGTTTCCAGGGGCGTAGCCAGGAGGGGGCGGCGCCCCGAAAAGGGCCCTGATGGGTAAAAAGGGTCCTGCTTGTTACAGAATAGAGTGCTGTAGAGGGCTTAAGAGGGCTCTGTCTGATGTGAAATTTCAAATTTGGCCACAGAGCAGAGTGCGGGCGAGCCGCACTTCGCGCAGCCCGTGTCCTCAGGGGGGCAATTCGGGCCCTCAGAGGGGGGGCGGCTGTCCCTGCCTCCCCCATTGGCTACGCCCCTCGTTGTTTCTATTGATGTTTTCCCGTGCACAGACATTGATGCAGACATTTATGTTTTCTTGTGCACTTAGCGTGCGATAATGAGCTGCCGGGTAACTTTTAAACTTCTAATCCCAGATGTGAAGTATTTTTACTGGAAGAACGTTGGAGCGCCTAGATTGCACCGATACAATATATTTACTCTTGAAAATATACAAACACACGTAAATTGTATTTTAAGACGCAGAATGGCTTATTATGTTTACGAGAAGCTAAAGGCATTTCACTGTGGTGTTTTCTATCTTACGTAAAAAAAACAACAACAACACAAACAGCATATCCAAGTAATCAGCACCTTTGCTACCGAGTTTAAAACCCTATTTCACAGTTTGGAATGTTATGCACGTGAGATTCAGACTCACGCCCATTGTACTACAAATCCCTCTCGACAAACAATTTTAGCATGTCCTTCAGTTTGCCCTTTTTGCACACAAAACAATATCATATGTGGCTTCGACACGTTCCGTTCCATTGATACATTTATCGATAACATCTGTGTGCCGTCCAGAATAAGCTCCAATAATATTCCGCACAAGCTCCAAGCAACACAGTAAAGCCGTCTTTGGACGCTAACGGGCGAGATAAAAGTGCAATCTGATTATTGTGACCTTACTTCAGACACAGCGTGAGATGCCGACACCAAAGAGTGCCATCCAGTCGCTATTGATAGCAACAGGAACAGAGGGGTGAGCTCACTAATTGCCGTTTTTCTGTTTTATGCATGGTTTGCGGTAACATCACCAATGTTTTCCAAGCCTCGACATTCAGACCGCAGCATACATACCGATCCGCTTGGCAACAGGGCAGACATGTTCCCTGTATTTATTTGCACGGAACTCCGTCACATTAGTAAGCCGCTGTCCGCTCGGCGGGAGGGTGCAGCGCTGCAGAACTTAACTCCCACCACCGCCGGACAGGGCAGCAGAAGAGCGCGACACCAGCAGCAGAAGAGCGCGACACCAGCAGCAGAAGAACGCGACACCAGCAGCAGAAGACCGCGACACCAGCAGCAGAAGAGCGCGACACCAGCAGCAGAAGAACGCGACACCAGCAGCAGAAGAACACGACACCAGCAGCAGAAGAGCGCGATACCAGCAGCAGAAGAACGCGACACCAGCAGCAGAAGAACGCGACACCAGCAGCAGAAGAACGCGACACCAGCAGCAGAAGAGCGCGACACCAGCAGCAGAAGGGCGCGACACCAGCAGCAGAAGAACGCGACACCAGCAGCAGAAGAACGCGACACCAGCAGCAGAAGAGCGCGACACCAGCAGCAGAAGAACGCGACACCAGCAGCAGAAGAACGCGACACCAGCAGCAGAAGAACGCGACACCAGCGGCAGAAGAATCCGACACCAGCAGCAGAGAACGCGACACCAGCAGCAGAAGAACGCGACACCGCAGCAGAAGAGCGCGACACCAGCAGCAGAAGGGCGCGACACCAGCAGCAGAAGAACGCGACACCAGCAGCAGAAGAACGCGACACCAGCAGCAGAAGACCGTGACACCAGCAGCAGAAGAGCGCGACACCAGCAGCAGAAGAACGCGACACCAGCAGCAGAAGAATCCGACACCAGCAGCAGAAGAACGCGACACCAGCAGCAGAAGACTATGACACCAGCAGCAGAAGAGCGCGACACCAGCAGCAGAAGAACGCGACACCAGCAGTAGAAGAGCGCAACACCAGCAGCAGAAGGGCGCGACACCAGCAGCAGAAGAGCGCGACACCAGCAGCAGAAGAACGCGACACCAGCAGCAGAAGAACGCGACACCAGCAGCAGAAGAACGCGACACCAGCAGCAGAAGACCGCGACACCAGCCAGCCAGCCACAAACCCAGCTTCTCCGAACACTACACGCTATAACGGTTTCATTTGCTGCGCCGGCCGAGTTTATGCGTCGAAGTGAGTGTGATTGGTCCTTTGAGTGCACCAGCTGGGCGCCCAACGCTCCCTAGGCGGATCCAGGACTGCGGCTCGGGGCGCGGGGGACTTTGTATCGGCGCGGGGGACTTTCGGATTGGAGCGGGGGACTTTCTTTGGCGCGGGGGGACATACGATCGGGGCGGGGCAGTGACCCAAAATAAGTTTTGCGCTAGGGTGTCGAGTGGAAAATTCAGCTCGGAATGTATGGCGAGTGAGTGGAAAATTCCTCTCAAAATGTATGGCGGAGTAAAAATTTCAAATTTTGTACTCAGGTAGTAAACTCTCAGAGCCCTTGTTTGAACTGAAGGATGGATATTTCCTTTAATTTTCTCAAAGTAAATATTTTTAAATCATCCCCAAGCAGCATTGTTTGACCATTCCCATGGGAGAAATTTGGGTTAAGCAGGTAAATCTTTACCAGCTGAAACCCCTGATGCAGTCCCCAATTTTTAAGGAGTTGGTGAATTTCCACAAATAAAAACTTTTTGGGGGCCTCTGAGACCAGCCTTTGGGGGAAAGAACTCTGGGAGCCATTAAAACTCTTGGGGGCTTCCTAGACCAACTCTTGTGCCCTCCTCTCCACGACCAGCTTTTAAGGGCCCCTGAGACGAAATATTGGGGCCCCCTTAGACAACTCTGCGAGGGGCCTCGAGATCGGCGGTGGTGAAAATGAAAGGTTTTTCATGCAATACCTAGTTCCAAATTAATTATCTACGCATACACTGTATAGTTTTCCTGTCGGGACAACGCCCCTCCTATACCTTACCTATAGCTATCGATTTTGGAGGCCACTCCGGCCTCAATCACTGCACCTCGAATACACCTTGCTGGGCCCAGTAGGCCTTGGTTTACACTTAACTAACCCAGACGAAACTAAACTTTCTATCATGGCAATAAACTCTTCAGACTCTTGCTAAAAGTTTCTTTTTTTACCTGTCAATTCCCTGCTTCTCTTCCTATATACTCACCTTCTATGGTATGCTGCTTTCTATCAATATTAATCAGCTGCTGTTTTCTGCTTTGTTTTTCCTTTGTTCAATCAGCCAGGCGCGGCGGGTTGCGACAGCGTGAAGCAACTACTAATTTAATTTCTGATGGCAATCCAGTTCCCGGTCGCATGGGCACATAATTTGCTTTCAAACTTGCTCTAAATTAATTTTCTAAATCCATATAGACTAGAAAATTATACAACTAAAAGCACACCAAGAGGAAGACTAACAATGTTCTGTCAATAACGAATACGAAACCGCCTTTAAAAGCCTAAAGATGCCGCTTTTATTTACTAGTGTAAAGACGGCGTTTTGGTAAGTCCACGCCGTAGACCAGCCATACAAAAAGTGCCGATGTTTGAGGGGTAACTGGATGCATTCTTGTTGCCCAAAATCATTTAATGAAAATGTGGTTTCAATGTATTAAAGTACCGGGCACTTTTAGTTCAACTTAAATATCAGCGTATTTATGCCTAGGGTGTCGTAGGGTGTCGTGAGTGGATTTGGGTGTCCACGGCGTGGACGAGCAATGAAGGGCTAATATGGATAAAAATTATTTTCTACGAAATAAATGGTTAATTTTCTACGATACAATGTCAAAAATATGCTGCTTACCTACAAATTTCATGATAATTGCTTTTAACAGCAAGATGACCAAAATGGTTTTTTCACTATTCTCGGTACCAGAAATACAAAACAACTTTTCAAGGACGTAAGCCTGAATCATATGCCAGATAAACTGCTTTCCGAAATGTATCTTCAAGCGGTCAGCTCTTTTTTGGCAACACAGGCTAGGGTTCTAATTTTCCACCACCATTTGGAGTGGTGGAATTTAGTGGCGGTGTTCCCCATTGGACTTTCTCCGGTGGGGCGGGGGGGCACTGTGCGTCTTGCCCGCGCCAGAATTTCGATTCTGTTGTTCCACTGAAATCGGTGGAGATAAGGATGCCAGGTATAATTGACCAGAAAATAGAAATCGCCATTCCTTTGAAAGCGAAGAAGCGCATAAGAGCCGAGTTAATTTGGCGATCTTCTAGTCGATTCTGCTGCTCTCTTTTCCAGTGGACGCTGGTGGGAGGCAATGGAACTGGGCTTTGTAGTAAGTATTGTTGAGTAAAATTCAATAGTAGTAAAATATTGTTCAATAATTATTCAATAGTAGTAGTAAATATTGTTGGAAGTGAGTGGAAAATTCGCAAAAATATAAAAGTGAGTGGAAATTCTGATTGACTGGGTGTGTTCTCCCGCACCCCAGTTTTGGCGGGGCGGGGGGTGAGGACTTCCGATCTCGGTAACGGTGGTGGACTGGACCTGATTAGTAAAAAATAGGGATAATTTCAGATCCGGATCTGAACTTCCATTTTGGGCCAATTCCCCGGGATTTTTTCATACGGTTTGGATTCAGATTGTGCGTGTTCGGGTTTTAAGACCTTAGCACCTGCGGTCATGTTGCACCTGATCGAATCTCGGGAGCGGCACCGATTGGAACACAATCTTATTACCTGCAACACGCTCTACACAGCAACAGTAGACCCACGGACGGCGTCCAGCCTCCGAGAACCTGTTCAGCGTCGACACATGGACCAGGTTCCACTCGCAGGGATTCCGTTTCCGACCCAAAGCCTTCACTAGCGATTAGGTATCGTGTAAATCCGACTGATATGTCGATCCCTCACCAGTACCCGTATACCTTATCATATGCAATACACAGTCTCCACCGGAGAAAAGCAACTGAATTTAACAGGGGGAGGTCGCCGTGGTCTGGCCAGCACGCCGCGTTCCAAAGACCCTTTGGACTCTGCCAAAGAGCACCCTGCGGAGTTCTGAATATGTTATAACAATGCTATAACATCGGCATGCCGACCACTGAAGACTACAGCCTGAGTCGGCAGTGACGGACAACCACAGAAAAACATTCCAATAATTCTGAAAGCAAGGTAAGCGATCTACAATCGAGCCGGGAGCTCAGCAAAAGCAGCCTCATAGTTCGATACGCCGCGGCCAGCCGACCCCCCACGAGTCAAGGAAGCCCGGCAACCTCGTCTGCCTCAGCACCCCCGCTGCCTATCTCCGGGAGAAGCCTGGCTCCACCGTCCAAACCAAAGCTGCAATCTGTATGCAAGTGGGCAGCGCCGCGCCGGAGAGCGCCCCCCTTCCCCCGCGAGAGGAGACGCACAGGGCGGTAACCGGCGGCGCCGGCAGTCAGCTGTCAGCACCGGCGCGCCGAGAGCGCCCAGCGGCCGCGCCGCCGCGAAGGCCGACCGGTCCTGACGGCCGGCAGCCGAGCACCGCGCGTCCTGAGCGGCTGTCCTGGGCTGGCGAGCCTGCAGTACCGTAATGTAAACATGCTGAGTACCTAACAACCCTGAGCCAAGATAGCTGGTGCTTTTTTTACCCCCTACCCGTATAATCAATGCAGGCGTGCCCTTCATTATCCGTGCGAACAACTTAGCAGGCTCCATTGTAAAAGACAGTTAAATGTTCGCACTCTGGTACGTGGGCGGACGCAGGACCGCCATTTGGGGGCCAACTCGGGAAGAATCGTAAAAAACTTTTTTTAGAAAATCGTCTAGGATTTAGCCATTGCAGGGGGGGCATGGCCCTTTGGCCCCTCTCTGCGTCCGGCAGTGCTCTGTTAGTGGGTCGCACCAATCCCCGCTCCAGTTCTTCTTCCGTTGTCCATGCCCGTAGACAAATAGAAGGTAGATGTTTCCCCGTGAAATCCCGGAAAAAATAGTGAAACTTGGGAGTGGACACTTGTGCATTTTAGATTACGTGTTAGTAACGTAAAGCGAAGGAGATTAGGGAAGTCCGTGCAAGAGTACGCACTTAACTTTCTAAAGGCTTTCACTCTTTCCTTTAAGTCTAACAGCAAAAATGTTTATGTGGTTGTTTAGCCTGAAGAATTGTCTATGTATGGTCCGTGTTTCAACTCGATGTCTTTGAAAGGAACTCGCCACGGCCCCATCAAAGTAAGTACGTGCGTACTCTTGCCGGAGTGGGTCGGTAGAGTACGCACAGAGGGGGCTGAGTACGCACTGATGCCCCGCTGTGCTTTAGGTGCATAAGCCATGTCGCGAAGTTTTTGTCGCCAAACTAGGCGATTGTATGATTTTATACCGTTCTGAATATATAAGAACTATGTTGCAACGTTTGGTTTTACAAATATGAATTACGGACTCTGTCCCGAGCGAAAATTAAATTTTCCCATCTCTTAAGCATGCGCACTCTTGCCCAACGGTCTACGCGTACTCTTGCCGGACATGCTCCCTTGGGAAGAAATTCTTCATAAACATGTTGACATGCCTTTTAGCGTGAGCTCCGGTTCTGGAGCACATTCTAGCTCAGATTTCTTACTGATGACAGACCGTAATACAATATGCTAATAATAGAAGCATGGTCTACAAGTTTACCCAGTTAAGAAATATTACTGCAAGGGTGTCCAGAAACTTATTTTGCTCTGTACTCCCGCGGGAAAACAGGAGCACGTTGAATTTTGGTGTGCAGCCTAGGCACTAACCCTGCTTTTATACCAGGGTGTCCACCATCTCAGTGGTTGCTAAGTAACCAAACAGCTGCTGCGTACCTTATCTCCTGGTACTCTTCCCGCCTTACCCTATGTGAAGAAATTTTATTTTAGGTAGACGAAAATCATGCGTTACTGACTGCCCTGGAGAATCTCCCCCAGAAAAATTAGACTTCGTGTAGCATTGTACAGAAATCGATGAAGCAGTCTCGTACACATTTTTTCAACTGATATTTTTCTAACCACGCACCATTTGTATTCATAAATACTGCGCAAAAGATAAGGTTCCAAGCCTTTGGCACAAAATATGGAAGCAAGAACGATCTGTCGTTTGTGGTTGGAAAAGAAATATACAAATGTTGAATCAGTCACGCATTGTTGGGATTCTCGCGCTGAAAAAGTTATGGGATAGCAATTGGCAACGACTTGTTCAATAGCTTAGAAAAAAACATGTTTTCAATGATACGATCATGAAGCTTCTCAACAGGCTCAATTGAATGGAAATCCTACCTTACGGGAAAAAATGTCTTCTTCGGCAATGATAACATTTTTCCATTGATTTTTCTCATTGAAGTTCTCACAAGTTCGTCCGCCAGATGAAAATTCATACAGAAAGAAATATTAAAACAAATAAAAGAAACCCCTCTTACAAGATTTCCAGTTAAAGGAGTCTCCCAGTTCCCGTTCCTTTTAAGACGTAAGCTGAGATCCCGTGGACCCGGTTTTCAGCTCGTCACTCCGCCGCAGAACAGGGAGGGGTTTGTAACAATCAGTCTGGATAAGGCAACAGACTTGCACGAAACTGATGGAGGCATGCGGCTCTTCAGTGTTCCGGGCTTGCAGTTTTGGTTTTCTCGATGTCACGATAAGAGGCGTGCCGTATACATATTCCAATGACATGATAAATTCATTTATTTTATTTCATTTTTAATATAGAGAGGTGAAGAGAATGTGAAGAGAAGCTTCCACAAACTCTTCACAAACAAACTTCCACAACAATTAAACCTGATAGTTAATATCGAGAATATGAATCTGAAATACAAATTTTACTATATAAGCTTTACTTTCATTTTTAAATTTAATCAAATTCAGCACAACAGCCCAACATTAAACCTCTGAGTGGAGTTCCTATAAAATGAGAGTTGGAAATACCAAAATATGTTCACACTTGGTGCTTCAGAGCTCCTACCCACTGTTCAACACAATAAAAGGTGACATTGGAAATCGAAAAAACAAACCCTGAGTTCGGGATAAGACATTGAGGGCCACGGGCCACGCTGATTCTCTTCGAAAAACATTTGAGCACGCAAAAATACAATACATTATATTGGCGATCTACAGTCTCGCATCCCTACCCAATTACTTACGTAAGGTGGCTTGGCCTCCGTCCCCACTGATTTTATCTGGGAGTCCGCAGAGGAATTTAGCTCAAGTTAACGGCATCCAATCCGAGGCTGTCGGTCCTCACGCGACGTCATTCAATGGGATGATGTATAAGTCATGTTTTTATTTGTTTGTTTTTTTTTGCTTTCTATGGTATTACAGGTGCACGAGGGGTGTGGATTTATTTATATTGGAGGGTGCCTGGAACCACCAATGACGAGTTCAGTTGGTGGTAAAATGCCCTTTAGATTTTATTTGGTTTTATTTTCTGGACTATAAATTAGTTTCTTTTTTTGCTAGTTGATCATTAGCTTTTGGCATACTATCATGCGGATCGGTGCAGCACTGCGAACTATATTAACTTTTAGCTTTTAGCTAGTTCAATAGGTCTGTGTGAGGGCTAAACAAGACAATGCTAGGCTATCCCTTTCAATGGCGTGATCATTAACATTGTTTTGAACTTGGGCACGGCACCCCCACCCCGCATGTTTTCGGAGATCCAAGCCCCAGAGCCCCAGAGGCTCAGCAACTTCGACGTAGTATCCAGGCCTTTTCCTTCGAACAACACTTATCTATCGCAAACAAGGAATTTATGTCGACATTGTACCAGGCTACAATAGCTTGTTGACATTTCCTGGTGTTTAAGAAATTACAACTCTTCAAAACTACGGCTCGAGTGATAACCCTAACAGGCAATGAGACACCTTCATCATGGGATCAGAACTGAGATAGCAGTCTTGCAGAGCGAGCCGGAAAACGTCATCCATCAAACTTGGTTCCGGTCAAAACACTCCATTTCCGAAGAAGGGCGCGTTCCCATAGTTTAGCCGCGACCCTGAGACGTCGGCAGCGCCAGCGTGCAACGAGGGCGAGCAAACACGCCGGCCCGTGGCAGCCGCGCGGCGGGAGGCAGCCGCCGGGCGTCGGACCCTGCTCCTCAGGCCACCGCTTATCCGCTATTAGTGTGTGCTGGGTTATCTAAACGAAATGTAAGCCCAGGGCATTTCTGCCGTCTCTACAGATTTCTTAGACTACAATGGGTGTCATATTCCATTTAATCACTGGCAATGCTTGAAACTTTGAAGAAATTGTGAATACTTTTCTTTCTAAAACACGATCTAGCATACAGCAGCCCATTTCGTTTGGTTTTAATCCCTTGAAAGCTGTTTATGCATTTCTCCACGCACAAAAAATGTCCTTAGTGAAAAAGTAGCAAATGAATAACAAGGCCACAGCTATTGCGCGTTAATGTCAATAAGCGGGGCCGGCATTTTGGTGCAGCGTCGGTTTCCGCTGTGGCGGCGGCGTCGGCGTCGTCGTCGGTCGACGGGGCGGTCACGCGCCGCCGGGCTGCCACGGCCGCCGGAAGCCGGCCGCCCCGGCGCTGTTATCACCAATTAACGCCACCCCACGGTTATTACGTCTGGACATGTAATCATGTCACGTGACGATTTATACGTTAGACGCCCGCGACCGGCCGCCAGCCGAGTTGTTGCCAGGTGGGATGCCAGCATGTTGCCAGATTGAGTCAGTGTCGGTGGCGCGGGTGCCAGGTCGCGTCAGAGTCAACGTCACGAGCTGGCGTGACGTCACGCGTGCCTACATGAGGTGTCGGTGACGTGCGGGACTGTCGCTGACTTCATTTGCTCTCCAGACATAACAGCGGGAAAGCGTGGGTTGGCCATTGGCTCATCGAATCATCCGCTGAGTGGTGCACACTGGGCGAGCGGCTGGAACATATACTGTTTGCAGAGACCTTCCAGGACAATTTTGCAAAGAAACTGGGGACCATTTTTTGTCTCTTGCCCCTACGATTGGTCCTCGGCACTTCGGATATTTTACAACTTGCCTGTTGATCTATTACAGAAGGTTGCTATGACCCCTAAATATGTATTTTATGACAAAACGGACATAACGGTGCCGAAGAAATACATATATGTAATACTTAGACATGTCACTCTAAGCCCTACAATATGCCTTTTCCTTTTCGGGTCCCCATTGACAAACTGAGAAAAGGCATGCCCTCGTGCCGTCCAGTCTAAAAGTAACGATAGTGCCACTATCTTTACCTCACCATGATGCTTTAATCGTAAAGCCACCATGATGCTTTAACGGGTGGTACCGAGTTGCTGCGTTGAATTTTACCGCTTGCTTTATTGCGTATGTAGTGAAGCGACCTTGCTGGGGCCCGCTCCCCGCTACACGGGGAATCTTGCAAAGTTGTGGGCAAAGTTGCCGACTGATGACGGTACCCGTCTGGTTTGTAGACGTCTCATATGGAGTAAGTCATGGTGCCATATGGGCGGCCACCGTACACCAGCTGAACGGGAGCCGGAAACATCACAAAAACTCGCTTGCAGCGTTCTTAATAAGCTCGACTTTCGAGACAACTGCCACACTCGGGGTAATCACTACTGCAGTCATCCGTTCATCGGCTTCTGATATCATGTCTCCATGCCGGTACCAGCTTCACCGGGGCGAACAGCCCGCCAGTCACGGTGTCCGCTGGACGCGGTGACGCTCGCCGCTTTTTGTGACGAAATGGTGACGTAACGCCGTAACGACTGACCTGACCCGAGGTGTGACGTCATCTCAGCCTTCGACTGGTTTGACACGACTCGTCGCCTTTCAATAGAAAACGGTAGGCAGCAGGTATACTAGATGCACATGGATGTCTCCAGAAAAAGGTATTCAGAGAGATATCCAGTTTTTGGCCATGCCGAGTCGTCGAAGTGCAACTTAGCAGAACCATATCAGGGCTAGTTTGAGTGGCTCTCTGGACCATGATTCTTTCAGGCCCTGGTCATTACCATTGTTGAAGCTTAAGGGAGCGATAACTTGCGTGGTCACATGGCACCAAGAACTGTTTTCCGTGGTTATCCTTCATGGGGGTTGTGAAGTAAAATAATATAATATACAGCCCATAAGGAAAAACTAAACGAAGTGGAGACGGAAAAAAACGAAAAAGGCAACAGTACAAACCCAGCAACAGACCATAGGCGGATCCAGGGGGGCAAGGGGGGCACGTGCCCCCCGATCGACCCTCGGCGCCCCCCTGAAAGGTCGATGGCGCCCCCTGAAATGTCGCTTCCCCCCCCCCCCCAGGATGCGAAAGTCGGCGCCCACCGATAGAATTTGGCGCCCACCTGATAGCTTTTGCCGGTCATAAGTGGCGCCCCCTGGTCCGGATGGCGCCCCCCCGGTCCGGATGGCGCCCCCCGGTCCGGAAGGCGCCCCCCGATCGGCAATCCTGGATCCGCCTATGCAACAGACGACTGGTGTAAAGCCTTTTAGAAAAAGGATGCACAACGGGGGAAAACGCAGTAATTCAAAATAATGAGAATCAGGCAGAGCTATGCGAGCGAGTAAATTACAGCGAACTAGCGCTCTTCAGAAATGCAAGTAGCTATGCTAGAAATGAATATTGATGGTGTCATTCAGACCGGGCATCATCAATGTTTTACTACAAAATTTTTAATAGAAGTGCTAAAAACTAGATTAAAATAGGTCATGTTAGACTAGAACTAGGTTATGATAGGCTTAGAATTGCAACCAACTTAGGCTAAAATAGGGCCAAAATTTCTTCTTAATCGTGGTGATACCTTTCACTGCCACTCTTTAGCTAACTAACCAATCTCGCAACTCTCATTAACAGTCTATGTGGTCTCTTGCACTTCTCTCTCCCTCTGTGCGGCGGTTGCCCAGCGGGGTGCTGTAACCTCACCTCCTGGTTGGAGGGTAAAGAAGCCGCGATACCCTGGCCAAGTGCTCAGCAGCAGTTTCTAAATAACCGAAAATGATTGCTCATATGGAGGAACTCGAGTAACGTAGGCAATGCGGACACTCGGTAACCTACATCAAAATTCTAAATTCTAAATTGCAAGCTCTTCAATCTTGACGGTGACAGTGGTCTTCACGCACTCTGTGAGTCCAAAATTCTAAATTAACACCCATGGCTCAGCCTTGGCTGCCGTTGCCTTGACCATTCACTCGCAAGTTGAAAATATCTTACGACCCATTACTTGAAATCCCCCTCCCACTACTCCGCGAGGTCAACGTAAACTCACCCTAACCTAAAAATTATAAATTCTCCCACACACTTCTTTAGAGGCGGGGAAAGGTGCTATCCATAGAACGCCTACTAAACGGTATTTAACTGATGTTTTTTTCTAATTGTACAAGAGAATACACTTCAGCAGGAATTTTCCCCGCTCAAACTGTTAAACTGTATCCAACATGTTCAAAGGTCACCACGTTACAGAAGCAGCACACCTTTAAGCGGAGACGCGCATCTCGCGGCTCAGCTCGGCCCGGCGCGGCGGTGCGATCGTTCACACAGCATCAGACAATGACGGGGGAGGGGCATCTCCGGCACCGCGGCCGTACTAGTACCAGTACCGCCTCTGACCGTCAGTCAAGCTGGCGCGTTGACGGGTAATCGGCCCGGAGACGACGGGCACCGGCCCCGTCGTCTTGTCAAGGTCACACAGCCGCCGCCGCCGGCGGCAGCGGCGGCGGCGGCCTCACTACAGAATGATGCCAACCCCTGAGGCTACATCCAAACCCCCCGCCCCTGCCCCAAGGCAAACACGCAACTGATGACCGATGTCTTGACGTACCCCAATCATCTTCGGCCAACAACAGAATTTGGGCCCACTTTGGCCTAAATGGCGCCTCCTGACCGAAGTCCCTAATTCCGATAGGAAATCCCGGAACCACTTATGTGAAACGGATCGGAGAATGGTTATGCATCACAGCAGCAACCGAAATTCATCAGTGGGACAATTCCAATAGGGAATACAATTTGCACGAAACGTGGTTCCCTCCCGCCCCAATGCAGCGGCGAAATACCAAAATTGAACGTATACAACGGTACCAAATATTCCCCGTGCCTTTATACAAAACCTACTGGTAAAATATGAGTACGTTTTGGCCCCAGGAGAGCTCAACACGACCGTCATCTAGAAACGAAAATTTCCTTCGGCTAAAGTTTTTTTACGCATGGATGTCACATCCAGAGGAGGGGCCTGCTCATCCGGGATAAGTCAAATGTAACAAAAAGCCTGAAACCCAGACGTTTTTGGCCTAAAACTGGGAAGGACGTTTTTGGGCCTAAAACACCATCGCAGCGGGGTGTTTTAGTCGAATTGCAGCAATTGTTATTTTTCTCACTTTCGGGACAACGATGACGCTCAATGTAAGGGATAAAACGGCTTTCAATGCCACGGTATTTATTCAAGTATTTTTATGTTTGGTATGATACAGTTAATGAAACAATTAGTTTGGTTCAGGATACAAAAGGAAGAAGAATAGTATGCATTCCCTCCAAAACATCAGGTAGGTATCATTTTTGGATAGCATTCATTCGTCTATTTGTGTCTTTATAAAGTGCAATTCGTCTGTTCCATATATGCGCTGTGAATGGTTTTGGGTTCCAGTCTGAGTTCCCGTTAGATAATGGATCGGAGTGGGTTGGACGCGGTAGGACATGGCCAAAGCAGAATTCCTTGTGCTTTTTTACAAATTGTTCACGATACTATCCTGGATCGCGACAGGTGTCAGCAAACGGTATGAATCCCCATCACCCCTGTAAATGTCTGTACAGCGGGCTCCACTCGAACCCTGCACTTTATGGTCCAGCAGTCAATTTCTGGTGTACCCTTCGAATATTAAAGAGAATGTGGCACCTTGGTCGAATCCAGACATTTAGTGTAATTAGGCATATTTGTAGCCGAAAATAATGAAACGTTCACGATTTCTCTAAAAAATGAATAAGGAGGTCAATATTTTGATTCTTAAAATGCTCCTCTATGGTAAAAAAATAAGCCCCTGTCTGTGGATGACCTCATGATCTGGCAAATACTACCATCTTCAATATGCTTCAAGGGCTTCAATTGGCCGATTACTCACCGTGACGTCTGCGCTGTCGTCACACCAACAGCTGACAAATGTGGCCGCCTGGCTGGGGTGGATTTGAGGTACATTTCAGGTAGGTTTTCAGCTTTTCTCCACAGAAATTTTGAGTTTTAAGACAAATCATATATTGAGCACCGGGTTTTCCGGCATGCTTTACAACTTGGTTATCTCAGCCAAAATCACGTTATAAAGGTGTCACATTCTCTTTAAGTGGCACAAATACATGCAAGATCACTTCGGATTTTTCAGAGTTCGAGGTAAAATCAAAAGTCACGAACTGAATTGACTTGATTCCAGACCAGCACTTTTGCAGAAGGAGAAAGATAGCTCCGGCCTCCATCACTTCAAACTGGTATTCTTCGTTGCCTCACAAAAGGCCTTCGGAAAAGAGAACACTCACCAGCCAATAAGGGATGATAACTGCCACCTGCAGTTAGCAGTAAATAACCAAAATTAAACTCCTAGGCAAAGCGTAGCTTGTTTCAAAACACAGAGCACGGCAACTGACAAGAATTCTGCTTTCACAGCGACAACTCAATCTTGAGCGTTCAAAGATGGCTGAGCGTTGTGATGATAGAATCAATGCGACTGGTACTCGAGCAGGAAGCTGCAAAAACGCCACCCGCTTCTATTACATTTTGAGCGGAAATGTCAACTCTCATCACAGGTCTTAAAATCTACTAAAATAAGCTTCCATCCAGAAGAAAACATATTCTTTGCCCCAGAAAAGGTTCCCCAGCTCGGACAGATTCTCGCGCTGCAATCTAGGCTGGTGCAGAAAGCTGAGTCGGAGTCAGAGTGTGACTCCATTTTACACAGGCTAGAGTCGGACTCAATCTCTGTGGAACCAGGGGACCCTGGAGAACGAGTTCTGATATCTAAAAGTCACCGAATTTCCATGCCACCTTGTGAAAGTCATGGCTAGATTTTTTTGCATCGAGTGATCGTGTCCAATATAATTTTGTTATCACACTTTCAATGGAGACCAAAGACAGAAAAAGACACTTCCTTTGTGTTGAAATCAACAAATTTCAATGTTCGAACGAGCAGCTTTGTTCTTGTAGCAAACCTTTCCTCTATCAGCATAATATATGGTTTTGGCCCGCTTTCAGCAAAGGTCAAAATAGCTCCAGTTCAATGGGGGACGGGTCTGCAGTCTTTTAGGCATAAAAGGGCACTTGTAGTCTGCGGGAAACAATGACCTGGGCATGGAACAAAACAAAAACTGGTTTAGTCTAGTGGCAAGAAAGCAATATCTGCGAGAAAAGGACACTTTTTCATTGTCAAACCTACAAATGCAATGTGCATACTAGTCACAAGCTCTACAACTTCTTCAGCTCCAGAACCCTTCTACAACTTCTATCGAACGCCACATGACCTCAGTAGGTATTCAATGCGCAGTTAAAGCTCGAGAATGATGATCACGACGATGACCCCATCCACTAAAGGGTTCATTTCGATACTGAAGGATGACCTATCTCACCATCTGTCAAAAAGGCTGTAGTGGAGAGCACTCTGCAATGCAAACTTTGGGGAGCATTCTGCAATGCAAACTTTGGGGATCATTCTGCAATGCAAGCTGGCGGCGGATACAAGCAGGGACCTGAAGAAGTTGAGGTGGGGGGGCAGTGGCAAGAAGGTGAAGTCTGCTGGTACGCAGGTGTGCACTTATCACCTAAACTGATTTCGGGTGTAACGTAGGTAAAATGAAACAGTCTGTTCAAGTACGTTTCACATAATAAGGAGCCATGGCTTGAACCACCCTCCGACAGTCACCCATAACGCAGTTTGCCATTACTTAAAGGGAATGTGGTACCTTGGTCGAATCCTGGAATTTAGTGTAATTAGGCGTACTTTTAGCCGAAAATAATGAAACCACACATGATTTCTCTGAAAAATGTAGAATACGCCCAAGATTTTGATTTTCAAAATACTCCTCTGGGGAAAAATACATATCTGCCGGTGGATGATGTCATGATCTGGCAACCACTACCATACTCGAAACGCTTCAAGGGCTTCGATTGACTGATGCTCACCGTGACGTCAGCATATCTCGTCACACCAACAGCCATGATAACTGTGGCCTGCTGCTAAGGGTGCATGAGGGGTACATTGCGGGTAGGTTTTATTGTGATTGTGCGCTATGTCCTGCCGTGTGGGCTGACACAAAGCGCGGCAGAGTAGCCCTGAGCTCCGGGCTGAAAACGGCTATTTGCCGGCCGTAAATTTTTAGAAAAACAAAAGATGAAGCAGGGTGCTTTCTATGCTCCCCTAGCCCAATCCAAGCCACATTAAAAAGCACAATTTCCCTCCAAGCTAGGTATCTGGCCACGCTGGGCGGGCACTTGCTGACTATTAGTTACGTCTTTGATCTGTAGTGGTTGTGGTTTGCACCAGGCATAGGCGGATCCACGATTGCCAATCGGGGGAGGGGGCTCAAGATGGGGGTGCCACTTTTGAACGGAAAATCTGTCAGATGGGTAAAATATCCTGTTGTGGGGGCGCCGATACCCGCACGGGGGAGGGGAAGCGGCATCAGGGGGACCCATCTATCTTTCAGGAGGGCGCTGGGGCCAACTCAGGGGCGCCGAGGGTCGGTCAGGGGAATGTGCCCATGGGGGAGCAGGTGCCCCCTTGCCCGTGGATCCGCCTATGATACCGCTTGCACTTGAAAATTGTCTCTTCGACGGACCTCTTCTGACACCTCGTCTCGACTAAATACGGGTACCAAGCGCGCTTTGTTTTGATGGCTACATTTTTGAACCTATGAATCCGGTGGTTTAGGTCCCGTACATAGGTACATCGCTGTAGGTGGCCGGTCACCGCCAATGACAGGCACCGCTAATGAAATGCGTGTTCAGCGTCCTTTAGATTTGTGTTGTATAATTTCTAAAACCTAAAAATGATTTTGTGGAATCCAACAGGTCTGTGAGAAGACAAAAGCAAAATTTGCATTATGCTATCCATTTCCATCATGGTGGATATTGACCATGTTTTAAAATTGGGCACCCTGATCGTTTTACGGGATCTACGCCCTTTCATAATCTTTGTCGGCCTACGATCGATGAGGTTAATTGCAAACTTGTACAGTAAAAAGCGATCCTGAACCATCCCAATCTTGAGACCCGTGACCTTCATCCCTCCTGGCTCGCCCGGGAGGAGTCGGAGTGTTACTGACCTGTCAGAGCTCTCCGAGCTGGCCGCGCGGTCGGCTCGTCTGCGTGGACCAATGACCGTCGGCTCACTGGCGCCGTCTCCGGGGGCTGTAGATTCAGAGTTCGCGGCGTTTCTCACGCCTGCGACAGGTTGTTCAGCACTGCTAAATCCAGACACAGTCTCCACCTCATTCGCCATTCCAGGCCACTTGGACACCGTCTCCCCTGAGTTTTTCTGTGTAGGACTACAGACACAGTCCACCAGCGCACCTCCTCCCGACATTTTGGAGTCCGCGTCTGCCGCCTGCTTCAGCTTCCTGATCTTCTCACTAGGCAGCGCTGCTGTCGGCCCAGCTGCTGTTACGTCACGCCCGACCCGCGTCTCGCCGCTCGGAGAGGCTTGCGCTGGCACGCACACGCACGGGACACAAATTTTCGTCAGGAATACCATGGGCGTCAAAAAAGGAAGAACGCATCCCCCAACTCGCAGATTGGGGGACGTGCCCCAAAAAATTGTGTGACTCGGCATAGGGTTTTTGCATTTTCTCCCTTTTACCTGCGTGGACCTACGTAAATGTGTCGCTAACTGCTAGAGTGCTTAATCGTTGGTGTTTTCAAGCACATCAAATAGGTTAGATTAAAGTTCTTAAAATTCCTTTCCCAACCCCATCCCCAGTCATCACTAGTCCGAGGCCGCCCATGCTCCCCAAGTAACGCCCCTGAGGAATGCTCTGGTAAATTTGAGGGATTATTGAGTTTTGAATCAAATTTTGGTTTATTTATTTATTGGACATTGTAAGACGTTTCCATACACCGCATAGCTATTCTACGCCTCGATTCGTAAAAGGTACCTAAATCAAAATGGATGAGGGATGTAACGAAATCGCACATGACAAACATTCACATATACACGCATGTCGTAATGGTTGATAGGAAAATGATTCCAAAATATCTGAAACAATAATATGAAAATTCCGATAGGACACTAAAAAGTGGTCACTAGAAGCAAAACCCAAACGTCACCTGGTGCCACGATTCTGTCACTGCGTCTCAATCGGGTGCCTTTTCAGCTCGTACTTGAATCTTTCTAACCCGTGTTGGCGGATGGCCTGGGAAAGTTCGTTGTACATGTGTACAGCCGAGTAGGAAAACCCAACCTCCGTCTGCTGGATTCTGTGTGAATCGCTGGCGTAACCAGCATGCCACTTTGTCCGCTATTTTGCCCATAGAGGAAATTGGGTGCATTGTGCCACCTTAATAAATTGTGCCCCCTAGCTCCAGAGATATATATGATCGACAATTGTTTTTACTCACTATTATTCAGTTTCAGGGGTGCAGATTTCCAAAAATCATTAGAGGTGCCCAAATTTGAAAAAGTAAATGACCACCACATTGAAGGATTAAACATAATTGTACCTATCTTTTATTTAACCATTACACATGACATTCTGAAAATGATTAACAATAGAATTTGAAGGATATTTTGCACTAAGTGAATATTTCATTACAGGTGCCCGGGCTCCAAGGGATATAAATTCATGCCCTTACATGGTACTGTTCATTTAACCGGCACCGCCTGGGCTCTTTTCATACACACCACCGGCTGGGGTGTGATGGGAATTGGGACCCTACGATTTCGGGAACCGGAGGTGATGCGGAAAAATTAAAACGTCGCTGGAAGCACCTTACCCTCTTCCACTCTAGATCCGAGTTTGAAGCGTATCCATCGACCAGTTACGTTACAGTGGGCAAAAATGGGTCAAATTTAGACTCATTTAGAAAATTTCATACACCTCCGGAACCAGTGACCTAGAATAAAAAAGCTATTAGTGTGTTTTTCTTGACCTAAGGATTCATATGCTATGCGGCATGACATTGTAAGGTCACACTATGACCTTGACTTTAGGTCATGGGTATATAATAACCTTCCCAGGTCATGTTACATACTGTTTGAATCCTTGGGTCAAGCTCATTACTCTGTTACCAAATTCAGGATTCTATCTAGTTTGGTTAAAAAGCTATAGACACAAACAACTTCGCAAATGTGACCTTTGGTGACCTCTGGCGACCTTGGTATTTATCTGACCTAAAAATAGACGATAGCATGCAGATTTTTCAAGAGCTTTCAAACGATGTTTAAAAACTTTATCCATCTCTTGTAGAAGCCGAGTTGCACTCTGGCTTTGTCAGCCTCATTTTAGAAAAACTGGATTGCCTTACACGGGCCTAGTTATGCCTTCACAACTCCTTGACCTGAACTACCTGATGCCAATTTGTTATGATAAGTTTTCGAATTGATATGCCTAGAGGCCTACAGAGCGATGCGGGTCTCATCTGAATCGGCTCAGAATCATTTGAGAAAAACCGAGGGGGGCAGCGGCGAATCTAGCCGGTCGGTTTGGGAGGGGCAAACCAAAGTAAAAAGTCGAAAAGCAAAAAAACGTCCCGCTGTGAAAGCTGTGCTACAATATCACTTGCCGGTAGGATTTTAGGTATTTGAGGCAAAAAGCAAAAAAAAAAACGGAAGAAAAATATGGGGTCGAGATGCTTTTTCCAGTCGAAGGCCCAATATGTACACTGAACTTAGCTGGTGCTGTTTGAAGTTGAGAGTTGAAGCACCAAAATCTTGCTTATAAACGAAAAAGGAGTCAGGGAAAAAGGAGCTCGATCACTTTGGGGGGGCAAAAACATAGTTTTGCCCCGAGCTTTTCCGTTTGGGGGGCAAATGCCTTTTTTGCACCCCCCTCTTTGATCCGCCACTGGAGGGGGGGTCAGATCGGACCCCTAGGCAGTGATGGGTTAAGGTCCAAGCAACAACACATCACTATTCGAGACCGTTCAGCTGTCATTTCCACTGATATGACCGTACTAACAAGATTTCACAATGCAACTTAAAACATTTTGAACATATTTAAAACAAACTAGCCGTTCAAAAGCTACTGCCACTCGAAATAATTTTTCTAACATTGTTTGATGTTCATTAATGTCTTCTCCCATCCTGGTACAAAAATTGCGTGTGCTGTATTGTTTCGGTCAATACAAAATTTCTAGGCTGAAAATCAAAATATACCAAAAAATAGTTTTGTTCGTTAAGATTCACCATTTGCAGTACTTGACTTGACTTGTGAGGTCTTTCTCTGCCCCAGTTCCGACAACTTGGGTATAGGTAATTCGAAAGCTGAGTGCTGAACGTCTAAGTCAAATAAAAAATAAAATAAAAACAAATGACATTGATAAACAATAACAAATAGGAACGCGACGTCATCCGGGAGGTAAGCAGCGGAATATTGTAGCATGCAAACTATGTTTTGTGTCTGAGAATAGAAATTCAGACACTCATGTTTAGACGGCAGTGCACAGTGACTTCTGGCTGCCTGTAGGCCGGGTGGTGGCGGCATCGAAAAAACGTCATAGGGAAGTGGCCCATGCTGAAGGAATACAGTGCTGTTGATGTCATTAAAATATACGTACCTACTCAGTCAATTGCCTCGTGCATCTTGTGATTTGCCTTGGACCCTCCTTATTTGAACAGTCAGAGCTAACTATCCCTCCGCCTCAAATAGCCATTTTATCAGTTTAAACTTCTAGTGTTGCACAAACATGTAAAGTCAGCTAGCCGTGTATGTCACCTGTAGCGTGTGTGTTGCATCGCCAATAAGTGTTAATCAATGAAAAAATTAAAAGCTGCATCATTTACCCTGATGTCGAAAAATATTAAGGATTCTAAATCGTTATCTGCAATTTTATCCGCCAAGCGTATTCACATACCAAACTCATTTAATCAACTCATACTCATGTTCTCCAGTGATATCGACACCGCGCACTGCACAAACACCTAACCCATACATCCAGCCATGTGCACAGAATTTCTCCTACATCTGTCCTCGCTCAGTCCTACAGCAGGCACAACGACAATCATTCTCAACACCACACGCGTACGTTTTACATATAATCTGCCACGCGACCCCCCCCCACCGATGCTTGAACTCGGCGCCAGCGGCGCCCAGCGGCGTGACCTATTTAACCTCTGTGCCCCGCGGGCAATCGGCATCCAGCGGATGGCGGCTGCTGATTGGTGGAGGCGCGTACCCTTGTATAGCGAGAAATTCGGTGGAAATTCCTCCATGAGAATGATAGAGCTTAAACCATAAACCATATATCAACATGATCTTTTCAAGCACTACTAGCCATATTTTGCCCTACATTGGCTTGATAATCTGCGCCACCATCCGATACTATTCGGTATAGGCGAGATAGCGGCAGAGTCAGCACTGGCTAGCCGGCGGCCGAGTTACTGAAGGCAGGAGTGTTGCGAGATGGGTTTCTGCTGGGTGGAAAGGAGTGGGGCCCGGCCCGAAGGTAACCGAGAGAAGGAGGAGACAGGCGTACATAAAACTAAACCTTAACCGTCGGACGAGCTATAGAGAGTGTGGACTGATGACAGTGCTGCCGAAGTAAAACCAGATAGTGTACCATAAGTGGGAAGCACGTGCTGCTTTGTTCTATGTGGGATGGTGAAAAAATTATTCCAGCCTGAAGCTAAACATAAACAAAATAAAATGTCCACCAACCGGACCAACGAGTGCAACGCTAAACGATACATCGGGTATTACATTTGTAAATGAATTCAAGACTTTGGGCATAAAATAAGAAAAAACAAATGGTTTTATAACTGATTATAATTTGACAGATATAATTGAATCATTCGACGGGAAACCGCGCAGCCGAAAAGAAGAAACCTATCACTGATAGGAAAGGTTACCGTTATAAAAGCTTTGTTAATTTCTTAATCAGTTCATATTTTCATCTCATTCCCAACACCATCCCCAATAACCATAAAAGAGCTGGAAAAAATTACCCATGACTTTCTTTGGAATACCAGAAGTGACCCAGTGAAACGTGCAAATTGACACAAAAAGCAATGTATGATGGCCTACATGTTACAGACCTAGCGTCATTTATCAAGAGCCTGAAAATACGGTGGATAAAACGTTTATATACCTTAAAACAGGCACGGGAGTTTCTTATTAAGCGTAACTTGCCACCTGTGCCGCAATTACTCACCTAGGGCGAGATAAAACTGAAGAAAATAGCGAAAACGCTACAAAACCAATTTTGGTCGGAAGTATTATACTCATGACCGGAGTTTATCCGACTTTACGAACCTCCAGATGAGGATAAATTGACCAGTAAACTATGGTTCTCTAATTTAACTAAGTTCAATACAACTATTGTCAAAAATTGGGATGAAAAGAGTCTCAGATTTATTGGTGACCTCATAAAGACTGACACTGCGAGGCCTTAACGCAAGCCGAACTACAAAAAATGTATAACATACCAATGACTTTTCTCTGCTACCAATAATTGATTAGAGGACTGCCAATTAACGTGCAACAATGCGCGAATAGCCTGAAATTCCCTCAACCAACGTTGCCCTATCAAATTGCACTCATCAGTAAAAATACAACAGGAAAGCTCATCAATAATTTATTACCGATTGGAAAACAAAATAGTTTCTCTCTACAAAAATTAATAAGCATATGGAAACACGATGGAATAGAATTTCCCTATGTAGGGGTATGTACACAATACAGACATCAACAAAAAACACGTATTTTGAATCCTTTCATTATGAAGTAATTTCGCGCATAATGACAACCAATTGATACCTTTGGGCAGATTTGCACAGCGCTTTACACATTTTGTACCGAGTCGATTGAAACCGTAGAGCATTTGTTCTGGTCGTGCCCAAAAACTTTAAAATGTATTCAAAATATAAAAACGGAGCTATACGAGCAATACAATGCATTGTATTCACTTTTGAACGAATGCAGCAGATGTAGGTACGCGTTTCGACCATAGCCTTTGTCAGCATCCAAAGGATGAGAGATTATGAACACGTCACCAAGACACGCCGCAGTTTCATCGTTTGGATTTTGTGTGCAAAATTATCATGTGACAGAACTTTAAAAGCACTGTTCCTGAGGATAATCAACTAATACTTCTTTTATTATTGAATGTATGCAAGCTTATGATAACATGCTATAATTATTATTATTATCTTTTTTCTTAACTTACTCTTAATACAGCCACTGATTCTGCCCATTTGATGAAACCGGGCCTAAGGTTAAAGCTTTTATTTCTAGCTATATGTGCTGCTTCTGTTGCTCTCCTATTATCTTTGTCTTTACAAAATGCTATAATTTTAGTTCTATCCCAGTTTGGTAAATGATTTGTTTTTATTGAATGTATGACAAATGTACTGAATTCTGAGCTGTTTCGAAGGTCTCTTCTATGTTCTTTTAGTCTAGTTTTTAAACCCCCTTCCAGTTTCACCTACGAGGTGTGACCAAAAAGAAACGGGACTCAGCCAATACAGCTTTATTTTACGAGATAACAGGGAACTGATTGTTCTCCCTCTCGATGTGTTCCCCCTCGAAGTCGATGCACTTCTGGAATCCCCTCTTCCACGCCTTGAAGCACCCCTCAAGCTCCTCTTTCTCGATGCTTATCAGGGTCCTTGTCACTTGCTCCTTGATGTGCTCAACCCCTTAGAAATTTTATCACTTGAGGATGTCCTCGATCTTTGGGTATAACCAGTAGCCGCACGGTGTTAAATCTGGTGAGGACGGGGGATGTTCCAGGGTTGCGACCTTTCTGTCGGCCAGGAACGGTTGGATGCTGAGGGCACTGTGCGCGGGAGCACTGTCGTGGTGCTGGAACCACCGCTCGTTCTCCCATATATCACGGCTCGATCGTCGAATTCGTGCAATCAGGTGCCTGAGCACTTCTTTGTGGAAGTCTTGGTTTACGGTTTACCCTTGTGGCACGAATTCGTGATAAACCAATCATTTATGGCTAAAGAAGGCAGTGAGCATCACCTTGATTTTGGACTTTGACATGCGGGCCTTCTTTGGTCTGGAAGACCCCGCCGTCTTCCATTGGAGGGTATGCTCCTTTGTCTCGAAGTCATACTGGAAGACCCAGGTCTCGTCTGCAGTGATTACATCGTCCAGGAACTCTGGGTTGCCCTCCAGATGCCCTCAGTTGAACCAAAACCTTGATGTTGATCCTTTGTTTAAAGCTCATGTTGTGACACAGGGCACTGCATGGGAGTTAGAGACACAGCTGTGGAAAGAAAGATAATGGGTTAGCTAAAGCGGGACTTTGCTTATATTGTGCTGGAATGTTGTGCATCACAATGACATAGTTTATCGGCATGTGGCTGCTGAGTTGTATCGCCAGCAGCCAATGTTCCGTTTCATTTTGGTCACACCTCGTATGTATGACTTCGTACATGACCCGCGCAGTACCTGGTACACTACGCTTTTGCTTCTGTGTAGTCTGAGCTTTCCTGTTTCGCTAAGACGCTACTAACGTTTTTACCGGAAAAATGCTTCTTTGCATCCTGTTACTTCAAGTTTGTTAGCAATAATTTCAGCTGGCTTCGAGTACGGTATAGTAAAAAAGGGCACCTCTTCCTTTTTGTTGACTTTCGCGGATCGTTTTCGTATATCTGGAGCTTTCTTCTTCATATTTATCAGAACCCTCTTGGATATTTCAGCTTCGTGAACGACGTTATAATATGTTCTATCTCCTCTTGCAGTAATTCTTCTCTACAAATGCGGAAGACCATAAGAAAAGTCCTATTACTGTTCCTTGCTTCACCCTATCACTATGACCTGAGTAATAATGTACATAAAATTCCTTGCGCGTTGGCTTTCGATATAATTTGAATTTGGCTTCGTCATTCCAAACAGTTTTTGTGCCAAGGAAAGCAAAAGTTCTCTGTTGTTCTTTTTCAATGGTGAACTGGATTTGAGGATCAACTGAGTTCAGCTGATGGAGTTTAGTTTCTACGTTGATACTAGTGGGGACCAGTGGCGTAGCCAAGGGGGGTCCTTGAGGTCCGCGGACCCCCCTTGGGCTGACCTTATGCACTGGAAAACACAAGCATTGGTCTCAGGGGCCCCCCTGAGCTTGGTCTCAGGGGCCCTCCGAGCTCGATCTCAGGCCCCTCCCCCCGAGTTTGGTCTCAAGGGACCTCCGAGCTTGGTCTCAGGGGCCCCCAAGCTTGGTCTTACGGGCACCCCTGATCTTGGTCTCAGGGGCCCCCCGAGCTCGGTCTCAGGGGGCCCCCGAGCTTGGTCTCAGGGAGCGCCCAAGCTTGGTCTCACGGGCTTTCCGAGCTTGGTCTCAGGGGCCCCCTGAACATCGGTATTGAGGGCTCCAGAGTACCGAACATTGATCTCGGGGGGGGCCTGAGCTTAGTCCCAGGGGGCCACCGAGCTTTGTCTCAGGGGCCCCCCGAGCTTGGTCTCAAGGGACCTCCGAACTTCGTCTCAGGGGGCCCGAGCTTGGTCTCAGGGGTCCTCGAGCTTGGTCTCAAGGGACCTCCGAACTTCGTCTCAGGGGGCCCTCGAGCTTGATCTCACGGGCTTTCCGAACCTGGTCTCAGGGGCCCCCGATCATCGGTATCGAGGGCTCCAGAGTACCAAACATGGATCTCGGGGGGCGGGGGGTGCCCTGAGCTCGGTCTCAGGGGCCCCCGAGCTTAATCTCACGGGCCTCTCGATCTTGGTCTCAGAGGCCCCCGAGCTTGGTCTCAGGGGCCCCCGGGCTCGGTCTCAGGGGGCCCCCTGAACTTGGTCTCAGGGCCCCCAGGTTGGTCTCAGGGGACCCCCAACTTGGTCTCAGGGGCCCCTGATCATCGGTATCGAGACTCTAGGGAACCAGACATTGATCTCGGGGGCTCCCTGAGCTCGGTCTCAGGGGCCCCTGAGCTTGGTCTCAAGGGCCCCCGAGCTTTAGTCTCACGGGCCTTTCGATCTTGGTCTCAGGGTCCCCTAGCTTGGTCTCAGGGACCCCCAAGCTTAGTCTCAGGGGCCTTTCTGTCTTGGTCTCAGGGGCCCTCCGAGTTCGGTCTCAGGGGGCCTCCGAGCTCGGGCGCAGGGGCCCCTGAGCTAGGTCTCAGGGGACCCCCGAACTTGGTCTCAGGGGCTCCCCAGCTTGGTCTCACGGACCTTTCGATCTTGGTCTCAGGCGGCCCCCTAGCTTGGTCTCATGGACCCCCGAGCTTAGTCCAGGGGCCTTTCTATCTTGGTCTCAGGGGCCCTCCGAGTTTGGTCTCAGGGGCCCTGAGCTTGGTCTCACGGAATTTCCGAGCTTGGTCTCAGGGGGGCCCCCGATCATCGGTATTGAGGGCTCCAGAGTACCGAACATTGATCTCAGTGGCCCCCTGAGCTCGGTCTCAAGGGCCCCCGAGCTTGGTCTCAGCCCCCCACCGAGCTTTAGTCTCACGGGCCTTTCGATCTCGGTCTCAGGGAGTCCCGAGCTTGGTGTCACGGGGCCCTCCGAGTTTGGTACCAGGGGACCCCTGAGCTTGGTCTCAGGCCCCCAAGCTTGGTCTCAGGGGGATCCTCGAGCTTGGTCTCAGGGGCCCGAGCTTGGTCTCAGGGGGCCCCAAGCTTTGCATCAGGGGGCCCGAGCTTGGTCTCACGGGCCTTCCGAGCTTGGTCTCACGGGCCTTTCGATCTTGGTCTTAGGGGGCTCCAGAGCTGGTCTCAGGGATCCCCCGAGCATTGGTATCGATGGCTCCGGAGCAGCGAACATTGATCTCAGGAAGTGGGGGGGGGGCAATTTTGATCTCGGGGTGCCCCCTGACTATCGATATCGAGGGGACTTATGAGCGAGGCACGAGAATTGGCCCCATGGGACCCAGAGTTTGGTCTCAGGGGCCCAGGCTTGGGCTCAGGGTCCCTGAGCATTGGAATCGAGGGGCTCCAGAGTACCGAGCTTTAGTCTCGGGGGGCCTCCGAATGTTGATCTGGGGGCCCCCGAACAACGGTGTCGAGTTACTCCTGAGAAAAGCGCAAGCATGGGCCTAAGGGTGCCCCCGAACCTGATCTAAGTGGAACCCCGAGCTTGGTCTTAGGAGCCCCGCGCATCAGTATCCAGGGGCTCCGGGAGTATTGGTATCGTGGGGAAAGCAATGCTTTCAGGGGCCTCCAAGTGCTGATATCGGCGGGGCCCCGAATGTCTGGATGCAGTGGCGCAGCCAAGGGGTTCTAGGAGTCCGAGGACCCCCCCTTTGGACCAATCTGAACCACTGCAAAGCATTCTCTGATCACGGGGCCCCCAGAATCAGTCTCAGAAGCCCCTGAAGATTCGTTCTCAGGGCGTTTCGAGTCGCTCTCTGGGCCCCGCCCTGAGGGCCAGTCTCAAGACCCCAAAAGTAGATTTCAGGGGGTCCCTGAGAGTTAGTCTCTGGGGATCCCGAAAGTCGGTCTCAGTGGCCCCGAGAGTTGGTCTCAGGGGGCCGAGCTCGTCCTAGGATCCCCAGAAAGTGGTTCTCAGGGCCCCGCGACAGTCTATTTCAGGGGGCTCCATGAGAGTCAGTCTCAGAGAACCCCAAGAGTCGGTCAAGGGAACTCCGAGAGTCAGTCTTAGAGGACCTCCGATATTCGGTCCCATAGTCTTACGGGCGTCTCTCTCAGGAGTCAATATTTACTTTCAGGTGGCCCCGAGAGTTAATCTGGGGGCCCGAGAGTTAGTCTCATTTGATCCGCAGAGTGCTGATCTCAGGAGGCCCCTAATCTTGGGAACCCTGGAGATTTAGCCTGAGGCTGTCCCCCCCTAGTTGTTGCATAAGAGGCCCCGAGAGTCAATCTCAGGGAGCACCTAAAAGTTAGTCTCAGAGTGCTCCTGGGAGCTAGTCTCCGGTTCGTCCAAGAGCTAATTTTGGGACTTTGAGAGTAATTCCCAGACGTGCTCCCGAATTTTGGTCTCACGGGTCGGAGTTAGCCTTAGGCCTCTGAGGGTTAATCTGGGCTTCCCAGAGGCAGTCTCGGGAGTGCCGTGCCAAATACTCAGTCTCAGGGGGTGCTTCCACGCCTCCCTCCTCGAGTGTTAGTCTCAGGGGGCGCCCCAGGGTTAGTCTCAGAGGGCTGTCGGAAGTCATTCCCAGCCCCCCGCCCCACCCCAGAGACAGCCTCAGGGGACCCCCAAGAGCTAATCTAGATGACCCAGAGAGTCAGTCTCAGCCCCCCCTCCCCCAGAGCAAATCTGGGGGGTCCGATAAATAGGCCCAGAGGTGCTGCCGATAACAAATCTAGGGAGCCCCGCGAGATTCTCAGGAGTACACAATTTTGATCAAGAGGCGCCGTGAATCAGATCAGAGACTCCCTGAGATCTAATCGGGAGAGGGGCCGGAAATTAACCTTGTGAGTAGCGCCAAGTGTTGGTCTTAGGCGGCCTCAGAGCAAGTCTCAGGTCCCCCAAGAACTGATCTCGGAAGCCCGAGTTATTTTCAGAGGACCTTTCAGTTCTAGTGTAAGGAGGGCCGGAGAGCTAATCTCAGAGATCCGGCAATTAGTCTCACGAGGTCTCCAGGAGTTAGTCTCAGGGGTCCCCTGAAGCTGCCCTCAGGTGCCCTCAAAAGCTAGTCTCAGTGAGCACTCCTCTCCTTCCTCCCTCCCTCAAAGTTATCTTCAGGGCCTCACGAGAGTAAGTTCCAGGGAGTCCCAGTAGGTAGTCTCATGGTACCCCCATGGTGGGGTGGGTGATCATAGTTTCATGGTGCTGGTTTTGGGGGACGTAAGTGCTGATTTGCGAGAAAAGTGTTGTTTTCGGGGGTTCCAGATACTGGTTTCGGCGCCGTGTCAAGTACTATGCCCCTGGAGATCTCTGCTCGACCCAGGGGTCAGGGGAGGGGAGGGGCGGGAGCGGTGGGTGATGGTCCTGGATGGCTTAACACTGGCATAGCAATACAAGCACTGTACAAAGCCTATCAGAGACCCAAAGTCCAAGGAAGTACTCACCTCCCCAAGCCCCCGGAATCTCCAACCAATGGCTAGGGAGGAGTAAGTGAGTGGTTTCATCAGTAGGACCGTCCATGAAATAGGTTTTATATAGCATCTGGGGCACACTCATATATCCTTTTTATTGAGCGTCCTTTTTCCTTTCCATTTCTTTTTAGATTTTAGAATACAATCCAGAGATATCGCTTGAGATCCTAGGCTCAAAGAAGATTTTCGAAAATCGTATGCCTCCGAAAAATTTATATTTTCCCGTTGCGTACCAAAAAAGACAAATTGAAACAGGTCGATCAGGCACCATTACTGAAGAAAAGGCAAAAATTAATCTAATTTTAGCATCCATAATAGCAAATCGAACAGGGAATTTGGAACTTCAGCTGGTTTTCAATCTATTAGCTTAATCCCAATAACTACCGTCCTAAATATTCTGAAATAAACAGCTTTCAAATATTTTCGTAGGAAACCAGACAAACAAGGAAAATGACACACATAAACATAATCCCAAAAAGAAAAATAGATATGAAAGGTTTAAAATAACAATGACAGAGTAATCCAAGGCGATAGTTATCTCAGGCGCCTATTGTTTTGGTAATTTCCTCATTTACAACATAGCAAGGGTAACAAAGTAACTGTGGTGAATTCATCAGGATCTTTCCGCGGAATAGACGTTATATGACGTCCGGAACACACCACCATCCACCATATCCCTTGTATTTTTATTCATGTTTTCCATTTCTTTGGAAACTTTCTGATTAAAGAGTTCATGAATTCGGCACCCGGAAAAAAATTTGTAATCATTTTCCGTAGAAGACCATTTCTTTGTACTCAAAACGACTGACCTTCAATAACTTCATACCTGATTACCAGAGTGAATTGAGGTAAAGTCAGGTTTAACATCATGCACGCAGCAATATTTGATTTCCCGAAATGTGCCACAAAACTGTTATTATTTCCACGCTGTCATATAGGTATGGGCCAGCCTTAATATTTGGCTAAATTTACCAACACTTGGTCGGATCGAGAAAAGTCAAACTATAAACAAAATAATAGCAAACACTTAAAAAGGGATAGAAAAATTTCCGTCGTGTAGATGTTATAATGCCAAAATATTATACGACACACATAGAAGATGGGCTCCGACTACTAAGGGGCCCCGGTCTGGGGGCCCCCGACGGTAGTCGGACCCCTTGGCCGATTCCTGGCTACGCCACTGCCAGGTGTATGGGTTTTCAATAGAATTTGTTTTAGCAATTCCCAAATTAGAAGTTTTGTCAATCACCACGGAACAATCAGACTTTGCCATTTTGCATGTTAATTTTTAAAACTGCTATATATGAGTACAATATAAATCGGTACTGTAGTTGGCATGCCAGTGGTTACGCCTCTACATCATGCAGGTCCAACCAAAGTACTTGGGTCTAGCTAGCTAGATGCAAAGGTCCAAGTGTAGAGGGCAGCACCCTCCGGTGCTAGTCTTCTCAGTGCTTATACAAACCAAACGTTTAGATTTTTCCCCACAGATGTCTCTGTCTGTTGCCTGTGCTTGACTGAAACTCAGCATTCTTGAACGGAGGGGAGGGGAACGACGGTGCGCGCGCGGTGTCAGATCAGTTCCCCTGAGAACTTGCGGGAGGTGGGGGTGTCTGCGGGTGATGGGCGGGGAGTGCAGACTGTTGACGCGTTTTGCAGACGGTATGGGGTTGGACTGAGAAAAGACGTCAGTGCTGTGTTGGTGGAAGTGATGGAAAGACGCTGACCCATCAAAGTCGGAACTCAGCTTTCGGCAACACAAGCTTCGGGCTGCTTTGTTTTCGTGTCATCGGCACGCAGGTAAGGCCGACACTATCAAAACAACGTGGGCTTTGTGGTGTCTTTATACTACTTCCGCGTAGGCGGAGACGGGTCTTAGGTGAGGACAGCGCAAGGAAGGCATTTCCCCTCTAAACCACCTATTTTCCACCATTAAAAAAACAGTTTCTCGCGATGTTGGGACCCCCGTGGTTCCCCTCCAACTATTGATGTAGGTAGATCCCGCAATGCCCGAAGGCAGGGTCGCTTGCCAAGTACCTACATGACCCGCAAGGCACTCTAAAACACATTTCTGGATGGAAACTTTAAGATCGACAAACAGTGTTGGTACGAGAGCACCAGGGAATCTGCGCTCTCAGAATTATGATATAGTCTCCACATTGTCTCCGCCGTTCCTGCATCGCGAGTTTCCACCCGGAGATCAAGCATCTTTCTCGTCTACCCCATGTAGGATTCGTGGAGCCGCCGATTAACTCACCTGCCCACAATAGTTGATCGCTGCGTATACAGTGGGGGATCTATATCGGTCGTTGGGGAGGGGCAAAGCAGGACTCGATCCAAGGGGCCAAACCCAAACCCTCTTTTGTCTTCCCCCAAACAAACTAGTGTTTCATAATTGATTAATTAGGGAGGACGTGGCTGTCAGAGTAAAAAAACGTTTTAAAGCGTATTTGTCAGTTCGCAAGGTACATCTGAACGTGAAAAGTTGGTACAATGCACCAGATCAATCCTGCCGGAGGCGTGCGTCGCTGTTTTTTACTGGGGGGCTCAAGCTCCTGCAAAATTTCTGAGTGCCCATATTCACGTAGTACGAAGTTATTCGAGGTAAAGATGGGGTAGTGTTGAGCCCCTGCCCCCCCCCCCGAAAGTAAAGTCTGGATTCGCCGCTGATAGAGTGGAAGGGAATCCGGCGGTGCTCCCTCCCTCCCTACAACGTGGCGAAATCGTATGCATTTTTATTCTGCGTGGGTTGATTTTTTCTTTAAATAAAAGTCCTTCACGATTGTGCCTGGGTTGGCCCCCTTAAGCGTATGGTCTAGATCCGCTTCTGCTAGTTTTATGGCTCATATTTTGACTCGTTCGATAGATTATCAGGCTAGACGGTCCCAAAATTGGTTTATCAAGCTCTGAGATAGCTTCAGCTTACAACAGCTGATATGGTAGCTTATAGTGTATGTATGTGATAGATTGTGGCATGGCGGATGGGGGCGGGGGCGTGCGTCGTGGCGCCCCTGAGTCGATGGCGCCCCCTGAATGCGCTTCCCCGGTGGAGTCGGCGCCCCCGGGTTTGGCGCCCATTGGCTTGCGGTGTGGCGCCCTGGTCGGTGGGCCCCGGTCGGTGGGCCCGTCCCGTGTTGTTGTGACGTTGTTGAAACAACTCGCAAAAATTGGTCTGGCTCCTCCCGTTATAATCCCTGCGTCAGCAGCCCCGCCATCAGAAAGAAGAGCGGCGTGCCCCCTCCCCTCCCCTCAGTCTTGGCTCCTCTGGGCGGGGCAGCAGGCCTCCGCTCTGTTCGTGGTCCGGAGTTGCGCTGCCAGAAGTAGAGGCGCATCGTTCGGCACTGGCTACAACCAGCTGTAACAGCCGGCTGACATCTCTTCACCGGCCGCCGCAGAGGCTGCTATTGGCCAGCCTTGTTCTCACCCGTTTCCCATATGGACCGAAATTCACCGGGCCGCTCTCTTTTGATGGATAGCGGCGGGGAGGGTGGTGCACACCTCACGTAAAGCCATGCTACTCGACCTATGTCAATTTCAGGGATGTGTCGGATGTGAGTGCCAGCTTAAGCTTGCTGTGATGTAGTTTTATTAATTATCATCGAACCAATATTTGTAGTGTAAGCAGGTGCCGGGCGCTCCGATTGGAAAACAACTGTGTGACCCATCTTAAACCCAGCCAAATGCATCGATATAGTCTGCTCCTTGGCTGCAACGAATGACTATTTCGCCTAAGCGCGAGGAAATCACTCATTCACAGATGGATATAGATTCGATCGTGGAAAGCTTGTCCTACTACATCGGCTGCCTTCTGGGGCTAAGGACTGTGGCAACAGAGCCAAATCGTTATCGTTCGCATGTGTGTTAATAGTTCTTCGGACATCCCGGTGGTTAAAGGGAGATACGCGAAAAATTATTATTTTGGTTTCTCGCTATTTGAAAAATCCTGATTACGAAACTGTCAATTATTTTTGTATCTTCGGCAAAATTTTGGGAGGCCACTCACTTATTATCGAAATAGTTTAACAGCTCCGATAAAATGCTGAAACATTCACCCATCACTTACTTTTCGAAAACTATTTTCAGTTGAAAAGTAATGTATTTTTCGTAACAAAAATGTCTGTTCTCCTGTATTTGTATTTGAATTAATTTTACAAAGCCTTTAAAAAAAAAAAAATTAATTAGTGTGCCCTAGAACCGGAAAAACATAATTACTAAAGTCTTCAGCCGTTTCGTACCTCGGGTCTTGTGTCGTCTTCTGCTTCAACCCCAGGATGACGAAGCTTTTGCGTCAGAAAGGTCACGTGACCCTCTATGAGGTAGCTGTACGTTTTTATGGGTCAATTGTGATTTCTTAAAAGTCCTATATTTGTGTTTTAATATTATTTTGGGCTGCATCTTTTAAGATAATTGTTTTATTTAACAGTTCAAAACTTTCAAGTCACTGCTTAGGAAAAATAAGATCGTTTTTTTTTAGAGAAATTGATAGCCTTAGCCGGGGTACGTCATTTAAACCGATATGAGGTGTACCGGTAAAGTCGTCTAGAAATGTTGACTTTGAGAGTGATTTTAAGGCATTTGCAGGCCGAATTCGCAAAAATGAGAAAAGGACTCCTGAAACAACTTTTAATGACCTTTTGATCTAGCCTAATACAATTTTTTTCGCGTATCTCCCTTTAAAGATAATGCTCTGAAGTGGATCGTTCCAAACTTTGCATGCCAGCTGTTTTCATTGCCTCTCTCGCACATGGCGGTGGGGTTGACTGGCAGTGACCGAGGCGGCGCGTGCTCCATCGGGTGGGCGGAACTTAGTCGTAGCTGGGGGAATACCCCATCGTCTCCTGAGCAGCAGGCCCAGAGGTTGGATCCCGGAGCCTGTCTGTCGGCCGCAGGTGGGCGGCGCCCTGGACCTGCCCTGGCGACGTCCACTGGACAGCCCCGGTAGCCCTGGTCCGCCATTGTGCAGTGGATAGAAAATAACAACCACCTTCTATCCCCCGGTGCTAGCTGGGAATCGTGCCAATGCCTACTACTAAAATACGGACAGACAGACGTTTGTTTGGCTCGTACGGAGAAGGCATGCGCTGGCACCGCGAACTTGTCCGAACCATTTACCACGATCCGACCCTGTGACGCCAGATTAGCACCCCATGCTTCACTGCTGCGGACGAATAAGCCAGCTCTCCAGAACCGCTCAATGCTACCCGGCACCCCCGCCAACACCACAGTCCTGCTGCGGTGCTACCCGGCACCACCGGACACACCACAGTCCTGCTGCGGTGCTACCCGGCACCACCGGCCAACACCACTGTCCTGCAGTGCTACCCGGCACCACCGGCCAACACCACAGTCCGACTGTAGTGCTACCCGGCACCACCGGCCAACACCACAGTCAGGCTGTAGTGCTACCCGGCACCACCGGCCAACACCACAGTCCTGCAGCGGTGCTACCCGGCACCACCGGCCAACACCACAGTCCTGCAGCGGTGCTTCCCGGCACCACCGGCCAACACCACAGTCTGACTGTGCTACCCGGCACCACCGGCCAACACCACAGTCCTGCAGCGGTGCTACCCGGCACCACCGGCCAACACCACAGTCCTGCAGCGGTGCTACCCGGCACCACCGGCCAACACCACAGTCCTGCAGCGGTGCTACCCGGCACCACCGGCCAACACCACAGTCCGGCTGTGCTACCCGGCACCACCGGCCAACATCACAGTCTGACTGTGCTACCCGGCACCACCGGCCAACACCACAGTCCTGCAGTGCTACCCGGCACCACCGGCCAACACCACAGTCCGGCAGTGGTGCTACCCCGTACCACCGGCCACAGTCTGACTGTGCTACCCGGCACCACCGGCCAACACCACAGTCCAGCAGCGGTGCTACCCGGCACCACCGGCCAACGCCACAGTCCGGCAGCGGTGCTACCCGGCACCACCGGCCAACACCACAGTCCGGCTGTAGTGCTACCCGGCACCACCGGCCAACACCACAGTCTGACTGTGCTACCCGGCACCACCGGCTACCAGACCAGTCCGGCGGCAGTGCTATCCGTCATGGTCCGTGACAGGATAGTGGGTTTATACACGGCTTGAGGGGTTATCGCTCCCCTCTGCATTTAAGCTGTTGCAACATGCAAATGCTGGGTAATTAGCAATGCAGATTGCACTGACCGTGGGCGGCCCCAGTGCCGAGGGTCTGTAGCACCCGTTGCAGGTGCACCCTCGCCATTGATTGCATGCTCAATTGCTCAGCAAAATAGTGGTTACCCCACACGCTCAACAGGAGGCGCTCCCTTGCTTGTTTACAAAAAAGAACGTGCTCAAAGAGAGGTGTGTACTTGAAATGCTAGTGTTTCGACAGGTTGACACATTTGTATTAAGGTAATGGAGACATACAGCCAGTGCTACTACATGCTTCATGTGCAATATTTGATGAATGGAAATGGAAAGAAAGCTGATTTGTCCAAAGATTTCGGGAATCCGAGCCCGCAGAATACCTCGTAAAACAAATTGTTAGCAATTTACAACATCGAGACTGTTCAGATATGGAGGGGGATCACTCTCCCGCCTCAATGAGCGCTGGATGTCCGAACAGTCCACCGACCCAGGGCGTTGTTCGCAGTTGTTGGGTGGGTGTGTGGGAGGGCGGGAAGTTTGCCGTGGCTGCCTCAGTGTCGGTTCACGCGCGTGCCGGTCGTGACCGCTCACGGCACGGCCTGGTCCACGGCAAACGGGCGCCGTGCCGACCCCGCCGGCTGACTCAGCGACAGGGGCGGACCCAGCCCGGCGCCAAGGGGGGTGATGGCTCAGTCTGTCGGCAAGATACACTGTTTTGGGAGGGGTGGCATGTCTGTGTAAGGTTTGAGAAAACGGCTTGTTTTCAATTCTCCTCGACTAACCTGTTCGTTCACTCGTTTTGCTAATCGCCGCTCACACGCACATGCTCTTACTCATGTGCTTATTTATTCACTCACTCACTCACTCACTCACTCACCCATTCACTCACCAACTCACTCATTCACTCCCACTCCACTCACTCCACTCACTCACTCACTCACTCACTCACTCACTCACTCACCACTCACTCACTCACTCTCGCTCGCTCGCTTCTGTCAGTGCGATGTATGTACATTTTCTCTGTTTCCGAGGCGACTCAGAGGAGCCTCTCCGCAGTTTCTGCATGCGGTCGAGCTGACACAGACCGCTGTGGGATGCCGCTTGGTGACGTAACTCTCCCGCGCCCTGTCCCCTTTTCAACTCCGTTCTCCCCGTGAAATCCGGACTTTCACCCACCCCACTGTCAAATCGAGATGATCAGTCACGCCGAAGCTGCTCTTTTGAAATGATTGAACTTTGTAATAGAATCAACTGATATCGAGTTTTGTCCAATATAAAAACAGCTTCTGTTACAAATGTAAACTTGTTACTGTCCGCTTATCGTTGTACCATCAAACTAGTCCCCAGCCTTTTCCGCCGATTAATCCTCTGATATATGGCTGTGATATCTGTCACTGCCAGCCTGTTTCAACTGCGGATGAATAATGGCTGTTCTGCGCCCACCTGTTTCCAGCGAACAGGCCCAGTAGCTGGACCCTAACCCCTCCCCCCCCTGCCGGGTGAGACCCATTGGTGGCGAGCAGCCGGCGCGCCGCGACACTGCAGCCTTGACAACTCCTTTTGACACTGTCACCCGCAGAAGACGGCCTCTGAAGGTGCCGCGGTGATTGGCTCCACTGGGCTCTGATTGGCTGTTCACGGCTGTGATGAGGTGCGCGAGATTTTGATTGGCTCTTGTGGAGGGTCTGGTAGGATTGAGGAAATCAGCCGCCCGCGAGGTCCTCCCTACACTCACGATTTTCCGTTAAATGAGGCCTGTCAGAAGATTTGATAGCGTGCCCAATAAGGAGAGCTTAATGACGTTTCCGTAACGCTGGTACCCAGCAACTTACGGCTGTGCAAACAGGGGGTGGTGGCCCTTCATTGTTAACGGATTTATCTTTTGAACTGTGGGCCCCTTACTGTTTAACATCTTCTAGGGGTATGTGGGGGCACCAAATATTGTAAATTTATTCTTTTCTGATGGCCCGAGAAGTACCTACAGAACATTAAAATATTGAATTGCGATAGCTTGACTTGGGTCTAAGACTTACAGTAATAGAGAAGTATGGATCATTACTCTTTAAACGCTTCTGATAAAAGAGAGATGACAGACCTCATGTGTTAATCAGTGTTCCAAACATCTATACTTCAAGATAATAAGTGGCTTCCATAATACCGAAAATCTGGCATACCTACTGCGCCCCAAAGTTGAGTATGTCTGGTATCAGTGTGTGAACTTTGTGCTTGGGAATGTGCCGATACATGTATCAATCCCTGCCGTTTCAAATTTCCGACATTATAACTCCGGAATTTACAGGGCACCTGACTGAATGAATCAGGTGTGAAGGAATCACGCGAGCGTGCGGCCTTGAATAGGATCCGAAAGTCCCTTGCTGGGAGGCATCCTGGCAGTTCCATCTGCTACTGTCCCGTTCAGAGGGTAGTCCGATGTCCACTGCCCTGGTGCCGAGGTGACTGGAGCTTGAGCCGGTCATGTCTTCGCCACAGTCACTGGTAGAGCTCAGTGTCCGCTGACCTCACCCATGTGGTGAAGAGGGGCCCAGGCCTGTCACTTAAAACAAACTTGTCTTTTGGCCGGTCCCACTGCTTGTATTGGCCCCGTTTGCTCTTTTTTCCAGGGGGTTCACCAGGCAAACACCTTCTATGCACGGTTAAAATCAATTATCCTATCCCTAAACACACCCAAACATGACTTAATTGTCCTCTGTCAAAGGTGACGGGAAAGATCCCGCCCCCGTTATTTTGATGGCTGATTGTCACGCTCCGCCGCTGTCAGTGCCTCGCCCCTCGTGTGAACGACCGCTGGCAAAGCTCTGCCACAGTCTGTGCTCCTCCACAAGCTTATCTACATACAGCATGGCCCAGTGACCTCTCTTGCCTGCAGCTGGGGATCCGGCGACGGTCCTGGTGTACCTTTGTACCAGTGGTAGTCATGACAGATAACATCTGTAGTCGTGACGGCTGCCAATTGCTGGTGTGAGACATTTGTGGGTACTGCGCAGTTGCAGCTAAAACGTTTATGGCTTCGTTGTGCTCGTTTTTATAGTTTTCCGAAAAGAACAAAGAGAAAACAAAGGGACGCAAAGGTACAGGGAAAGTATACAATGCAGACTAATAAAGTTATTTAATCCATGATGTGCATATGCATTGGCCCTGCAGTTTTTGGAATCACATAAAATAATAAGTGTCACCATGCACTTTCTCTGGGGAAGTAATAGGACCTATGTTCCATTTTCGTCTTTCAGCCGCCCAAACCTGTGTCTGGCGGACATAAAAACATTAAACCTGTCCGGTTTCAGGAATATTGGTTGCAGTCATGATATGGAATGGTCTGTCCACCCGTGTCCTCACCTCGTACATTAGACGTTGGAAACCGGTCGCTGCACGTGCACAGTGTACCCTCAGTTGAGGCTCCGATGCCCGATCGGGTGTCGCCTAGGCCCGTGCGTCCTTGCGGGTCCGCCTATGTAAAGGCCGACCCCGGCGCGTCATTTCCCAGTTATCACCGTCGCTGCATCGGCGGTAATGCATTTAAAGCCCGGCCTGGCGACTGGCCGGGTTGAGAACGACAGCCTCCCGGTTCCCGCGCCCAATTCGCTGCCCACTAATGAGATTAACGCCGTGGGGGCTCGTTAACACCCGGGCGGCGGCCGCGGCGGAATCGACCGCGCGACCCGGCGACCCGGCGACCAGGGTCGGCCTTTGGCGGCTTCTCATCGCAGGCTGCGGGGGCGAGACACTCACTCCTGTGACGTCACCGGATCTATGGTCCGGCAGACTGTGACGTCACTGGAGACGCAGACCAGCTAACTGTGACGTCAGCGGAGGGGAAATGATAATGAGCGGCTGATGAATAGCCACGAGTCCTGGAAAGGATGCTGCCTGCTAGAGACCAAGATTGGTCTTATGTGTATGATTTGCAACGGTGCTCACCAAGGGCTGTTCTCCAGTTGAACAATGACGTAACTTTGCAGTTTGTTTTTGGTTTCGGATGCAGGTGCATTCCCGAAGCAACATTTTTATCCTCAACCTTCTGTTTGCAACCCCGATGGTTTCTCGTGGGCCTGCTGGGACGTCCCTGTCGCCTCCTAAAACGTCGCTTCCCACCTCTCCCCCTGGAATGCGTGTAACGATATCTTCGAATGCTACCTGTGTCTCTACACCCAAAACATACCTCTCCCCCATCACCTTTTGCATTGCCACTGCCATTTACAAAGTTATAACAGTTCAGTCAAGGACCTCGCCTGCGTAAGTATCACCTTCAGCGCATTCCTAACCGACCCCAGCAGGATGCTTTGACATTGCGGCGCTCGGTGGCCAGCGCGCTGGTTGCATGCGCTCGTCTGTCGTTGCTGGGTGGGGCCGGATGCATGCAATCAGCGCCGCTGTGTGCAGAGAGGTGGTGTGTTTGTCCAGGCTGGACTGTTCCCACCAGGATGATAGCGAACGCTCCCACGACCAACATACAGAGCCGTGCTGTTTTGCGCGCATGCAAATAGTCCTTCCGGCGATGGTCCCGCTGACCTTTGGACGCGGCATTGTTCAATTCAGCTGTGCCGGTAGCGACAGTGGGCAGCGGTGTTGTCGGACGTGTTCGGACCAGAGTGTCGTGTCTGGTGGATCCAGGGGGAGGGGAGGGGCCAAAAAGCATTCCCCAAACGGAAATCCTCCGGGATAAACTATGTGTTTCCCTCTGCCAAAGCTGTCGAAATTTTGTCCCGGCTTCTTTTTAGTTTATCAGCAAGGTATTGATGCTTCAACTGAGCCAGTCAATTTCAAACGGAACTAGTCAATTGTGGTGTAAACATTGGACCTTGGTCCCCTTGATATTTGAAATCGCTTTTTAGTGAATGATTCTTGGATAACAAAAGCAAGCGTCTTCTGGCCTCATCTTTCACACCGAGGCGTTTTCTTTTTGCTTTGCGAGTTATGTTTATCTCCTCCACCTACAAGCTAGTTAAATTGTGCCCAAATCTTTCACCGCGTGACGTTTTTCTTTGCTTTATGACTTTGGTTTTCCCCTCTCCAAACCTACCGGCTAGACCCGCCAATGTGTCGGATCTGCGTTGGCACAGGACTAACACCGACCGGGAAAGCGGTGCGTCCATGTGAGCGTGGTCTGATAGCCGTCGGGATTGGTGATGGGCAGCTGGGGCCTCTACCGCTCTTCATGCACATGTCTCCCCTTTCAGCCACATCATGAAACCAGCCTGAATGTCTTGCCAGAAGCCAATGGGGGTGGGTGGGTTCACAGGGAAGAAAGTTCAACCTGGAGTGTATGGCCTCCGGCGCGGCCCTGTGTTTGATGTAGTGACAGTAAACCGGTTTCGACGCTCTCGTAAAACGAGATCCGCTCTCGTTCGGTTGGATGCAGTCAACCTGACGCTGAACCTCCAGATTGTTTCTGTGAGTCAGCGTTTCCGATGGTCCCTCACAGGCCTCGCCAAAATAGGAACAAGTACTACAACCTAAGCTTTAAATACAGACTAGCGTTTTCGAACAAATCAAACAATAAATTCAAATCATTCAAGCAAATTGGTGTTACATGTCACAGTGTACTCGAATATAATTGGAAAATCCACGCAAGTTTCCCGCGTAAAACCTGTGACTATATGGGGCTTGTGATATATTGACGTATATGAACAATTATTACTGAGGTTGACACTGTTAATTGTCGATACGTTGCGGTTTGCTTTTACGACCCACGAGCGATCCGAGGTGGCGGAATGATTTGGGGGATCCGGTGCAGTCAACATACCTGGTGATGGAGTCAGTGGAGCGAAGCGGTGCCATAGTGATGGAGTCGGTGGAACGATACTTTAATGATGGAGTCAGTGGAGCGATACCATAGTGATAGAGTCAGTGGAGCGATACTTTAATGATGGAGTCAGTGGAGCGATACCATAGTGATGGAGTCAGTGGAGCGATACCTTAATGATGGAGTCAGTGGAGTGATACTTTAATGATGGAGTCAGTGGAGCGATATCATAGTGATGGGGTCCGTGGAGCGACGCTATAATGATGGAGTCAGGGGAGCCGGATTACCTCCCGGGCCAGTATTCAATTCAGGGCCCAGTTCAGTACATCCGTATTCCGTACTAATATGCTGAGACCGTGTTCCTTTACTATTACGGTTGGGCCAGAAAGTATTTACCAAACTTTTGATGGGGGAGGGGGCAACCGAAATGAAATCGAGAAAAACATAAACAATACATTGGCTAAAGTGGGCAAAATTCGGCCGCTTTGAGGGGACGTATCCCCGCCGGATTGGACCCCTTGAATGCGCCGCCCCTGGTGTTAAATCGGTACAGCTCACTGGCCGATTTCAGAGTAATTGTGGCTGACCGGACTCGGCGCATTGCCAGTGAGGGGACGTATTATTGCCTGTGATGGGGATGTGTTTCACGCCCTTGCGGAACTCCATATGTTATTGTGAGCTGCACTGCCTTAAGTCGTAACTGATAAACAGCAGCAGGGCTGATAAGTGTAAGCAATCTCATGCTCGCCTTCTTAAAATCTTAAAAACTGGAATAGATCTATAAAACAGCGAATGTTTTCCATTATACTTGAAGGGCTATAGCGCACGTTTGGGGAGTTACTAAGTGTGCCGTTCGCTGGAAACATGTGTGCCGGGCGGTTAGGACTGGAAACGGTGAGTGCGGCACTCTCATAATGAATTTTACTGGAATGATAGCCATTGTCGCCGTATCGCTGACCAGCATCAGAAAGAAAGGCATCGATGTAGAAGCAAAGGTATCCTGCCTCGACGTCTACTTCGGATCACTCCACATCGGAGAACAGTGGAAGCCCTTGTGAAGCTTTTAATTCGCCGCGGCAGATTCGGGCTGCCGGCCTGAAATTGGCCGGCTCCGCCGCCATATGGCCACCAGCTGTCAATTTCAATCCGTTGTGCGGCGCCAGCTGGCTACCGGAACAATCTGGGCTAACGGGGGCGCGCTGGCACCTCGCTGGGCCGCGGCGCCACCCCGTGCTGCAATGTGGCGCCGCTGCGGCCACGCCGCCAATCAATCAGCTGATAGACGTCTACCCACGGCGCGACGACTCGTGACGCTGCCGTTTGAACGTTCGTGAGCCGTCGGCCAGCGTGACCGGGTCGGCTGTGGCGATTCGTGACCGCCTGGGTTAGTGATGTGAAACGCGGCGATAGACTTCTGCGTCGGCCATGCGATCCCGCGCGAGTTTTGCGGGACAGCATTTGCGAGGCGAGCGTGTTGGCATCGCTGCTGGTTTTGGAAGGGAGGCGTTGGGTTCTGTGGATCTGGGGATGACGTGTGCTGTCTGGATTTGGACGCCGCCGCACCGCCGATCGAGATTGGATCAGGAACTGCGGTCACGGTTGGTGCCGGCCCGAAGACGGTTGGCACGGCGCGTGACACGCCACGGAACAATTGCCGTCACGATTGTTACTCAATCCTGTACCATGCTACCAGGAAGGGAACGCGCGGGGAAATTCTCCCTCTATGATTGCGGTGATTTTCTATTTTCAGTTTCTTCCCTTTCTCTTCCACTTGAGCCAATGTGTCCGTATTTTTTGTATCTTTATAATTTCCAAAACGGCCTCAACATAATACCGTTTCACATAAAACCAAAGGCTTTCCCTAAGCGTCTCCGCCATAGGAAACAACTCACCTGAACATTTTGTTGAGCGAAGCGAGGAAGTGAAACTGATTTACCGACTTCGATGGGGTGAAACACGTTGTCCATCCTTGCTGTGTGAGGGATGGGACTAGCACAGCCTCGCCCCCTCAGTGGGCCACGTGATTTCCCTCAGTCCCAACTTTGCGTTACAGTGTTACGGCCTGCATGGTGCAAGGCGGTCGCGATAGCTACGTAACAGCGTTACGTTACAATATCGGACTGTATGGTGCATGGTGTCGTTACAACTACGTAACAGCGTTGCGTTACCATTCGTCCGACGCGCGGTGGTAGTTACTGTAGTGTTGCTTGACAGTGTGTCTGGCGTGGTACGGTCGAACAGCTACATTACAGCGTTACGTTACGATGTGTTTGGCTCGATTGAATCGGATGGGGCGCCATCTGGCGGCTGTGACGCTTCTGCCGTGGTGATTTCTGCCAGGTTCGGAAGCGCGCTCATTACGACCGGAGCCCCGCAGAACTCGGTGGACGGTCCCCAGATCTCGCCCTGTTGGACGGTTAACTCAGCTCGTCCTGGACTGGTGTATGTCCCCCTTTTGCTAAAGGTCGTTGGCATGGTCAAGGGGTCTGGTGGGCAGCGCTGTGTCCGGTAGCTGTGCGGACCCTGCCTCCTGCATAACTGTTGGCTTATATACACCGATGGAGAGGGTGGCCCAGATCGGACACGTGGGTCGCACGTGGGGGCTTAAAATGGCAGAGAAAGAACTGGTCGACTTCGGAAATTTAAAGCTGTGTTCATTTTAGCCTTCTTTCAGCCTCCCGCCGCACTAACCAGCGGTGACGGATAATTTGGGTTTAAGGGCGCGCCAACCTGCGAGGTCATATGGCGCTTTGACCAGGGGTGATGATGAGACATCAGTGTTTGATCGTAATTTTTGATCGTAATTTTTTCGGTTTTTTTGTTGTTGTTGTAGGTAACTGCTGTCCATTTTTCTATATTGGTTTCTTGTCTTCCCACTTTTTACGGAGGGGAGCAAATATTCCACCTGAACTCTCATCAGGTGTTCATTTTTTTAAAAGGGGAAATTAGTGCGCAAATCCAGTGGTCAGAAAAACCCCGATCCTGCCAACTTTCCTGCGAAAAATATCGGGAACCAGAAGGTTGAATATTTTCAAAATTGAGGCTGATGCCCATAGAGGTGCAATTAATCCGTTCAATATGATTTGGTATCGACATATGTTATCAAACCTACCCATTCTCTGGACTGTGAATAATAATTATATATTTGTAAGACTCTAACGGCTCTTTAGTTCGGGGAAACTTCCAGATCTCGGGGCAAGAACTGATCTCCGTTGGGGAAAGTAAATGTTTTTCTGACCTCGGCGCAAATCGATCTTGGTGCTTCTACATCGTGCCTTTCATCCATAATCTGTAGGCATATCTCGGAAAGATGCACTTGCGCAATGAATCACTACCATTCTGGCGCAGGGACGTCGTACATGCGGGGAGGGGGAGAGGGGCACGGCAGTGGGCTCGCCACTCCTTTTTCGTTCGGAAAATATCCGATTTTGGACGAATTGGCTAACAAATTAACGACAGTATGGCCCGGAGAATAGCAAGTGACTGTTAATTTGAAGACTTTCTGTAGAGGCTTGAGTTTGTGTCGGGATGAGCTGGTATCCTCTGGCTTTTGAGTGTGCAATATCCGCCTGTATCCGTCGCGATGCCGGTCCGGCGCCTGTTACACGCCGGCTCCGAATACAGCGCACGCCATTTTCAACCCTGTGTCACGCTGCTCAGAGACCCGCGGCGGTGGTGAATTGTGTTCGGTCCAGTTTGGTGGTATGCTGAGGCGGCACTGGGCTGGTTCACCGGAACTTTGCGCCGGGAGGAAAATCACGGAGCCTTCTTAAGGATTTTCTAACGTTTTTTAACTTTTAATTGCTCTTCATGAGCAATTTCCCTATCCAGGAAATTACAACAAAACAGTTTGTCTTGCGGAACAATATCTACGTAGGATATGTTTTAGGTACATTTTGAACTTCATTCTGCTTTCAAGACTGGTCAAATGACGTTGAATTTAACGGCTTAAATCAAGATGTTGGTTGAGTTGAGTTGATAGACACCCTCTTGCATCTTTTTAAAGTTCTGCTCTATGGAAAAGAAATGTAGGGGGTGTCAAACTAGTCTGGCATGTGGGATCTGTCAGTTGCTGGGAACCAATGTGTCGCTACCCGTATCCTCCAATATGAACTATTTTTTCAGTTTAACCGATTTTTCAGATTGGTGGATACATTCTCAGCCGTATGTACCTATTATCCAGACCTCAGGAGGTCACGAAATCTGCCCCAGAAATTTATATGTTTTGTAAAGTTTTGTCGGAAGCCGAGCATTACCCGGCACCATTTTTTGCATTTTTTAAATGCACAATCTGTCAGTCAATGAAAAATCCGGTATTATCTGTGACCCAGTCCCTGGTTGTACCGGAATCAGTGCACTGTCGAAAGGAGGGAATAGGAATACAGCTGCAGTTAGGAGAAAGCGAATATATTAATGCCTGTTTTTGCAGGCAAAAATGTAGTCGGATTTTCGTCCAGAGAAGACGCAAGAATCAACGCTGAAAGTAATCTTGCACATGTGTGAGTATGCGTGAGTATGTATATATGTATTTTCTCCTAGTCGCACATTTAATCATATTCGTATTCATGGATCCCGTTAACTGTCAAAATCAGGGTTGGCAAATTTAAGCCACGTTCTGGTTTAAGCCGGTTTAAACCATGGATTAAACCGGCTGGCATAAATTAATTTGTGCCACCTTGGTTTAAACCACTTATCATGACAATAATAAAAGCCACTCACGTTAAGTTCTCGCGAGAACTGTTTTTCATATTTTCAAAAATAATAGCGAACTTAAAGTATAAATAATTGCTTACTTAGTATACTACTTGCTTAATAACTTGCTTGCTTACTTACTTACATCTTCATAATTGCTTACTGATCTTAAACATATATTTTTGGAGTGTCACAAACGCTAACAAAAACCCTAGCACAAGCTAACCTATCATTAACATTTTAACAAATACCTTTGCATTCCAATAACCAAGCACCAAATGATATTGGCCAACATCCACTAAAGACCACCAAAAACACGATAGAGTAAATGGCCTAAGTTTGAACAGGGCCAAAATTCTAACCACCAACTTTCAAATGCAAAGCTGTCTTTCTGGCACAGGGCCCTGCGCGGCCGTCATTAAGCCGACATGATGCGGTCGAGCAATGTGATATGTTGCTGCTGAATGGATTTTTGTATAATAACTTTCACGCTATGTGTGAGACCAATACAGTTTTGCCTTGTTTTGGAATTGTTTTAAAGACTACGTAAAGTCCATATATCAAACCAACCATAAAAGCGAAAGAATATGTGACCTATCTCCACATCCAGGTAAAGCACTGTGATTACGTGAACTGTTGAAACAGTATCACATTCACCTGTTCGCAACAGTATGCTCCAGCTTGCCATTATTAATCAACATTGACTTTTTGCTCGGCCAACTTGATGGATAACATGCTCAACTCAAATTCTTAAAGCATATGCAAATTGATAGTATTGTGCAGTTCTCACCTATCTATCTTTGATATGAAAGGGTGTTCTTGGATTGAATGGGTCCTTCATTGATTCTGAATTTAAGCCGGTTTTTATTAATTTAAGCCGGTTTAAACCGGCTTAAATTAATAAAAGTCACTGGCTGGCATAAATTCAATTTAAGCCGGCTTTTTTCAACCCTGGTCAAAATAGAAAGGCACATTCCTGATAGTCATGTAAATGGAGCTGCAGAATGTGCCGAGTACTCGGGAAGATACGAAACTAAAACGTGCGCTCGGCACAGGCGGCAGGGAAGCAGGTGCCGGCAGCCCGTCACTGGAGGAAGGTCAAGTACCCCGTTCCGCCCGGCCGACCACGCTGTGTTGGCCCTCCCCTCCCCTCCCCTCCCCTCCCCGCGTGGAGTCACTCCATTGCACCGCCCTCGAACATACATCGGCGCTGCACTGCGCAGAGGGACCGCTCCTCAATCAGGGTGGAGGCAGAGTGACGGATAATTGGACTTGTTTTGTTTCCGTGTGACATACTATGCCCCGTAGATTTAACTGCAACATGATATCCGTGGGCCGAGGAAAGGAACTGATCATTCCTTACAATGCCCCTCGAAGACTGCACGCTGCAACGTGCAAGAGAAAATGAGACGGTAGCCCGATAGGCTGCCCAGCTGATTTATTCAGGAGTTTCGTGAGAGAGAAGTGGGACTGAAGGTATCCGTGCACATCGATAACTCTCTCGGCTTGTGCTCCCGCCGCGGCATTGTTTGTATTCATTAGGGCAGAACCTTGGTGGTTTTTATGTGGCGTGATTGCGCCCTGCCGTGTCTTGGCTCCCGTCTCGGATGAGATATTGACGTGGGTACTAGTCCTGAGCGATGTGACCTTTTCCAGCTTGAACAGGCGCGCGGCGCACAGATTCCACGAGTAGATGAGTTCAAACACGGACGTCTGGGGACTCGTAAAGGCATGCGCCAGTCGTAGTGAGGTAGGTACCAGATTTCACACGTGGGCTAGAAGGGCGGGGAGAGCCAGGCCCACACTTGTTATCCAAATTCCCCATTTCAGGCCAAATTGTAAGCAATGGTAAAGTGTTGCAACCTGTCAGTGCAGAATGCATCAATGAGCCCACATCCGATGAGCTTGGTGCCAGAGGAGAATGCTGTTTGTCAGCAGCAGATTGATGATTGAATGGCCCCCCTTACTTTTAACCCATGACGACGCGTCTCGTAACAGCGACCTCATAACTACATCTCAGAGACTGAGTCTCACGCACACGGACTGATTCTGGGGAGGACGGAGTCTCACACACACAGACTGAGTCTGGGGAGGACAGAGTCTCACTCGCACGGACTGAGTCCTGGGAGAACGGAGTCTTACACGGACTGAGTCCTGGGATGACTGACTCTCACTGACGTGGACTGAGTCTCACTCACCCGGACTGAGTCTTGAGAGGACTGAGTTTCACTGGCGTGGACTGAGTTTCACTGACGGAGACTGAGTCTCACTGACGTGGACTGAGCCTGGAGAGAGCCGAGTCTTACTCTCAGCACCATTGCAATGGAGTTAAGTTTCCTTACTGCACAGTTGAGTTAAGGTTCTGTAAACAGATATCAACTGCATGTATCGATTTGTCCAAAGTAAAAGCAATAACGAGCTCAAATGAAAGCCTGAAGTTTAATTCGTCTATTGATCACATGCTACGTTGCGTAGCACGCACTTCGGTTCCAGGTGGAGATGCCGTTTCAGCATAGGTTTTTGCAGTCAGTTTTACGACTGGTTTGGTTTTTACGTTTGAAGCGGCGAGTTTTCAAAGACAAAGGCTATATTTGTATTCCTCTTAGTACATTGCATAGACTTCAAGGTGTTCTACCTTCTGGTAATTTTTAGACGGCCATTGTGGGTTATGTTGCCTGTATACGGAGCCGGAATAAGGCTTTGCATGTATGTTGTATTTATGTCCTGCTACAGACATCTTGGGTCTTGCAGCCTGCTTAGGAACTTTGGGAAGTGTGCTGGAACATTCAACTCAGGTAGTTTTGTCTATTTTGGCCTATTTTGCAGAGGTTAATGGTTAAAAATTCCAGAGCCGGCTCGGGACTTGGAATCTCGAGACGTAAGGCTTAGACGTGAGCCCTTTGTTCCTTTTGTTTTGGTTTTCTTTTCTTTTCTTTGCTTATCATAACAATTTTCTTTCCAGCTTCCATGGCAAGGTTGAATTGTGGAAAAGATCGTCTAATATGCAACAGTAACGTCGCTAGTACTGCCCCACTGCTGTCGCGGCGCACGTGGGGCCGTGACGGTTGTCTGTACTTTACTAGAGCTTGAGCTCATTTTCTCAGGTACCATTAGCCACGTGGGAATGCGCCTGCTCCGCCCCAATTAGATCTAGCGTCAGGATAATGATTAACCTCGCGTCTGTGCTGCATCAAAAGCTAACCTCGGTGAGAGCGGAGACGCTGTTGACGCCTCAGGTTTCCACGGAATGGCGGTGCGGTCCCCTGTAGCTGCGGCGGCGTCTCCGGTGCCAGAGGAGCTGACCCCTCCGCTGCACAGTTCCGCACCGTCTCGTGCCGGTCGGCGGCGGCGGCTCTGATGTCACGTGACGGCGTTATGGCGGGGTCAGAGGTCAGCTCGGGTGGTGCCGTTCAGATAACGGCGCCGAAGCCATTAGCGCCCGGCTGTCCGAGCCCACGAGACAATGGACCGGTCTGGGCTTATTGAACAACAACAGCTGCTCGGCTATCGCCCAGCCACGGCCGAGGCGCCGTCCAGATCAAAACAATGGAGAGAAGACGCGGTGTTGACGAGGGTGACGGAACAGGAAGAATGACCAGGAGTCATGTGGTCTTGAAGGTCCGAAGTCACCATCTGAGAAAAACAAGGAAATCTGACCGTCGCTCGTGAACGTTGGATTCCACATAGAAGTCAAGTCGATTAGTAGACTGTTGCTCGAAATTTGCACGCAACGAAAAGCATCAGACGCGTATACAGGATTTCATACGGGGGGAGGAGGAATGTGGCGGGCGTCTATGGTTGGGTCGAGAACAGTCCTATCGTGGTCGTTTTCTGAAGAAAATGTGCCAAAATCAGCTAAAAATAACCAGTTTTCCCCTCTTTGGGACGCATTACGCCGAGCTTTGGAGCGCGCCAGGCGTAGCCAGGGGCTTGGAGAAGGGTGGCGGCCCTGCACTGTCCTACCCCCTGTATATGTTGAGGGGTCGGCCCCCCTCACCGGCCCATGTATCCGCGCCTGCGTTTCGGCAGTTGAGAAATTAACTGTCGAGTGTCTCTGGCTGTGCGCGTTAGATACATACCAGCCTCCCTACCTCTCCTTCCGTGTCCCTCATCGGGTGATATGTATCTTGTCCGTGTGCGTCGGCTGCACCGCTGAAACCCTATCTGCACCCATTGCCAGTGAGCGGCGTGCGCTCTGCACCCCGCGCCGCTGAACGAATGACCCATTTGCATAGGTAGGGATCGCTGCTATTGTGCATCGCTGGCTCCAGTGGGCTGCACCCTCTATCCTGCCGGGACAAAGGACGCTTCAGCGAGTGGGAGCTCCATTGAAAGCCTGTCCATTGTATGCTTTGCGGCTGATATCCTCATCGATGGACCGTAAGTGGGAGTCAGCTCCCCTGCCTTGTTCGTCCTTCCTCTGCTGACGAATGTGGTTTGGTTTTTGGGTCCGTAAGTGCCTCTCAGGATAGAAGTGAGGTTCAGCGGACAGAAACGCCAGTTTTCGGGATGCCAAGGATGGGATAGGGGCATTATCAGGAGGGAAGGTGGTTTATGCGCCACTTTTTGTTTTGTTGGGGATGAAAGTGCTTTCACAATATGTATCACTTGTTTAGTTTCGCACAAGTATCGCCTCACTCACTCACTCACTCACTCACTCACTCACTCACCACTCACTCACTCACTCACTTACTCACTTACTCACTCCTCCCACACCACTCTCTCTCTCTTCTCTCTTTCTCTCTCTCTCTCTCTCTCTCTCTCTCTCTCTCTCCCTCCCTCTCCACCCCATCCCTACCTGTCCGCGCGCCGTTCTCTCTCCTGATCGTGTCAGCCGTATACCAATGGTGCTGTGATTTATCGCCGCACCGCGGTGTCTCCGCGCTCCTCCTGGGCCGTGATTCTGCTGTCGTCCTGACGGAGACAGAGTTCAGTGGTCCTGACCGCGTCCCCGCGCGTCACCTCTGGAGCAGCTGCCGGGAATCTCGCTGGCCGCCGCCGCTGAGCTGACGCGACGATGCAGTGTCGGTGGTGGTGCGGCCACGCCAGCAGTGGCGGCGTGGTGTGGGAGGTGTTGGCTCTGTGGTTGGTGCGGTGTCAGCAACGGCGTGGTGTGGTTGGTGTAGTCGTTCATGGTGTAAATGTGCGTGACGGCGCGGGACTCAGTGCTTCTGCTGCTGTTGGTCGTATCGTGGAGCAGAGATGAATGCAATGAAGGGAGGGGGGCATAGGAGGACAGTCAAAAAGGCGTCTTTCAGGATGGATACCTATGACTGGCCTCAGGTTGTAATTTGGGCTACCTCCAGGCTTCACCCCCCTTGCGAAATCCTGGATCCGTCCCTGTCGTTGAACCAATAACACAGCGGGTGTTCGCAACAATCAAGCTAACGGACTGCAATGTAACCGAGGCGTTGTCAATGGTAAAATCGCTATGCTTTGCATTGTGATTTTCATTGAAATAAGCGTTGCCTTAAAGAACCTGTTTTGGGCGTTGATAAGTTTCTGTACGCATGGTGACGCTATTGTTGTACCCTTGAGTGTAGAAGCGGTAGTCTATTTCGACGCCAGCAAGTTGACAGCGGCACTGTGCCTGATTGGTCGATGAAGTCCACTTGGTCAGATGAGGTCAGTGTGCTGCGGCCGTTGAGGCCGCACAGTGTAACAGGTGCCAGCTACTCTCTCTGAGAGTGGGCAGCATCGTCTCAATCAGCTGACTCAGTTCAGGAGCAGTCAGCTGCTGTCTCAGCAGAGGCCGCCGCCCCAGCAGAGGCTGCTGTCTCAGTAGAGGCCTTCGCCCCAGTAGGGACCGCTGCCTCAGGGGGGTGCCCCACTAGGAACCGCCCTTCAGGAGGGGCTACTATCCCAACAGAGGCCTCCGCCTCAGGAGGGGCTGCTACCTCAGCAGAGACCGCCTCCTCAGCATAGGGTGCTGACTCAGCCAAGGCTGCTGCCCCAACAGCGGCCTCCGCCTCAGCATAGGTCATTGGCTCAGCAGAGGTCTCTTCCTCAGCAGAGGTCGCTGACACAACAGAGGGCGCCTGACTCAACAGTGGCTGCTGCCCCAACAGTGGCCTCCGCCTCAGATAGGTTCTGGCTCAGCAGAGTTCTCTCCCTCAGCAGAGGCCGCTGGCTGAGCGGAGGCCGCTGGCTGATCAGAGGCCGCTGGCCGATCAGAGGCCTATGCCCGAGATTAGCCCAGGTGCGGCCGGTGTGAAATATGACGGCGCCGCTGACGTGCTGTTTGTTTCACCGCCCTGACCTGTACTCCGCCCCCCCCTCCCCCGGGATTGTGCGGAATCTCGAACCGTAACGCCCGTGGTGTAGGATAACGCCCGGGGGCTTTGTTTGGACGCAGTCAGCACGCGGACTGCATAGAGGTCAACATTCGCTGGAGCTCTGTGGAAATATCAAACTACCGACGGATATTTGGGAGTCGCGTTGCGTTCCAAGCCTTTCAAAGGAGTTCGTTGGCGGAAATTGCTTGCTGTGTTTTCTTGATGACCACAAGTGATCAGTCTTTGATGAACTTTGCAACAACAGCTGCTCCTGTTTTCATGGGTTTAAACTGTGTAGAATAACACTTGACTTAATGCGAGTGGAGGATTGTTTTGTCAGAAGATTTATGATGCTCTGGTCCCGCTGTTTTCCCGTTGGCGACCCTGATGCTGCGCGTCGCCGTTTTAACTTTCAACGGTTTGCTCACGCTTTGGAGAGATTGATGGGTTTTGTTTTATGGTCCGGCTACCAACTCAGTCCATTATTAGCCAAACTTGGACGTGCCGTTTCGGGCTGGGCGGCTGCTGGGCCTGTTGCACCAGCTCTTGCGACCGATCCTGCGTCCAGCATATCGCTGTAGTTTGGCGAGACCTCACCGCAGTAACGAGCCTGGACCAAATATATTGCCCCAGAAGGGAAATCGTATCTGCGGAAGGTACTCGAGCTGTGGGCAGGGGCGGGCCCAAGGGTGAAATACCATACAGGCATTTACATTCAAACCCTCCGATTTTCTATAAAAAAACATGTTTTTTGATACTCACGTCTCTGGGCCCTGTTCCCCCCTCCCCACCACCATTGGCCCAGACCCGGCTCTGACTTCGGCGGGCCTGTGCTGATTACGGACGCAGCCCAGTTATGGGAGGTGGGACTGGGGTTCTACTGGGATGATACGCGGCGGTGCACCGCGGTGGTGGGGTTGGAGTGGTACTGGGATGGTGCGCAGTGGTGGAGGGGTTGGGGTGGTACTGGGATGGTACGCGGTGGAGGTGGGGCATGGGTGCTACTGGGGTGGTACGCGGTGGGGTTGGGGTGGTACTGGGATGGTACGCGGTGGAGGTGGGGCATGGGTGCTACTGGGGTGGTACGCGGTGGGGTTGGGGTGGTACTGGGATGGTACGCGGTGGAGGTGGGGCATGGGTGCTACTGGGGTGGTACGCGGTGGGGTTGGGGTGGTACTGGGATGGTACGCGGTGGAGGTGGGGCATGGGTGCTACTGGGGTGGTACGCGGTGGGGTTGGGGTGGTACTGGGATGGTACGCGGTGGAGGTGGGGCATGGGTGCTACTGGGGTGGTACGCGGTGGGGTTGGGGTGGTACTGGGATGGTACGCGGTGGAGGTGGGGCATGGGTGCTACTGGGGTGGTACGCGGTGGGGTTGGGGTGGTACTGGGATGGTACGCGGTGGAGGTGGGGCATGGGTGCTACTGGGGTGGTACGCGGTGGGGTTGGGGTGGTACTGGGACGGTACACGGTGGAGGTGGGGCATGGGTGCTACTGGGGTGGTACGCGGTGGGGTTGGGGTGGTACTGGGATGGTACACGGTGGAGGTGGGGCATGGGTGCTACTGGGGTGGTACGCGGTGGGGTTGGGGTGGTACTGGGATGGTACGCGGTGGTGGTGGGGTTGGGGCGGTACTGGGATTGTGCTACACAGGGAGGTGGGGTTGGGTGTACTGGGTGGTACGCGGTGGGGTTGGGGTGGTACTGGGATGGTACGCGGTGGTGGTGGGGTTGGGGCGGTACTGGGATGGTACGCGGTGGAGTTGGGGCATGTGTGCTACTGGGGTGGTGCGCAGTGGTGGTGGGGTTGGGGCGGTACTGGCATTGTGCTACACGAGGGAGGTGGGGTTGGGGTGGTACTGGGATTATACGCGGTGGAATGTAGTTGGGGTGGTACTGGGGTGGTACGCGATTGTTTAAAGGCCACCTCAATCGCGTGGAAGTGTTAGTAATACATGATACATGATGTGGCCAGGCGTGTCACCTAGTGCTGACACAGGCCTCCTAACTGGGCCTGAGCTACTGACTTGCTGAAAATGACGATCAACCAGCTGAACCAAGAAATATATTCCACTTTGCATATATATAATATTTTTATTAGGTAGACGTGGCCTCTGTGTAACATTAATTAATTAATATCTTTCGCCACTTGCCAATGCTTCGGCCATCAAAGGTTGAGACCACCAAAAGCTCGACTTAAGAATGCAGAAATGCTCGAAAAGTTCAGCTTTCTTCGCCAGTCATGAGATCCAGACTGCATTTGTTTGGTAATATCTCGACTCCGCCGTGTGCAATGAAGCGACTCAGCCGAGATTGAATCGTCCATCATCTGGGTGCAGCGCCCTGCCCAAGCCTCAGCTCCAGTCCCTACTTGGCCGCTGGCTTTTGGAGGTCAGCCTGGAAATATGTGCCGTCAGGAATGAGTTACCACGAAAAGATCAGTGCTGTCCTGACGAACAACATCCAGGTTAGAAGGCGCTCCACCCGGTTCCAGCTGTCCGTACTGTCTATACTGTTTCCTACCTTCCGGTTTACCGTTAACAGTTCCATTTGTCCATCCCATACAGATATACAATGGCATACAGTTGTGCCAAGTATAGGCCTGTTATTCGGGGCTAGCGTCTCAGGTTCCAGTTTGAGCGCCCAGTAGGTAGAAGCAGCAGTGTGCAGTAATTGCCATGGGAAGATATGCGACCGCGGCTGCATTGGAATGTTAAGCCTGGATTTCGAACCAGCGTGATTCTTCTTCGTACTGACACAATCATTAAATATTACGTTGCAAGTTTTCTTTTTCATGGACCTCTTCTATACGGGTGATCCGATTGCGAAGATATGCCCAGCTGATGGAGAACATTCGCAGAATGTACGGCCGCCTGCATGACTATCATCGCTGTTGAACTATGTAGCCGGCCTTTGAGGGCTGCCTACGTGATTCTTGGCCCTACCGTCGCAGTTTGCCGGGACTGGCAATGATGCAGAGCATGCTGGTAAGAAAGCCTGCCTCGATGGATGCACTGATCCGCCTCCCCCACAACAAAGAGAAGTGCTCTGTGTTTTTACCGCTGTTTTTGGCGATAGCCGGTCGGGGCCATTGACCGCTGTGGTTATTAGTGCTCCCGCTGCATCGATATGTTCAATAGCTCATCACCGGCGGGCGGTACATGGGAGGGTCCAGAGCGCCGGAGCACCTTCCTGACGCTATGGACATTTGGCTCAGGCTCGCCTCAGAAAGCGGTAATTCAGAAGATCGTCGATGTGTTCTCAGAAGTGAAATGCCCTAAATGGCTGGACTTGTGGCTAGTGAATTGACTATTGGGATCCTGTTTATTCATTCAGGGGGACGTTTTCCCACGCTAGAGATTTGGATGTGGTTTCCCTTTCGCATCGAGGGCTGTAGTGTGCACGGAACGCTGACGTGATGAATGCTTCCGTCGGACTGTTTATATATTGAATTTCTGGAATGCGGAGGTTTTCAGCTGCTGCTGTAAGAACATTGGCTCCACCATTATATTCACCGGTGTATTTGCCCTCAGGTGAAACGAGATTTTGTCGGATCGGTGAAGGGTGCGGGAACAGTGAGAAACAACGACGGATAATCGCGCAGAATGTGCTTCATCGCCTTTGAAACTAATTCTAACTCTAAAAACTAATGCCGAAACTAATTCAAACTAGTTCCGAAACTAATTCCCGAGACACCAACACTGAGCAGAGCGACAGCCAACTTCCATACTAGCCTACATACGCGAAAGGTCGAAGGTATTGGGGACTGGGTATTGGTACACACATCCGTCGCCGGGGATGTGAAATCTCGGAGCGATGGACGCCCCCGCACGGCGTGCAGTACGGCAGGCTCTGCTAATGGTCTTGCCGACTACCCCCGTCCCAACAAGGAGATGGAGGCTTGGCCGTGGGCGTCCTCCTACGCTGCACGTATAGCCAGGTGTGCAGCTCTGGATGGCTGAGAATCCTGCGTATGGTGATAATGGCTGCATCCGCTCAGAAATGAAGGGAACTAAAACACGCCTCTGCTTCAGTGCATTCTAAAATAAACTTTACTTTGCTGGAGATTAATGGTGCTTTCGAAGTAGGCTAGGGTGGGCACCGGGGATGCTTCAAAATGTAAGCCACCGAAGGGAAGTTGGAGAGGCGTGAGCTTAAGTAAAACTGAATGTTCAAATAACAGAGTTCGGGATAACATGGAAAATTTTTCCATGGAGACCCTGCTCGCTCGCGTTTTAAGGTTCGCTAGCTGGCAAAAGCAATGCTTAACACTCAAACTATGAGACTCTTAGCGACAATGCAGATTTGGACTCTGGCAGCGTAGGATCTTTGTCAATTTGGACTGAATGTAAATTTAACACGGCTACGTGCATCGGGCCATTTGCTGACCAGATCCATGGCTTGTATTCTGGGACACCTACAGCACCGCTGGTCAGAGATGTGAGACGGATCCTGGCGATGAACAGTGTGACCGGCTATACTAGTCATCACGGGGCGTGACAGGACGCCCAGATCTGCGATGGAACCGTTGATCATGGAGCTTGTGAGGCAGTCGCAGTCTTTCCGGCACTACCTCCAAACTGGGGCGCCAGGGGCTGTCACCTAGGTAAAACGCGGATCTCCACAGATGGATGGTTTGACGCTATTTGTTTGTTGGATGTTATTTGTTTGTTTGACGTTATTTGTTCTCTTGTTGTTTGCTTCGTTTCATTTTCGTGTACATACTTTGGTGTATTGTTCGTTTCGACTTTCACAGTGTCTGATGACTCACAGCGCTCCCTATCGGACCCAGGGGTGTCGAAGAGGTCATGATCCCCCAAACGCTGGACCTTTTTTCCTCAAAACACTGTTTTGCTTCACTTTGGCCATTTTCCCGCCCTCCCCCTCCACCGACCTGATCTGGATCCGCCAGCTCCTCTTTCATCGATGCTGGAACCTATATGTCCATAGATAGGCAACGTTTATTGCAGGATGGCTAGTTTAACAGCCGTATAGTCTTTCAGTGACGCCTTAAAAAGTGGTGCCTCCTTAAAAATAAAAACTGCCTAATTCCTCCTCCACCCACCGTTGACGTCGGCAGCCCCTTTCTGCGTTTTTGGTGGAGCGGGGGTTGGGTACGAACTAGTTCAAGTATTTCTATCCATTCAGATTCATAACCACCGTACGGTCGTTCCGAGTGTGACCAGGTTTCCACTGAGCTTGCCTATGCCATCCTCAGCCGTTCGTGGCTGGGCACGGCTGTCACAGCAGAGGCCCGTCCCGATTTCTGAGGTAACCGGAGGGCGTGCAGCGGACGCCTCTGCTGTAACGACTCAGGATCCCTGCAATGCTGGTCACGTCACCATGATGACTACGGCGGTGTTTGGAACTCATTTGAGTCGATTTGAAGTCTACGGAGACATGTTGTGCCTACTTCGCGAGACCTAACCTAATTGTGTTACTCTGAAGGGAAAGCGGAATGGTTGAACCGGCTTTTTAGTGAACCGGTCTGCTAGCCCGACCTGGACAACTTGCTCCTGAACTCTGCAGCGGATATCCCCCGAGGGCATCTGACCTCGATGGGTCTGAGAGGAGGGGGCAAGGGAATGGAGGACGCGGGAACTGCGCCTTGCCATTTGCTGTGGGGGGGAGCTCACGATTGGCGCACCGGGCGGTCTGTGCGATCGATGCTGCTCTTCATTGCTTTCTGATGCCGCGGGGCGTTGGTGTGCGTCCCACAGGAGCGTTCTTACGAACACTTGCGCTAGGCAGACCACGCAGTAGGGAAACCCGCTGCCACCTCGAAGAAATGGCAGGGTCCGCTCACTCTCCTCAGCAGCCGGGACTATCAGTTCATTTTGTGGAACTTCCAAAACTTTCACGAACTTTCCTTCTGAAACTGTGCAACTATGCAAATATTTCCAGCTCGTAGCGGTAACAGTTGTTGAGTTGGCTCAACCGCTAAGAAATAATCAAATTTTGGAACCCACGTTGCAAAGCTTTGCGGTGCGCCTGTATGCTATTGTCCACTCCTTCTCATCTCAGCTATTACACACGTTCCATACCTAATCTCTGCAAGAGCTCAGTACTGTTTTTATGGAAACTGTTTCTAGGAGCTTGGTACTGTCTCCCTTTGATGTCTCTTAAGTGGAACCGTGGAACACAAACGATGGCGGATCTTACACATTAAATGCGTCTGATCTTCAAACAGCGCCCTGTGGAGAGGAGGAGGCTGTTGGCGACGAGAGGAGCTTTAGAAGTGCGCTCAGCGTTGACCTCATCGTGCTGTCAAAATGAGCTTGGTTATTGGAAAACTTCACAATGGCCAACGTCGATGACTTCAATATTACCCCATGGAGTGAAGTGAAGTGAGTTTGCAAGGCTAGATGAGCTCATCTCTCTTACTCGCCACTATCTTCCGAGTTATGCAAATTTTACCTGGCCATGAATTCTAACTGGGCATCGTGTTTAAACATGTTTTGAATGCGCATGACAATATTAAAGGGGTGTGTTTCACAGCACGTACAGGTATGTATAGAACTATCTCGTAATTTGAATTGTTTCCATAAGACACAACGCCGAAAAAGAATACAAACGCGCTGTCGGCAGTGGGATAATGCCGCGGAGATGAATCTCAGCTGTCCGAAGGTCACGATCAACCAGTGACCAGTGACGGTGGAACGTCAGAATTTAGGAGGAGGGGGCGCACCTTGGGTTTCTCAACCCATTTCTTTTCCAGTGAACGCCATAGGGCTAGTGTTAAAATTTATGATTTAAGGGGGAGCACCGTGCCCCGGTGCCTCCTCCTCCCAAGTTCCGCCACCAGTGCCAGTGACCTCATCTTGTGCCTGACATGGCCCGCGGCACATGACCTGGTGACGGCACCCTGATTCTGAATCGCGGTACATGACCTGATGACCCTGACATGATGACGGCACCCTGACCCTGACCTGTGGCACATGACCTGGTGACCCTGACATGATGACGGCACCCTGACCCTGACCTGTGGCACATGACCTGGTGACCCTGACATGATGACGGCACCCTGACCGTGACCCGCGGCACATGACCTGATGACCCTGACATGATGATAGCCCCTCGACCCTGACTCACGGCACATGACCTGGTGACCCCGGTCAGCAGAGACGCTACCCAGGAGCGGGCCTTGCGCCGGCGGGGAGTAATGATCAAATGAAATAAAACGAAAAGACGTCACTTCCCGACCCGAAATGACCGGCTCACTGGATAAGTGCCGGTCTAAATTGGATAATGTCGATCACTTCACTGGCTGGCGGGGTATCGCCGGGTCTCAAATGGTGCCGGTTATTGCCCCCCTGCCGTGAACTAGCTCCTCTCACAGCCGAATATCCGCGCCAGTTAGTGACATCTGGGTTTCGGGATTTTAGGTATGCTCGGCATGGGGAGTAGTCTGTATTTGTTTTTTTCTCTGATTCTCACTCGAAAACAATTTTAGATAGCAGTTAAAACTACCAGGAACTAAATTGGAACCGGACTAAGCCGATCATGGTCCCCTTCATTACCCGGGGGATCGAAACTAGACCCTATACTGTTTTAGACTAGACTGAACCCGAATCCCATGCTTTGTCTGGAATGCTCTGGACCGCTCCTCTACTCTGTCTGACTGCTCTGGACCGCTCCTCTACTCTGTCGAACTGCTCTGGACCGCTCCTCTACTCTGTCTGACTGCTCTGGACCGCTCCTCTACTCTGCCGGACTACTCTGGACCGCTCCTCTGCTCTGCTGCCGGACTGCTCTGGACCGCTCCTCTACTCACTGTACTGGACCGCTACTCTTCTCTGTCTGTTCCGAACCGCTCCTCTACTCAGCGGGACTAAACTTGACCGCTCCTCCACTCTACCTGAGTGCTCTGGAGCGTTCCTCCACTCTGCCGGGCTGTACTGGACGCGTGCTCGCCTACTCCTCCGTCATGAACGGTCTGGGCCTTGCAGATAAACAGTATACAATCCGTCACACCTGGCCTTAATCTGGCCTTAATCTGGCCTTAACTGTCACATCTGGCCTTATCAGAGGCGACTGGACCTGAGCGTGTGCTCCCACTAAAGAACGCAATTTAGTGTCGACGTCTACACCCACGAGCTAAAGGCACACGTCGTAAGTCTTCTTTCTTTCCGAGGAGAAGCTTAACGATCGCATCCAAAACGTGATTAAAAAGTGTGAAAAACCTGCTCTAGATTTTGGTCTTAAGCATGTTGTTTCTGGGAATAGACGTAATTGTGTATCTCGCCGTGCAGATTCAGAGACACATTCTGACCGAGGCTGACAGTCAGACTGCATACATCGCCACCGTCTCAATGCGCCTTATGTCAATAGAGGCTGTTCTGCGGCCGGGTGGTCGGTATGACGTATCGGGAATGTTCGTGACACGCGCCCCACGCACGGCCGCGCCGGCCCACCTGACCACGGCCGCGGTGTCGTGTTCGCCGGCTCCAAACACAGCTCTCAATCCGGCCTTGATCTCGTTTCGGTCATGTTTCTTTGCATCGCGCCGCGTGTGCACGCGTCGCTGGTGAGGGGAGAGGTGGGGGGGGGGTAAGCTGCGTGCGTGACGGCCGGGGCGCGTGCCCCAGCAGGGGAGGAGAGAGGGGGCCGGCGGGGTGACTGCCGGCGGCGTTACGCACTGGAACGCGCCACAAATTAGTAACATCGGAGAGGATTCCAAACCGTTAGTGGGTTTTGTCGCATTGGCCAGGATTTGGATTCTCATGCTAGACTCAGCTGTGAATTTTGGATACAGATTGTATTTCAATTGATAATCACGACTTTAGTGGATACAGATTGTATTTCAATTGATAATCACGACTTAAGTCGGGCCTGAATTTTCCGGTGAAAGTTTGGGGGCGCGGCTCGAGCATCGAATCAGAATTTTATCGGCCTTAACACTCGCTTTTTCTCTGTCCCATCTCCCTCTGGCCGTATCGATTTACCGGCCCCAGTCACGTGACAAGTGTCCAAGGAGGGCAAGGCTGCTGGCAAGGAGCCACGATCTGTCGACAGCGATGAGGGCGGGTTTAATTTTGAAGCTCATCAAGTCCAGAGACTACGATGAATTCCGAAACATAAACCTTTGTACCACGTGTGGTGACACGAGTGTGTGACACGAGCCTGATAAATTATGGTTCAAATGTGGTGTGACACGAGCCCGTTAAATGTGGTGGCTTCTGCTTAAAGACAGTGCCCCACTTTTATAATGGGCTTTGAACTGAAATAGTATTTGCAGAGCGTATCGAGAAACCTCTATTGGCATATTTCCTCGAAAACTCTCTGTAGTAAGCTTCCGCGCGCTTTAAAGTCCAGATTAAAGGGGTTTATTATCCAATGTCAAACCATGAAGGAACCCCTTTCCACCTGGCAGCGCATGTAACGTGATAAATGTTAACATATGGCATCGCCTACGCCACGTCACATGCCGCAAGCCGCTGGAAGCAGCCAAATTCGTATTTACATGCGATGCTTGGGTCAATCTGGGGTAGTAAGGGAAAGATGCAATTTCGATATGAGCGACTGAAGGTGGAAAGAAAATGTGGTTTCCATTGTTTTTTGGACCTATTTTGTCCATTAATAGTACTTTTTAGAGCTTTGGAAAACTCCTTTAAGATACTTAGCTACTGAATAGTGGGGTTCAAGCAATATTGGGGCAAAAACAAAACTCGTAACGCCTTCATACCTTGGTTTTAATAAGCAATTTTACACCTTCTGCCTCATGGTTTGACAAGAGGTTTGGGGCTATTTTTCTTGATTTGAATGAACACAAATGGCTCTGCCCAGTTCGCTGCACGGCTGTGCACAGTCACTGTCACAGGTGACGGTGGCTGCACAAATGGGCGGGTCCAGCATTTCCTATCGGGAGGGGCACTCTGATCAGGGCGTCATTTTAGCACGAGGGGGAGCTATTCCAGCCCGCGAGACCTCCATTCCCGGCGAGATGAGCGCCATTTCTAACGTCATTGGAAGGTGCGACCTATCAGGTGGACGCGGGGTGCATCGTGGTGGGCGACCAATGCTTGCAACCTTGCAACCTGGAGAAAAGGGCTGGTGGGAAGTGACCCTTCAGGAGGGATTTGGAGCGGCTTCAGAAGGCGCCTGGGCGCACTGTGGGGCATCAGATGTTCTTTTGGGAGGGATAAACTTCCCCCACCCCACCTCTGCCCTCCTCTCTGGTTAAGCTTTCGGCACAGTTGTGCATGGCTGCTACTGCCCACAGGTATTTGACCTGTACATGCTTTTGTGTAATGCCGAAAAAGTTGCGCCATTTCGACGTTTCCCCTGTTGACATTGGCTTTTAAATGCCATGCATACTGTTCATTTTAACCTGTTATTTTCATATCCTGGTTTTGGCACCTTCACAGACTGAAATTAAGACTTTCTGCCATCACAAGCATTCTGCCAATCAAGACATCCTGCCAATCACAAGCGGGCATGATTCCGCACTGTGTGCAATTCTCCCAGCATTCGGTCGCTCTAAAGAAAATTAAGTTTCGGAAGAGTTCGCCAGAACTCGAATTGCGTCCGGCCCAATGTTCCGAGCTGCCCATGATTTCACACTTTCGCAGAAGGCCGTGCAGTGTTTCCGCGGTTCGGCAGAACCCTGTTTGACATCTGCTGTCGGGGGTGTGACGTTTTGCGCCCCGTTATGCATGTGACGTGACTCTGCCTGTATGCTCGGCTGATGGGGTGGCGCCCGGCAGTGCTATTCGATGTATTCTCTCTGTGGGCTCTGCTCCTGCGCACCGCGCCGCGGTTTTTAAACAGCCGCTGCTCTTGCACCCGGCCACACAGTAAGGGTGGTCTGAATCTGAAGCCACTCTTCATCCACCAGTCTGGAGCAGGAAGGGGGAAATTTGTGAATTAGAGAAGTGCCGACCGGTAACCTTTTTGAATTGCAAAGAATGATACATCACCTGTGCGGATCATTTTCACCTGGCGATTTCCTCGCCAGGTTATGGTCGCCTGAATGACCGAACATTTTCACTCGACTTCCCTGCTTGGTCCAGTGATTCTCTCAAGTTTTTTTATTGGGGACCAGAGTGGGAAAAGGGCACACGTAAGGGTCCAATGGGCACATCACAACAGACGAAAGGGCGCTCTTGCTTTCTTTAGCAGGCAGCTTGTTTCCATGCTCTGCACAGTAAGCGTAGTAAGAGGGCCATAACGGTCTTCAGCGAAGGACATAGCAAATTTTTCTGAACGGGAACAGGGCTGCAATTTCTTGGTGCAAGAATGTCACTAGTCCCGGATGTAGTAAGACCGCAAGGGTTGGCGTCTAATAAGATGAGCTCGGGACCAAAACTCGCTCTCGGTTTGTGTGCTTAACATGTTCTGACCTGATCACTGGAAAGCCACACACATGCCCACGTGTTCGATCAGCAGCGGTCCCGGTTGTTGCCCTCCTGATGGGCGGATGTATTGTATTACACGCTGGTGACGATCCCTACCTGCAGAGGCGGCGTAGCCAACACGTGTCGCGCCGCCAGCACGTCGGAACCAGCCAGTGTACCGCGGCGCCGGCCCTGCAGCTCTGTTTTTGTTGGCGCGTTTTTCTGGCCCGTCTGCTGATCTGGCGCGCCCTCTCTCTGTGTACGCGGCCCGCTATCGATTTCCGGAAGCTTGCTCCCCTCCAACCACTGCCGCCTCGCCCTGTCCTGTCCCTGTTTGTGGCATGGTGTCCCGGCCCACCCTAGACTTGTGCCGATCCCCCTGGCCCTCTCACTCCCTGTGAGGATTGTTGATGAGGCACCCGGCTTCTGGCGCAGCCATAATGCCACTGTTGAATGATTCATGTTTTCATGGCGGGGTAGTGCACTGGTAGGCCTCTGGTATGGTTTTATCAAACTGCCGGGGCTTATCAAGATGTATAAAACATTCGTGTTCAGCTCTGCCTCTCGTGACGCCTCTCGTGAGGAGCTTCCGCGGTGGGGTCTCGTGATGGGAGCTTCCGTGGCGGGGTGTCGTGATCGCCAGGTTCCGTGACTGCTGCACTCGTCTTTGCAGGAAGCGTGGCTGGCGTGTTGTGTTCAACTATGTTCTGAAATGCTGCTTGGCATCATCTGCTGGGACCAGTGGCGGACCAACGACTTTATTTGGGAGGGGTTGGTAGGCTAGGGGACAAGAGCCTTCCCCGCCATTGCACCGGATCAGCCTCCGCCTATGTATTAACCCTAGGCACTGGGATATTTGGGAAGGGGGGCTTGAACCCCCTAGCCCCCCCCGCTTCTATCCACCACCGGCTTGTACCGCCTAAAAACGACGGTAGTATTTATGGTCTCGCTACTTACAAAAATGGAACCTTCTTCTGCTGTTTCATTCTGGTATCTAGGTCCGAGTCCATGATATGGGGCTTCGTGACCGGCCGCCCCTGCCAACGCTCCCACGGTGGAGTGTCGCGGCTCGCCTGTCCGTGACAGAGCTCGTGTAACCCACGTCCGTCCGCGTCGTGACCCCGGACGAGTTCGCCTGCCTTCCCGCGGGAGCGTGACGCGACCAACGCTGCTCAAGCACAGCGCGAGACAGCGCACTTTAGCGGGGCGGACGTTAGCTCTGCGGGGAGAGCGGGACGGAGTTTAGCACTGCGAGAAGATCGCAAGAGCGGAGTTGACGGGCGCCTCAGCTCTGCCCAAGAGTGGCGACGGCCTCAGCTTTGCCGCGAGAGCGGGGTGGGCGGGCGCGAGCTCATGCTTTTTGTATGTATGCTGATTTTCTTTTGTCTCATGTCAAGTATTTATCGCTCTGGAAAGGTTGAAGAGAACTCGTCGCAAATGTGCAATTTGTCGGTTGTATTTGTGGGACCATAACTGGTGCAGACAATCCAGGATGTTCCGAGACCTCTTGCGAACTGTCTGTTCAGCAGTCTGGCCAAATGGACTCGAAATCAGCTGACCTAAGGAGCCACAGCAGATGGCCGCTGACGTATGTAAGACTGGGGCCGAACCGCTAACTCTCCTCCGGACAGGGCGGCTGCGCTGGGTTTAGCTGACGTCGCTCTGGGTTTATTCGATATTGCTCTTGGGTTCAGCTGACGCCGCTCTGAGTTCAGTCGCCGTCGCTCTGGGTTCAGTCAGCCCTGCTCTTGGTTCAGTCGGGGTGGCTCTGGGTTCAGTCGGTGTCGATCTGGGTTCTTTCGGCGTCGCTCTGGGTTCAGTCCTGGGTTCAGTCCCGGGCTCTGTTGGCGCTGCTCTGGATTGTCTGAGAGGGCGGATCCGTGACCGCGCCGTCCCGCCTCTTTATCCTCGGCTGCGCCTCAATGTCACCTCTGGCCCAGCGCTGAATGCCTGCCCGGGTCCTTTCAGAGCGGAGCTGACGTGCCCAAGAGCGTGAGCCAGCTGTCTCGGGAGCCGTGGAAAATGCAGCGACGGCTCTAGCAGGGCTGGGCGGGAGGAGAGGAGAGGGCATTGCCCTGAAGTGCTGGTTTTACCGCGCTGTGCATCTGCACGGCCCAGTAAAACTGTCGAAATGTGTTGAGCCGTGAAGTTTGCGACCTCGGTTTGGGTGGCAGTTGGGTGGAGCAGCCTTATATCCGTGACCAAGTGCCATTAGGCCGGCTGAGCAATGACTGCTCGGCGGGGATGACCATCGGGGTTCCATTTCAGCACGGATCATCAACCCAGCATCCTGTACAGATCTGCGACAAGACTTCCCCATAGGCGGATCCATCACTTCCCCATAGTGATCCCTTAGTCCGACCCCCTGAATCATCCGCGAGACCCGCGGAAACGTCCTCGGTGCTCCCTGAGATGTCGCGTCCCATCCTTCCCTTAGGATGCGAGTATCGGCGCCCCACAAGGAGACTTAGCACCCTCTGATAGGTCGTACCGCCCAAAATTTGGCGCCCCTGGGGTCAGTATGTCCCTTTACCAAGCTCGCCCTCCCTCGGTCAGAGCTCCTGGTTCCGCCTATGGCGCCCCCTCCCGTTCAGAAGACGATGTCTGCGTCATGGTGTTTAATCGTTGGTCCTCTGCGCTGCTGGAGGCATTTCCCTGCCGCCGTGGTGAGCCTCTGACTGTATCTGTGGCAAAGGGTTGGAGGGACGGATTCAGGGTGGGGGGGGGGTGGAAAAATCCTTTGCCTCCTCAAAACCCTCAATTTTGTGTCGATTTTTCGGGCAAATGTTTTTCACGATTCTGGACCCCATTGCTCACACTCCCAACCATTGGCCTGGATTCAGCCATGCAAGTGTGTTGGAACTGAGCCAAGAAAAAATAAGCCTAGGATATAGAATGGTCGTTTCCGCCCCGGATACCTATCCAACCATATTGCCAGCAATTCGTATAGGACGGTCGCTAACATGAGGAGGACACACTTAGCTGTGGCGATTACCTCTTTTCTGTTTATATCTACATGGAGGGCAGCGAATAGATGCAAACGGGCTGGGGGCGGATATGGGGCGTGATTATCACGTGATTACGGTCGTCTGATGACGTCACGGTGGTCAGCTGAGCGGAGCCGTCTGATTCACCCTCACCTCAGCAACAGCCTCGCAGAAGCGACGGCCTGGCACGCTGAACTGGCGGACGATGCCAGGTATCGAACCCGGCCCCCGCCAGCGGAATACCTGCCTGCGGCGCGGAGTCAGCGTTAGCTGTAACACGGTCCCCCGTCGGGTGCGTTGGCCATGGAGTTGCTGTCGGGGCGAGTACGGGGTGGAGGTGGTGAACTGTCACAGAACGGAGTGTTTTATTTAGACCGCGAGGAAGCGTGTTTTAACAGTATTACATCATGCGGGTAAAGTTGGCCGGAAAAGTGAAAATTTTACAATCGGTTTCGTTCGGTGTAAAGTTGCTCGACTGAGGTTTGGGTCACTTGTTCTGGCCGCCTAACTGGAAGCGGCTAGGTCGCGGTTGTGCTGTTGTACGAGGTGGCGACTGTCATATGTATTGCTACGGCTAATGTACGCCTTGCAGCACATTTTAATATATAAGATGGACATGTGTTTAGATACTTATGTGAGGGCAAATGGGCGACACACGGGAGCAGTTTTGCGGGCTGCAACCTCGCGACCGAAATATTTTCTCCCTGCTTCATGAAACTCAATGTTGCACATTCGAGGCAATACAACACCCAGAGCTGGCGTTCCGAACAGACGGAGGGGCGAAGCATGTTGTGAAGGGGAAAATGAAAGGAACTGGCCATATTCGGCCTCTCAGCAAGTCTTAAACGTGGCTTGGGGTGGTCCGTCAGGTAGGAAAAATTCAGACCCCCAAATCCTATAGTAGCAGAGCGCACGCGTCTGTTTCAATATGAGAAGTAAAAGCTGGGCCAGATATTGTTTGATTATTCAGCGTAAAATAAACACGACACAGTAAGTCAAGCCGGGACAAATTAGTGCATTACGACCAATTTACACGGAGCATGGTAGAAAAATCGACAGGAAAATAATTCGCTCGGGTGTGAGCTAATTTTTTTCTTTTGAATTTCTGAATAGACCAGTTCATCGGTTTAGTCTCCACCAACTGCAGCCAAACATCTCCCTCGACATCTCTCTGGGGAGAGTCTCGCGGGCGCCAGGTAACCAGCTTGGAAAGCCACTGTACTTCAGGATTTCTCCATATAGGCTGATATCCTGCCCGGGAGAGAACGACCATGCACGTCCTTCGTGGAATCGGCGTGCTTGTATTGCTGTGCTCACTGCTATCGACTGATAAGGGTCATTGCAGGGGCGCGCAGGGTCAGGATTTCAGAGGGTAGCGTGAGGTCTCAGGTTACCTCTTTCCTGCCGTCGTCGAAGGGTTAGTGTTAGGATTTTCCATTTCAGGAGAGGGCAGTTGCCCTCTCCCCCTCCCGGTGGGGCCCGTCCATGGGTCAGTGTGTGGCTGCCGCTCTATTCCGACAGACCCGGCTTATCGGCGCTGATAGCTGCCTATCTGGTCATGACTCAGGCCGGCGAGCTGAGCGCTGGCTGCCCCGCGCCGGCGCGCCACGCCGCTCGCGCAATGCCATGTTTTATTGCAGGAAAGTGAAGTGAAACATGCTGCCAACTCTCGGAAGGGGAATACATCAGCTGTAATGAACATGCATCGAATAATCTGGATCTGAGTCATTTGGTGTCGGTGTGCGGGGAGACGCCAATCACGTTTAAGTAGTGAGCGGAACAGCCTTAAAATTCTTGTAAAAGCCTGTCCGACTTTAAGGATGCCCGATGGATGCCGTTTTCAGGCGGGGAAGGCAGGGCATGGGGAGGGGGAAAGGTTACCAGATGGCCACCAATCCGCCACTGAACCGATCCGAACCAGCCCGCCACTGAACCGCTCCGAACCAGTTTGCCATTGAACCGATCCGAACCAGCCTGCCATTGAACCGCTCCGAACCAGTTCACCATTTAACCGCTCCGAACCAGTCCACCATTGAATCTCTCCGAACCAGTCTGCCACTGAACCTCTCCGAACCAGTCCACCATTGAACCGCTCCGAACCAGTCCACCATTGAATCTCTCCGAACCAGTCTGCCACTGAACCTCTCCGAACCAGTCCACCATTGAATCGCTCCGAACCAGTCTGCCACTGAACCGCTCTGAACCAATCCGCCACTGAACTGCTCCGAACCAGTCTGCCATTCAACCACTCCGAACCAGTCCGTCATCCAGGGTCAACGTTCAGACGCAGGTCTGGACATAAGTCATGTCCAAGATCACGCACTTATGCTTTTTTACTTTCGTCTCGCAGTTTTGTGTTTAGAGTTCAGTGTCCGGACGCTAAGTCGCATTGAAAATACTGTATCAAGTAACAACTCCGGTCTGCGACCTGGGCTAACGCCCCACCGGCGCAGGAGAGCCGCATGACAATGTGCTGAAAGCTAACCATATTTCGTTCTTAATATATCTCTTCATAAGCCTGCAAGTCAGTTTTATCATTCTTTTCTTTAAAATAACCAATAAAGAGTACGTGGTCACCACCGGATTCGAACCGGACCTACCTGATCAAGAGACAGGGCCTCTAACCACTAGACCACCGCGCCACACTACTCATCCTCCCACTAGCTGAACAGCTGTGACCCGTCAGGAGGTCACTGGCTAGTACAACTCCGCCGAATATGCCGGGCCGCTGGCGCCGGGTGCTGTGCTTGTCCCGAAAAGGCACGATATAAAGGTGCTTCTAGAAGACGAACCAAACATTCTTTTGGGCAGAAATTAGTTGTATCGTCGAGCTAGGATCGTAAGCTAGCTTCATGCCAAATTACTTCCACTTCCATCCATTTTAAGGACTTGAAACCATGGTGAGAAGCAAAGGTGGTCCGAGAACTTTAGCATCTTGTAATATATTTTGGACTAATTACTCGAAAGCCATTAGAGATAGGTGGGTAGTATAAGTGAGCGAAATGACCGCAAGTAACTTTCCTCTTCAGCCATGTCAGTTCTGAGTTTGTGAGTGACATGAGCTTGGAATCAGGAAGATGCAAATAAAAAGTTTTTTGACTCAATTTCTATTTATGCCTATAAAACAAAGAATTTCACATTCACAACTTCCATCTCCAAATATTATCAGGCGGAAGCAATGTTCTTTCATTATTTGAAATGAAAACTCAAATCGGTCAATTAGATTGTGAGATATTAACGTTGAAATGAAATGAACCAAAATTCAGTCTTCCGGAAGAACTGTAAAAAGTAGGTCAAAATTTTGCGTTTTGCACTCAAAACTATGCCTAAGCACTACAAAATTTTCCTAGCTACCCCTAGGTAACTGCCTTTCAGCTAACTGAGGCCTGTCTTCTGACATTTCGAGCGCACAAGTCGGCCATCAACTTTAGCAGGTTTTTGCTCGCATGAGAAAAGCCGCGTTTTCGCGCAATATATATTGTCGGATCAGCTCAATTCGTTTTCCTAGCTGGCCCTTGTTATCTTTCGAAAAGGACATAAATTTCAAGTTCGTAGGTTAAGAAGTAAAAATTAGAAAAATATAAAACAGAAAAGTTTGAGCCAAAATTTCTCAAAAACTATTTTGGATTTCGACTCGGGGCTTCAGTTTGGGTGTCTGGAGCAGAAGGGCTATCACCCTACAAAATTCCAGAGCTCTGACATCAATTCTCAGGACGGACAGACGCCAACAACAACCTCGGCCTGCGGCCTGGGCTAACGCCCCACCGGCGCAGGAGAGCCGCATGACAATGTGCCGAAAGCAAACCATATTTCGTTCTTAATGTATCTCTTCATAAGCCTGCAAGTCAGTTTTATCATTCTTTTCTTTGAAATAACCAATAAAGAGTACGTGGTCACCCCGGATTCGAACCGGACCTACCTGATCAAGAGACAGGGCCTCTAACCACTAGACCACCGTGCCACACTACTCATCCTCCCACTAGCTGAACAGCTGTGACCCGTCAGGAGGTCACTGGCTAGTACAACTCCGCCGAATATGCCGGGCCGCTGGCGCGGTGCTGTGCTTGTCCCGAAAAGGCACGATATAAAGGTGCTTCTAGAAGACGAACCAAACATTCTTTTGGGCTGAAATTAGTTGTATCGTCGAGCTAGGATCGTAAGCTAGCTTCATGCCAAATTACTTCCACTTCCATCCATTTTAAGGACTTCAAACCATGGTGGAAGCAAAGGTGGTCCGAGAAATTTAACATCTTGTAATACATTTTGGACTAATTACTCGAAAGCCATTAGAGATAGGTGGGTAGTATAAGTGAGCGAAATGACCGCAAGTAACTTTCCTCTTCAGCCATGTCAGTTCTGAGTTTGTGAGTGACATGAGCTTGGAACCAGGAAGATGCAAATAAAAAGTTTTTGACTCAATTTCTATTTATGCCTATAAAACAAAGAATTTCACATTCACAATTTCCATCTCCAAATATTATCAGGCGGAAGCAATGTTCTTTCATTATTTGAAATGAAAACTCAAATCGGTCAATTAGATTGTGAGATATTAACGTTGAAATGAAATGAAACAAAATTCAGTCTTCCGGAAGAACTGTAAAAGTAGGTCAAAATTTTGCGTTTTGCACTCAAAACAATGCCTAAGCACTACAAAATTTTCCTAGCTACCCCTAGGTAACTGCCTTTCAGCTAACTGAGGCCTGTCTTCTGACATTTCGAGCGCACAAGTCGGCCATGAACTTTTAGCAGGTTTTTGCTCGCGTGAGAAATGCCGCGTTTTCGCGCAATAAATATTGTCGGATCAGCTCAATTCGTTTTCCTAGCTGGCCCTTGTTATCTTTCGAAAAGGACATAAGTTTCAAGTTCGTAGGTTAAGAAGTAAAAATTAGAAAAATATAAAACAGAAAAGTTTGAGCCAAAATTTCTCAAAACTATTTTGGATTTCGACTCGGGGCTTCAGTTGGGGTGTTTGGAGCAGAAGGGCTATCACCCTACAAAATTCCATAGCTCTGACATCAATTCTCAGGACGGACAGACGCCAACAACAACAGACCACGACGAGACCCGTCTGAGCGGCCAGAATAGAGCCGCTTGAGAAATCTCAATGCGCTTCGCTCCATGGATTTCGTCATGCGGCTCTGACAGACCACGACGAGACCCGTCTGAGCGGCCAGAATAGAGCCGCTTGAGAAATCTCAATGCGCTTCGCTCCATGGATTTCGTCATGCGGCTCTGACATTATTTCTAATGCATACCTTTCCATGATCGGTTCCATAATATTTTTATTTGTGCATAATCTGATCTTAGACCAGCTGTTAGTTTCAGTTAGTGGGGTCTCGAGAACCTGCGTCCACTCACTCTCCCCCTGAACCACTTGTGGACCCACCCGTATTGACTGCTGGCTCAGCACGGGAGGGGCATGATAAGTGTGCGTGTGTGGTGTGGAGGGTGGGGGGGATTGTGAGGGCTCTCTGAAGTGTCTCTTCGCCATCGGCCAAGTCAAGTGGCTACGAGGGAAGCCCCTGAAGTGACCCTGGAAAATGAAGGCGCACCTAAAACCTTGTTCAAGTTCGGTGTGTTCAGCTGTTTGTGTTGGGTATCAGCCTGTCTCAAGTGGGGCTAATCGGCATTGAAGCCCCTGTGTTGCCTCCATTTGTAGCTATTCATCGTTACCTACGCATTGCCGTTTAAATGCATGTTCTCAAACTGAAGTGTTCAAAACTCGTCGCTCGAGGCAGTTTTTATATCTTATGCCGTGTTGTGCAACCGTGGGGGTGTGCCGAGTGTCTGCCTAGTTCATCGTAGGGGCTGAATTGGAGGACAATCGAGCAGAAGGCGATACAAGCAGTGAACCAGGCCGATGTCGTGATTATACCTAACACAAAGGGTTCTTAGGCATGCAAACGGGTTGTGATCGACTCAAGAACAAGCACTGCTGGTATATTGCATCATAAGTTAAATCGGTGGATGAGGTCCTACTTTTTACCGGAAAGCCTCATTTCTAAAATCCCCGATCGGTGTGCGACGTCAGCTGTTATTTTTAAAATCCCCGATCAGCGTGCGTTGTCAGCTGTTGGGCGTCTTGTACTCGAGCGTCGGCACTGCGTTGCGATGAACGCAACACTGCGCAGCGTCCTCGGAGCTCGGCGCCACAGCTGGTGGTATGGATTCTCCCCTCCCCACACCCAGTCCCCCGCGCTAATCCCCATCCCCGTTGTGAATGTTGGTCGGAAGAGCTGGGCTTGAACCTCGAAATAAGCGCCGCTCGGCTTCTGTTTGAAGCGTTCCAACTATGGGCCGCACGCCAGATCCGTAGGTCGCTGATTGTCCCGGAGTTGATTGCGTCGTAGATTGAGCGGGATCCCGACGCCGTTATATCGGACGGAAAAGTGCGCGCCGTGTGCTCCCGAGCGTGAATGAACTGGATGGAAAAGCGGGAAGCAATCACTTGTAAATTTACACCAAGACCTTGACCTGGCCTTCAAGAGGTAACAAGTCTGTTGAACAAAGTCCACAGTCATTGCTGAACATTACATAAACAGCTGCGTGGACTTTTGCTCCGTTGTTGATGGCCACTCCCGGTTCGACACCTCTGATCGGCTTTCGATATATTGCGTTTCATCTGGCCTCAGTGCTGTGGGTTCCGGGAACGACGCGCCATCTCGCCGGATCGGTGATATGCGGCGGCCATCACACCCAATACTGCAAATGGGGGTATTGAAGGCACCACCACGGCGCTGCGGCCTGCTGCGATGGGATGACACCGGCCGGCTTATCTGTTCATGACGTGCACGCTCTGCAATTGCATGCCGTTTACCGGCGGCGGGGGAAGGGAACGCCTTCCGTCGACAGGTCTGAGTGTGGATGAACATCCTGTGACTGTTAATGGTGTGGCGGTCAGTGCCGGTCCGCAGCGTTTGACCAGGTCTGTCAGCTGGCCAGCTCCCTGTGGCTTGTGTATGAAGTCGCCGGGGAGTGTTGTTCTCTGCTCTGGCTCCTGGCGCCGCCGCTGGGACCGTCTCTGCACCTGTTGTCGCGCGCCGGTACCGACACCGAAAGACTGTCGGACGCCCTCAGGGCACTACAGTGATACCCGGCTAAAATGGAGACGCCGCTCTCCTTATACGGGTAGACCCAGTATCGGGTACGTACCCTTAACACCAGACCTGGGCACGGGCAAGAACACCGACAGGGATAACATATATCAGGTCGGGAAGAGCAATAGCACGGGAAACACCCCTAGCAGAGGCGTCATCTTTAGCATGGGGAGCAAAAACGCTGCCACGGTTAGCAGAAATAGCACGGGTAACAACCCCAGCACGGGTATCAACTCTAGCATAGGGAGCAACTCTAGCACCGGAAGGAACAACACTAGCACGTTTAGCAGAACTAGCACGGGTAACAACCCTAATAACAACACCAGCATGGGTAACAACCCCAGCACGGGTAATAACACCAACACGGGTAATAGCACCAGTAAACGTAACAACATCAGCACGGGTAACAACACGCAAACGGGTAACAACGCTAAAACGGGCAACAACTCTAGCAAGGTTGACAACTCTAGCACGGATAACATCATCAGCACGGCTAGCAACACCAGCACGGGTAACAACCCCTAATAACAACACTAGCACGTAGCAATTCTGGCAGGGTCGCTTAGATGCTCTACATCTGATCCTGTAGGAGTTTTGATATGTCCTACTGCTATGTTTATCAGGCGTGTGTTTATCACAGCTGGACGGAGCCGTACTAATCTATGTATTTCCTCACTTCCGTGTCGGTCTTTTTTACTTCTGACTTACTCTCTCATTTTCTAATGGTTTCTTCAAGTGGGTAGTTGTGGCCAGTCTGGAACCGTGTCTCAGTCCTCTAAGCTAGCTTAGATACCATATGGATGATGCACTCCAATCATGAAGCTTAATTAATTGTTTATAATTAATAATGGAATAAGTCTTAACTTTCAAGTTCATCGTAAAGCATGTTCAGGTGAGGATTTCAACTCTGACTGGAATTAAATAGGTGGGATGCAGCTCCTCCGATCTGGTGGGTGGATTCCAGCTTTTCTGTCCGCACTTAATCGCCCACGTTTAACGTTCGAAAACTTGTACATATGTCCTGTTATGTCTCCCAAAACAGGTTTGGGCAGTTTATTGGTTGTCAACTGAAAGAAGCCTGCTTCGCGACTAAGCGTGTGAAAAAATCTTTTGCGACTAAACTCTCTTGCAGTACTCTTGGGGCATGGATGATAGAAAAAGGGGGGACAGGGTTGAGTGAAGTTGAATCACTTTTGATGAGAACTAAGGTGCAGTTTGATTTCACTGGCTGCATTGGCTTGGCACTTCCAAAATAGATAGCTAGAATTGAGATAGGTATTAAGTTTTCGTTATGTATGATTTGTTACATATTATTAATTTTCGTTACACATTTTATTTTTACCTACACATGATACATATCAGAGTTTTCCCCGTCAACCTTTACGTAAATGAACACAAAACAGCTGACCTCCAGACACGTTCAGATCCTAGAAATAAGGCAGCGATACTCGGTTAGAAGCCGCACTTTCTGGACCGCCTGGAACTCCAGGACAGCAGCACCAGCGTCGCACTGATGCATCCCGCCGGTAATCTGTTGATGGTGAGTGACTCCGTGTCTGATCTGGCCGTGACAGCGCGTGTTAGTGGAAGCACGGTCAGGCGTGCCGGCCAAGTTTTCGGAACCGCCCGGCGTCTACGGCGCAATCGATACGAGGGTCTGAGTCAGGGCGGCGGCGGCGGGCCTGCGGGGGGCGCACGCAGCTCCGCAGTAAGTGCGATGGCCATTGGCCAGCCGAGCGGAAGGGTTCCGGCGTAGTCGGAGTGAGCTGGCGCCTGGGAGAACTTCAGGGAAGAGCAGCAACGGGTTGAAGCTGATGCTGCTGGTCGATGTGATACCGAGTATGTGGACGGGCAACATTCATCATGGAGGCGAGGATATCGTTTTGACGGCATATGGCCACCGCTGATGTCTCTGGGGAAGTTTTCACATGGCTGTCCGAGGCCGCCAGACCCATCTCTCGCTTATGGTGAAATCGAGGTTCTGTCTGAACCGGAGTGCCATTAGAAGTCACCTGCGGGACTTTCAGCGTCGGCTCCAGCTCTGAGAAGAGCCACCGACCGTGAGACAAAGGATTAGTCCGAGCGCTCAGAACACCGGCCGCTGCCGCTGGGCGCCGGAAATGCTGACGTGTCACTGAGTCCCGCCACCCAACACCAGCCACAATAACCCGCGCTCTGAGGTGTCGCCCCGGGGACTTTGTGTGTAGCAAACCCACCCCTTACCACCACCCGGCCGCCGCTGAAATGGAGCTCCCATCCCTCGGCGTCTGCGATAAATTTCTATCTAGAATGGCAAGCTTCTTTGTGTTCAGAAAAAGACGCCGTTGTTGTGGAGTCTTCCACAAATCGTTCGGCGACAGAGCCTGTCCCCTCGCCCGCGTCTGTCCTGGCCCGGGGCCGACTGGGCAGGTGTTAGTCCCGCTCCCAGCCCGCACCAATCCCACCTTGGGCTGTAGCCGCCGGCGCCGCCCCCGGCCTGTGACGGCTCCTGGGAACGGGAGCCCGGCACTGATGCGCGCGGGAACTGGCCGCTGCCAGACGTGACGCTGTGACGTGACGGTACCATCAGCGTTCGGCTGGGAGGACCGCCGACGGAGATACATCACGTGACAGTGCGGTGGCAGCGCGGCGGACTCGGGCATCACGCCTGCTGTCAGCGGTATCGCGCGGTAACGGACTGTAAGTGTACACATCACACCAGTGATGTCGTCCCTGACGTCAGTGCACATCACACCGGTAACGCTGTACCTGACGTCAGTCAGTACACATCACACCAGTGACGCCGTATCTGACGTCAGTACACATCACACCGGTGACACGGCACCTGACGTCTGTGCACATCACACCAGTGACGCTGTGCCAGACAGAAATGCATCACAGCAGTGATGTAGTGCTTAACGCTAGTTGAAATCATACCAGTGACCCGGCATTTCACATCTGTGACGAGAAATTGCCAAATTATTGAGTGATCCAGCTACAGCTGAGTACTTTTTGTACGGCATGAAACAACACACTTTACCTACACCCGACTTAGAGCTGACACACTTCCACTTAACGATAAGCTTTATCAGACTGAAAAGTCCTACACACCAGGCTACCCTTGTGGATCACCAATCGAAAATGCTAAGCATTTTACTCTTCACTGTCTTCTTAGCAACATCCATCGACAAACTCTTCTAAATCATCTACTAATTCAACTACTAAATCAACTACTAATCACAAGGTAGACACTTAAGGTACTAATTCTTGCTCCGGGCACAACACTTCCAGCCGAGCAGGGTCGAGCCGTGGCCGCAGCAGTCCAGGACTTCATTGCGGCTGGGCTGAGTACGCGCGGCCGTGTGTTGTCCGGCGGGGGTGGCGGCGCTTCACCGTCTGTGTAGGGAGCAGGGTTAAAGTGACCGCAGCGGCGGAAATTGTTTACCTGCCTTTATCCTTTTGTTTGTTTGCATTTCTCAAATGAATATATTTGTAGAGGCGCTTTGGTTTAACTTTTGAGCTTTTGTGCCGATCCATTTTATATTTCGCTGTACCATTTTTTTGGTGTGAAAAATTAGTCGTTAATACAATTTCTACAACTTGTACTACTTCTACCGGCCAAAAGGTGGAGAACGGAGTTTGTCTGTGAAACACTTTCTCCTCGCCAGCAAAAAACTAGTCCCTTTAAAACCACAAACTCATCGCTCTTTTATACTCTTTTTTTGCCGTCCCGCGCCTATTTCAGCCGAAAATAAATTATCCCCGATTTTTATGAAATATAAAATTTTATTATAGAAAGATCCATCCTCCCCGCTTTCGACACCCGTACATCACGACCGGGTGCGGTTTCTGCATCAGTACGCTGACTGACGTGCGACTGGCATCGATGCATCGCTCCTACTATGTGGTATCCAACGTCACCAAACCAGCAATTGGCGCGTTTCCCGCGCAGCTGCCACTGATGTAGATTGAAGTTGCGTCAGTCTTCCGTCCACTGACCTGACTGTGCCACTCTGACCAGGCCTGTTGCAGGCTATCCGGACCAGTAGTACCCGCTTCTGTGTCCTGTCCGGGTGCAGCCTCCACTCAATTCCACACAAGTTCTGCACTTGGCAGCGGTCTGATTCGGCCATTACAAAGCCTGATAGCAGCGACCGCTGTGGTAGCGGCCGTCGTCCCACGGGCGGAACCAGAACCCTCGGGGAGAGGGGAGAAAAAACGGGCGGAATAGGGAAGAGCAATGCCTTTCCCGAAAACCGAGTGATTCATCAGAGTGAGTGAGTTTCGATTTTCCCCTTCCTGGATCCGCCCATGGCGGGTTTGTCGGTGGCGTTGACGCCTTCCTCTGTCGCCTCGGGACCGTCCCGTTACCTGCGTGCTAGGGACGGCGCCACGCTCTGAAAACTGACGGATGTGTACCCGCTGTTCCAGAGGTAATTATGTACCCCACTTGCCAGCAGACACGTGCCTTTTAATGTTGTACCTTGGCGTGGCTCTCAATTTTCACTCTAATTGGTGTGCCATTTAGCATAATGCACCTAAATTACACCCAGTTACCTGCACCAATTCAAACCATTTATGAAGAAAGTTGAAGCAGTTTTAATTGTTTTTCCCAGAGAGAAAAAAGATACTGTGTTCCAGTACGTCTTCTGCACTGCAATTGAACCCAGTTCAGACATCATCGCACGAATATTCCTACCAAATGCGGTAGTTTATGCTCGTCGACTGAAGCGGCGAATGAACCATAATTCACTCTGGACAGTTGAGAGACACCGCAGAGCATTTATCATGCTGTTTTATGATCATTTGCTGCCGCCGACACCGGCGTGTTGAATACAAGATAACTTGTCTGGTGTTCCGGCCCGATGCAGCTATGATATACATGGGGGAGTGATGATAGCCTAACGGCTCCGGCGTCACACCGCGTGACGTCACGCAGTGTGACGTCATCAGAGGATGCAGCTTACTGTCCGATCTCCCTCTTGTTCCAGGCTTGGGATGATGGCGAATCGTGCCGTCCGTTGAGTCACTGCCCCCCTCCTCTCCGCCCCACCCACCCACCCATCCCACCTAACCCCATTTGTCCCTGTCAGGCTGGTCTAACGTGGTGGGCCACCACCTCCATGCAGCCGAATATGTGACCAGGAACCAAGCTAAGAATGTTTTTTAAGCACTGTTTACTCAAAGATGACCCTCAAAGGGGAGACTAAACACGCGTGTTTTTGTTTGTTTGTTTCTTACAAACCGTGAAACCTTGGTTTTATCATGAAGAGCAGTTCCGTTTATCTTGAGAATGTTTCCTACCGAAAAGACGAGCGCTGGCGTGTGTTTTTTTTCTGACCGTCCTTGTTTTGTTTCAGATCTGGTGAGTCACCTGCCCTAGACTTAGCAACAGTAGGCCAGCCAAGCGCAAAACGAGCCGGCGGAGTCGTGCCGTTGTCTTCAGCAGTGAGGTGAGCACGCGGATTTGTCATGGAGTCGTGACGTGCCTTCGTGCTGGCTGCTGGTCCCTGCGTGGGTGACGCCGCTGCAGAAGGCTGCTGCCTGCAGAGAGCCGGGGGATCTGCGGCTGAGGACCTCGGATAGATGGATCGCATCGCTACTGGACTGATCCATTCGCCTCGCCGGGTTTGCTGAGGTTTTCAGTCGATTTTGGGGTTTCGTGTGATGCGCTCTCGTTGTCTTATATCTTAAAGGATTTACTGAATGACAACGGCTAGAGCAGTAAATTCCGACTGCGAATTCGGGACAAAAAGGGGTGATGGCACTCAAACCACCCAATTTTCTTCAAAACAGTACAGTGGTAAATGGTCACGTTTTTTTGGCTGTTACGCTCCTCCAAACGCCTTTTTGGGTCTGCCAGTGGCCGTGTTATATGTGCAACAGTATAGAAATATAAATCATTTCTTTAAATTACATTTCAAAATAGATTTACTATAAAAAGTACAGCGCAACTCCGTCTCCTCCGCCTCTCGTTTCACAGGCGCTGGTGGGCCACCTCACATTCCATCTGCACCTATTCAGTAGAGGACACGCCATTAAGCTTCTCCCGAGTTAGCCGTCCGTGCCGGAGCCTTTCACACGCTCTCGCCGGTGAGTTGGAGTGATGGATGGTCGTCTCTCTCTCAGCGACCATCCGTCTCAGCAGCGCTTGGGACGCTTCACGCGGGCGGGGCACCGCCCGTGCGTGGCGTCAACCCACTGCCGTGGGTCCGGCGGGGACGCTTCACGCGGCGTCAATCCACTCCCGTGCGTCCGGCGGGGACGCTTCACGCGGCGTCAATCCACTCCCGTGCGTCCGGCGGGGACGCTTCACGCGGTGTAGCGTCAACCCCCTTCCGGGCTCCTAGCGCGGATCGTGTTGTGTAAGCCAGCGTGAGTTATCAGCGTCGCGTACAGCGCTGCTGCGTGTTGGACAGCTCGCGTGTGTGCGTTGGGAACAATCCGGAGCGACGCGTGCCAGCTCCGAGGTGTGCGACGTGCCAGAGATCTCTTGGCGGACGGCAGGTGCGGTGCTTTACCGGAAAAACGCCCCAGGGACCACCCAGGAAACGGCAGGAAGCGGAGCGTGTCTGTGACGCCAGGAAGCCCCACGGCGGCCGCATTCCTGGCCCGGACATCTTCAGTTAGCCAGGCAGAGCAGTTCAGAATAGCAGTGCAGGGTGGAGTGTAACCTTGGGTGGCTGGAAGTGTGGCGATTGCAGCGGCACCGGACCTGAATGTCTGAAATGGCCACAAAGAGCCCGAGCCGGCCCGGCGGCTTCCGGTGCGGCGGCAGCTGCTCCAGCGTGGCTTCCGGGCCGCCTTCCTGATCCGGAGGGACGCGGATACAGGGAGCACGGCTCTGAAACAACACGTCAGATGTAGGGGGTGGACGGCTAGAAGTGAAAAAATACTATCATTCGTGTAGTGCTGCATTACCTTAATGTTTTTTCTGTGAAGGGATGAAATGTTTTAAGGTTTTCAGGAGCTGACCTTCCGAGACACTTTGCGTTGCGCACCATCCCAGCAGCGAACGCGAGCCAGCACGCATTGGGACTAGCCAGGAGCCACGTCCTGCCTCACTGCTACCCCGCTGGCTGGCGGCCCTGGGCTCGCCTCTGGCCGTGGTACGGTTGTTGGTCGTCGCGTCGCTGCCGTCGTGTCCGTCGCAGCGCCCATCTGCCTGTGGTTCGCCCCGGCGTCGATCGCCTTATCCGCTCACGTGCCGTCGCCGCTCGCTGATCGATCGCAACACCGCCAAACACGCCCACTCTCCTGTCGCCCGCAGAAGCAGCGCTGCCATACTGTGGTTTTACCTGATGCCAGGCCAACGGACTGGCACTGATGTATAAGTAGGCTCATTTTCGTTATAAACTAGAATTAACCGGAGTTCATATGTAGGAGAGACTGTCAGAATGTCTGTGGATGACAGAGAGACTGCTGAAACCGAAGGTCCGTTCGCTGACCGCTCGCCTTGCGACGGCAGAGGGCGTGGCGATATCAGGCACCAGTTGATGCACAAATATGGCATGTCCAACAGGCCAAGAACCAACAGCTGTCGAACCGACGCCGGCGTCACAGCCGTCACGCGTGACACACCGCGACGTCACGTGACGCTCTGTCGCGACAGCCTCGGTGTGGCAGAACGGCAGAGCTGGTGACGACTGAGGAAGCGCGACACGGTAGCCGAAATTTCACGGGGGCGGGGCTTAAACTAACAGCATTCGCTGTTTTTTCGGGAAATATTTTCCACAATGGAGTGCTCCACATACACCTCAGTGTTAAGACACCTCAGTGTTAAGAGAAAAATACTGCAACAATCACAAATGCTTACTTTGTTCGTCATCAGCTCTTGGCTCACCAAGGACTACTCGAGACCATCGTGTTTAAAAAAATGCAATAGGTTACGACATGAAAAGTTCGGAGAAATTACCTGCTTTGATTTTAGCTTAATAATCTGTAAATATCAGAATTTTCGTTGAAAGTGGGGGATCGAAAACAATTCTGCCAAATTGGAAAAAGCTTACTTGCTCAACACCACCAAGTGCGGAACATCACAAAGCAGTTCAAAATTGAAGGTTTTTTGGTTCCGGAGTGGCGGCTTTCTGTTACCGAGGAAATAAGGTTTTACCCTCAGCCTCTGCCCCCCACCCCTCCCCCCACTTTTTCGCCGGTGACAGTGCCACTGGATTTCAGCGTGGGCCCTGTAACGACTTCTTCAAGGCAAGGCTATGTCATCGGTATTGACCGATGTCCGTTTTATAACTCCCATTACGTCGTTACCGACCGGATCAGTGCCAGATTAATGCAATGCAATTGCACAGCCAAGCGTAGTAACAACAGTCGCGTGACTCACGCGCGTTATGGTCGCGCGATACTCCGGCTGGAAATAGTCGCGTCGGCGCCGACGGCTGTCTGTGCCGTCGCCAGCGACGACGCCGACGGCGCCGCCTTGTCGTGCCCCGAGACTAGCACGTGCAAACTATGCAAGCCCCACAGGCGTGTTAGGGCGTGGCAAAGCCTGGCGGTATCGCTCGTGAAGCCTGACAACTCTGTTAGTGGTATTGGATCTGCGAACTGGAGATATTAGAGCTGGACAGTGCTGAGTATTACAATTTTAATGTAATGCGTCTCTATACTTTTAGTCTTGAATTTGCAACATTCTGGGAGCGGTTGATTTCCGAGAATGGGAGCTGGTTCAGTGAGAGATTTAGTAGCATCGCCTGTACATGAAACCCTCCAGTTAACTTCACCGCACCATAAAGCACGTCGTACGATCAGTTTACTGCCAGAAGTTATTTTCACCGTTTTCACCTTATGGGCGTTAACATATCGTAACGTGGGATCTAAATCACTTGCATCTGTCTCCAACGCAGAAACCTACTCCGGAAACTGTGATTTTGCGCAGGGAAATCCCGTCTGAGAATCACAGACTTCAGTCGAGTTTGTTCTCTTTGTGATGGCCTAGAGTACCGGTAGGATGGTGGGGAGGCGGAATACTGATGGGGCGAGCGTGGCACGTGACCGGGATCTGAGAGGACCTGATAAGGTCACAGCCAGATGCCGCCAGTGATATTACGCCTGGCTCTGAAAGGGATGGATTAGAGGGATTTCTAAGGAATACGGATTTTGTGGGCCAAAATAACGTTTTGCAGGTGTAGGCATGGGCGTCGAAAGCGACGTGGAAGGGGGGCTCCTTCCCCTAACTCGCGATCCAGAGGTGGACGTCCACCAAACATTTTGAAACTCGACTTAGGTTTGTTGCATTTTATCCCAGTTACCTGTGTGGACCTACGTAAGTTGGTGTTGGTGAACTGTAGTATCGTCGTTTGCATTTTCAACACCCAACATGATGAGAATTTGCCTCCCCGGTCATCGCCAGTCCGGGGTCAGTCCTTCTCGGGTAAAATTCTGTGGCGACGCCCATGGGTGTAGATAGGAAGCTTGCCCGGCCAGCAATGCTCTCGTTCCACTTGACGTGTTCGTGGAAGGTCTGCTGCAGGTAAAGCGCCATGATATTATATAAAGGAGTGACCTCCGTTCAGTGGCGGATACAAGGGGACTGGGGGGGGCACAGCACAAGCCCTCCCCCTGAAATGTCAGTGTCTATAGTTAATGCATAGGCGGAGGCTGATCCGAGGCAATGGGAGAGGAAACTCGAGCCCCCTACCCTGCTGCCACCCCCCGAATAAGGTCCTGGGTTTGCCACTGCATCTGGTCTTTAAAAAGAACGAGAAGTATTGAAAAGAAATAAGGGCGGATGGGTTTACGTGTAGAAAGTTTTATTTTGGCTAGTGCTGGAGTAGTTTAAAGTTGGGGGTTGGTACCTTTTAACCGTCCCCAATGGTAATAGACTCCGGGGTGGATCATCTGGAATGTGCAGGACTAGAGCGGTTGGGGGAGGGGGAGGAAGGGGAGGAGATGCTCGAACAGTGAGTCATAGCAAACAACACTCGCCATACAGGCTTTATCTGTCTATGAAGGAGTGGGCAGTACCAGGATTTAGGCGTGCATGGCATGATGTAGGGCTTTACAGGCAAGAAAGGCACTTAGTCCATAATCTGGACTTTATTTCATGGAATCAACGTCTTCAAGATGCCACTTCTTGCTTTCTCAGTGCTGTACTCTGTGCTTTTTCACGGAAGTGAAACATTTTAAAAGGTATCCGTTCCACGCATGTGGTGGAAGTAGAGTCGCTTTCCATCCAGTGTCAGGTGTTCTGTCATCGCAGCTCGTGCCCACTCTGGGGTCGGCTCGTGGCGTTTCTCCTCACCGCTAGGCGTCATCAGAGCAGGTCGTTCCATGGAATCTTCTCGCCTCCAGGGAGAGCGCCGTCACACCGCCGCGCGTGCTAGTGATTCTTTGGTGGGGCGCGCTCCTGATTTCTGTACCGCTTTCAATAAGCCGTTTGTCTTTGCCGCTAGATTTCGACATGCGTGTTTCGGTACCATTTTCTTCTGACAGTTCCGCGGTATCATTTTTCCCTCTTTGATAGCGTCAATTTTCCTCCTTCGTTCGTCCCTTTGGGTCTGTCGTCAGCTTCCGTACTATCGTGTGCAGTAACTCGCTATTGTGTCTGGAGTGCTTAGATATTAAGCCTGCGTTGTGAATCGGTTCCTGGCAAGTGTCGTACATTAAACCTGGAAACTGCAGCTACTGAAAAGGCTTGAGCTTTGTATTTTTTGCTGTACAACAGGTTTTTGAAGCAGTCAGCCCCGTTCCGAGGTTGACCTTGTATGGCGATTTCGGGTTGTCGCCGCTCAGTACACTATTTTAGTTCGCTGCCGCACACCGTACCCTTCAGCAGCCCAGTGCAGTGCTGCGAACTAGCAGAGTTGTGGTGAAAAGAGAATTCTCACGTCGCCCACATCTCTGCATGGACCTTATGGTGCATTTTGTGAATTCAGTACAAGTTACGACTGCTTGAGAACAAAGTTGCACAATACTCCCATTGAATTTTCAGCACCCAACTCTGTTAAAGGAAATGGCTTGCAGTGAATTTAAGGATAAGTCAGGGAATTTTTCGGGATGCTCAGCAATACATATATATATATATATATATATATATATATATATATATATATATATCAGTTCAAACCCCAATATAGGTGCCACATTCTCGTTCTGCGGTGGCATCACCATCGAAAGGCTCGCAGTGCCTGAGCATCCCCAAAAGAGATATAAATCCACACCCCTGGTCAGTACGGGATGGGCGTTGTCTTCCGCGCTGCACATGTTTGACATTTACACGTCCCTTGTGGAACACATGGCCTAGCTTTGCCACAGACGCTGCGCAAGGTAAAACCTTCACAATGCTGCCTATTCTGGGCCCGACGACCCACGCAGCCGTGAATTATCCGGCTGTAAACTGCCTGGCAGCGTTTTCGCTGGTGACCGCCCGCGGGCTGGCGTGGTGCCCCGCTGGTTTGCCGCCCGGCCGCTCCCTGGGGGGCAGAACAGAGGACCGACTCCGCATGGCCTGTCTGTCTGGGGCCTGTCTGCCTCTGTGCCTGCCAGCCAGCCTATTTGTCTCTCACAGCCCACCTGCCTGCATTGTGCTTGCCTGCCTCTCCTTTTTTGCGTGCCTGCCGCCTGCCGTATGCTCTTGCGCCTGCTTGCTTGCCTCCTGTATTAGATCTGTTTGCCTCCTGTCTTGTGCCTGTATAGACGGATCCGTGATCTCCATTCGAGTGGAAGGGGAGGGGGGGCGGTGGGGGTGCCACTTTTGGGCGGAGAAACCTATCGCAAGGGTGCCGATGCTTGCATCCTGGGGAGGAGGGGGGTGGAAAGCGATCTTTCAGGGGGCACTGACCATCCCAGAGGGCGCCAAGAGTCGTGGGGAAGTCCCAAGTGTCCCACTTCCCCCTGGATCCGCCTATGTGTGCCTGTCTACCTAACTGCCTGATCTTTTATGCCTGTTTGCCTGCCTTCTACTCGCCTGCCTTTCTGTCTTGTGCCCGCCTGCCTGATGGTCTTGTGTATATTTGTCTGCCTGCTTGTCTTGTGCCCGCTTGCGTGTTTTGTGCCTGTTTGCCTGTCTGTCTTGTGCCCGCCTGCCTGATGGTCTTGTGCCTATCTGTCTGCCAGTCTTGTGCCTGCTTGCCTGTCTGGCTGATGGTCGATGCTCCCGTTTATCTCTCAGAGGCAGCGCCGTGCTGCGTCGCTCCCCTGGTCTCCGTGTGCGTCCCCGGAGCCGGACGCCACTCCGCGGCCCCGCGTGTCACCTCATTGCGAACTCGCGCGGGATGTACAGCTTGCGCCAGTGGCGGATCCAGGACTCATTTCGGAGGGGGATGGCAAGGGCGCTTTAGCCTCCCCCGCCATTGCCTCGGATCAGCCTCCGACTGTAGCATTTACTATAGGCACTAACATTGGGGGGGGGGACTTGAGCCCCCTGTCCCCCTGTATCCACCACTGGATTGCACGTTCTTCGTTGGACGGAGAGGTAGTATTTTTCGACGCACGCTGTAACCTTTTTCTGTAAGATAACCTCAATTTATTTCGCTGGATAAGATTTTCCTACAATATCAATTTTCACGTCGACAGAATTTATCGTTGAGACTGGGTTGCCCTGCGCTCTGAGTCGCTCTCCTAACACGCGCAGAGATGACGAGGATCAAAGTACCCTCTATCTTTTCAGGGTGGCTGTTTGTGGTAGACAAACGTTTCGTGGTCAAATTTGAGAAAGTTGATGAACGCTTCCATTGGTGAAAAACAGTTTGAAAATCGGTCAATTTTTTACATTTAGGCTTACAAAATCAGACCTATATTTTGAGGTCGTTACTGTCGCGCGGTCACTCCAATTCATCTGCATTATAGACCGAGTGGTAACGTCATATGATCGGGATTCTATGTTACGTCACCTCACATGAATATAAAGGTCAGGATCAAATGCCACAGGTCATAGTCACACCATCAATCTAAGTGGCATTGACCCCAGTGCTTCCAGTCAGATAGCGTCACCAGTATGACGTATATCATGTCATGACATCTTAGTTAAGGCTGTTCTGTGTTAAGGGGATGGTCAAAGGTCATTGTTCAAATTTAAACCCTTATTTCCCGCCCAACGCTTGCTTTAGTGCTAGTTATGGCGTACCGTATGAGGAATATATCATATTGCAACGTTATAAGTCAATGGGTGTGAATGGCCAATTTCAGGGAATATTCTAATGGACATTTCTTCCACGGCTTTAATCAGCTTCCCGTGTATTCGCGACTTTTTTCTCAAAATCACTGCATTTCCTGATAGATCCCCATCAAGTTCCAGATTTGACCTTTTTATTCTCGTTTGACCTTGAAGATAGTAATCTACACCAATGAAAGTTAGATATAATGCAGATCGTCAGAGTCCTCACAAAACCCAAAATGTGCGGTTTCCTAACCCTCTTTGGTTTTAAGATATTAGGTGGGCATCGTATAACTCCCTGCACTGCGCGTTGACGCCGAACCCCTCTCCAGTGCGGTGTCAAACATTGGGCTCCTTGGTGGAAACCTCACATACGCTTGCTCAAGCGTTGGAAACATGATGCAGGCGAGTCTGGGTTAAACACCGTCTGTTTTATTATTATATTTACTTTGCTTGCTTTTGACAGCACCTCCTAATGCGTGGAAAATGTGACATCAAAGGCTCACCACTGTTAGAACTGAGTTTGATTGTATTTCTAACTCACTGCACATTTTCCATAGTGGCTCTGGGTCGAGACAGTGATGCTTGATGGCCAGATATTCCTTGAAAAATACAGCAGGGTCGTAATCTTCTGAGTGGCCCCATCCGTGAAACCGGGGCTTGAATAATATCGTATTTCATCTGAGATGACGTTGTTATTTGACTTCAGCTGGGACCTCGAATCTACTTAAGCCTTCACTGCCACGTCTGTTTTTCAGAGCTCGGATTTCGCTTATTCAGAGGAGGCGAGGCGTCGGAGAGTGGTTTGTGGAAGCCGTCTCTCTATTTCCATTGTCCGCACGGTGGCCCTGAACTCGCGGGTGATTTGTTAAAACTGAAGCCATGATGATGCTCTCTCGTGTCTGACCCGGCCGGTGGAAACAAACGGACCGCCCTGCGGCTCGATCCCGAGCTATTCACTTCCACGCCAATCCTTTATGGCTAACGCTCCGTACCCGAAGGTTTGCCGTCGTGGTCGATTGTTAGCGACTGCGACCGAGATTAATGGAGCGTCGGTAACGACGGAGGCGTCGACAGCGCGGAGGTGCGCCGTGAAGTCGCCGCTCCGGTGAGAGCTGGGCTGGCGGGTCCCGCTGTGGCGGTCTCCTCTCTGGTGGCGCGGTTGCCCCACCCATTGTGTCATTCCATCATCTGTCTGCGCCAGGGGCAGAGGCGGGCTCAGGGAACCGTGAAACAATTAATATGGTTTCCTTTTTTGAGATCGTGTGAGTTCCAGTTAGATGTTTTGTTGACTGATCCAGGCAACCAAACTATATTTCACGTCACAATCACGCGTTCGATCGGGCCATTTTTTGCAATTAAGGCTGCTGCACTCCCCACGAAGGAGCTGAACGGGGCTGCCCGCTCTATTTGATTGTATCTGGGCTTTGATTGGATTCTATTGGCAGAGCTGATGATTGTAACTCATTAACGGGGCTCGCCGAGCCATTCGTTGCCGCAGTCGGGGGCTTCGTGGTTAGACGCCGAGACCCTGTTCTTCTGCAGATGAACGTTCTTTTCGGTGATCGGCAAAGCTGCCGTGACGGCTACACCATGGTCTAGCTGGTTCATCGTGCGTTTGCCTGCTGAGCAGCAGTGTGTTGACGTCAGTCCAGGGTGAAGTTTAGTGGTGAGGCAGGCCATCGTCAGGTGCTGCCGAACTGTCGCAGACTCCCGCAGACGGCAGTCATAATGAGCTCTGCTTCAGACAGTTGGGCTGACAAGGTGACGCTGGTGTCTGCGCCCCATTGAAGAGTTCATCCAATTAACCTCCATTGGCCTTCGCTGCTTCAATCAGTCCCGCTTCAGCCCGCGAGACGCTCGCTTGATAGATCCGTTTAGCTGAGGTTCGTTGGTGCTGTTCAAATCCAATGATGCTAAGTGAATGGTTCTCAGGCTGAACCTATATAGTGACGTGTGCGCTACTTCAAAGCTAGATTCCTAGTGCAGCTGGAAAGGCGCTCCGAAATGGAACTTCTTGGAGCCAAGGTACCTGGTTGGAGACACTGACGATATTTTGAGACATCAAAATGCGAAGCTAGAGCTCTTCATGTCAATATATTCGTGGGGTAGTTTTTAAGTTGTTTTTCAAATACAAGTTTATTTAAGGTCTCACTGCTGCCGTCTTATTACGTTGCCAGGAATGAAACAAAGCTCTACTGTTGCATAAATCTGATCTTTCGTCTCTTTAAGCTTTTCAGCATCAGATATGCTTGTTGAAACCAAAGCGCGCGACTTCAACCTTCCGCGGCTGACCCGCCTGCTTCCGTCTGAAGGAAACATCAGCTGATGTCCTATTGATTTAGCCGGTGGTCTTGACCTTGCGTCGGCGACGCCCCTGCTGCCGGAAGGGGCGCGTTCAGGTGAAGAGAGTGAGAGGGTGTGGGGCGGTGTCAAGGGTGGCTCATTAAGATTCCAGTGGGGCAGCGAGTTCAGAGTCTCGGGAGTGGGAGCAGTAGCGGCGTCTGCAGCGGAGGATGGTGTTCTGGGAAAGCGGCGACAGCTGCAGAAGGTCGCCGGACTTACCGAGATTAGACTTTTAGCACTACCTTGTAGCACCAGCATTCAGAGCTTGTACTCTGATGATTAAAGGCTTTCAACTTTTCCCGCCTATTGTTTGAAATATATATGGATGGAACCGTCGACACCTGATGTATTGTGGAAAAAAATCTGGTATTCCATAATGCTGTATTAACTTCCTAAAGGCCTTGAAAACTTTCTTACATCTCCGATTATCAGAGCGACATTCCTTGTCCCTCCTCTGGAGACACACCGAGACCCTCGGATCTGATTTCCTGTCACATACTGGGACGTTGCCCAGTTGTTCGGGAACCCGATTGTGCCAGCGATACTATTTTCCTCAACATGTCGGCGTGCCCTGCGCCAGCAGTTTCCCTGGAAAAGAATGCAGTTAACGCTGTAATTAGGGCCTGACGACGGCCGACTATTTTAAGTGCATGCCTCAGAACCAGCTTTGTTTTTTTAGCTTGTTCTAGAAATATCGCCTGATGAGTGCCCTGGCTTCAAGCTGTCTGCTTTACACATTGATATGTGCGCGTAGAGTAAAAGTAACTTCACTTTTGAATATCAAAATATGATCGAGTGATTCGGTGCCTGTTTTCTATTGGATTATTTGTTTCTTCATTTGCTTGGTTGTCTTTATTTGTAAGTATTGGTATGAATACCATGTTGTTTGATTAAATGGTGTTGAAACTCTACTCATGTTCAAATACTCTTCTTTCCATGTATTGGTATTGAAACTTGTTCAATGGAGGGAATTTTTTAAGGTAATCTAAATATCACGAGGTGAAAAAGTGCGGGAAATGGTAATTTTTGGAACATTCAAAGGTGTGACCGATGGCAATGAATGGTTTTTGGAGTATTGATTTTATGCTGACAGAGCTTGCGGGATTCGAGATTCTCGGACCTACAATCATCAGGGTGATTGGTTTGTGTTGCATAATACTGGCCCGCGTCGTATACACTGGTGGAACTTCACATGTTGTCACGGGTATGGTGAATGTCACTCTAACCTTTCTTGGTGCTGCCATCAAAAACAAAATCAATCGTACAGAGAAGGTTCTTTGTTTCATTCCTAACGTGTTGTTGAGTTTGTAGAACAACATTTCGCTGCTAAAAAGACTCGTACCCTGGCACCAAAAAATACGTGTTTAACGGGTAATGCTTTGCTTAGCAGGGATACTTTGGATAATTCCATGATAAATTTAAGGACAAAGTTCCACCAAGGCTTTTTTTGTTTCAAAGGCAAAAACACATATGAAACCCGAAACACTGCCCGCCACGAACAACGGTTCTACACATGGAAACTTATCAAATGTACCAGCTAAGCGCCGAGGGAGTTATCAACTATGCTTCTTACACTGTTCAGGAGTTTCAGTGAAACCCCCGACCTAGACCGCAAAAGGCTCAAGCAGATTAAAAAGATTGGCAAGACAAAAGTACGCCCGCGGTGACGAGTCTCGCATTTCCTGAAAGAAATTGAAAAACGTAAGAAATGTGTTTCAAGGTGGAACTTACATATATCAACAAAATTCGCCGCAGTCTTAGTCATGTTTAATCTCCAAATAAAAAAATACAGACTGGGTAAAGTTAGCTTATTTCAATAGTTCTGCTGCAAGAGCTTTTTGCAAAGAAATACGCATCACGGTCGGTCTGTTGAAATAAATGCTGGAGAGGTACACCTGTTTGCGAGCCCCTCAACCCAAATAACTAACGAAATGAATGCCAGGGATCTGATATACGGGATCTGATGACTTGGTCTGATGATACCTGGGCACAGCAGAAAACCATTAGCATGTGTTTGTGTTTTTGTCCGACCAGAGATCATTACTCAATGGTCCTACCATCATTTTTGTGTTTGTTTTTGTCGGACCCAGGGAGGCAGGGCGCGGGAAAATTCCTCCGGGACTTCGCTTTCATCGTGCGAGCTCAGGGCGTGCAAAAACAGGGAACGGCCAGGTAATTATTTCGCTTCTGTTAGCCCCTCGACTGGCTAAAACGAGCACCACACAAACATACCGCTTGAGTTTTTTTTTTGTCAGTCTCGCTTGTGCATTAAAGCACCATGAGCATCATTAGATGTCCACGTGACTAAAAACCAGGAGATAATCGTGATAGTCTGATGTCACAGTGTCTTCCTGCCTTTGTGCGGCTTCTTACGCTTGCCTTCTGTTCCTGTTGAAAAAAGGTAACTGAAAACGAAAGTAGGGTCGGGATGACAAAGCGCGCCATTGTGTTTTCACCAGACAATATTAATTTTAGAGCTGTGCCTTGACCACCGTGCCGCAGAAGACCGCTGTTGTGTTGCGCAATGATGTGTTATTAACCGTTCCACGCTTTTAATTGTGACGCGAAAGTCAGGCGGCTGCCGATGCGGCAGCGGTAGCAGTGTCGGGTCAGACTGCTGCCGCTACTGTACTAGCCGCCAGCGCGCGCGGCACGTCTCATTAGAGCGCGACCATTTCTCTGGAGCGAGCGCGGCAGATGCTGAGTGGCCCGGCTTCTCTCTCCGCGGTTACGGCGGTCCGACTCACCGTCTCAGAACCATTTCCCGTCGGCGCGCTTGTGTGTTGTTTTCGCTTTCTTGCCGCTGCCGCCGCCGCGGTAAAAAGCCGTCGCCGCTCTGGTGTCTTGTTTGGCCAGTTGGGAGCTGTCGCGGCGGGCTGCTTTACAGCTGGATTGTCGCGTTGTGCGTTAGACCGTCCCTGCGTGGAGTTCACCGGCCTCTGAGCTCTAATGTGAGGATTCACAGAAGAGGAACGAATGAAAAACTGTATCAAAGTGACCAGGGGCGGTAGCTACCGTACCGATAATACGAAAACGCGCTTGCTATATTTAAGATGATATCCCTGCAGCTCATGCATTATTCCGAGAAATGATGCTCTGTGTAAGATTTGCCGTGTATAATAAATCCTGACTGCTCATCTTTATGGAAGCGGAGCGGAGGCAGAGTGAAGAACTGCACCCTGGTGCTGTAGGCGCCTGGGCAGCGACGATGGTACTTCCACACTTAACATCTTGTGTCCGGCCTGCAGTATTTTAAAATCACCGTCACGCCTCGGTTAGCTACGATACACTGTGTACGGCGCTATGTATACATTCCCCTGAAACCATACCTTTCTGTTGATAATTTGGTGGGTGGGTATACCAGTGGGTTGTAATGCTGGGTCTTCTTATTGGGATCTGGTCTCAAGGTATGAAGCATCGTTTGGCCGTGAAACTGCGACGTTAGAACTGCTGCTTCTTTTAAGGAAACCACCTTTGCTCACATGCAGTTTCCACCAGCCATTTACCCCTTGTAGGCGTAAGTGAGTGACGCTGCGGAAGATGAAGATCTTCCAGGCCGCTGAATTAATTGCTGAGGGTGGACACTTTTTGACGAGATGGAGTCACCTCACAAAAACGCACTGCATCGCCGGCATTGTCCCGAGAACAATGGGAGATTATCTGTTTCGTCTTACCTTGTGTCATTGTTGGCCGTCCTGTGAGACAGCCTGCTGTGGCAACACCCAGCGTCGTCTGCGTCGACGCCCGGCCGCAGCCACCCCGGCCGGACCAGCGCAGAGGCCGAATCGTCGCCAGTTCCTGTTCCCGTTGGCTTTCTCGCCTGTTTTCCTGTCAGGACTCTGCTGTAGAAAGTGCGGTAGCCGAGTGGTCCGTTCTGAGCGAGTGCGCCGTACACAGGGGTCATCTGCGCCGGATGGAGACCGGGGGTTGGCGCCACCTGCCGCTCAGAAATCCTACCTGTGGAAATACATTAGCAGAGACGTGTCTTACGGAGTCTTGTGCAGCGGCGTTCTCACGTCTTTCCATTTCTGGTGCTGCTGGTGGGAGTCTGCGCCGAGTCGTGAGTCCACAGACGGAGACTGCATCGGAATTTTCCCCAACAGCAGAGAATACAGATGCTCTGTTTTTGAGAGTTGTAAATGATCTACCACCCGAGAATTTCTTTGCTCGCGCTCTTTCCCTCTGTCTCACCTGTCCTATTTGTCGTCGGGGATCCCGGGGAGATGTCCCGGCCGGCGCTACGGCGTCAGGCTGAGAGTCCACCTCAGAGCACGAGGGATCCCACCTAAGGGCACAGCTGCCAGGCTGGGAGTTCCCTCAGGGCACAGCTGCCAGGCTGAGAGTCCCACCTCAGGACACAGGTGCCAGGCTGAGTCTGAGGCGTCAGGCTGGGAGTCCCTTCAGGACACAGCTTCCAGGCTGGGAGTCCCAGGGACAGCTGCAGGCTGGTCCTCAGGGCATAGCTGCCAGGCTGGGGGTCCCACCTCAGGGCACAGCTGCCAGGCTGGGAGTCCCACCTCAGGGCACAGCTGCCAGACTGCGGCATCAGGCTGAGAGTCCCACCTCAGGGCACAGCTGCCAGGCTGGGAGTCCCACCTCGGGGCACAGCTGCTAGGCTGAGGCTGACTGAAGTGGAGACATGGTGTGACTGTGGTTGAGCTCAAATGTTTCTGCCGTGACGGACTTCAGGTTTGACAGCCCCGTGCTTTGAAAGCGCTCTACCGAAACAAGGCTAGCGCAGCGGGACCGATGTCCCACTGCGAGGTCGTCAGCGGGACCGATGTCCCACTGCGAGGTTGTCAGCGGGACCCCCATCAGACCCTCACCAGGTCGGGTTTTCTCTCTCAGCCGTTCGGGTTGCGTGGTCTGCCGGTTTGCCACCACTGTCTCGCGCGGTAGAGGCGGGTGGGTGTGCCTCAGGGGGGCATTATCCACAACACGCGCCATACGGCCAGGCGCCGGACAGTGGGCCGCGAGTTCACACGGCCAGATTAGATGCGACTGTCAGGCGGGCGTCGCTGCGACGTCTAGGCCGAGGCTGAGGCTTAGGCTGAGGCTGCGGCTGCGGCTGAGACTGGGCGGAGCGGCGTGCTGCTGGCAGACGCGTCTGTAGAACCAGCTGTTGTTCCTGCAGGGCCATGTCGAGTTAAAACTTCAATATACCGGGGACAGAATAAGATTAGCGGTCGTGGGGGAGGGAGGGGGAGGGGGCTGATTGTTAAAGTATGGTTATTGCTGCATTCCCGAGAACAATGAGGAAGTCGTTCAACCTCAGATATGGACGCAAACTGGTCTGAGCCACCTACGCGCACTTAAATCACAAGCATCACGATGAGGTCTCGTGAAGCTCAGATACCTTTTTACTTGCTGTTTTACTGAAACAATCCATTTTTATTCGGGTATGGAGGAATTATTAAGTACGGTACTCTGCATATTTTTATAAAGGCAAAATTTGTCACCACGAAAAGCACACTGCCAGCTTTATTTATGAAGGGAAACTTCTCCCTTTGTATATCATGCAATATATTTGAGCTTATTCTCCTGATCTAAAAGTTCCACCCAGCCCATTGGGTGCCATTTTTCTGTGAACGTTTATATGAGGCGTTCCCAGTAACCAGGCCTGAAGCTGAGGGCACGTCGCATCGGCCAGTCGACGCTCTTGTGTCGCAGCTCGGCCTGCCGGCGGGTCTCTGTCTTAGCTCGGCCTGCCGGCGGGTCTCTGTCTTAGCTCGGCCTGCTGGCGGGTCTCTGTCGCAGCTCGGCCTGTTCAGGACTGCTACCGCGGATGGACGGGCACGCACCCGCGCGGCCCCCGCGTGCCGCAGCATGCCCCGTCCATAATGCCTGGACTGCCGCCGGCGCTTAAAATGGGACGCAGGTCCAAGTAGAGGCTGCCAGACAACCCGTGGGTGAAAAAGAAGCGTCGTGGCTGTACGACGTACTTACTGCTGAGGTCATGTGACGGCGCCAACTCACTTTGTGGAAGGATAATTTGGGATTGGGGTGTCATTTTCAGTATTCCCGCCTGGAATTTGAACCCGGGTTGGTGACATCAAAGTCCAACGTGCTTTCACTGCACCACTGCTCCCTGGAAATGGTGAACCATATTCTTGGAAAGGACAGCGGTATGTGGCTAGAATAATTATCTACCCCGTTTTTTTGCTAAAATATGTACATATTTTTGTCCCCTTTGCCTTTTGAGAAGAAACTTGTACAATGTAATGTATTTGGAGCTATAGCGTAGCAAGACTCAGCCACTATGTTTTGGTTTGTAACAGATATGGTGCTCCAGAGTGCCAAACAAATCGCGCCTGTGCTCCGTTGCCGCCTGCACTCTTAAACAGTCAATCCAATGCTTTGAATGTGTTCTTAGACGACCACTTTCCTGCTGTCTCCACCGCTCACACTTGCGGACGATTCATCCGACTGGTCAGGCGAGTGGTTTCCCCGTGAGCAGCGCGTGCCGCTGGGCGGTGGCGCAGGCGCCGCCGTCTACTGCCGGACAGACTGCCGAGTTTGCAACATGCAACATGCGACAGCGACAGGCAGCTGTTGGTGAGCGGCGCCGCTGGAACCACTGCCGAGCGGCAGCCGCAGGACTGGACGGCGTCTCCAGCTAATGGGCCGCCCGCCACGGCTGTAAATGCAGCGGTGGCCGCAGTTTAAACGGCCTCTTTAACCAGCCGCCAGTGGGGGTTGGACGAGTTTCCAGGGGTATGGTGGAATGGCGTGGCGGCTTCATCGAGCTCAAGGCTTAAAGCGCCAGTGACTCAGGTTTATACGAACTATGTGTCTGTTTTAGGTGAAGCTGGGATTTGTTGGGCTGGCTGAGCCTGGCAACGGCTGGAAACGTGCTCGGATTGACCGGTGCCAGTTAGACAGATGGGGGAGGACCCCGGTCCTTCCCTGTTCGCGGTGGACCCTGAAGGTCACTTCAAGTCGCCAGGCGGGCTGGAATGCCGAGGTAGATTTAGGTGACTGGAGCTGCCTTTTCCTCCGCTTTAACTGCGAGCGGGTGCATGCATGAATGAATGACCTATTTAAGCACATTAGCAGTGACTTTGACAGTCGCGTAGCTTTGGCGGGGTTCCCAGAGGTACAATCTAAGCAGGCGCTTCAAAAGTTTTAACTGTACCGCGGTGGTTTACTGAGTACGTTGGACGCAGTCGACGGGGAACTGTCTGAGAGCCATTGCGTCTTCCCCAGTACCGTCTTCACGTAGGTTGAGTGGCTGATGCTGTCGTTGATGCGGATACTGAGGTTTCGGACGGCGTGCCTCGGCCGAAATTAGTATAGGGAGTTATATTGTAGTTGTTCATTACTTGTTTGGTACATAGTGTTGAATATAAATTTCCACCTTACCTTTTAACTCTTGTTCGGGTACAGTGTACAAAAGCTCTCAATTCTGGAATGTGACACGTATCACGCGTAGTATCACCTGAAAAAATCAGGAAGTGGTGGGCAAATCAACGGCCTACTTAACTGGGGACAAGGCCTTCCTGAACCCGAATATCTACTTCAATGTGTCTTTCTTTGTTTCTGATGACAAACACACATTTGGATTATCGCATTATTGAAAATAGGTACATTCATATGGGAAACCATATGAGTTTTATCTCATCGACAGTTCCACGTCTGGAATGAAAATACTATGACAGCTGCCTCTCCACACCTAACATTGAAACAATTTTAAGCGACTGTCCTGGCCTCACCTGTCTCTTAACAAAAGCTAAGGTGCTGATGGGCAGTCACTTGAGATGAACGCGGCAGTATGTTGTTCCGCTCCCAATGGCTCCGGACTGATATCTGATGCAGGGATGAGTACAATATCGCGTCGGGTGGCGTCCGATCGCTACGGATGGGATCGAACCTTGCTGGGTGTGAACGAACCTCTCCGAACGACGCCCTTGGGTGCTGGATCCTAGTGAGGTCTTAGAGAAGTAAACCTTGTGTATACTTCTGAGTGTGGGACCTGACCTCCCATAAGTGTCGAGAGCTCCAGTGTCAGCTCTGGTTGTCACCCGACGAACGTCTCCCGTTGTCGCGCCTCGGTGACAAATGACGCCACCTCAGTAGCTGGCTCGAGTTTGGAGGAGATTCTGAGTAGACTCTCACGTTCCAGAGTTACCCAGCAGTGGCGGGACGGAGGATCGATCCTGGGTACGAGACCTGAGTAGTGGGCTGCTCCGTGGGGTCGAACCCGTTAGCGGCGGCGGCCGATGACGCTGATTGGCGGGCGCGGGTGCGTCGGCCGCTGGATGGGTGTTTGTGCGTGTGAGTGCGATGATGTGTGCTACCGGCGTTGAGTCACTGGGTATGTGTTGACTCTGCGCCGTCGCTGGGATCGTGCTGACAGCCGCTGCGGGACCCCCCCTCTGGGTGGGGTCGCGGCAGCGCAGACGGCGCGACGCGGGCGACAGATGCCACCCGCGCCGAGAGAGGGGGCGTTGGAGGTCACTGCGCCTGCGCACGAGACGTGGGCGCCAGCCACCGCCACCCGGATAGGGAAGAGGACAGAGAGGTCACTGGCTGGTGTGATGAGGACCTTGCCCTAACGGAGTGACGTGAAAATGGAGCCAGAAGCTATTTTTATGTTGAGGGTTTCCCGTGACCACTGACCAGGCGTGACTGAAGGGTTTAATTAAACCCGCCGACCCCGGGGTTCAGGCCCCGGTTCATGGCGATTTCCCACCTGTTATTGGCACTGGTTTTGGAAGGATCTCTTTGAATGTGTTTTATTTCGCCCTTTTTATTCATACTTATTAATTCCTAACTATTAAACGAATACAGTAATTTGCCGCAGCACGCCTACCTGTTTCCATTAACCGACAGTACGTGATGGATGTATGCCATGCCTACGACATGCTTAGACGATACCAACTGCTCATTTTATTTGGCTAAATTTGTATGCTCACCTGACTTTTCTGGGTATCTAGTGCTGTTGTGAATGATTGTCATGACATTGATTGGAAATATAGAATATCAATCAGAAATATAATCCAATCGCCATGTTCGTTTTATTGTTCAGCTGTTCGACAGCTGCCGGAACATCGTTGCAGCCTGAGTTTTTTGCAGAATAGGTTGTCTGTGAGCTGAGACGTGACGTTGTATTTGCAGGATGGGTCGCCTGTGAGCTGAGATCCTGCCGGCGATGTCGGGGGACGCGGTGCTGCCCTCGGTGCCGGGAGCGGCGCCCCGGCAAACCATGTCACTGCCCCACAACATTCACCCGGACCAGATGGCCGCCGACCAGCCGGGTAAGCTCCGCACCGCTGCTGTTTACCATAGTGTCGTCGACCTGGTCAACTTATTGTCCGCCTGCAGTTTGCCAACCCCCAGCGGAAGATAAGCTTTTTTGGCAAGCCTGATAACCCCATATAGCCCTGGTAGCGGAGGCGCCCTAAAACCAAACCGGGAAGCTTGAAGGTCTTCTGACGTTAAGTATGCTTAGTAAGTAGAGATATTTCGGACCATACCGTAAAACGATGGCCCATAATCATGTTTTGAAGTGATGAATATGGGCAGTATGTGATCTGACCATTGAAACCCCACCCCAAAGTCCAAATAAGTAAACACTCAAGCTTGTCGTTGTTGCACCCCAATGCTGACACAAGTACTGACCAGAGACATGCCTGATTTACCTCCATCGACGCTTCATCAGCTCTCACTTGTGTCCGGCAATCTAGCACCATTTCCAGACACTTCGTTTCCAAGCACGTAGGCAGTTCTTTTCCGCTGGGCGGACCGTGCGTGGATGGCCCGTGCATGAGATCGATAACGCCCATCGTTAAGGGAGATAACGATCAGTCTGAGTCAGTCGGCGCTGGTTCTGGCGATAACCATCGCCGCCAGTACCGGACAAGAACCGGTTTGACCGTGAACTCTGCCACGGCGCTGACGCGCTTCCTGCTCGGCCCTGGCCACACCGCCAAATCTAGTATCGCAGACTGAGGTCCGTGTGTTGTCGTCAAGCCGGTTATGTCGAGTCAAAACAAAGGGAATTTTAAATTGTAATTGCTCTTACTAGAATTTGAGATTATTATCACGATATTCTAGAATATTCCAAAATTGCGAATGTGGCGTAACTTCAAATTGATATATGAAAATACGTTTTGAACATTCGATATAAATCACCAACTGTATCTATCAGTTCAAACGGTCGACTGTCGTTGTGCAGGCTCTCTTCTGAGGCTCCTACTGATGCTCTCTCTCTTCTCACTCACTCACTCACTCACTCACTCACTCACTCACTCACTCACTCACCCACTCACTCACTCACTCACTCACCCTCCCCCTCCTCTCTCCACCCTGCCATCTCTCACTGCTCTCTCCCCCTCCCCCGGACACACCCGTGCCCACACGCACTGCGTGGCTGTAGACCACGTGCGTCGCTCCATCACCTTGACCGAGCTGACCTCTCGACGTGGTCTCCCCGCAGGCAATCGATGGAAGCGGTTCCAGCCCTTGAAAAAGCTACAGCGCATGTTCCGCAGGAAGAGCAAGGCCAAGGATGAGGACGGCTACCCCGAGGCGCCCAAGTCGTTCTCCGCGAGTCACCTGCTGCCGGGGCAGCAGCGGAGGTCCGTGAACCGATCCAGCAGCTATGGCTCAACCTCTTTATTGCCGTGAACCGCCGCCAAAGTAACGCGAGCACGATGAAAATGAGTTTGTGTACGGCCTGGTAGGAATAGGGTGATGGCCTGTAGTAGCCACCTAGCGGACGAGTTGGGTAACTTAGCTTCTGAGATGGACCGCTGTGTCTTGGCCTAAGCTCCGGGTGGAACGCAGCATTGAGTGCTTTTAGGAAATATCTGACAGCAGGACAGATGTGAGGCTTGGGGTTCCTCTGGATTTAAACACATTCCCTCTCAGAATCTGTTATAGTATAGGAGGGATCTTGCCTTGCCTATCGTATAATGGCTTGGTTCTGATCAAACGGAGCACCCACTGCCTATGCGTGAAATCTCCGTGGTAAACATGCTGAATAGGTTTTCGGGAGTCTCAATGTTAAAGCGAAACTAATGCATAGATAGTTCGATAATGCTCCTGTTATTCTTTAGGGTGTTCAGGATAGCCTGCTGTCCCTGACCTCCACGGCGTTGGGATGATACTCTCCCGCTGTCCGTACACGCGCTCCTCCCACAGTATCACTAAGAATGCGCCTTTGCTTCTATCATGTTCTTTTACGTTGCGTCTCGCCTCCTTTTTCATTGCCCCCCTCCAGCCACTCCTACCGTTCCCTTCAGCCATATGATGTCTCCCCCCAGAACCCCTCGGCCTTACTCAGGGGAACTCTGTACTCCTTCAATGTCGTGATCATGTGCGTATTTATGTTTCTTGTTGCTCCCTTTGTCTCCCCTCTTGCTCCCTTTGTCTCCTCTCTTGCTGTCCGCCACAACCCCACGGAAACACTGTACCGCCCCCCGTCGTCCTCTCAGTCCCGGTGTGACCCTGTGCCTCCCCGCCGCCCCTCCAGTCCGTCGCCTCAGTCCCGGTGTGACTGTGCTGCCCCTCCAGTCCGTCGCCTCAGTCCCGACGTGACTCTGTGCCGCCCTCCAGCCGCCCCCTCAGTCCCGGGTTAACCTCGCCACCCCGAACTCCTCGACAGACCTCTGCCACCCCTCTATCCGTCGCCTTCGTTTTTCGTGTGACCCTGTGCTGTCGCCACAGGACGTCGCAGCGGGACTCCCCCTCCGATGCAGTCGCGTCTCAGCATGTCTCACGACTCCATCTTCCAGTCAGAGGGCCAGCAGCCGGACGACATGGGCTCCACCCTCTCCATCCCCGGCGCCAGTCGTCAGGTGAACGTGAGTACCGGGCCTCGGCCGCTGCCTCCTACTGTAGCATACCCGGGAAGCACGCAGGCTGTTCTGTAGCGACATGTAGGGTCATCTGGACCAAGGAGCGCCACTTTTGCGCAGAAAAGCCCTGTAGGTGTGCGTTAAATCGAGATGAATCGCTTAGTAGATAACATCGAAATCACTTAAGCCACCAGTCTCGGGTTTAAGTCCTGGTGGAGTCTCTGAATAAGTCGGCCTGTTCCCCAAATCACTCCCAAACAGGGTGAGAGTTGGCGACGCCGTATAACCCTGGCAGTTGGTGCGTCTTCAAACCCCAATAATTATTTTTTCATCGTGGAGGACCTGATACTTCAGAGGGGCACCATGACCACTCCAGGGGGTGCCGAAGGTCGATCATGGGGGAAAATGCCCCCTGGATCCGTATATCATGTATAACTGGATCTCTTCGTTTGTGCAGTTATCTCCCAGTTAAGTAAACGCAAATAGCTCCAGAATAGCTTACATCGCCACGGCTAAGTCCTTATAACCGATGGTCCTCTCCTTTATGCCGATTCTCTTATTTCCGTACGTAACATCACTGAAGGATAAGTCAAGCGATGGTAGGCACGGATGCTCTGTGCATTATGGCTTTGTGGCTTCCCATCCCGCCGCGGTGGCGCTAGCGTCGGCCACCAGGCGGCGATAAGATCGGGCTAGGTCTGCGAAATCGACAGGGCAAGAACAGCTAGAGATGAACCGACAGAATCTGTATTTTAGGCGACAAAACATGTTAACAGCCACACGGGTGTCAGCCATAGACCTACATATTATTACATTTCTATAACAAGTTGAGACACACTTTTAATTTCCAAGGCGAATCCAGACTATACGATAGGGAGATAAAGAATGGGCAGGGGGCGAGGTGCCATTTGTATGAGGGGACGCCCTTATGCTGGTGGTTACCATTTACGTTGTGTTATGGTGTTGTTGGTACCGTTTACAGGGAGTGGCGGCAAATTGCAATACGGGGCTCCAGGGGGGAAGGGGGTGAGGGCTTCGGGGCTTCAGCAAGTAACATTTCAAGGGACCCGCCGACGCTCGATCGGGGAGACACCTGTCTCCGTACCCCCCCCCTTGAATCCGCTTGTGTTTCACCCGTCTTCCCGTGACGGTGTTGCGCAATCATTGCCTCGTATGACCATTGTCTCACAATAACGGGAGATAGAATATCAACGCCTGCATTGTGACGACAGGTTTGTTTTGCGGGTTTCCAACGTGAAACTGTTCTGTTCGTAAGTACTTCCTTTTTAGTAATGTTCAAAATGACACTTTAAAAATTGCGCTTGCTGAAGTATCGTTATGTTTGTGTCATTAGTTAGAGACACAGGATACGAGTTCCATGCTTTTCACCTATCAACTCTCAACCAACGAGATGAGAGTTCGCCACGCCATGTAACCTGAAAAGTTAGTGTTTCCCAAACCAAAGGAGCAAGTGCCGTCATTGAAATAGTCGGAAAAAGAAGAATGACTTTCTAAGCATCATTATGGATTAGTGACCGTAGATCGAGATTGTATGATAGCTGATGCTTTTCCGCTTGTGTTTTGTCGTCATGTTTCTCAGCCATTATCAATCCAGGCGAACTTTCAGCCTACCATTCTGAACTCGTAACCCGTGCTATAGGCTTATTAAGGTTTATATAACCCTGTAATTGGACGTGCCTGCCACCCTTCGGAAAAACAGGATGCATCATTGCGATTCATTGGACATGCCTGCCCTATCCTGTGCCTGCCTGGCGGCGCTGCGGTCTCCGGGGCCGCCGGTGTACTCCAGCATGAAGTTCGGGCGCGCCTGGCCAGCCTGCGCGGGGCCGAGCACGCGCTCCCAACCGTGTAAAGGCGTTCAGCCACTGCGCACGACGCCGGTTCAGGGACAGAGGTGGGGCTGAGAGTCCGGGATTGAGATCGGGCCGGACCGTGACGGGAGTCCGGGATTGAGAACGGACCTGGTCGTGACGGGAGACCGGGATTGAGACCGGACCGGGCCGTAACAGGAGTACGGGATTAGAACGGACCGGGGGGTGCCGGGGCCGCCGGGGAGGTCTGGGCGCCGCCGGCTGTTAGAACGGATCGGACCGTGACGGGAGTCCTGGATTGAGACCGGACCGTGACGGGAGTTGGTGCTGTGGATTAGATAAACAGTGTGTTATATTCAAGGAGCCACGAGGGCAGCTGGGAAATAGCCACCACCTCCCATAGCGACGATTCCTTGGGCTATTGGCCCCATGTAAATTTGAGAGGCCCTCCACTGGACTCAGGAGGTCTCGCTCGATGCAGGAAGCCTCTGATAGCTTCAGGAAACCAGTGAACCACAAATGCGTTACCAACAGCCACATAGGTTTACCTATTCGACATTGGAACTCCATTGACCAGTATTGGGAGGAGCCTGTTTGACAAAATAAATTCCTGAACAGGTCAAGGAGGCAGCATCTGAGGGCTTAAATGGCATGAGCGGGCCACTAACGGCAGATATACCCCCATCGCAATCGGTACCTACTCGTTTTGGTGCTATGACATGCATGGGTGGCCCTCTTGACCGACAAAAAAGAGCCCTATGCCGAAGAGGGTGTTTTTAGGCTGGCCACAGAAGGGGCTGTTTTTAGTATTTCTTGTGAAGTCCCCTGAACAGGTCAAGAAGGCCCCGTCCAGTGAAATCAGTGACAGGCTCTTCTCAGAGGAGGCTCCTTCTGGAGCAGAGGAGGCCCCCTGCGTAATTGATATGCGCATAATTTATGCCTAAGGGCACTGACATGCAAAGGAGGCCCCTTGGCTTATAAAGGAGGCCCTTAAACTATAGAGGATTATGTCAGCCATGTCTTTCAATATTCTAGGGATGGACCCTGAAGTAGGCCAAAGAAACCCCATTCCAGGAAGTAATTAGCGGGTCCAGGTCGTAATTCTGGCAGACTGCAGGGCTCCAGCGCTCTTGATAGCTCTCAACTCATGAGCAAAGCCCATGTCATAAGCGTCACCACCGGAAAAAGTGGGGGACCATCCAAACTTCAACTTGATGCTGACAACAAACTTTCCAGGTAAGCACCAAAAACTGTCCGAATTTGGGTTCCTCGTTGCCTTCCGCAGCGGCTGATCATACAAATTTCCGGTTTTCTCCCATTTTGACTGAGAGCAGGCAATTTTTGGCCAATACGTGGGAGGTGAGGCCCCCTGCCCCCTTTCCGACGCTTATGGCCCATGACTGTTTTTTTTTTTTTTTTTTTTTTTTTTTTTTTTTTTTTATACATTAGACCACCCTAATTGATAAAAGAGGCCTCATCAATGCAAGAGAATGCTCTTAGATCGTCAAAAATTTCTAGTCTGGCTCATATTTCAAGGTCGGGTCACTGAACGAGTCAAAGAGGCCCGTCCTGCGAAGTAAGTGGAGCGCAGAGGCCCCTTGAATGGCAGTGGGAGGCCCGTAAGGTCGTTGGTACATGCTGTATTTAAATTTGAGGCCCCGGAATACATCGAGAGGTCCACCTTGTCTGATAAAGAAAGATTATATGGAGTTGGTTCTGACCTTATGTACTTAAAATAGAGATTGCTATCACAGAAACTAATCTCGCTGCCATGCTATTTGTTCGGTTATGTTCAAGCAAGGACTCGCCTCAAAATCAAATAAAAGAAACACTGTGTGAGTTGAGACCGTGTTAAGTGTGCCTGGATCGTGGAAAACAGTCGGAGCCCACAGGGTCTCCTAAATCTTTGCGACGGTCTGTCTCTTGTCTAAGATACATATCGACAAATACCAATATGATATCCCGGATTACACGAGATCAGTGACGGGGAAATGGGTGACTTAGAAGATATCGTTAGAATCTCCTAAACCACCGGTCCTGGGTTCAAGTCCCGGCAGAGCCTCTGAATAAGCTGGTCTAAGCCCCCAAATCCTTCACAACGGGGTTGAGTTGGCGACGCCGCATAACCTTGACAATTGGTGGGTCGTTAAACCCCAACAATTATGAACAAGATCAGGGACAGCACCCGGTTCTGGCAGCCACAAGCACTCCGAGATCGCCGTAAGCAGCAGCTGTGTCAGTCCAATTATCAAGCTCGCGGGTACATCCGTAATTCCAAACCTTGCAAATGCTCAGCTCACGGTCCATTCAGCAGGAAACCATTGCAAGCGCATTCTGCATTCACAACGAACCACGGTCCAACACCGTGACGGTCCGCAGTCACGTGACGGGGACGCAGCAGTCGACTGAGCTGTTTGCTCGCGGTGTGCGGCGCGCGGTCCCCGCTGCACTGGGAGTGGAGCCGCCTGGCTGCCCCCGGGGAGGCGGTGGTAACCTCCCACGGGACGGCAGCGGCCGCCAGCGTGGTGGGCGTCAGGCTGAGCGATCGACTTGCTGTCTGCCAAAAAAAGAGGGAACAGGTGTACGAACGCGTATCTCGTGCTCCAAGATACTGTGGATGATAATCGTATGGGTAGGTAGAACCGGCTGGGAGGATGGATCACTCGTTTTATGTCGATGTACCGAAATGAAACAGTCATGAGTCGGTGTACCGAAAGGAAACAGTCACGAGCACATTTTTTTGTGCTGAATTTTTGTGAATAATTCATCCAGAAGTATCTGCCAGGCTAATTGGCGCCGCGCTTTACACCGGCTTCAAGGTGGCATGCGCGTCAAGCCGTCGCCGGCGCGGCTGTGACTCATGCGCGTGATAAATCGCCGGCAGTCCGGCAGGACAGTTGTAGTGAGTACAGGTGGCGACATCTCTCCCGGCCGAGTTTATTTGTAGAGGCCAAGACTGAAGGCGCCTCTTTACACACTTCCATTGCAAGGCCCAGGGCAGAGGCGGGCGTAGCAAAACACTGCTGTGGTCTGTGGTGGGTGGCTTAGTCACTCTTCATCTTCCCCATCATCAATCTTTGCTGCGAAACGTAGAATGTCGCCATCTATATTGGCTCAGAGTTGCGTGTATTCTGTGTGTGGTTTGACGGGCACTGTCGTTGGTTTGGACAGTCCCTTCCAGAAAGCTGGCGCCGCTGGCGTTTGGAGATCGATCTGGGGCCCTTGCCCAGTTGAGTGGTATTGGTGGCAGTGGCCGTGCGCTCAGCGAGCAGGGTGTGGCGCCTTAAGGATGAGCAGTAGTGAATCCAGCGGTGACGGAGAGAAAGATGGTTCTCAGGTAAGCATCAGAATCACTTTCACCTCGGTGTGGTTTTTTATAATTCGCAGGAAATCAACACGGCTGGTGCGTTTCTCGAATGAGCTGACCAGACCAGCCACCCTTCCGTGGTGCCGGATTCTGAATGGGAGCGAATCTCTTCATGAACGGAGACGACCTCCTTCCGGCCGATAGCCGCCGAGTGCGCAGCTCGGCGGACAATGCTGGCCGAGCTGGTGTTCCTCGTCGTTTGGCTGAGCACAATCCTGCCGGCCTCAGCGGTGCCGGCTCCCAGCTCTCTCCAATTAACCGGAGTCCAATGTCTGCGTTGGTTTTCCGGCCGCCGTCGAACGGAGCGAAACGGGCCCGCACGCTTTCTTTCCCGTGCTCGTCGCTCTTGTAGAAGACTTGTCCTGCTGAGAAAAGTGTTCATGCGGGAGGAGAGGCGATGCTGTTCGTCACGCTGACCGGTGCCCGTCATGCGTGCCACGAAAAAGCCGGAGAGCTGGTGTTTATCTTGTCAAAGCACGGCTCGTTTCTATACAGAGGGTCTTGTCCGAAGGTGATTGATTGCCGGAGGCCTGCTGCTTCCGAAGTCGCCCATGGGACAATCGGCAGGGAACTAGACCAGCGCTTTTGTGGTGTCTTCCATTATTATTTGAATTGCTAGTCAGGCTTGATGTTCGTATTTACGGTACTTAATTGATAAACTGATCTGTACTTGGGTATGGGCTTCTGCACTTGAATATGGCTTTGGTCCACTTGTGCTTGCAAGTATGATGTCCAATATAAATCTTTTGGCGTGTATAGTTTCAGATCTGCTTTTGTAGAGCCCTACTTTTATGTGCACATGTTCAAATGTTCAAAGACTTCACAAACTTGTAGCATGGCTAGGCTTACTAACAGTATAGCTGGAATATTGTCTCGATTCTCCATCAAGAGTGGTGGAAGGAAGCAGCCTGACTTCCGATCCAGTCTCTTATCTTTTATCTCAACAGTTATATTTTTTTGTGAGCATGCCCGTAGTGGGGTTAGGACTTTACCCGTCGTTTCGTTTTTTCTTTCCGTGGAGTGACTGCCCTAGACACATACATTCATGTGTGTGACGGAGAAAAGCTGCACCTTCCAAACCTGCCGTGGGTTCTGAGTGTTAATCCCACCCAAAGCCTTCCTCTCCTCGTTCACAGGTGTACGATTTGTGAGGGATGCCTGCTTCATCACACCGCTATTACATCATTAGATAGTTTTTTATCGTTTGCTGGAAGTTCCTGGTTCATTGTCCCTTGAAGCTGTCTCAAGCAGCCTTTCTGACCACAAGTGTGAAGCGGACCAACTCCTTGATTTTCTTGCTGATAGAATTCCAGTGGGAATTTATTTCACAGCGTGTAGATTATGCGAGAAACACAGTAATGTTAATCTCATCCAGCGATGCTGGAAGTCGAAATATTAAATGAGGCGTAGAAAGGTGGGCTTAGTGCAGGGGCGTAGCCAAGGGGGGGCGGCAGGGACAGCCGCCCCTCCCTGAGGGGCCCGAAGGGCCCCCTGAGGACACGAGCCGTGCGAAGCACGGCTCGCCCGCACTATGCTCTGTGGCCAAATTTGGCCTTGTATACCAGACAGGGCCCTCTTAATCCCTCTTCAGCACTCTATTCTGTAACAAGCAGGGCCCTTTTTACTCATCAGGGCCCTTTTGGCGCTGTCGCAGAGGCCCTTTTCGGGGCGCCGCCCCTCCCTGGGCGAAATCCTGGCTACGCCCCTGGCTTAGTGTGCAACTACTCGCAAACACCGGTGCATGATGATTTCGATCACCTAAATGTGTGCATCTCCCACTTGTGGATAACTAAAAAGAACCATGCGCGAGAAGCCATCTCAGTAAATATTATGTTGTTTATATTGTGATCGTTTTGGATGCTGAAACAAATATATTTGTGCTTTGGTCCTAGTGCTAAGCAGTTATGCTGGTGACAGAATAATTTTGTAAGTCAAACCAGTGCACTGGTTCCCACATCTCATCACTGCAGTGATGAGACGCGGGTAATATGGATGCTGGATTATATACCTTCACCAAGGATTTCCTTTCATTTCATTGCTTCAAATTCATCATCAATTTACAACCCACTAATAGTTGAAGTCACTTGTCAGAGAGCAGGCTTCATTGCTTGTATCAAGTGTCAGAAAATCTGACCTATGCCATCTATGTCACGAGCCAGAAATAATGGCCTGTGTTACATGTCACATGTCAGAACCTTTTCCCAGCGTCACGGATGTCACGGATACGCCCTTTAGCGACATGGCTATTTGGGCACAAGGGGTCGCCAATTTTTATGCTCATTTTAGTGGTTTATCGCAGGCACAAAGTAATTGCGCTTAGCTTTTGCTTCATTCAGCTCGTATAAATATAAACATTCGGGCTCGTATAACATATGAACATTGCTCTTAATAAACATAAACGTAACGGTATGCGCCACGAATGGGCTTCATTTAGCGCAGCAGACGGGCCCGTTCCCAGCGACACCTCCGACTTCGCATTGTTGTCGTGACTTCCGTCGCCGGACGCGGCTCCCGTAATGGATTCGAAGCGGGCCGAGTGGTCTTTCTGTTGTTCTCCGGCGTTTCATGAGTGTGAAATTGGTACTGTCCAAGCTGGAAATCCAGTTTTCACCTGTCAGACCAGAGCTTTGTACGCAAAATGTAAAACAAGAGGGTATGCTGGTTAACCGGGCGCATGTCACGGACAGGCGACCTTTAGTAACACTCCTTTCACGCTCTGTCTCCCACCTCCCTCCTGGAAGCTGGCCTCTGGGTCGTGGGTGGTAACGTGTCTGCCACCAACAGAGACAACACAAAGAGCTTCAGCCCCCCTCCCCGTCAGTCTTGGCGCGCGTGCAGTTAGAAGCTGCACCCCTTCCCCTCCCTGGCGCTCAGTCTTGAATTGATGAATCGATCCGAAGCCGCTGTCATCCTCAACTCCCAAAGTATCGCGCAGCGGCCTCCCCCGAGGAGAAGTGGAAACATGCCACTCCGAGTGACGATGTTTGGCCCGCCATTGACGGCGACTGACTGATGCGTTATGTGAGGAGAGAGATTCCCTACAAAAACGGTCACCGGCGTCGGCCCCGCCGCCCACGCTGCTGGATGCCGTCTCTCTCTTTTGCGCAGCGGGCCTTCACTGGAGGCGCTCCTCCCGCCTGTGTGGGCGCTGAGGGTGGGGCCGCTCGGATTTTAGTGGCTCCCCTCCACCCATCTATCGCAGCGCACCCCCTCCCCCTCCCCCGCCCTGCCGTATCCGGCGTGTGCGGTGCAGGCTCTGTTTCCAAACAATGATGCGTATAGCTGGGGTGTCTCGTCACTGTTTTTGAACGCAGACCTACCCGACGGGAACGCAAGGTCTCATTTTTTTAAAGTCTCCGCATAGAGTAACAGCGTAAACCCAGTGGAACGATCGTTTATCGTCTTCGTCATACAATTAGTTGTGTTCCTCCACAAATCGGCCTGGTCATATGGTTCCCACATAGTGGCGATAGCATGCACGAGCGCCTGCCATTTAGCGTACGATGACCGATAGATGGCTTCCGCCCGGTTCGCCGACGGCGACGCCTCAAGTGCTGGCCCTCGGCACCGTTAGCAACGCACTAATCACTCCGCCGGCTGACACCGCCTCTGTATCGGCGGCGCAGGCGCGCCGCTGTCACGTGACGCGCGTCCGTCCGCCGCCAGCGCCGCCGCTGAGCGTCACGTGACGTCACGGGTCGCGGCCGCGCGCAGTCGGCGTGACGCCGGCAGGGCGGCGCGCGCTGCCGATTGGCGGCGTGTGCGGCGGCGGCGGCGGCGGCGGCGGGTGCGGCCCGGTCTGTGACGGGTGTGAGAGGTGTCGTGACCTGCCGAGAGGTGCGGTGTCCGGGAGCGCCGCTGATGGGGCCGCTGCGGTGAGATGAGGCGGCCTTAGTGTGAACGCAACACGGTGCGGTGGGGCGCGGGGCCGCCTGGTGTCGGCGCGGCGGCGGCGGCTCGGTCGCATTAGCGCCGACGGGAGTGAAACACGTGACGTTGCGATAGCTGGTGGTGGAGCAGTGCTGCTGCGGGAGATACTGAGGTGATGCTGGCAGCTGAGATCCTGAACGTGCTACGTTGGTCTGCCCCGAGCCCAGTTAGGCGTGGCATGCCAATGGTGCTATGCTTCAGGTGTAAATGAGGTCGCAGTGGTACGACAAGCGACTTAACCTGCTTGCCACGCACTGGTGAAGCTACCTGTCGTGCAGCGCCGCCATAGCCGAGCTGAGTGAGTTCGGGGACACAGATGGTGTGCTGCAGCGTGCTCCGGGGCACCACCATGAACAACATCACCACCCTGCCGGCGGCTGACGGCGTCACCTGCGTCAACGTGCGCAACACGCTGCGCACCGTCCACTTCAACCGCGTCCTCCACTCCCCTCTGATGGGCCCCGTGAGTGAGAGCCGTGCTCTCTGAGCACCCGAGTTCGCTGGGGTCCTTCTCAACGATGTATTGCGCTTTGTTCAGACTGTAGATGAGAAAGCGTTCAGTTTCCGGATAACCGTACTCTCCCAACATCACGTCTCAATGGACTTAAGCCACAGGCAGTCACTTTCTGTCGCTGTTAGGTGTTTGTTTTCTATTAAGTGAGGCGTGAATGACAAACCGGCGGCTCCGTCACGTTCTGATAGCCATAATGTTGCGCAAACGTTGGATAATATGACCTAACAAAAGCCGGGTGCCAATCGCCTCGATGAAACCTAACGATCTTTATTATTTCTCTCTGTCTGCCTGTTGACTGTCAACCCCGTCTCACCCCTGATGGAAACCTATCGATTTCCGTGCGAAAGTACTGGCCTTTCCACTATCACCCCACGCTCTGTCGCTGAGGTCGCGGAGCGCCGGTAGACCCCGTCTCACCCACGCCCTCGTCACTCGGCTCCGTCGCGCTCTTCCGTCTGCCGCGCCCTACAGGCACGCGCCGTGACCCGGCCGACGGACAAATAGCCGCCGCTTCCGCTCCGTCCCGTCTTTGTCGTGTCCGGAGCCGACAGAGATATGACACGACCTGTCCGATTGTTGTTGGCACAACCTGTCCGATTGTTGGTCCGCCGACTGCGCGCGGTACTTTCGGCTGTGACGGAGACGTAGGCGGTGCCGGAGGCGCGTAGGCGGCTGGGAGAATGGGGCGCAGGCGACGGTTATTAAGTCTTTACCTTTTGTCCCATCCATTACCTCATCGCCCTCCTCCCGCCAGATGGAGCAGGTGGATAACGCAGCGCTTTGCTCTATTTGACGTATGTCTTTCGAAGCGAGAAGTAACAGATGTCTGGCCAAAGTGAGGGCATTTGCAGCGATTCCGCACTTTATGGTCTCCTGATTATTTTTAACGGGCGGGAAGGACCAATGCATGGTTTTGTAAGCTAAGTGTAAGCGCAGTGCCGTTCCGAGACTTCCACCCAGGTGGGGGGGGGAGAGGATAATGGTCCAGAGGGTCATTCAACCAAGGGGGACCTCCCAGCCGGTGGCGTGCAGTACATTTTAGCCCCTGGCGGCATAGGATGGAACTGACGTCGTAAGAGGACCTCTCATGCAACACGTGGGATTCCGTGGAGGGAGAGGGCGGGGGATTCCGGGCTACTAGAGGTAGAGGGGCACACCCTGTGGATATTCTATACCGGTGATAGAGCCCTCCTCAACGCTCAATGGGGATGGGGTGGTGGTGGCTGTCCCTTCGTTTCCCTCAACCATAAGTATCGCCACCGGAAAAAGTGGGGGGGGCAGCCAAATTTCAACCTGATGCTGACAAAAAATTTCCATGGTAGGACCGAAAAGTGTTCAAATTTGGGCTCCTCCTTGCCTTCCGCATCGGCTCTTTATGAAAAATGTCGGGTTTTCTCCCATTTTGACTGAGATCAGGAAAATGTCGGCCAAAAGTGGGGGGGCCAGGCCCCCTGCTCCCCCCTTTCCGACGCCCATGCCCTCAACTACCTCCTTGCGTGTGTGGGTAGTGTTTCGTGTAATTTCCGAATAACACGAAAATAGGTTTTGAAATATGTTTATCTTGTTGAGGCTTGTAATAACACAATAATAAAAACAAAAAAATGTATTTGGCAACACCTTAATATTAGCCTGGGTTGTGAATTGATCCTTAATAGTTCTGTATGATTGCTTAAAATCATTTGGTACGTCATTGCGAGACTACAGCGTGGGAACATTTATTCTCGCTGATTGTTCTCGGCGTTTTTTTTCTGCTGATTTCACATCCCCACTGTGCCTCTCCCCCAGAGATCTGTTTGATTAGACAGACAACTGGCCGCATGATTGGGTCCGATCCACCACATTCTCAACAGGTGGTCACCCATCAGCGGGCTACCATTAGACACACTTCGCTGGGGCCAGACCATCCTTCAAAATCTGTACCAGGTCCGCTTGACCTGGCCGGAAAGTGAACGGGTTAAAAACAACCTTGAGTAGAAAGCGGGAAGCAGGGGAGCATAATGCCGCCTTATTAAACGTGGAGGTCGTGAGTTAACCGTTATTGCGATACGTCAGGTGGCAGCGGCGTTGACGCAACAGCGCTGTGTTGCACCAGGTCGAGTAGTGACAATGCGCTGCCTCCGCCGGCGTTTCACCCTGCGGCTAAACCTGCCGACTGACCCCGGCTTGGCCCGGAAGCGACGCCTCGGGCGTGCGAACGGCGCGCGCGCGGCGCCCACGGCGGGCGCTCCTTATTTGGGCATGTTGGCTGGGGACCGGCGACGATCCCGCCGGGGGGGCGGCGACAGCGGGGTCTGCAACGTCTTCAGTGTGCCCAGCTGCTCAGCTGACAGTCGCGGTCGACATCTCAGTTGTCGCACGCGCGTCCGCTCATTATTGATATTACATCACACGTGGGGTATGTGTCAATTTCTTTTTGACTGTGCGAGGTTATCTGATATAGAAGCGTCCGGTAGGTATTTGAAGAGATATCCTCAGGAATCTACCTCGACAGATGTTGGAGCTCTGGTATGGTGCTAGCTCTGGTATTGTTTTGATTGAGGCACGGTATGGATGCCGAAATACTAATCATCCAGGCATCGACCTTGGGATTTCCATGACAAGCAGCGCTCAGGAGAGCCGAACGATGCCCGTCACGGCGGCGGACCGAGCGGCGCTGGGCTTCACAGGGTGCGCTGAACCAAACATTCACCGTTTTACGGCCCCATTGTGTGTCGCTTTTGGACCGATGACTTTTACCACACATTCCTCGAATACCCATTCATGCCGTGCTCAAAAACTGTTACTGTTCCGTGAAATAAAAACATACGGCTTTGGATGCATCTCCGAAGCTATTCTGTATATTTTGAGTACGAGTTCTGTGGACCATGGAAACATTATTTCTCGCTTGGTTGAGGCCAGCCTGGGATGTTATCTGATCGACGTGTTGCGAGCAACTTCTGTCGTTTCGACGCCAGCTCACTCACGTTCGCTGCCGAGTGTTGCCAGGCGCGTGACTGGAGACTCGCGATGGTGCCGTCTGTTGCAAGCTGTTGCATGAGTCCCGCTTGCTACTGTCCATGTTCCGTTTCACGCTGCTCGCGCAGAGGGCGCGGGTCTTCAGACTCCCCACCGCCTGCAGCATTTGCAGAGTGGGTGCATTGCATCGTTAATGTGTCTCGTGAGGCCAGGATGATTCAGAGTAAATTTCGGCCAAATGAAAACATATTTGCGCTCCAGATGTTGAGTTTGAACCCTGAGCTGTATTTGTGCGAATCGGGATTGTATACATAGGAGGGGGGTTGTAAGTATTTTGCAGAAATATATTTCAATGTAAATGGGAATAATGAATAGATAAATTAATCAATAAAGTAAGTAAATGTAATAAGATAGTACCCCGGATGTTCAGAGGCCTCTCGAGCCTGCACATACCCATGAGAATATAGATCTCAATTCAAACCTTGCTTCAATGGTTGACTGTTATCCTGGCTTTGTTATCTTTGCTCTTGTATGTGTATTATCCTGTGCTGGACCAGTGACGTAACTTATGACCAGGCACTCGCCTGTTTCCGGGTGGCGATACCGGGTGGCCAACGTTCCACCATTGCATCCTGTTCGGCGTTGGGTGTGTGTTGGCCTGTCTCCCTCCTCCGTCGGGTGAGGGAAGCCACCTTTGTGATGGTGTATGCCGCCCTCCTCCCATTCCTCTCGGGTCTAACCCTGCCCGCCTTAAGTATCGAATACGTGAGCAGCCTCAGCACGCTTTGGTTACGCACCGACCGCGGGAACGGACTTATCGGTTCTGTAACCGGGAGTCTCGAGGGCAGACTCCCGGTTACGCGAGTTGATAAGTCCATTCGCGCGGTTGTTGTGTAGGTAGAGTGAATAGAGATGTCATGTAATCGAGTATGTATTCGGGATTCCCGGCTACAGTGTCGTTAAGCCTGTTCGTGTTGTCTGTGCGTAAGGAGAGCGTACTGTGACAGCTAATGTATCCGGCGTCATTCTTCCAGAATCGCGGCTTTAGTTCTGATGAGCGGCTCCAGCCCGGTATCTCATTCTGCCGGTGCAGGTTTCCTATTTGTCTTCTTTACAATTGCATTCCCTGCTATCGCGCTTTCTCCGACCACTTTCCTGCCGCTGGGTCCATCGTGACAGTGTTACCAACTGGACGTTTGGACCTAACGCTGACGTCCGGCCACATCATGTCCTGGCATTGCTGAGGTCTGTGGGGATTCCTGCCTTCTCCTGGGTGTCGCGTGCTGTGTATCTGACACTGTCATCTGCCAGCTGTATGTATATCTCTGTCACGGAGTCCCCGTCTGCTGTGACTTCCTGTCTGGTGTCTGTAACTGCTGTGGATCCTACCCACTGTTTGTGTCTGCTGTGGGCCCTACCCACTGTTTGTGTCTGCTGTGGGCCCTACCTACTGTTTGTGTCTGATTTGGGTCCCCCTACCCACTGTTTGTGTCTGCTGTGGGCCCTATCCACTGTTTATGTCTGTTGTGGGCCTTACCCACTGTTTGTGTCTGCTGTAGGCCCCTACCCACTGTTTGTGTCTGCTGTGGGCCCTATCCACTGTTTATGTCTGTTGTGGGCCCTACCCTGTTTATGTATGCTGTGGGCCTTACCCACTGTTTGTGTCTGCTATGGGCCCCCTACCCACTGTTTGTGTCTGCTGTGGGCCCTATCCACTGTTTATGTCTGTTGTGGGCCCTACCCACTGTTTATGTCTGCTGTAGGCCCCTACCCACTGTTTGTGTCTGCTGTGGGCCTATCCACTGCTTATGTCTGTTGTGGGCCCTACCCTGTTTATGTATGCTGTGGGCCTTACCCACTGTTTGTGTCTGCTATGGGCCCCCTACCCACTGTTTGTGTCTGCTGTGGGCCCTATCCACTGTTTATGTCTGTTGTGGGCCCTACCCACTGTTTATGTCTGCTGTAGGCCCCTACCCACTGTTTGTGTCTGCTGTGGGCCCTATCCACTGCTTATGTCTGTTGTGGGCCCTACCCTGTTTATGTATGCTGTGGGCCTTACCCACTGTTTGTGTCTGCTATGGGCCCCTACCCACTGTTTGTGTCTGTTATTGGCCCTACCCACTGTTTGTGTCTGTTATTGGCCCTACTCACTGTTTGTGTCTGTTGTGTGTCCCTACCCACTGTTTGTGTCTGCTGTGTGTCCCTACCCACTGTTTGTGTTTGCTGTTGACCCTACCCACTGTTTGTGCCTGTTGTGTGTCCCTACCCACTGTTTGTGTCTGCTGTGTGTCCCTACCCACTGTTTGTGTCTGTTATTGGCCCTACCCACTGTTTGTGTCTGTTATTGGCCCTACTCACTGTTTGTGTCTGTTGTGGGCCCTACCCACTGTTTATGTCTGCTGTGTGTCCCTACCCTCTGTTTGTGTCTGCTGTTGGTCCCTACCCACTGTTTGTGCCTGTTGTGTGTCCCTACCCAGTGTTTGTGTCTGCTGTGGGCACTGCCCACTGTTTGTGTCTGTTGTGTGTCCCTACCCAGTGTTTGTGTCTGCTGTGGGCCCCACCCACTGTTTGTGTCTGCTGCTGCGGTGGTATGCCGCCGCCGCCGGCCGCCAGGCGGAAGAGCCGGTTTCCGGCCGCTCCGGTCGGCGGCACTGATGTATCGACGCGCCATTCGCCGTGTTCGCCGGCGCCGTGCGCTGCGGGAGCTCATCTTTATTTCAGGCCCGGCCGTCGGTGGCGCTGCCGTCGCGACCACCCCGCGCCAGCGCGGGGGCGGCCGCCCCGCGGGCTGGTGCTGGGAGTGGCAGCGATTGGTTTTTCATCTTGACAACTTTCTTTCCAGGCTGGAACTGTGCCCAGTGATTGGCGCTTTAACAAGCAGGTATCATGGTAGCTTTCTCGTGCCCCGCACATCAGTGCACCGACGTCGAATGACGTCTAATTTCTATTTTTCCATGTTTGATATCTCTAGTCCTCTAGATTGATCCCACGGAAATCCCGAAAAAAACATGTCAAGCTTATGCCAAGCAATGGAACATGGTAGAGACCAGAGCACTCGGGCTGGTTCGCCCATCGCGCGTATGAGGCGGATACCTGATGTACATACATGCGGCGTTGTCACATGCTGTATCCACGCGGTATTGCCCGTGGACCATTTTTAAAACGTTTTTACTTTTCAATGAATGAATTTCCGAGTGATGCTTCGTATAAGAACACAGGGTTGGCTGTTGGGTTAAGCACAATAGCACGTACCGTTTTGTAGCTTAAGTTGGGAGATCCTGCAGACAAGTTTCTTTGCATTACGAAACAAACTGATGCTTGATTAACAATTTCTTCTGTATCCTTTCAAATTTACGACTCTCTTGATTGACCCGTTTTGGCCCGCACTTCTGTCTGAATGAAACCATCTATCACTAAACACTTCATTCGCCATAAAACTGGGTAAGGTGAGACAATTTACAAGTCTTTGAAAAATCAACACACTGTATAAGCCTCGAAACAATAGGGCTCACATCACTGGAGGTGTCTTCTGCGATAGTCTGAGTTAGTTTGCTTCGTTATTGACAGGGTGTGTTGATTTTCTGACGTCCGTGGAATCGCGTCTCACTTTATCTCGCTGTCCTATTTACTCCATGTTACGTTCCCAAGCTCCGTGTCGGCATCTCCCCCTCCGCAACAGCGGCGCCGAGACGTTACTCCGATGTGGCGGTCCTATGCGGCATGCGCTCTTGCTCTAGTGGTTCGGAGGCCTCCCCTAAGAAATGAGGAGCAAGAGATTCATCACTTGCTCTTTTTAAAACTTATGTAGAGGTTCATACTGACTTGTGTTTTCGCGTTTAAACATGTACGACTTATTCTATGCATGAACCAATTTAAAATTCATAAAGTGAACTGCGATACGGCGCTACTCTTTAACATGTCTCGCGATTGTATGTTGAGCACATGTGTATTTAGCCTTTGATTGCGTGTATTGTAGATAGTGCATGACAGCAGACAGGGTGTTGACGTTGTTCTGAGGCGGCGCTCTCTCCCCGACCTGCGCACTGGACTGCAGTACTGGCTGCGCAGCAGATGGCACTGGTGCCGGAGAAAGAGAGAACCTCGTACACCTGCTGCCATCACCCCGCTGATCCGGAGAACCGGAGACTTTCACGGCCCTGCTGGTCTCTTGTCACTCGCCGCTCCTTTGAAGCTCGTGGTGGTAGCATTTCCTCTCGGGAGTCACTCCATCACGAGCCTACTCGTGGCGGAGGGACCTCCACGGTGGACGGGTTCGTCACGAGTTCGGGTTATAAACTCAGTGTTCTAGGAGGACGAAGCTGCAGTTTCTTGTTTGTATGGATTATAAATCATCATATGACTGCTTTAGCCGAACAGGACTGCCTCTCGGCCAAAGGGTCTGGTGGTCGGAGCTGGGATATGTTAGCTTACAACCTGTATGTCGAGCGAGTTCTCCACTCCGTCGTCGTGACCGTCTTTGTGCTCAAAGTGTCACGCGGCTGCCGGCATTAGCATTTCTGGCGGCGCGGGTTCGCCGTAATGATCACCTTGCCGACCGCCGTCGGCGACGGCGCCACCTGTCGTCGCTTTCGGCGACACACTGAACTGGGCTCCTCGGGTGGCGTGCGGCCCGGCGCTGGGGCGGGCGGCAGCTGGTGAACCAGACTGTGTGACGCTCCCTCAGGTTTTCTGACGTCAACCTTGTCCCACCACCAACCCTAGGTACGCTGTAGCTATGTCTATGACGGGGACAAGGCGTCAGAGCTAGTCATAGGTGAGTGGCCCCAGCCTGGCGCAAACTTTTGGCTTTGACGGAGACATAAATGGTCGGTCCAAGTGTCTCTAGCTCTGAGATCTTGATGCTAAGAGCATAAGCTAATGCTATTTTCGTGCTTTTACACCTGACCTTTCCATGTCTGAGGCTGTATGGCCATCCCCGATGTGTGCCAGATGGAGGCGTACCATCCTCGGCCAGATCTGGGATGAACTAATTTACTAAGATGTCAGACGTGGAGTGGCGACCGGCTTATTAACCTGATGCTGTAAGGGCAGCAAATTGAGAGGCAATCTCATGTTTATGGGATTTAAGGACAATGGCATCGTGAAAAGAACCAATCAGCCGTGAATGGAGAAATGAGAGCGGAATCCTTTGATGTAAATTGTTTTAGCGCAGGGCTTAATCAAAACCACCATTGTCTCACATGGCATGTGGTCTGGAGCTTTACAGCTGGGCCGTATTTCCTGTAAAAACGCTGGCATGCTGTCGCCCACTTTCTTGAAAGCAGATCCGTGACGTTGATAATACCCACGACCAGTTTTATTGATGTGCTTCATCAGAGCTGTGGTGGTGAGAGATTTCTTTAATCTGGCTTACAATCAGCCATGTGGCGGCTGGGGAGACGGACGTGTTTATAGCAGGGGTGGTACCGGAGCGCCGACACGGAAGTCGACTGTGTCTCCATATCTCGGCCATCTGCCGCGGCGGAGGCGCCCTTGCCTGAGGGCTGGGGCCAGCTGTGTGACTGGGGCGCTCGAACCCTCCACGGTGGGAACTCACACCGTCTGGGGGTGCGAACTGACCCAGATCCGATATCAGGGAGTCTGACTGATGAGTGGGTAGAAAACTTATCGAGGATTTAAGGCTGCTTACGCGCACGGATTCACTTTTTATATCCACTGGCTCAGTCGATAAGTCAGAAATTCGGCCGGGAGGCATACCATCTCAAGGGACGCCCGTCGGACAGAGGGTGCCATCAGAAAGAAAAATCAGCGGACGTGGTAGTGGGCTTAAAACGGTGAAATGTGCTTGTACTTAATCACACCGGGCGTATGAACGTGCTTATAGGTGCAGAACTTTGTTCGTCAAATGATTTATATTACTTGACTTCAGCCCCCGTAATTTAGTTGTGGAGCTGTTCAGTTCGCATGACATGGTTAGAATGGCTCGAAATAACGTAGTGTTCGTCTGACCGCCACGAATTTGTATCTTTCACCGGGCAAACGATGTGAAACAGTATGCTACTGTTTCCAGAAATAAATGGAAAACATCAGGTAGGATGTAGAATGAAAGCAGAGTGCTGAATGCATAGTTTGCGACTTCTTCCAACTCACACGCATAGAATTAGACGTAGTTGGTGGGCCATGTATGAACGCATTGATTGGTACACACCTTAACAAAAAAGCACATCATGTATAAACTACTCGCACAATATTTTCATGAAAAATTACGATTTGTATTTTCTGGGCGTTTGAGTTCCATTAGTGCCTCTGCCGTTTTGCTGTGTCTCAGGCATCAACGTATATTTTCATTCTGGCAACTTCTCGCTTTTCGAGAGAACACCTGAAGAAAACAAGCCACCAAGAAGTACAGCCGTCAGCGTGAGGTCGAACTCCTCGCTTTCAGCCCCCTTCTCCGTGTGGTCCTGTGCCACACGGACCACACGTCCTCCGATTCGGGTCCTCTGGTCGGGTGTCCGCCTGTTCTGTGGTGGACGGACCGTGCAGTCTGGGCAGAGCTGACTTCCCCGCTGCCGCGGCCGGCGCCATTGTGGCGCTGCCATATGCCGCACCAGATCGCCGCCGTGAACGACGGGCTCTGTCGCGACGTCGGCGGCGCTCCACCGCCAGCGACGCCAGACTGGTCCGGTCCGCCGCCATCGAGACATTCGCACGTCATGCTCGGAGAGGTTCAAGACGCGCCGCTGTTGTGCTGGAGGAATTGAAGCTTGTCCGCGTGTCAACACCGTACTCGGCTTATGTATCAGGTCTTATATGTTGTGTTAGTACGATATCGAATCGGATGTTTCCTGTTTTAGTCTCCTGTTGCGTGTTTTGGCTCTATACCATGTTCCTGTTGACTATCAGCGCTTAACTTTTCACGGCATTTTCTTGCTTCGCCTTTCCTTGATCGTCTCTCTGTGTCCATTTGCAGCCAACAGTGCAACGTGGTGCACGGTACGGGTCGCAACACAACTGAGTGCCGACCGCTGTAAAAACCCTGCACCTCAACCGGCCACAACAATAATAAACCCGGGCCAGCTCTGGACGCCACCCTCTGACCTCAGCCCATTATTCTCCGCGAGGAGGCGCTGCTTTGTGACTGGAGAGTGATAAATACGCCATAGCCGTGCAGGAAAACCAGGCCCTGTGTTGCATACTTGAGTCCCCATTTTTTTGTGTCGAGTCAACTCGCAGAACGGTGACATTATAGTGCAAGCCAGGTGTGGGGCCACACCGCCCTGATGTGTCGGGGTGGGACTCAGACGAACTCAGCGCAGCAGCGCCCCGGTCCAGGTCTCCGGATACAGGGCGCAGGCGTTCGCCCCACATTTGTGTGAATGACACGAAGTCGAATCTGGTCCGATCCCGTTCTACTTCCCGGCCAAGTGACCGCCCCGGGCGGATGTGGGTCGTCCGGGCGGTATCGGTGACCCGGGGTCAGAGGTCAGGCCGCCCTGCGGTCGGCGACCCCACGGCCGTCGACTGCGACGGCCGGGCCCGGCTCTGTCGACAGCAGGCCGGATGCCGAGATATGAGGGTAGGTTTAATGTCGGGTTTTGTGGGCTTTGTTCGTGTTGACCTTTGTCCACACCCCGGATGCTCTCTGTGTTCGAAAACAGTAGACGAGGCGACTGCTGCGGTTATCTGTTACATTCTCGGGTCAAACCGTAGCCTGTTGGAAATAAAATTACATCCTATCGCAACATTAGGTATGGTAATGAGATACTGACTGATCACCTGTTATAGGCTTTGTAAAGCCCTGTCGTTACGGCTGTGTGTTCCGCTAAACCGAACGACTTTTCAGTCATTCTGGTTCGGTTCCATGGTGGTTATCAGCCCTGCGAGTCCGCCGCTGCCGCGCTGTGCCTCTCGCGGGCGCCGCCGTGCTGTGGCGTGCGCCGTGACGTCGCGTTTTGCGCCGCGCCAACGGTCACGCTCGCACACGCGGCGTAATCGTCACGCTGCGGCGTTTCATGCGGCAGTTAACGACGCACCAGCGCTCCGCTACATACGCCGGCGCGCGCTGCCAAGGACTCGGAGCTCTCCTTCTGTAACGTCAGCATCACAGACGTGACAACTACAGCGGAGCTCCCTTATACAAGATTGGCAATAATTCTTCCGCGAGTAGGGGTGGTGCCGGGAACGGTCGGGATTACCGGTATCTACCGCAGTTGGTACGGGCTGGTGGCGGCAGCGACCCGTGCCCCGAATACCACCGAACGCCTGACTGTAATGATAATGGTCCTCTGGGGTGCGATACAGCGGCCCTGCTTTCATTGGGGCGCGGCGCCAGGGCGGCGCAAGAACATTGTTCCCAGGTCATCGCCGCCCAAAGCCTGACATGATCCTGACCGACATTGATTATCGCGGCAGTGAGAAAGGTGCGACGCGAGGTGTGTCAGTCAGTCGGAAAAACATGATGGTTATACCTAAGCTTCATGTATAGCTCCTGTTACGCTTACTACCGCATACTGATATCAGAGCGATTGATGACAGTCGGACTATCTGCTACACGTCCAGTTGAATGGCTGGTGTACGGGGGCGTGTTTTGGCGTCCAGTCCTGAATGGGGCGGTGTGGGGTGGGTGGCGGTGGCGGATGGGGACCGGCCCTGTAACGGTGCTGTCGCCGTAGCGTGCCGTCCAGGAGCCAGAGCGCAGCACGTGCTCGGCTTCTTGTGACTGCGATCGGGCCGCTCCGTGCCAGTACCTCCACGGCCGGCGAGACCCGCACGCGATACCGCCATAGCCAGCGAGTATCGCATGCCATAGATGGGGAGTCTTGCATATGGCTGCGGGCGAGGCCCGTATGTGATAGTTTGGCGAGTTTTGCGAGTCTCGCACATGAAAGTAGGCGAGTCTCGCATGCGATAGTTTGGCGAGTCTCCCATTCGGTAATTTGGCGAGTCTCACACATGACTGCGAGTGAGTCGCGCATGCGATAGTTTGGCGAGTCTCGCACATGACAGCGGGTGAGTTTTGCATATGATAAGTTGGTGAGTCTCGCACGCGACAGCTGACACCACCACAGCGACGGTGTGGTGGTGTTGGTCTCACCACACCCTGGGTCTGGTTCGGTCAGCCGCTCTAACACTCGGATATCGGGCGGTTACACTTGCACGGTTGAATGGTTGTGTGCAGCTGTGTAAGTGTCACCGAATGGGCGGTTCCAATGTCGGCTATGCTGACCAGACGGGGCTCTGGGCGGGGTTAAAGTCGGTTAAAATTTCCCATACCTACGTAGCTGGAACTAGACTCCAGGTGGGCGTGGATTCAGCGCAGTGGGGGGGGGGGCACCCCCCCCTGTAGAAGAAGTGATGTCGCGGACTCGATAGTAGCGATGTATATGTTCTAACTGAGACACCCTGTTCCCTTTTCTGCATTCCAAAATGCTGTTACCCCAATTCTTGGAGTGGGGGATGTGACCGTGATCAAACAGGCAAATCGGTTTCTCTATCAGAATAAATGTTATCTAAATTTGAGATGTATGTTTTGGGAAGAATAACTTCCCCTAAACACACGCAAATAAGTATTGAAAGCAAACTAGTTCCTCCTTTGAACTACACCACTTCCCGTTCGGCTCAAAAAATAGCGTCTTTTGGTGGTAGCCGTCTCTGTCTCAGAAAACTAGTAGCCGTCAATCTCCCAGAAAACTCTGGATTCGCTTCTGAATCCTCCAGGCTTCTGGTCCCCACCTCGCCAGTATTGCGGATTCCTGTAATGCTCTTCACGTTGACAACTGCCCAGCGTTACGTCAGATGATAACATGACACCCGCCCCGACGTGCAGTGGCGATTGAACTAGTTCCCGGTCCCGGCCGCTGGTTCATACCACGGAAGTGACGGCGGATGCCCGCGTCGTCGAATTCCGCGGCGGATAGTGTCCTGAAAAGCGTCGCAGTCTCCGAGAGTGTGTAGGTGAGCGCGCGGTGTTAGTGGCACGTGCAGCATCCAAGTCTCTGAAGGCCGCACTTTCCCCGTCGCGTCGGTACGTCTGGGCGGACTGGACACTGGACATCTGACGGTAGGAAGAGCGGTCATAACACCGACAAAGGAGCACCGTGTGTAAGGGAACCAGGATGAAGTAACACAATATGTTTGGAAAGCATGACCACGGAGAGCGGATATGGTTATTTCGTTGCGCTTGATTGCGTGGCCATTTCGTGTGATGTCTTCTGACAAGCGGGCTCACGACAAGCGCCGCTTGAGGCCGGTTGCGTCAAATTGTCATTAGACGGCCAACTGCGGCTCTGTGCGGCTCCGCCAGCTCAGCACCCGTCACTGTTGCCACACGGCGACCTGTGACCCATTGCTTCTCCTCCACCACGAGCTGCGCCCCGCCCCGCCAATCAACGGCCTGCTCAGCGCCACTACCGACGGCCACGCCTTTCTCTACCCCTACCAGTGCGCCACAGCGCCCCCTTCCCGCGCCCCAGGCCAAGGGAGCAGCCACGAAACCACCCCATCTGGCGTGCACAGTGAGGCAATCTGGCAACTGAGCAGCGGCTGTAGCAGAGGTTTTTAGACACGGGTCATCAGACCACCCGCTGGGCTTCCTGTTGTTTCGTTACACACAGGCGCCCTCTGGCTCCGACACCCGGGCCAACACCGCCCGCCGGGGGTGCCGGCTGCTGGGATTGAGCTGGCAGCGGGGCATTGTTGCCTCAGAATCGTAAGGCGGTCCCTGCGGCGTGCCGTCTGTCACAGTTGCGCTTTAATTAGCCGCATTTGGAGCGGTTCTCTCGTCTGCAGTGTCGGTCGTTTGATGAAGCTGGAAAGGGCTGTGCTATTTTTTTCGGACTCTTGCCGGCCAATGGTATAGACACTATCCCAAACGCGCTGGGCTACTTGATATGTACAGCTATACTCTTAGTGTGGATGTATGTGGGAGTGGGCTCCCGTGCCTGTACGGATGGCATGATTAAGCTTGCATATGTGATGAGAACGACGTACATGTTCGTTAACTGTGCACACTTCCCCGGATGTTTGCTGTTATTTATGCCTGTTCTTTTTGGGTTATGTTGCAGTTGTCCGGTGTGGCACAGGAGTACCGTCTTTCGTCAAACTCAGCCATGTAAAAGATAGCATGACAAATCGATAAGGCTGACGTAGTAACACTGGACTTAAAATTTTTGCAACCTCAAACAATATTTAGATTGATTATTTGTATTTCAGCAATGTATTTTCGGATTAAGTACTAAGCCATTTTTAGCGTTTGCTAGGCTCACGCTTTGACAAACTCTGTAACGTTCCAGAATGTGCCGTACATCTACAGTCATTCATCAGATTGCCGGGAAACCAATGTCTCTAATCGCCATGCCAATGGCCACGTTTGCACTACTCCTTAATTCCCAATGGTCATTTCTGCCCCCTCCCCCCACACACTCTTTTTCGCCACGTTTTGGGACGTGGCCGGCTGCAGTCCACGTGTGACGTCAGTCAGTGACGTCACTCCGTCGCCGGCGTCGCTGCCGTCGGCCGGCGCGGTGCGCGGCGCGTCGTCAGTGTCGGCGGGTGTGGCGGCGCGGTGGCTGGCGGCGGGAACAGTGCTGAGCGGTGGTCGCGATGGGGGTGTGCAGCACACAACTCTGGCCTGTAGGGTATGGAGAAGCTGGCATGGCTGAAGGAAGAGTTGCTTTCGTCGGTGATGATTGTCGCTGCAGTTTCCCTGTGACTTGCTTCTGATCCATAAGATTACGTCAGCTTTTGTGTGGATCTCTTCAAGAGGCATTCACTCTACCCGACGGGAGAATCATGGGTTCGAATCGCGGCCATGTGCGCCGTACGGTCTACAGAGTGTCATGAACCTTTTACCTCAGCAACGTCCCGGCTCTGACTCCGCTGCGCGCCCCTGCGGAGACCTCTCTGATTCTGGAACGGAAACTGTCGTTCTCCATTCATTCTCCGCTGGAACTGCCGCGTCTCCGGCGGGAGGGTTTTCACCTCAGAGACGCTGACACACTCAGGGGACACTGCGCTCAGACTCCGAGAACTTGGCCGCTGATGCATTAGACGCTGAGACACTCAGACCAGACTCAAACACCGAGAACTCGGCCGCTAAGACAGGAGGAGACGCTGAGGCACGTTTATCGCGAAACAGATAAGAATAGAAGGACCCAAACACGGCGAAGCTGAACATTTTTGGTATGCAAAAATGGTAGCAGAGAAATAGTTCCTGAGACACTGCGAACAGTGGGCCGGAGTATTGCCAGAGGAGCAGCGGCAGCTGGACGTGATGACGATGCTGTGGTTGAACGGCAGCGGCGAGATGACCGTGGTGCGGAGCTACAACAACGAGCGCATGTTCTACGCCTGCAACCCCAACGTCACCGTCAAGCGCAAACCCAGCCTGCGCATCCAGGTCCTTCAGGTGGGGACGCAGCCGGCGCCGGTCCGAAAGCGAACCTCCGCGGGACCGCCTGTCATCCTTTACCACATTTTCTCCTTCTGTATAGTTTGTATCCGCTGATTCTGCTGGCTTGGATGCCCTAATTTTTAGCAAAGTGGGCTGAATTACCGTATCGCAGACCGCTATCACGCAAAATACGCGACGGTTAACCGCATTCCTCGGCTCCAAGTGTGTGGTTCTACCTCGGTGTATCCGATTTCTCCTCCGTGAGCGATTTGTGGCCGTCCACAGATGATCTATGGTAGGCTCAGGCTACCCGGCGATTTTAACCAACAGTTTTGCTATAGGCCTGCCTGGCTGGGAATATTTTTGCCGATAGTCCTCATGCGCAGAGCTTGACCATCTTTCAGTTATTGTAACCCACTTTTTATCCGTGTTACAATCGGTACAAAAGTCTGGATGTTGGAGTGATTTTGCAGATTTCGAGAGATTGAGAGATCCCGATGATCATATGTGTGAGGTATGTTCGGTTTTCGATAGAACACTCAGTTCATCTAGTTTAATTTGTTTCATTGCCTCATCAAACATTTCTGTTAATTTTATTGCTAAATGGAATTTTGGAAGTTTTTTTTTCATATGACGGTGTGACCCTGTCATTCCCGTCACTGTCCTAAAACGTAAATTCCCTTACCCTGTGCCATTCTCGGCAATTTCCCTTTTGAATCGCGGGAATCATGTCTAGACAATTGATCTGAGCCTTTTTTAGTCTTTGAGTCTTTGGTCATCGTCATAAATGTATCACGAGATCCTGCTCTTTTAAATGATTCCTTGAAAAAAGTGTTTCAGAGGTTTGACGCCTTTTTGGCAGAAACTAGGAACAGTTGCTCGAAAGAACCCCGAGCATCGCTTTAGCAACGTCAAGCTGCTCAGTGTGCTCGGCTTCATGTGACCTTTCGGACCTGAAAGCCCTCCAGTAATGGAGAATGTGCTCTCAAAGCTCACATAAATTGGCCTGTAATGTTCCCCGGAGACGTGGCGAATCTGTCAATTTGAGTGGCTCAGTAAGAATTAAAATTATCTTTTCTTTTTCCAAATTTAAGTAAGGCTCAGATCTTCTCTGAAATAGCACATTCCACAAAATGTGTATAATCGTTGGTCTCTGCCTGACTGCTCCCTGTCTTGACTCGATGTGTGACAGACGATCTGACCTTTTCGTGAGTGTCGATCGGCCATGTGATGCCTCTGGTGCCCCTTCCGTGATCCTGTGACACAGCTGCAGCCTGGCTTGTCATCCATGACTCTGCCCAATAGCTGGGCCAAAGCGGAACAAATGATCAACCGGTTCTGGTCACGAAATTATGGAATTAATACTTACGCTCAGCATGGCGTGATCACCATACAGATGGAACTCAAATGGTGCCGTCACGTCACTGGATCACTCCGCGCGCTGGTCATCCCGGAAGGTGCTGCAGAAATGCAGTCATATCTCTTGTCATACGAACTACTTTATTATTGGAACTGTCTAATAGGGCCACCAGGTACACCGTTGTGGTGTAGTCTGTAGGGTTTGTTTTCGGACTTTCACTCTAGTGCTACGTTTGGGAAACCCCTACTGAGCTGACTTCTGCATACTCAGTTGAAAGCTTCAGTCAGATCCGAACTCAACTATCTCAAAGTTAGGACATTATTTTGTTTTGTGAAATAATGGCCTGTTGAATGTGGATTTGTTGTGTGTAAGTGTGTGTCTGTTGAGATTTGATGACATTTGACGTAAGGCTTTGAAATTTGCTGCGGTTTTATTTAGTCGTAAGTGAGGGCGTTCCGTGTTACGTAATTTAGCCAAGTATGATAGTAGGCTTTTTGACTCTTTCAATAGATTTTGACTCTGAAGAGTGATTGCATGATTCCAAACTGTGATGCATATTCTAAATTGTCTAATGAAGGAGACATAAATCCTAACCATTTTAGAATCGGCGCGTTGAACTTTCTCATTTGATAGATGAATAGCTTGTAGCTTTGACCATATCTGTAGTATTACGGCAATTCTGTGTCTGTCGGGAACCTAAATTTAGCGAACAATATTGAAGGTTCGCGACAAATAGATTACATAAAAACGGGGCGGTGATGAAATCTTGACGTAATATTTTATATTTTTTTTATTGGATATCATATTTAACCTTGTATTGTTTTTGTTAAGGTATTTATCATGATTAGAAGGGCCGTTTGTACCCTGGTCTGAAATAGGTGACCATCTAAAATTTAGCTTGCTTCAAGACATTTTTATATATTGCTGTCGTTCGAAATGATAAAACCTTACGGCTCCTGGGTGGCATATTTAATATTGTTCACAGACCGTGTGGTCATTTTGTAGCCTTCTAAATCCACCAGATAGTGATCTATACATTTACAGTGTCTTTTAATAAAAGATAAGTAGTTTGATTTATAACTTTTCGGCTGCCAACTGATTTGGTAATTTTGAATTTCTGACATGCTCCCACTCAGGACTATATTTACTGAAATAGGTGTGATCAAGGTGTAGTTGTAATAACGAACATTTTCTCTTTAATTAGATACATAGCTTTTTCCACTGTTACACTCGGATTGTTAATATGCGTAAGTTCAGCAACTCCTTTATAGACGGGTCTGGGTCTTTTAACTGACACTTACACTTCCTCTGCCTCCCGCCCTCCAGGGCCCTCTAGAGAGAGCCCCTTATCTCTCTGCAAAACAGAACGTTTGAAATGTAATTGATGTGCTCTTCAAGGAATATTACTACACCCACGCGCGATTGCCCTTTTTTGCATGCATGTGGTTGTTTTATGTATGATTTGTAACATCCCTTTAGCATCTACAGAAATTATTTGTGTTTATTATAATATACCCTTCGTTTCGATGGCTACCCAAAATGCTGCTCGTCAGACTTACGCTCGGACATATTTTTAAGTCATTGTCATCAGTTTAGACCTCAGCCTTGCCGTTTTTCGGCCCGCGTGCCGGACAAACACCAGCACCTCAACAGTCACGAAAAGTTGTTAGTTGTTCCAATTCGCCGCTTGGGAATTCCGTTAGATTCTGTCTTGCTCCTGAAAATAGAGCTGCTTTGTTCGGCACCCAGCGCTGTCAACCTGTAAATCGAAAATCATGCCAAAAAAGGAGGATATTTTTAACGACTCCATAACATAGAGCAATCCCTAACTGTGTTGTGTAGATCGTGTGTGCAGCCTAATGTTTTCATGGCCTGAAATCACCAGCTTTTGCCTGGCTTAGCCATGCGCCGACGCTCTAACTGAAGGACTGAAGGCAAAGCAGTGACATGCCCGAAGCGAAATGGCTCTCTAATGATGCGGCACCAAAGAAGATAGCTTGGGAATGCTCGAAATAAGGCTCAAAAGTAAAAAGTCATACATAGGCTGTGTAGCTAAAGCTAAAAGAGCCAATCAACAGAATAAACTGTCACGATAAATATTTTTGCTAGGTGATTCCGATTTTTTGGTCGGAATATAGCGGCGTAGAAGACAAATGTAACATTCAGCATCTCTGCAAAATTTGGTTAACTTCATCTGGAGCCGAGACCACTCAGATTTGGTGAGCTGCGTTTTGAAAGTGCCGCGGGTCGCCAGCTAGTTGGAAATTAGCGGCGGAGTTGTTACTAACCCATACGATGTGGCATCCTGTTAGGGTACCCGGTGCATGAGGAACCACAATCCCCTTCAATTTCTAATCTGGTGATGAACGACTGTAGTATACTTTAGCGGTATGCTATACTGTATTACACCGATATTATTGTGGCAACATTGTTTGCTCTTGGCAAGGTGTCAGGTACCTGACATCCAAGGTCGTACGCCTCAAGGCCGTCCTTGGTAGCTGCTTTAAATTGCCTTGAAGATAACCAGTTGTCACTTGTTATCTTTTTAACTATGGTGTCTTAGTTTCAACACCAGCTATGCCTGGCTACAGTTGTAAGGTAACCATGCATAAGCGTCAGCCGTCGCATGCCGAGGCAAATGCATAACGGGCGTTAGATGTTCCGCTCCAGAAGCCATTGTCGGCCGCTTTTCTCCCGAGGTGGGCCTGTCAGGTCTTCGGCTGTGGAATTCCACGTGAGACGCCAATATTGGCAGCATCACGGCGGTGACTGGCCACTTTGCCAATGGACTTTCTGGCGAGACGTGCTGTCATCTGGTCGTCGAGAGATGGCGCTGATGAAAGCGGGATACAGACGACGATTTCCCCGGGTGGTCCCCACGCCACAGAAGCCAACGGATAGAACTGTATCATGGCTGTCCAACTGAACTGTCTCCACTTTCGCTTTACCCAGACTTCATCCAGATCGCCCAGACTTCACCCAGATTTTCAACAACCCATAAAGGCTCGGTCGAATGAAGGTTCAAACCATTATTTTTTAGTGAAAAATCTCGCTGTGGTTATTAAAATCTTCTATTGGAGCCATATATCCAGTCTGCCATAAGACCAGTAGGGGTCGTGAGGACATCCCACTGTTACTCATACTTAATTCCACTACATGTGTAATCAAAACCGAAATGGGTGATATATGGCCGCATTGGTTGGCGCGCTCCTCAACCCCAATAACAAACAATCTTCCCGGAGACAAAGTGATAACTTTGAAACAAATATTTGGGTTCGGGATGCCAACTGATAGCATGATTATACTGTGTAAGCTCCGGTTTTTGTTATGTCTGTCCTCCTAACGAGGACGATTACCATACTCAGCGCAAGTCACGGGCATTGTATCCCCCGTGCGCCAGCCTGAACGGCATGCTCCTCCGCTGTGCGACCAGCTCTGAAGTATGGTAGCAGCTCCGACGCCCCACTTGGACCTGTGCACTCGCGCTCCCCGGTCTGGTGTGCGGCCAAGTGGTTCGTGACTGCCGCTGTGTGTGCCGTGAAACCGAGCCCCAGCTGCCTCAGCTGCTGCAGAGGCAGCGCGGAACTGCAGTGGGGCGGGGTTTAACTCACTGTTGTAGTGTGCCGCTCCCTGCAGCGGGGGGCTGACCCGAACTGCAGTGGGGCGGGGTCAGCTGAGTAACTCACTGTTGTGGTGTGGCACTCCCTGCAGCGGGGGCTGACCTGAACTGCAGTGGGGCGGGGTATAACTCACTGTTGTAGTGTTCCGCTCCTTGCAGGGGGGACTGACCCGAACTGCAGTGGGCGGGGACATCTGAGTAACTCACTGTTGTGGTGTGGCACTCCCTGCAGCGGGGACAGCGCTGAACTGCAGTGGGGTGGGGTTGGGTAGCTCACTGTTGTGGTATGGCACTCCTTGCCAGGGTGTTTCAATGACGCTTTGATATCACCGTTTCTTGGCCACTGCAGCTAGTTTTGAAAATTGCGTGTCAACAACACAACCTGTTGGCTGATTCAGCCATTTTTGCAAATTACCAGTCGGTATTAGCATTTCCTTATCACACCAGATATTTCTGGTAAATACAGTGCGATATAATGTATTACTAGGTGACTCCAGCTAGTTTTGGAAAATACACATCGATATCACTATTTCTCGGTTGCTGCAGTCGTTTTCGATGCCACCACTTCTCGGCTGCTCCAGTCGTTCCCGGAGTGAGGGTTTTGTCCGGCAGCCTTGCGTCTGGAGTGAGTTGGCCTGAATTCAGCCAGACGCCGGTCGGCCCAATTAGCGCTCGTGTGGCGGCCGTTACGTGAGCCAGTGATCCCCGGAGGCCCTCCGTGACGCCTGGGGCCTCGGGCCGCCGTGAGAACGGAGTGAACTGTCGTGAGGTTGTGGGACTGCAGGACAGCTCTGTCCCACGAGCCCCCAATCCAGCGCCGCCACCTCCGTCGAGGAGTTTGCCATTTGGGTTTGAGGGTGCTCCAACCGCTGGGTCACACAGGGTCTATTGCAGTACTAACAATACCCATGATGGAGAGGATGTCGGTATGCTGTGTCGCAGACGTGAAAATGGTCAACTCAGTGAGCCAGACAGGAGAGAGTCCAGAGATTAGATCCTCCCGTACACGGAACAGTCATCCTGGGTCATTTCTAGCCGTAAATTGGATTGCTGTGGGCAAGCTCAGGACAACTCCGATGATATCAGCGTCTCGGCCAACCAGTGTGGTCAGCGTCGGTGGTCGCTGTCACGTGCCAAAGGTCCCCGCCGAGCGAGCCAGAGAGCCGCCGTTCTCCGGCACGGGACTGCGCGGAGCCAGAGTGTGGCCCGACACCAATTATAAACGAGTTAGCCTAGATTTCTTATTACACAGTGGGCTGGTCCGGTAAATAGCCGAGAAGTTAGACCAATGAATGTCTATTTGGGGCTTAGCCATCGAGCTATTCCGTGACTGGGCTATTTTACGTATACGAATGTGCAAAGTGGCAGCTTTTTTCGTTGGTAAAACCACAGTTTTTCTCGTTGGTAAAATAAGGAGTTTTAGATGGGTGGAATAAGTCAGCCCTGGGGTAATGCAGCAGAGTTTGTCGATTGCCGGGACCGCTCTGCCTCTCTGTTTTGCGTGTGGGTTTGTGGGAGGACCAGAGGATAAACTTGTTGCCGCCTGACATTATGCTGATGTCACGGCTCCTCCCTCCTGCTCGTGCCTTATTTGGACTGGGTGGAGACGCCGGCACTGGGTGTTATGGTGCTCGTCTCTAGCCGCCTCCTCGCTGTGGGGGTCACTAAATTGTCGGAGATGTGCTCGCAAATGTTTCGGTGCTGTAAGTGCCTTTCCTGTTGTGCCAGGATCAAGCAGTTATTGAGATTTCGATGGCGTAGTTGAAATGCACAAACATGTCAGTTCTAGTGATTAAGTTAGACAAGAGAAAAAATTTAGGCACAATGGGATTCACGAAACGGCTTAATTAATTTTGTTTGCCGTGGTGGTTGCTGTTTGCATAAGCACATTTAATTGCTTGATGTTTTCGGTGTAAGAGAGCAACCTGAAACCCCGATGAATTCAATGATTAAAGACGAAGAAAGCTTCAGTTGGTGTGAACAACAGCTTACATAATGTTTTACTAAATACCTTTTGACTTGTGCTCGATATGGAAGGAAGGAAAACTCTTCGGGCGGGTGTTCGAGTCTGAACCGGTCAGAGCTTATTGCTTACCCCCTGAGCAGGGATACTGAAGCCCGCAGCTGGGCATGGGAACAATATTGGAACACGCCGGTCATTCTGGGAACGTGATTGCTATCCGCAATTTACGTCTTCTTTATAGTTATACTGACGGATAGACTGAATCAGATTAGTGAGCGCTTCCTAAATTGGAGACCTGCTACTGATCATTAGAGTTAGAGAAAAAGCCAGTGCACAAATGAAACGAGGGTCCAAATCCACTCGAGGGCTACCCCTTTGGCCAGTTTTCTCTGTTTTACATGCATTATAATCATCATGGCCTTCCATCCGTCATATCTGTTCTCAATCCCAACGTCTGGAAGCCGGCATTCTGTCGACAGAATTAATCCTGAATGTTTCACGGTCTGATTCTAAAACACTGACGCTGTCCTTGTAAAGTAACGCTGGTGGGAGAGGGGGGCACTTACGCACAATCCGCGCTGTGGTGTCCCGGTCCCCGTTAATAGCTTGCCCCTATTGACTGTCGGCTTTGTTCTATCCATTCATTCGTCCAGTCTTCTGTTGTTATCCCCGGCACCATTTGCAGATGCCATTAGTCGTGCCAAGTAGTATTATGCAAGTTTTCCTCAGTTAGCAACTCCGTTGCCATGGCACCCACTCAGTCATCTGACGAGTGACCCTTTGCGCTAATAAAACGCACGTCCCCCGCGATATAGATCTGCGCTAGTTGCCAAACAGACCGCGAGGAGTCAGGAGCGTCGCTCCGCCCTTAGATGCCCGCACTGTGCGTATGGTGCCTTTTCTTCCGCGCCTCAGTGCCGAGATGAGTAATGGCCGCTTCATTCGTTTCAATGCCGGGCGTGAACAGGTGTTTAGTAGCTGACACGGATCGAGGGCAGGGAAAGTCTGCCTTTGGCGTGGTCACTGGGTGTAGACCTGCCACCGGGCCAGCGCCGCCCGCCCGGCCCGATTTAGAGACGTGACACCGGTGTTTACCAGGATGGTAGTCCGCCCGCAGCCCCTATCCCTGCTGCTGCTGACTTGCCAGGGCTCACAGCTCGACACAGGGGTAGCGGTAGTAACCACGCGTTTATTCCTTATTGTTTGAGCATGTTTTGAAATGATAAGGGGTCCGGTTTTAATCCCTTATATTAAGATGTTGGAATGAAGGTATGGTTCGGTAAGTTGGTTTTCAGATAGCAGTTCTGTTTTTAGCGGTTCATGATTTTTTGCACTCACCTATCTATCTTCGGAGATGATGAAAATAATAACCTGAATTATTCTCCGCAGTTGGCAGGTGAAACATTTCCCGTACCTGGGTGGAGGAGCCGTGCGTGCTCCGAGGGATTACAGGAGGACATGATCTTTCCCACGATGCATGTCTCGTAGTTCCGGCAACATGGAAAAGTATGTCCCTTTTCTTGGACTAAGGCCTCCATGGGAAAAGGACTGGTTTACTCGAGACCCATCGGGCCAAACCGACCAATTACGACCAAAATATGCTTCGTTTGTTACGTTCTGATTGGTTAACAATTTTTCACTCATCCAAGGCGGTGAGAACCGAATTGACCATATAACTATTTCTTTAGGTTTGATCCCTGATTTAGGATTTGCCTGGCCATCTGGAAAAAGTGGTCTGGTTCTCAAAGTTCCCGCACAAGGTGGCATTCACGACGCTATGAAACCTGAAATCGACGCGTCATAAACCCTGCAAATTTAGTCGTGCCCAAACGTATAGCTGCATCTGTGGTATGGTTGACCCCCAGGCCTCAGACTTCAGGTGGATGTTTGGATGGGCTCCTGCCATGGACTGTTTGACCGTGTCTGGTGGCCCTCTCCCCTGTGGTCTCAGGCATAGCTGAATGTTGTCCTGCTGTCATGGCATTCTGTGACCCTGTTTGACGGTCCCCTCCCCCATGGTCTCAGGCGTAGTTGAAGCATTCTGAGACCTCTGACGGTCCCTCCTGGTCTCAGGCGAGTTGAAGACATTCTGAGACCCTCTCTGACGGTCCCCTCCTGGTCTCAGGCGGAGTTGAAGAGTTCTGAGCCCTCTCTGACGGTCCCTCCTGGTTCAGGCGTTGAAGACATTCTTAGACCCTCTCTGACGGTCCCCTCTTGGTCTCAGGCGGAGTTGAAGGTTATCCTGTTTTCATGGCATTTTGTGACCCTCTCTGACGGTCCCTCTCCCCGTGGTCTCAGGCGGAGCTGAGAGGTGTCCTTCTGAAGCGGCGAGGGGACGACTCTGACGATGACCCAGGCCTGCCACACTCGCCTGCCACGCCCCCTACCGCCTCCACACGACTTCAGAAGGAGCTCAAGGTAAATACCGGCCTTCCCACCGCCAGTTGAACTCACTGCCGGACTGGCTGTTCTTTCACCTGATTTTGTCCGGAGTATTGCACGGTTGGTTTGTATTGCAAGAGCCTCTGAACTCACCACCGAAAGAGACAGTTCCTGCAATGACGGGTAAATTTTAAACAAAGCTTTTAACGTGCCACAAAGCACATACGGTTGCCCTGCTTAGGCCACCCCTCACAAGGTACTTCTCAGTCGGACTGCATAAGCTGAATGTTACTGAATACAGGCGCTTTCAGACTATTCACATAACCTAAAAGGAGCTCGCATGACCTCTTACCGACCTATCGGGACTTTCCGTGTCGCATTATAGTACAGAGCAGGTAAATCTGTAGCAAAATATTCCATGTCCTTGCCGCTTAAAATTGCTCATCTTTAACGTGCCTACGACTTGCCTCGGCACATAATTTCAAACCTGTTTCCAGTTTGTGCTGCTCTTGCATTCAGGGAAGCTGACCATTTTGACTTAAATGAATGATTACTCACATGTTCCTCATTGGAATGGGATGTCTCGTGCCGTAACTTTCGACGCAAATGTTAAAAAGGCCCGCTGCTGCGATTTTGGAAAACTAAACCACGTTTTTATACCCATATACCTCTGAAATGTGAACGCTCCATCAAAGCTACCTTTTTTTATGGTTTAGACCAATCGTTTCAAACGTTGGGTTCAAACGCAGAATGGCTGTGACAGACACATATATTCTGCGGGGATCGTGAAGGCGTCTGAAGTTGAATTATGAATTTTAAGCTAAGACAACCTTGATACCAGCGGCGGATACAAGGGGGAGGGCTAGGGGCCCAAGCTCCCCCTCCCCGGAAAGGTCTGAGTGTCTCTAGTTAATACATAGGCGGAGGCTGATCCGAGGCAATGGTGGGGAAGGCTCGAGCCCCCAGTGGCCCCAGAAATGAAGTCCTGGATCCGTCACTGCCTGATACCAGCGTATAAGACAAACGGATTCATGGAATCCTACCTTCATTATACTGTCTGATGCCTGAATATGTGTTCATTGATGAAACCGACGTCGAGAGGGCACAATCCATTATCTCGCCGGGAAATGTAACGTTCAGAAGGCAAACTAACTATGTTGGGAGCAATATTTCGAGGAATTTACAGCCTTTTCGAACCATGCCCTAAAAAAATTTTATTTTACCGACAATGTCATTTTACCGACAATGTGCCTGTCTGGAAAGAGCTTGTGACGATGGCGGCTATCTAAAAAGGCCAAGGAGCCACCGCAACCTAAGAACTATTATCGGTATGCGTTGTCGGCGATGAAGATCACATTGGAGAAAGTATGGTAGAAATCTGAGTAAAAACATTCGTGCTCCACGTTTTTTGTTTCCCTTGCGAACTGCAATGCGGCAGAGAAAGTGAGCAGGTGTAAACAACGCACTGTTAAGCAATTATCGTTCTTTCTATGTTAACTTTTAGGGGTGGAGTCCTGCAGTTGTCGCTTGAGAAAGGAGCCGGCGTGCCGGGAGGGTTGAAAACCACCAGCTTAGACCCCGCAAGAGAAGAGCCAAGCTTCTCCGAAACTTACCGGCTGTTGTCGTTGAAAGGCGGTCTGGTGTAGAAATTCACCGACTTACTATTATCATCAGCTGCGCTGTGAAATCTGTCTACCTTACTATCAGCGACGAGGCTTGTGGTTGTCAGTGGATCAAGTTCGTCCTCGCTGACCGGAATATCGATGAGCTGAAGATATCGCCAGACGCGCCGGCGGGTCCTATCACTGGAAGGCACGCGAAAGCAGTGGGTGTATCTTCATAATGAATCTGTCCGTCAGTCTTTAGTCGGAACCAGGTCTTTTGAAAGGCCGCTTTCGGTGTAGGTGGTACTTGGCATCTCAGTTGTTTGTCGCGAGCGGCGAGAGAAAGGGTCCCGTCGCCGGTGATTGGCGGCAATTGCTGAGATGTCGGCGCTCATGCTGTCCTCGGCCGTACACCAGCTGCCTGCGACAGAGACGATCAGGACTGACAGGAAGCCGCTCTTACTGTTTCGATATCGCCACTCTGGTGAGGAAATGCGCTCTACTGGTGTGGAAAGACCGGGTCCCGGCAGACTGTCGCCTGGATTTGTGAGAATGCAGGAATAAAACCGTCGTAGACTTTAGATGTGATGCTTAGCGTTGCGCTTCTGCGTGGCTCATGATTAGCGGGGCATTTCGTGCATTTCGCTGGATAAGTGCTGCTCAAATGTCGTTCGTGGTGTTGCGACCTCTTCCGTTCCTGTTCCTTTTCCGGGGAGGGGGTGCATCGGGGGTACTCAGCTGTTGATTCAGCCAATTTGTGGGAGGGGGGGGAGGGCACCAAGTCGCATTGCAATCTCTCTCACTAAAATGTGAACCCGCGTTATGGCCTGTTTTACCATCCAATTGCCTGGGGTTTTCTTGACTTATATGGGTAATTATGTCATTTTAATGGACGTTGGTCGCCTCGGGAGGGGTAGGAGGTGCCCCACTCACTCTTTTATCCGAAAAATTCCTCTCCCAGCCGAGTTCTGATAGAACTCATCAAATCGGGAGCATGAGAGGACGGAGCGAGGAATTCAAATCCAAATTGATAAATCCAGAGAAGATAGTTTTCTGTTTGCTGGGAACTTAACAGCGCACTGGAGGGGGCCTCGGAGGCCCCCACCTGTTTTTCGAGGTGGCCGGAGAACCGCTTGCGGCGGAAAAACGAAACATGGCTACATTTAACAGAATTTAATAGCGCGTCGATTGGTGAACACTTTTTGAAAATCGGCCAAAAATTTTTTGACTTATAGGCTTTCAAAGTCAGACCTGCATTTTGAGATCGCCGTAAACGCGCGGTCGGACCAGTTAGCTTGCATTGAAGACCGAGTGGTGACGTCTAACGTCATATAAGCGGGACTATATGTAAGGTCACTTACATGAAAGTCAAGGTCAAGGTCAAGGTCACAGGTCAAGGTCATATCTGCACTTTCAAGGTCACTGACCACTGCGCGTCGGCCAAATGAGGTTACCCCGTCTGACATATATTATGCTATGACGTCTTAGGTAGGGTACCCAAATACAAAGGTCAAGGTCAAGGTCATTGGGAAAGGTCAATTCTCATTTCCCGCCAAACAGTGGCTACAGTGTTAGTCAAAGTGTAAATAATAAGTAGTATACCATATGGTGACCTTAAAGGTCAATGACCTTGAATGACCTTGACCCAAAAGTTGTGGGAAGCCTCTTTGAGACCTCTTCTCTATGAACCTTGTCCGCCTTTAGCTTATTCCCGCCATTTTCCTGCATAATGACAGCATTTATCAATCGATACCAGCATGGCCAATATTTGACCTTTACGACCTCGTTTGACCTTGAAGATATTGACCTAGGTCAATGAAAATTGGTCATCATGTAGATCACCATAGCCCCCACCCACCTATCAAGTGGCGTTTTTCTAACCCTCTTAGTTTCCGAGATCTTTAGGGGGGCCTACAGGCCCCCTCCAGTGGCGTTAGTTGCCAGATCCAGTGCGGGATCTTAAGTTTCAATCACAACACCCCTCTCCTACTTTGTTTTTGGTCGCTGCTTAAGAATAGCTCAAGTCCGAAATTGCGTAGCGATAAAGGCGGCATGTCAGGCCGCAGGTGGCAATAATACCAATAGCCTGAAACAAAAGCGAGGGGCTTTTATATGGGGACTCTGATTCAGCGATCCAGCACAGAGTTCGTGCGATTTGGTTCAGCCACTATGTAAAATAAAAATACCATTGCGTGATGGTGGATTTTCTAACGGACTTCAGGTATGTATGTACCTTCATGTGAGAAGGCATACACGATACTTTTTCTCGATGAGTGTTATCAGATAGATAGTTCTGTAGAATAACTGTCCATACATCTGCGCATTTTTACGATCGCCGTGGTTGGACTTTGAGGGTGCGACGACTTCAATGGTCATTCGACCCTCACTCTTTGTACAGACAATGGTGTGCATTGGCAATCCGTAGATCTGCGGTGATAGTCCTTAAGAATTCCGATAGTCCGAAAAAGGTTGAGCCAGCTCAGGATAGTCCAGTCAAATCTGGTCAATCGGAATTCTGTCTTTGATCAAGGTCATCGTTGGGGAGCGCCTGCTGCTGTGCATTCTCAGGTTTTTGTACCCAGTCCGCTGTCCGACGCTTCTGTCCGGCTGCTGGAAGTGTGATCTTGTCCACAGCTGCGTCGGTGATAGATCTGTTTGTGCGCGCTCTTGCACGCTCGAGCGAAGCCGTATCACCGTCTTTGATCATGCAGAAAACTTCAGGAGTGGTTCGACTCTTATCACCATCCCAGTCTTCGCCACGTGGCCTCGATTTCTGTCCGCTATGAGATGAATGATGCCAGATAGACACTTAAGACCAAATAACAACGGAAACGGGAAATTAACGGCGCCATCGGCTGCTGGCCGTCCGGGGAGTTACACACAGCGGCCATGTGTGTGTCGCGTGGGAACCGCTGTGGAGTGATTAAGTGGGAACTGGACACGCCGACAGCGCGTGCCGCAGAATCGGCCGGACGGGCTCACACCTATTCGGCGCACTGCACACGCTTTTCCCGTGTGTGCAGCGGGTATATGTGAATATTGACGTCGTTTGCCGGCCTCCGTGTGTGACTTGTAACAGAATTAGCGACGTCACCGTGTAACAGAATTAGCGACGTCATCCCGTATAGTTAAAGAGCGGATCACGCCTGGAGCTGAGAAGAGTACAGCCTCAGTGGCCAACTCGGCTGATTCTGTTCTGCTGTTCTCAGACTGATTTTTCCAGATCGCTCTCCGAAATATTGGTTTTGTTTTGCTGCCAGATTCGTGGGAAGATTTCTCTAGCTTTCTTTCTACACACATGATATGTTTGTCAAAAATTCATCCTATCTACGTTGTTTCTTCTATTATGAAGAACGGTGTCGAATTGCACAAGTTTTGAGCACCAACAGAGACGCCCTATGCCATGATGCTGACCGATGCCGCCTGCCGACGGCTCCAATAGCCGACGCCCGTGCGTTTTATACGGCCCGACCACGCCAACCGCTCTCAGGCAGCCCTCGTGAAGCCGGCCGCGCTGTCCTGGTTCCTGAGGAAAGCTTCCGCTGTCGCTGCCGCTCTCTTGACCCGCACACGGCGTGAGGTGCCGGCTGTTTTCTCCGGAGTTTAAACGCTGTGTTAATGGCACCACGCCCACACTGAACACACCCACAGCAGACAACACCTGGTTAAGTAAACAGACCGTTCAACTTCGCCCTGGACAGTTGCGACATGTTAGTGTGAACGCGGCTCTCAGCCCTCACCGCTCTCCTCACCCTGTACCGGAGGTTTTACTATCGGCTCGGAACGGCTCTCAGGCCCAGTTGAATATGTTCCGGGTGTCAGAGGTTAATGGCTGATGGTTTTATTGCTGTTCCGCTACCCTATAGGCCGTTTGATGTTCCGCGTGCCGGTTTTAAGTGGCGGGAGCGGCCCGTGATTGTGAGTCCGACTCTCAGCGCGTCTACAGCGACCCTGACCACGAGCGGCCCGACGCTGTAGGCGGACGCCGCGCTCCGCCAAGCTTCCGGGCTGTACACTCCGTTCGAGAGAAACCGCAGCGCGTGTGTTCGAGCCGTCGAGGCGATGAGAAACGGAGAACAAACGGCCCCGGGTTTCATAGCGCCCAGGAAGCGGTCTAAGGGCACGGGGCGGTGACTAATGAATCTGACATGACGCAGCGGTAGGAAATTCTCCTTCCTTCTCAACTGTGGGTTGCATGCTAGGTTGGCACAATGTTGTGCAGAATTAATACAAAAACACCTGTGCTGAATGCTTTTGAACTGGAATGAATTTTGACAATCTTGACTCTGAATATTGTTGCTGTTGTTGTTTTGAAAGACGCCTTGGGATATGTCTGTGCCGTATCTAACTAACCAGCCAAGAACCTCAGTTACGCTCACCATTGTGGCTCGGTGCTGACGCGCGGCCGCCGCCCGGTGTCGGCAGGGTCAGAGCGGGAAGTCGGGCGGCTCCTGCAGCGATGGCTCCCTGCTCTCCGTGTACAGCTCCGGCACCTGCACCGACGAGGACATCTTCGGGCCGCTCTCCACCCACCACTCCCGCGCCTCGCTGGCCCGGGATCAAGGTGAGACCTACGAGCCGGGCAGATCCTGGGAGAGATGGAGACAGACTACCGCTTTATCAGGGTTACACTGCCTGGTTTGAGTCATGCAGTTTTTTTGCGATTAGGGCTTTAGATCATTTCCTAATATCAGTATTACATCAAACGCCACACAAGGTTTTGTTTTTACGGGACGATAGGAGAGGAAAAGGCTGGAAGATGGGACATAATATTTATTGCGAGACATTGCGTGGAATCATATTCTTGTCGTGTTAACCTGATGAAAATAATGATTATAATCAAACGCAAATAATGCCATGGGGACCTAAATCATGAAAATGTCAGTACCAGACTGTATGTACAATTGTAAGGTTATAAGTGAACAAAAGAGCAGCCGTCTTAAGCACCATGATAAACATCAACAAAGCTAAAACGGAAAACTCGCCAAAAAGATAAGACACTTCGTCTGCAAGTGGGCACATGGAACACGTGACGTGGGCGAACCGAGTCAGAGGGACCTCACACAGCCAGGAAGAGAGCTGTGCCAGACACGAGCTCCGCCACTGATGAGATTAGCGGACCCCCTGCGGCCTGCACGGGCAGCCTCGGCAGGGGTCAAGGCGGGGTCAGCCAGGCACGCGAGCGGACGCTCCCTTCAGATGAGATGGCCCACTCAGACGAGCCAGGCACGGAGCAGGGCTCTCTGGTCAGATGAGGCGGCCCACTCAGACGAGCCTGGCACGGAGCAGGGCTCTCCGGTCAGATGAGGCGGCCCACTCAGACGAGCCTGGCACGGAGCAGGGCTCTCCGGTCAGATGAGGCGGCCCACTCAGACGAGCCTGGCACGGAGCAGGGCTCTCCGGTCAGATGAGGCGGCCCACTCAGACGAGCCTGGCACGGAGCAGGGCTCTCCGGTCAGATGAGGCGGCCCACTCAGACGAGCCTGGCACGGAGCAGGGCTCTCCGGTCAGATGAGACGGCCCACTCAGACGAGCCTGGCACGGAGCAGGGCTCTCCGGTCAGATGAGACGGCCCACTCAGACGAGCCTGGCACGGAGCAGGGCTCTCCGGTCAGATGAGACGGCCCACTCAGACGAGCCTGGCACGGAGCTGGGCTCTCCGGTCAGATGAGACGGCCCACTCAGACGAGCCTGGCACGGAGCAGGGCTCTCCGGTCCGCCGCGGCCGTCACGGTAGGAGCGCAGGTCCAGTGTCGGCGGGAACAACGGCTCCTCTGAAGAGAAACCGAAGGGGTCCTTTTGAGTCCGCGAGGAAAACTATGCAGCCGTAGTAGAACTGGTTCAGCCCTTGCCTTTCTCTCTTTTTCTCACTCCAGACTAGGGTTTTGCACATCATTCCTGAATGGAACGAGTGCTGGGATCGTATTAATTTGGGCAAGTATACCCTTTGAAAAATACAGTTGACATTTTCAGATTCGAAGCAAGGCCGACGGAAGTTAGTAGATTAGCCTCATTGTTCTGCAGTTTGGACAGTATATAGTGTTGTGCCCATTTCCATCAATAAACTGTTTAAAATGTATTCGAGGCTTTTCTTCTGAAAACTTATTCTCTTTCTGTTTATTCCGTACGCATTTGCTTTGCTCATGAGTGTTAATTTGCAGTTTGATCTGGTGTCACGTTCCGTGAGCCCCCTCCCGGCCTCCGTAGCCCTCAGGGCTCTGAGACCCGACCCGCCGATACTGCCCAAATCTCTCCTGGGCGGTGCGAGGCCAGACTGCTGCGTCTTTTCAGCAGCGCCTCTCTTCAAACACCCCCGCCGGTGCCTGCCTCTCCTGTCATCACCGTGCTTTGTGCGAGTGTAGGGTCAAGTGGAGGCGTAGAAAAATAGCTCCAGAGGGCTCGCCTGTTGCGGTAAAAAGCCGAGTCCTCTGTATCTCGCTCGTTTTGTGTTCGGCAGCGATGGGCGTTTAGTGACGTAATGACGATGTAAACGGCGGTGGGGTCGTTGCGGGGGCGAACGAGGAGAGGGGGAGGGGTGGAGCGCGCCACGCGCCGCCAAAGGTCGCATGTCATGACCTCTCTGACCGCACACGCCCCAGAGGTCACGGCTAGTCTCCGATCGTGGCGTCATCGGTAGAGGGCCAGCCCTGAGCTAACCGCCTAATTTGGTAGCCCGGGGTGATTACAGGGCTGGTTGTTGATGTGGGAGAGGCCTGGTGTTTTTGGCCGGTTATATCCTCGTTAGCATGGAGCGCTTACCATGTATTCCTGGATGAACTGTTCTTTCTTCTCACTGATGTGACAGACTGGAAAGTACATGCTTGTGTAAACTATTTTCAAGAATATTTACATTTCGCTCATTCATCAGTGTTAGAATTATCTAGCGTTTCTGTAGGTCGGTTTCTGATCGGGGACGGAATGACTGGTAGCAGTTGCGCAGTAAATGCACGATCGCGTGAAGGGGATCCCATCAACGCGGTGGCGGATGCAAGGGGGAGGCACGGGAGGCCCGGGCCCCATAGCTCAAAATAGTATCCCACTCATATCGGCACCGGAGGCGCCCGATGTGAGTGATGCATCGATACCCATTTCAGGTGCCAAGGTGGTATATACCTCTTTTTCCACTTAAATTAACCCACACCCCAGGAAACCATGTTAAAGCGTCCGTGCACTAAAACTAGACGCCTTTTCTTGTTTTTGCGCTCCATTAAGAATGCCAAAGATTGTATTAAAAAACCTAACAGAAGCGCCCCGGCACAGCAAAGGCGCCCCTGGATAACATGATTGCACCCATGGGGGAACTAAGGCTCTCCTGGATAGGCTAGGCGCCCCCGAATGAAGCACCCACCGGATATCATATGCGCCATTGGCTAGCAAAGGCGATCCTGGACAGCAAAGGCAACCCTGGGTAACATAGGTGCTCTGGACAGCATAGGCACCCCTTTGATAGAAAAAGGCGCTTCAGGACAGTAAAAGGCGCTCCTTGGGTAGAAAAGGTGCCATTTGATAGCCTGTCGCATTTTGGCGCCCTTCAGGCTCGGCGCCCATCGGGCTTCCCCTCTTAACGAAATCCTACATCCGTCATTGCATCAAAGAGGCTGCTGTTCATCTCTTTTCCATCCTTGTGAAACCTGAAAAAGCAACGAAATGAATGATCACAGAGCAATTATAGGTCTAATCACAGATCATTTATCATACATCAATCATATGTAAAGGTGCAATTATAGATCTAAACACAAACATAATGCACTCAGTACGCCTTACTCTCACTCTGTGGTTATGTAATTTTTGAGAGCACGGCAAAATATTGTAAAGCGTGGCCTTATCTCCACAGGCAGCTCATTGTAAAAGGAAACACCCCCTGAGCAGAATCTGCACTGGCGCATGTTGGTTCGTGAACGCGGAATACATACATATATTTTCGTCCTGTCTGGTCCTGTGTTCCCCGAACAGAGCCGACATGCACCAATCCCCGGACCAGCTCCTCTGGCTCCCCGAGAAACACACTGCTTTATGCACGTGTGCAAGTGTGTGGTACCTTACCAGCTCACCCGCCAACAGCCAGCCGAGGTCATGGAATTGGTCCAGAGCATGAAAGTTAATTTTCTTTTGGGGTCGGATGTTGTTGGTTTGAATATCATTGCCGAACACGGTGATGCAGTATCGAACCCATGAAATCACCATCGAAGCGACTGTCGGCGAGATGACTCCAGGAGACAAGCTGCCTCTCAAATGGGACAAAACACTCGCAATTCCGAAGCATTGGCGAATAAGGAGAGAAATGTGGGAGCCGCAGCTCAGGCTGAGGCTGAAGGTCAGTCCCAGATTCTTGACATTCATGGAGGGGACTAGACCAATGTCGCGGAATTTGACAGTAAAATCACCAATTTGTGGAAGGTTTGGAGCACTTCTTGACAACGCAAGTTGGGTTTTGTCAGTGTTTACTTTTAGCTCGTTGTCCCTGAAACAAATGTCTAATGAAGCCAACGTATTTTTTATGCGTTGAATGAGATACCGAAAGTGCAACTTTTTTACCGCTCACAAGGACTTTGCTATCATCCGCGTTCTAGACCACGATCCACTTGTGGCGAAACTGGGGGGAGGTGACACTGGGGTACGGTGCCCCCTTAAATCAGAAATTTTAACATTAGCCCTATGGCGTTGACTGGAAAAGAAATGGTTTGCAAAGTCCGCTCTGCAGCCCCTTAAATTCGGGCGTCGCGCCGTTACTGCCACGATCGCATCCTCAGTGTGCGGGTCAAGGCCATTCGCAAAGTTACTGTAAAGCAGAGAACCGAGACAAGAACCGTGAAAATACCCATATTGTTTGGGAGACAAGGAGAAACTTTAGAGACAGCCAGAAGTCAGCCGGAAGGCTGACACTCTGGGTGTGGTGCCGAAGTAGGCCGAAAACCATGAATTATCAATTCCATGAGCCTGGAGGTCTTCTCTCAAACGAGAGGGATTGATCCCGTCAGAACTTTTACTCAGATCGAGGAGACAGAGGAGGGTCACCCTCCACTATCATTGTCAGACAGGATGTTATGAATACCAGCACATTTTCGCATGAGTGGCCAGAGGGAAATCCGTGCTGGGTGGAGGACAGGAGGTGATTATCGGAAATGCAAGCGAAGAGCTGCTGAAGCGCTCCAGAAGGCGGCGCTAGAGCGCAGTGTCGTAGTATTGGCTGGGTCTGTCGTTGTCAGCGCGTTGTCGCACTATTGGCAGGGTTTGTCGTTACAGTCCGTTGTCGCAGTATTGACGATGATCTGTCGTTGCCAGTGCATTGTCGGAATATTGACGGTAATCTGTCGTTGTCAGTGCATTGTCGCAATATTGACGGTAATCTGTTGTTGTCAGTGCATTGTCACTTGTCGCAGTATTGACAGGGCCTGTCGTTGTCAGCACGTTGTCGCCGTATTGACGGGGTCTGTCGTTGTCAGTGGTTGTCACGGTGTTGACGGTGTTGTGTCGTCAGCAGTTCGCAGTATTGACAGGACGTGTCGTTCTGAGCAGTTTTCGCAGTGTTTATAGGGTCTGTGGTTGTCGGCAGTTGTCGCCGTAGTGACAGGGTCTGTGGTTGTCAGCAGTTGTCACGGTGTTGACGGTGTTGGGTCCTTGTCAGCAGTTTTCGCAGTGTTTGTAGGGTCTGTGGTTGTCAGCACGTTGTCGCCGTATTGACAGGGTCTGTGGTTGTCAGCAGTTGTCGCAGTGTTGATGGTGTCTGTGGTCGTCAGCAGTTGTCGCAGTGTTGACAGGATGTGTCGTTCTGAGCAGTTGTCGCAGTGTTTATGGGGTCTGTGGTTGTCAACAGCTGTCGCCGTATTGACAGGGTCTGTGGTTGTCAGCAGTTGTCGCAGTGTTGACAGGATGTGTCGTTCTGAGCAGTTGTCGCAGTGTTTGTAGGGTCTGTGGTTGTCAGCAGCTGTCGCAGTGTTGAGAGGATGTGTCGTTGGCTGCGGTTTACGCAGTGTTTGGAGGATCTGTCGTTGGCTCGCAGACGCGCTGGAGCTGGAGACGTCGGCGGCGCTGAGCCACTCAGCGGCCAAACACCGGATCGCAGTGCGACCGCGGAGGAACCACGGCGCGCCGCGGCAGCACCGGCGCACCCGGCCGCAGCCCAGTCCGGCGGCGACCGGCCTGCCACCTACCGTGGAGGAGGAGAGTCCGCCGGCCACACCGGCCTCCGCCCCCGCCACAGCCGCTGTCGACAGAGGTGAGACTGTAAAGGTAGAGGGTGGCAGGAAACATGGTCTGCATTTATTTTTGGCTTAAGAGTGTCCCAACCGTCAGGCTATAAAGCGGTAATTACTGTGAGCCGGGGAGTGGTGTGGAAAGAGTACACCTGAGTAGTGTAGAACAATAATTACAAGATATATCATGCAGGTGCAACGATACAGTATGGTCCGCGGAAGGGCTAAGTTGACTGACTGCGGCCAGTCGGACATTCCAGTCACTTGCATGGCCTCGTCTGATTGTAGCTTTAAAATTCCTGAAAACGCTAGACAGTGCAGTTTCTCAACGCGCATGGACTACACCACGCATTTGGAATCGGAATGTATCACAGGCGGGTCTAGAGGGGAGGGTAAATGCCCCTCCCTAACATCGAGGATTCATCTCTCCATTCTGTGCTGGGATGTCCCTAAAATATCGTTTGCTCCCCTGGGACGTCACTTCTTAACTGAGGGACGTGTGGAATTGTAGCTGAAATTCTGGATTATGTACATCATGCGTTGCTTCCGTGCGCCACAAACCGCCGTGAAATATTGCTCCTCCTACCTATAACTGCATCCCCGATGGCAGCGTATCCCACCTGTAGCTCTGAGTGCCCGACGACAGCGTATCCTGCCTATAACTTCGTGTACCCGACGGGAGCGTATCCCAACTGTAACTGTGTGCTCGACATTAGCGTTTTCTAGCTGTATCTCTGTGTGTGCTCGACATTAGCGTTTTCTACCTGTAACTCTGTGTGTGCTCGACATTAGCGTTTTCTACCTGTAACTCTTGTGTGTTCAACAGTAGCATTTTATACCTGTAACTCTGTGTGTGCTCGACATTAGCGTTTTCTAGCTGTAACTCTGTGTGTGCTCGACAGTAGTTTTCTACCTATAACTCTGTGTGTGCCGCAAGAGCGTTTTTACCTGTAACTTGTGTACTCGTAAGTAGCGTGTTCTACCTGTAACTCTGTGTGTGCTCGTCAGCAGCGTTTTCTGCCTGTAACCCTGTGCGTCCGACGGCAGTGCCTGCGGCTACTGCCAGCAGCGCCTCGCCTCGGCTCCAGGTGGAGCGAGCGCGACGCACGCCATCTGCCAGTCCCAGCCGCAACCAGAGTAAGCGCGCCACCTCACCGGATGGCGCCAGCTCCGCGCCGCCCCGACCCACCCCCGTCAAACGCTCCAAGTCGAGCGTGGCCGACCGCAGGCTGCGGGATCTCTCACCGCGCAAGTTCTGGTCTCGGGACCCTCCATCGCCTGTCGCTGCCACTGCCGCTGCCACCGCAGGGTTGGAGGAGATGACAAGAAGGCGGAGGGCTTCTTCAGCCGGATATTCGGCTCTCGCAGGAGCGGCCGTGGGAAGAGGAAGGAGGGTGGCAGTCTGAGCCCAGACAGCGCGGCAGAGGAGGCTGCGGCAGCGCGGCCTCCTGCGGCTCCGCGCTCCTCTCACCGCCAGAGGACGCCCCGAGCACGGTCGCCGCCGTCAGCACTGCATGCCGACGTCATTCGACCGCCGCCGTCATCAATTCCAGCCGACGTCATCCGACCGCTGCCTCAGGTGATGTCGGAGATGGCGCCCTGGCAGAGCGGTAGCGTCACCAGTGGAACCGCCAGCGGCGACATGCCTGCCTCTCGGGGCCCGCCTGAGGCGCTGATGCGGCGCGGTGGGCCGGCCTTCCTGGCGGACGTTCGGGCGGAGGTGAGGGCGCTGGCGACTGGTGGCGACCGTGGCGACGACTGTCTGGCCGTGTCGCCCCAGCTGCTGCGGCGACAGCGGGCGTCAGCGCTTCCGGCGCTGTCCGGCAGGGGCGGCGAATCGCCCCGTGTCCGGCCACGCCTGGTCGGACTGACCTCCTACCAGCAGCGTGTCGCTCAAATGCAGGGGGCCGGCTCTCTCACTCCCGAGAGAGAGACCAAGCGACGCTCCTTCAGCTGCGAGAACATCAGTGAGGAGGGTATCCGGAGAGACTCGTGCTCGGGCATGGCTCTGGGCAGCGTTCTGAGCTTGATCAAGGCGACCACCGTCCACGAGCAGGAGTCTGTCGATAGCAAGCGGAACAGCACCATCTCCGCGAAGGAAGAGGAGTCGAGGCCGGAGGAGACAGTGGTCTCCGGGTTCGGCGTGGCGCTGAGGAGCGTCCGCCGCGAAGCCGACGGCTCACCCACCGCCGGCCCCAAGTCGCTCGACTCGTCTCTCCGCTCAGGAGTGTCGGAGTCGTCGACTCCGCCTCAGAAGGCGAGCTCGGCCGAGTCGGTGCAGAGTTCCGAGCCGCCGGTAGGAGCGGCCGGGCGGCGGGCGGAGCTCCCCGCCGGAGCGCCGCACCGCCTCCACTGCTGACGCTGTGCCGGAGTTCCTGAAGGTGCACCTGCAGGTGGTGGAGGGCCGGCAGTCGGTGGTGGAGCCGGTGCCAGCTCCCAGGCAGAGGGAAGACTCTGGATCCGTCTCAGCCGCCCCTCAGGGGGAGAACTGGCGGGCGTCACTGAAGTCTTCAGCGGCCTCAGCCGGCTCGGTACCGCTGTACTCGCCTTCCTGCGAGAAACGGTCTTCGGTGGCCATCAGGGACTCGGAGCTGGTGAAGTCTGCGTCGGAAGAGTGTGATGCGGGCTCCAGCGAGACATCCCGCTCCAATAGTGCTGAGTCGCCCCCGATCCTGAGGCGGCCCGTGCCCGCCCCCCGCTCCGGCTCCCCTGACGCCCACCGGCGCTCCTCTCAGGCTGCCAGAGCTAAACCTGCTGTCGACTCCTGCCGCCGCCGAGGCTGTCATCCTACGGAGTAAACCTTCCGCCACCGAGGACTCCGAGCTGCTGAAGGTGTTCAAGCGGCGCTCCCTCCGCACTCGCGACCCTGACGACTCCCCGCAGAAGTGTGTGTCTGGTGTCACGACCATAGATGGCAGCACCAGCGACGAGAAAGGCGCAGAGCAGCCGCGTGAGGAGACGGAGGAAACTGTAGCCAGCGTCTCCCGCGAGGTGCCGGAGACTAAGGAGCCGGCGGAACCAGCTCGTCATCGCAGGGTGGGAGACTGCAGTCCTGCGAAGCTAAGGCGCGCTGAGTTCCCGCGAACGGCACGACCCCCAAGTACCTCCACTGACGCGCCGCCTCCGCGTCCGTCCTCGGAGGCGCGCTCCACCACGTCGGAGGCGCGCTCGACAGTGTCGGAGGCGCGCTCGACGGTGTCGGAGGCTCGCTCTGTGGCGTCGGAGGGTCGGCCGACGTCTGCCACGTCGTCGGAATCGGAGCAGCCGCGGCGGGTGTCGGTGACGCGGCGAGAGAGCGAGTCTCGCCGACTCTCGCAGCCGGAGGATGACGCCGCCGGCTGGCTGAAGCAGACGGTGAAGGAGCGGAGGGAGCAGAGAGAGCAGCGGGAGCTGAAGCACCTGAGGCCGGCCCAGAGCGCCGCCGTCGGCCAGAAGGAACTCATCATTGAGGTGAGCATCTATTAGGAAGGAAAATTAGGAAAGTCTCTGATAAATTGTGTACATTTTTGCTTCTAAATGTATTTATATCCCTTCTAAATTAACACCCCTGGCCCGGCCTTTCTGCCGTTACCGCAACCATTTGCTCGCAAGGTAAAAAATCTCGCGACCTATTTCTTGAAGTAATCTCCCCATTGCCTTGAGGAAAATTAGCGTAACCCACCCTCACCTAAAACGTTATAGATTCTTCCACACACTCCTTTAGAGGCGTGCAAAGGTGACCCTGATTATTAAGCGGATAATTATGTTTTCCATACGTTTATTTGTTTATTCACCTGCATGAGTAACGGACAAAAAACAACCCACTAAAACCTCAAGTATAGAACATGGATGTGATTAAGTGATGAAACTGGCACCCAAAGCTTTTTCGAGGTGCGAAGTGAAAGCACGTGCTTGTTTAAATATTGGCGTCATTAAAAAATCACCACATAAATACAATGATAATGATATAAGATTCTAAAGTAGCAAACACAGGAAATGTATGGAAAGGACAAGTTGGAAAACAAGCTGAAACTTTTTGTAAAGCCATAAAACACCATGTGGAAATTAAATGAATGCTAAATGAAACTTCACCACACTTCATTTAAAACCGGGGCATGTAGTACTAAAAGGATTAGTTGTTGGGCACTTGGTGTATAATCATCAAATCAATGTGCAACACGAATAAAACTCCACGCTTCACCGTTTTAACTCGGCCAGAGGCAGCCCGCAGTATTCGCTGGTCGCAGTAGTCGGCTAGTCACAGTAGTCGCTGTACCTGCCTGGTCCGACGCTGGGCAACGTGAAAAGGGAACCTCCCAGGCAGCAAGATGGATTCCTCTTTGATAATTTTTCAAAATAAACTTGTATCGTATTGGTGCCTTCTTTGCGCTGGGCCGGGTATTTTGAACAAATTTAGTGACCGATATTAGGAAAGCGTGATAAGGAGGCCGAGCTGTATAAATGTGGGCAGAAGCTGACCACATAGAAATTTCTGCGTAACTTTGTCAAGCCTTTCTAAAAGAGTTTATGCAGAATTGCAGACCCGCCCCAAATAGCACAACTGTATTCAAGAACGGACCGAACATAAGCCGAAATATCCCGCTAAAATGTTGTCAGTTTTCAGCCCTCCCGCCGCTCTGTTGGTCTCGAGAGATCTTATGAGCGCGCCTAGCATGCTGCTAGCTTTGCTGTATAACTGAGGATCCAATCTATATGGTCTTTAAACGTTATGTCACGAAACCAGAACAAAATACACCAGTGTTTTGACCCAGCTCTGACGCCTTGTTTTCACAGCCGGAGTCGGCGGTGCCCGGCCGAACAGTTGCCGCCGCCGCGCAGCTCCCGGGTCCTCCAGATGGCCAACACCTTCCAGAAGCTGCAGACCACGTGACCTCGCCCTGACCCCGCCTACACCCCAGCGTTGTGAAATCCAAAGACACGCGGCCCTGCGGCTGCCATGTGAGTGGCGATCGTGTAAGCTTCCGCCCGCCGGAGGGCGCCACCGGCGGAGTATTGACGCGTGCGGCGCGTGCGGCGCGTCGGCCTATACAGAGGCATCAGCACCCCAATCGCATCTGTGTGACGCAGGCAGACGGCTGATGTGCGTGCGGATCTGTAGCGTTAGTCATTTCCACGCGAGAGAGTCAGTTCTTCTGGAGCGCAACAAGTGATCGGAGTACGTGGCGATGCACAAATGGATACGTATTCTTCTATGTATTTTCGAAGATTGCTGTGCGTTTGTATGTCTTAGCTAGCTGTTGAGGTATTCTGATCATGCATTTAACCACGAGGAATGCCACCGCGAAATCCATTACTTTAGCGACCGACCAATCTGTTGTAAACCGGGACTCGTGCTGTGTGAGCATGCATCATACATGCTTTCGAGTGTGGTGTGAAAGGCGCTAGTTTCTGGGTAACGTACTATGCTGTGATCATGATTTGCTGTAAATAAAATAGCAGGCTGTACTGCACCTTCCCGACTTTTAGTGCATCCGATCTTAGGGAGAGGGAGAGAGAGAGAGAGAGAGAGAGAGAGAGAGAGAGGGAAACGGAATGCGTGATAACTGCTTCCTAAAACCAAGGGCGTGTAGTCGCTATGATTTTGTATGTTGTCCGCTTACAGTCCGAACATTCGTGTGATAAAACAGTTCTGCCGTGCTGAGGAAAAAGGGTATCTCCAATGCATTGGCAATGAGAGATACGCTCTTTTTGTGAACGCGGCAGATTTAGATAAATTGTGCTTCTAAGAAAGCACAATGGGGGCCTTTGTAGTTTCGGCGTTATCCACCAGGCCGACGTAACGTCAAACGTTTCTCGTTTTATCCAGTGCTGCATGGTCCTGCTTACTGAGCATGTGAGATGGGGTGTTCACTAGAAGTGCCCTGAACTGCAATTGGCCGGCCTTTCGAATGATATACGTTAGTTTCCGGTCGTGTGCTTCATTTAGCTAATGCAGTAGCCCGAAGTAAAAAAAATCGGTGTAGCCTTTTCCTCCTACATCGCTCGTATCGCCGTGAGAGGAGGATTTTAATTATGCTTAAAAATGGTCGCAACTCAGCTAGAAAAATAGTCAAAAGCTAGAACCATAAAAATTTTGCAAACCTGTGATATTGTTATGACCTGCCATGACCTCCTCACATCAATGCCTACCGGAACGCAAAAGTGACTGGTATAGTTTCGAAACATTCCTTATATGCCACCTAACGCCGTTTGCGTTTTTCGCTAATGGAGGGCGATATAGAAGATTTTCGGGTGGCATTGGCATTGGTGGGCTGGAACAAATTTAATGGTACTTTGCGAGGTTAAAATTCGTGGCCGTATGTCATAGCAGGGCGGGCGGGGGGGTAGGGGTGTAGTGATGAGCCATGGGGTGGGGAAACCTTGGTCTTGGTATGTTAAATCGATAATTTTCTGATGCAAAACTTTCAATACAGGGGCGATGCTCATGTCCCGAGACGGAGTCAACGAGAGAGGTGAGGGTATTTAAAAATTGGGAGAGGTGGTCTCGGCAGTGCGTTGGAGCCGCAGGGACCTGCTGGGAGCAAAACTAGTGAACGAGCGACTGGGGCAGCCCCGATGTGAATGGTTTAAAAGCAAATCTGGAACAGAACATTCATAGGTCAGAAGAACGAAAACGTACCCAACGCTGCCGGAGAAAATCTCGCGGAAACAGAAAATGGAATACTTTCAAAACGGAGACTGTTACCCCTGGAGGTACAAAAAATCCATTCAATATAATGTGCTATAGTAACATTTTGTATGCTGAAGACAATACCTAACTTGCTCGCTCGTGCGACTCTGAGGTCCCTTTTAGTTTGGGAAATGTTTTTATCGTAAGGTAAATAAACTTTGTCCATGAAGAACCGGGAGTGAAGGGCAATTCGGATCAGAAAATGAAAGTTGCTGAAGCTGAAACTGGGGTTGCCTAAAGAGGATTATGATACTTAAATAGATAAAAATACTCTCCTGGCCAAAGCTGGGAGATGAACACGCGACGATAGTTCAACACAGGGCCACTCATTTTTAGAGTTCCAGCAGGAGGACCACTTTGGAAGGAAGCAGTTGCTCCGGCCGATTCTGAAACATAGGTGGAACCAGGGGCCTCAAGCCTCAGCACCCCTTTGGAATCAAAATAGCCTCGAAACCCCTGAAACGGTCTTGGCGCCCCTAAAATGTCAGTATCCAGGATGTATCGGCGCTCCGACAATGAAAATTGGCACCCACCTGATAGGTTACACGGTCCAAAAAAGGCACCTTTCTGGTTCAGGTGGCGCTTACCTGACTGGGTGACCCTGCGGTAGGAGACCTTGGCATACGCGAATCCAGGGGAGGAAAAGTGGGAAATACCCCTCTACCCCTGCCCCCCCCTTTGCCACTGGCACTTCACGGGGGCGCCGATCAACCCTCGGTACCCCCTGAAATGGTTACAGCCCCCCTGGAGGACCCACGGCGCTTCTGAGGTTTAGTTTGTCACCCCCTCTCCCCTGAATACAAAAATATTCGCCCACCGATAGGACTTTGCCCCCACCTCATAGGCGGATCCAGGATTGCCAATCGGGGGGCATCTTCCGGGGGCATCTCCGGGGCCCTATCTGAACCAGGGGTGCCCCTTTTGACCGGCAAAACCTATAGGTGGGCGCAAAATCCTATGTGGGTGCCGATTTTCGCATCCTGGGGGAGGGGGAAGGAAGCGAAATTTCAGGGAAGGGATACCAACGGCCATTCAGAGGTGTGCCTTGACCGTTCAGGGTGCGCCGAGGGTTTATGGGTGGGGAGGGCACCCTTTGCCCCTGGATCCGCCTATACCCCACCTTATAGGTTTTGCTGATCTTAAGTGGCGCCCTCTGGTCAGGATGGCGCCACCCGGAAAGGTGCCCCCACCCCCGCCCCGATCGGCAATCCTGGATCTGCCTATGTTCTACGGACTTTGGATCCGCCTATGCCCTTGGCCCGTCCTTGTTTCAGAATAACTCGCGCGGTGCATTTCCTTAGCTTAGAGCCATATCATATGAAGACATGTTTCCTCCAAAGTTTGAAGCTATTTTGCACACTGCATCTGGCAGTTTATACTCTGACTCTGATGCGCAATGTTTGCCGCCTAATCGCCGCTCACCTGCACTCCCTGCGCGCGCTCGCTAAAGAAGAAAATGGAAAATAGGCGGCTCCATAGTCCCCAAATGGGTAGTAATCGATCATGAACTTTAATGTTCTAATTATAATCTGGTGACAACACTCCCCATTTTACTTTGTGATACTTGTGCGGGGGCCGGGGAACTCCGACTGCGGAACGGCTTCTTAAGTGCGAGTGTTCAGGACCATGTTACTTAACATACTCGTTTTCTAAGTGACTGGAGATGGAATTGTGTTTACCCTGACATCAGGAGAAGGTATCTTTACAAGTTTTTTTAATACTTTTACTGTGTTACGGGCGTCTCAAATAATTTATATACTTTTATGGGTACTTTCGAGCTGTGGTGTGATTTTGAATAGGTACATTTTGTGATCCAGTCTACTGGAAGAAGATTACTGAGGTGCTTACTCAAGGTAAGTTTATTTTATTTTTATTTGTAATTGTTTGCAGGGAAGCATGTTCCATACGCTATTTGAAACACATTGCTTCTTCTTATTTGGGAATTTTTTCTGAGCTCATGGTGGGGACCCATTATTAGGGATAATCCTGTGTGCAAAGTATGACATTTTCGACGAGATCTCGTCAGTGCGAGTGCTCTTGGAGACAGGAGTGAGTGTTGTGAATTTTATCAGCCTGGTGCAAATTTGCAAGACCAGTGTGAGGAATGTGACACTTAAACCAAACAAATAATGGCTGAATGGTTATTAAGACACAGGAGGGGGCCTTATAAAAAGTCCTTAACTAAGTAAATAATAATAGAGGTAGCATTGCATTGTGTGGGTAAGAATGGGTGCATTTTTCTCCCTGGTATGTGGAGATTGGTGCGAATTTTTGGAGGCTGGTGGTGCAAGAATTTTAGATGACTGGTGTGACTTGTCTGGCCTGCTGCCATACTTTGCAGACTGGGCGATAATGATGCTCTTTGATCAAAATGTTGAAAGGGCACATCCCAGCTCTGGGAATGACACATGTTTTTGTAATCAGTCATGTGTTCCTACTCTGCAGAGTAAAACTATTTAGAGGACCATAGTTTGGCTTGCTTATATATTGGTATATTTGCTTGTGGAATATTTTTTTGGCTCACCTGTATTTAATATTGATGTAGCGGAAGTGGATACCTCCACAGCTATTTTAAGATGATGAGATAGTCAGTGGGTGAAGCACAGTTTCCCCCCACTGTAATGCTATTTCCACATGAATACAAATGCAACATGAGGAGCCAACAAATTTTCTCTTCTACAATTGATTGATGGGATAGGTTTAGGGGCGTGCCAACCTGTGCAGTTGTATGGCACCCTTTAAGTAGCTCAACATTTATTCTTCACATGATAGAAGAAATTGCATGCCTAAAATTACAGTAAAGGACAATGGTTGCAGCATGTGCACCTACATATTGTACACTCATAGGTCTTGCCCCCGGCCAACATGTGACCATCCACAGTGCTGCTTGAGACTCATGCTGAATGCCCGTTCTATACTTGAGGGCAATGGTGATTGTAAAGTTCTGTTGCATAAAATTTTGCATAAAATATTTATTCTATTATAAGATCAATAGTGATTTTGTTTCACCATATGAAAAAAAAACAATAATTTGGGTTGACAGGTCAGGTAGCTCAATCCCTTTAAGCAAGCAATGTTTCTGACACTTCAGGCAACACGAATATAAGAATGTGTGATTTTTAAGCTTTTTAAGAGTTATATTCCCTGCCTATCCTTGAATTCACTTGATTAGTCACTCTGCAACTCCTCCAGCTACTGGCAGTACAATTATGACCTAAGTATTCACTTGTGAAGGACTTTTTCTACTCACACATTAAAGGCTGTGATGAAGGTAGTTGAGGAGGAGTGAGAGCATTTGCAGGTCAGTTTGGCATCCCTTGTTAACCTGAGTCTGGCCCAGTCTGGTGATCAGGGGCGTAGTCAAGGGGGGGCCGGCAGGTACAGGCGCCCCCCTCCCTGAGGGCCCAAAGGTCCCCCTGAGGACACAGGCCGCACGAAGCGCGGCTCGCCCCCACTCTGCTCTGTGGCCAAATTTCAGATTTCATACCAGACAGGGCCCCTCTTAAGCCCTCTTCAACACTCTATTCTGTAACAAGCAGGGCCCTTTTTACCCATCAGGGCCTTTTTTGGGGCGCTGCCGCCCCCCTGAGCCCCTGAGCCCCCTGGTGATGACCAGGGGTGGGATGCGAATTCTGAGTAAAATTTTTGCTGCATGTGTAACACTAACGAAGATGCACTTCCCCGCCACATTTATCTAGCTTTACACAGGTGACAAGGAGAAACGGCAAACAAGTTAAGTTGAGCTCCAAAATTTGGACGTCCCCCCTGATTCGCGAAAGGGATGGGCGCGTCCCCCTCCTCCCCCCACTTTCGACACCCATGTGCCAAACATGTTTTTTTAGTTAGATTCCTTCCATACAATGGTAATTATCTTCAGGTCAGTGGTTGTTGTGGACACCAGTAGGGCGGGGGGGAGGGGGCTGGAAAACTGGGGACATTTCCCGTCAGCTCATCTGTTTCTGTATCTGGTACTTGAAAGCCGTTGTGATGCTCATCAAAACAACACTGCATTGACCGCTCGGCCTCGGTGTGTATTGACATAACTGCCGGCATGGATACAGAAGGCATGCAGATTTAGAATTAACCGGCCCAGTGGGTATGGGTGTCATTTACCCGGACACACATACCCGTTTTAACCCGTAACCTCTATTATCGCAAGCGCATAAAATAAATTTTCATTCAGTCGTTAAATATTGCTCGCTCATCGCGCATCCCTCACTATATCGCGTATTCCTCACTATATTGTGTATAATGGGTGGAAATCCAGGGGGTCAGGACCCCCTGGATTTTGAGTCTCCTATAGGGTTTGTATAGGGCTTGTATTTCCGTGCCAACGTTAACTCACTCAGGACCCCCTCTGGATCGAGAAGAGATCTCCGGCCATTGCAAGTATTCCTCACCCATCGCGGTTCTGAATAAACGGGAATGGTCCAATGAATAAAGAGTAAATGACACGTTGGCATAGGAGTGAGAGTACACCGAATGTGTATGTTTTGCTTAAAACTGGAAAACTGCGTAGCTCTGGATAATTGAGGCGCCTGTTTACATTCAGGGGGAGGAATATTAAAACACCAACTCATTTTTCAATATAATAGAAAAGTAGCAAATATGTCCTGACATGCAGTATTTTAAAAATGAACAATTAAGCAAGAATGTCATAAAGCTGCAGTTTGTCAGCAGTCCACCCGGAGAAGAACACCCAGCGGTTTGTCGGGAGGAGGAACTGTGACCAATCATTGCACGTTCAGTTGCAGCGGGGTGACATCCGTCCCAGGCGCCTGTGTACCGTTGCATGGAAGCTGTGGTGTGCAGGAAACGCGCGCGGCACCGGCGGTGACCGACAATGGAGGGGCCTGCTCAGGACAATGCCGTCCGGGACCCCACATCCACAATCTAACGGCACCATCGCCTGCCAAACTGGTTCTACTGGTCGCCGTGCTTGACTGGTCGGAATGTCCATTCTGGTGCCTGATGCTGTTGGGCTTTTAAGGACTGCCGTTTGTCAGCGTGGGCATAATGAAATGCAATGATGCTTGATTCCGCTAGATTATTCATCTGCTCTAACTTTGCTATCAAGCAGTGACATCGACAACGGAAATGAATCAGGTAATGTCCTTAATGGCTGTATTGGCTTAACAAAGATTGGCGTCTTAGCTATTAGATACAGAACGGAGTGAACTGTGCCGAGAATTAATGCGCAGAGTAAGCACTCCGGCAGGCTTTATCGGTAATCCTGCTGCTTTATGCAGACACTCAGCCTGCAGATACATCTGGGCATCAAGGAAAGGCAACAGTCGACGGTGTTCAATCTTACACGGTGTCCTAACTAAAACGCACGGCGTTGCAACGCGTCGCAAGCCGTCGATCTGCCGCAACGATCCGAGTTTTTGGTTGGGCAGGAAACGCTATGGGCGGATCCAGGGGTGCAAGGGGGACACGGGCCCCCAATCGGCCCTCGGCGCCCCCTGAATTGGTCACGGTGCCCCCTGAAAGGTCGATGGCGCCCCCCCCTGAAATGGCGCTTCCCACCCCTTCACTTCCAGGATGCGAAAATGGGCGCCCACTGATAGGATTTTGCGCCCATGATCTGATAGGTTTTGCCGATCAAAAGTGGCGCCCCCGGACCGGATGGCGCCCCCGGGAAGGTGCCCCTGATCGGCAATCCTGGATCCGCCTATGCGAAACGCACTGCCGCAACGTGTCGCATGACGTTGCAGCCCGTCGCAGCAAAAGTTGAACACGACTGTCTGTGTCAGAAGACTATCTCCGTATCCTTAGCCTTTTTAGGCAATAAATGTTATATGCGTTTTCGAAAAATGATTTAAATTGAAATTCATACTGAAAAATCGATGGGAATTGGACATGATTACCTTTTGCTTCTTAACCGTCCTTTTAATAGTTCTAGCTGCCAGCTAACTTTTGCTTGTTGGTAAACAACAATTCGTCGCAACTTGAGCTGTCAGATTGCTACCAAAGTTGAACCTTTCCTCTGCCGGTCAAAATTCCCGGGGACAGGTGAATGACCGCTTTGCAACTACCGCCGACCGTCGGTGACGTCCCATTTAGAACACCGCGTCAGAGTAAACACAACCCATATATCGTGGCACATAAGTGTCGCCACCGGCAAAAAGTGGGGGGGGCAGCCAAACTTCAACCTTATGCTGACAAAAAACTTTCAACGTCAGGGCCAAAACTGTTCGAATTTGGGCTCCTCGTTGCCTTCCGCAGCTGCTGGTTATAAGAATGTCCGTTTTTTCTCATTTTGGCTGATATCAGAAAATGTTTGGCCAAAAAGTGGGGGTGGGAGGCCCCTGACCCCCATTTTCCGACGCGTATGTCGTGGCATGCAAAGAGTTTACACCTTTCTGTCCTGTGCCAAAGTCCTCTCCATTCCCGAGAGCAAACTGCTAGCATAAACAGCCGCCTTCCACCTTTGCGATGTGTGCAAGCTTTTGCCTTTCTGAACGCTGACACCGCTTAAGATGTCTTCTGCGCAGGGGATGAGTGGCTCTGTGGATAGCATCAGAGTCTCCTGAGCCACAGGTCCCGGGCTCAAGTCCCAGTGAAGCCTCTGAATAAATTGTTCTGATCCTTAAATACTTACCGACAGTGTGTTGGTTGGTGGCGCCGTATAACTTTGGCAGTTGGTGCGTAGTTAAACCCCAGGAATTATTATTATGTCTCCTGTTGTCAGTCCGGGACATGAGAGCAGCGGAATTGCTTTCCAGTCAGTGGCCTGTGCAATTTCGATCACCATTCATCCTGCGAGACCTTGCCACCGAGTTTGTCGGCGGTGCCTGCACGGATAGCAGGCTCGTAGCATCGCAGTGCCTCTCTGTCAAGTCCTGCGGGGTCACTGTGCCGCGCCCCCAGTCCACTCCAGCCCCGTCGACTCATCAGGTCTGGTGTGGTCCCGGCCCTGCTGGTCCTTCTGGACACAGGGGGACACCGGTTTTCCGTAACTGTGGCGAACCTGTTCAACACAAATCCGGGCAACACACCTCAGGTGTCTTCTTTCGTAAAGGCAGCGCTCCTGTCCGGGCAATAGCGTCCAGATAGGAACAGCCAGCGCCACCATGAGTCTAAACCGGGCCTTGCGCCCTTGGCATGCGTCGGCGGAGACGGGGCTGCACTGATTGCCCAGTTCAGGGAAACTGTGACGTCACCTCACACCCGCCATTGAAGGTGTGACGTCACAGCTGGTAGCGCCGGTCTGGCGGGCCTGTGACGTGACGGTTAGGGAATACTTCAGGCTTCACTGCAGGCTGCGATAAGACGGTTAAATCACTCGAGAAATATGCAGATGCTGCGGGGGAGGATTGGCGGTGTGCTGCATAATCCAGCACACGCCGTGCCTTTCCCGGAGCTGCCGGACGATTTGGAAGAGAATTCTCAACACAATGTGTGGCGTGGTTTTACCTGGATTTCCACTCCTAACCTCTGGGGGTCAGCAATCTGAAGGCTTGCATCGGTACCAAGTACAGGTGACGTGCGTTTCAGAAGGTCGATTAACGTTTCGAGTGAATGAGAGCTCATTGATGGCGGGTACATCCGCAATCGCCTGCGTTGGCTCTGTTCCATAGATGCGTCGCGTATTACTGAAGTGATCGCACATTCACTGAAGCGATCCCCTACCACCCACACTCGGAATCGTTTGTCGGTGCACCAGACACAGCACAAGCTCGTGAAGTTCCGTGCATTATTTAATCGGACTGGTTGGTGGTGTTGACTGATGGTGCTGGTTCGGTTTTGGCGTGATGACTAGTCTGCGTCTGGCACTTTCACAATCAGTATGCATTTGGGACGAGCCCTCCGAGTGATTACACGTGAGGACGCCTGTTAATGGCTGTCGTATCCGGCAGATAAGCTGTCGCTTCCGCGCGCCTCCCCTGAGCTGGCCACCGTCTCATATCTGACAGTGGGAGCGGCGGGGGAATGTGCCAGCTCCTCAGCACTTCTTGCCAGCACCAGCGCTCCCGCTAACGAGTCCACCAGCTGCGGCAGACTCTGTGTCGCCTCCGAGCGGACCAGTGCCGAGCCGTATTATCGGGTCCGAGCAGCCCATGTCACCGCCTCACGACCGCAGGTTTTCACCATTGATCTGAACGTTAGCGGGTGGCGGCTGTGTGTCGGTGTGGACGCTGGGACGCCGCGGCAGCCGACTGCAGCAGGGCGGCCGGCTGATTTCTTCCTTCCGGAGGGTGTCTCCCCCGGCATCGGCGCGGCGGGGCCAGTCAGCTGAGTAGGCGGTCCGTCCTCAATGGCGGCGGTGGCTGACGGGGCCGCCACCAGCGCCCATTGACCGCCGGCGAGGGGCGGCCGCCCGCTGGTGGGCCCGCTTCAGACGGGGGCGGCCGCGCCAGCTGCACAAGACGATAGTGCGGCTTATTGGCTTTTTAGGAGTGGACCGGTCAACTCTTACCCCGCTCCCGGCCAGCCATTTATGTCTGATACGGTGGGGAGAAACGTGGTGGCGTGCAGCATTTCCAGTAGATTCCATCCATCGTGCACCAGCTGGGGGAGAAAATTATTGGTACTGCTAGATTTTATACCTGTGCACTTCAAGCCTCAGAACCATTCTTCGCTTCAGTGCTTAAGTTTTAGCCCGTCTATTTGTATCCCAGCGTCTGTATGTGGGCTGTTTTCCAACGACTGCGCATACCATTGGTGGGTCTGCCCGTCCCCCCTAGTCCAGACGGCAGGGAGGGACTCCTTCCTGGAAGCAGGTGCATTGAGGCGCATACGCCGCCCTGAGCCGCAGTGAGCCGCCGCCTATCCGCGCCGGCTCAAAGAATCCTGAGGGAGGGGCAGCACCGACGACGGCTGCTGGCACTGGTACGAACGTACCACGGGCGGGTGGTGCCAGCAATCTTACACCCCGCAGTGCAGTGTTTCTGGCCAAATACATGTAGAAATATTATTCATCTGTTGAAAACCATTTCAAGTTTTAACACTAGGTTATGAGTATGATCGATTTCATGGGTACGTTTTGGCAGTCGAGGGCGGCTGGGGGCCGCTCGGCGCGTCGCCGCTGGAGTGCAGTCAGTGTGAGCCGGCGAGAGTGAGTGGGTTGGCGTGTGGTGTGTAGTGGCAGGTAAGTGGGCTCCGGAGGTGGACTTTATCATTTCTACATCAACCGGCTGAGTTTGTACTTTGCTCAAGACGTCTGGGAACTTCGGAAATCCTACCGGTTAGTATCGGGAACTTCGGAAATCCTACCGGTTAGTATCGGGATCTTCGGAAATGCTACCGGGCAGTGTTGGTATCTTTGGAAATCGCATCGGTTAGTGTCGGGAAATTCGGACATCCTACCATTTAGTAGCGTGGTCTTCGGAAATCATGTCGGTTAGTATCGATTGGGCGGAAATTTTACCTGTTAGAGTCGGGATCGGCGGGAATCTGACCGATTAGTTTTGGAATAGGCGGACATCAGACGAGTTAGTGTCGGGCTCGGTGGAAATGAAGCCTGTTAGTGTCGGGATTGGCGGAAATCTGACGGCTTAGTGTCGGGCTGGGCGGAAATTAGGCTGGCTAGTGTCGGGATTGGCGGAAATCTGACTAGTTAGTGTCGGGATCATCGGGGATTTAGGCCGGTTAGTGTCGGGCGCGGCGGAAATTAAATAGGTTAGTGTCTGAATAGGCGGACATGAGGCCAGTTAGTGTCGGTATGTGAGGATTCGGACCATGTGATCCAACTATTCTGTCCAATCTTAGTGTCGGGACCGGCGGGAATCTGACCGGTTCGTGTCGCGGGCGGCCGGGGTGGCAGGACCGGGTACCACAGACCCTGTGACGTCAGACCTCCTGGCGGGGTTGGCAGCACACCGACGTGTGGTGCTGCGCCTCACGGATACTGGTGGTTTGTGTGTGGTACAGAGGCGTGGCGGCGTGGGCACGCCGTGAATCACGTGATGGGTGCTAACCTGTCGGGCGGTGTTCTGGGATCTCCTCGTTCGACGTCGCTGCGTCTGGTGGCCCCTGGAAAGCCCTGGAGGATGCTGGTTCGTGGAATGCGTTCGAGGAACGGCGGCTGAGCCGACTATCCCCGCCCTGCCGTCTTCCCGATAGTTTTTAGCGGTGGGCACCACGCGACGTTTCGTGCGGGAGGCTCGCTGGGCAGGGCAGCGGGAACTCACTGAGTGCCTCACGTCTTGGCCCACTTTGTCCCCGTAAGCACACTTCCACTGCACGGAAGGAGCAGCGCACATATTTCTCATTCTGCGGTTGTTGTAATGTGCTTTGCTGACCCAGATGTCATTGATTTTTTCATGGAAGGCGTCCTGGATAAGGCATGCGTTACCCGAATTTACATGCTTGGGTTTCGTGTTTGGGGTGTGTGAGTAGATGGCTCTAGTGACTGTAATCTTTTCCTTCCGTGCTAGGTAATAGAGCCCCGAAACATGCGGCGGAGTCCATTGTAGTCAGCGCCTGCGTCAGCGATGATCACATCGCTGATCAAGGTTCAATTGCGACACCGTCAGCCTCATTTCCAGATAAGGTCTGAGGTGCGCCGCGGTGGGGGTGCCTGATTCACGTCTCGAGTGCAGCGGCGCGCCGGCAGCGGACACCCGGGCCGGCTCAGGTGTCGCTTCCGGCGGCGCGCGGCGCTGTCGTCCAGCCGGCGATGTGGGTCAGGTCAGAGGGTGGAATTGGGCCGCCCGGCTGCTGGGACTGTCGTCCCAACGGCGTACGACACCCGACGGACCGACCCTGGTCTCGGCGCCGGACACCCCATTACTCACCGTCCCTAAAAAAAAAAAAAAAAAAAAAAAAAAAAAAAAAAAAAAAAAAAACGGCGTGTTTGTGAGGCGCTGTGTGGCGCAGCTGCTGGACTCTGCATACCGCCCTCGTTTAAATACCTCGCTGGAAAGGCTGCTGCCATCGATATTGGTGCTATTTTTACTCGAAAATGGTTTAGTGCCTCTCCAATTAGAATTATTACCAATACCGATGACGTTTGGAAAGCGACCCAACCACTTGCATAGCAATCATCTGCTGCTGACGCGTGATGGTGATCAGCGACGGAATCTGCACGCCACCGGAATTTGGCGATGTGAAATCTCAACCAGAACACGATGACAGGTCGATTTCGATAATCCTATCCTCTTCTTGGAGTTCGCTTCCTTCCTTTCCCGTTTTCCCGATTGAGTTGGACGCATGAGTTGTTAAAACAGGGAAACAATTTTGAACACAGTATGGAGCCGCAGCCCAGCGTCACGGCTCTCCTGACCCGCCGGTGTCTCAGGCGGCTGGTTTTGCACCACCAGTGCAGCTCGGGAGCCGCTCCAGCGATACTTGTGCTCCACTCAATAGCTGCTGCAAACGGTCTGCTCATCTGTGTCCACGGAGACGGATGGTGATGGCGAAGCAGACGGGCACTCGACTCAGTCCCCGGAGATCAGAAATGGACTTCTCCTCAGAGAAAGTCGGCGCGCCGCTCCTGTGTGTCTACAGAAAGTGGGAGCGCGCTGATTCCACAGCAGAAGTTTCCATTTGTGTTCGGCTTTGCCTTCAGAAACTGTGAATGAAGCGGCTGAGACGGAAGGTAGCATTGTTTGCCCAATTAGTCCATCATGCTTGTAGCGCACATTGCGGACACGCTGTTTCTGAGATGGACAGGATTCAAATGAAGGACTGGATCTGGGACATGCGGTCAAATACTGGAAATCAGAAATCCGCGACAGGCAAACGACTTTTATAATATTGCTGAATATAGTGCGTATTGGGGTTGTGGGACAAAGCATCCCCAGAAACATCACTGAATACCACTGGATAAACGCCCCGGTGAATCTGTTGCTTTTACGCTTTGGAAAATGCATCCAAAATAATTTCGCGTGTGGTCTGCCTTGCCATTCGACAACCTTCCTCTCCACGGTGTTTTTTATCTTTTTACATATTTACATGAATTTTGATCTTCATACATATTGCCTCAGCTAATATATAAATGATTCAGCTCACCTGCAAATAATTCACATCACCCATCTGTTTTTCTTGTTTATTGGCTAAGTGCCCGATACTGGTGCCGACGATTTCACCCGGTCTTAGTGACCCAGCCTGGCCAGCGCAGTCAAACAGTTCGTCTGAAGGCAGTGCCTGGAAGGAAGGGTGCGGGCAACACGTAGCGAACTCGCATCCGCGCCATTCCGTTATAACTCGGCGAAGAATAAGCGTGGCCATCGAGTCCAGTGGGCCAGTTGCAGCTCCTGATGGCGTATCCCTCGAATTTCTGACTTTTTATCTAGTTCCACGCGCAGAGTTTCAATATATTTTTGAAAGCTTTTGAAAGAAATGGCTGTTTTTGTCACGTAATAATCACAGTATGTTTTCTGACATATGATTAAAGTTATTCCGCAAGAAAAGATCACGCAATGAGTGCATTTCCCAGGAAACGGCTCCTTTGTTCGGAGAGAGCAGGGTGGATTATTTAATATTTTTCCCGTTATTGAATTCCCAGAAGCGGAAGGAGCTCACGTAGTACCCAATGTCGGCCGTAGCCGAGGCGTCTTTGTTGGCCGTGCCATGCGGTGGTTTTGAATCTACCGCCGGCACCGTGGGTCCCCACGCGCTGCACGTGCCGACTAACCTTTCCTCGGCGGTGCCGAAAGCGACCCGATGGGCTGGAAATATTCGGGCCACCTTTATGGCGGTGACCTGGGCAGAGCCATTTGGGGAGGTCTAATTCGGTCCTCCGACTCCCGACATGGCTCGGCTCTCCGCAGGGTGATTGCGGCTGACCTTTTGGGGTGGCTGAAGCCGTCTGGCGAGTGGAAATTATATTCACGCACTGATTTCCATCTAGACTAACCATTGAAGACATCTGAGGCAGGCTTCACGTCGCCTTTGTGAAAATTGTGTTATTTTTCCGCCGTGTTTTCCGCCTCAGGGCGGATAAATTCTTCAGCGGCACGTGCGTATCGGAGGCGCCGCACCCCCAGCCGTCCAGAATGGAGCGATACCCGGCAGTCAGCGGCCTGGTGAGGCCGCCCTGCTGGTGCACACTCCCAGCTCGGTGTGGTTCCCGTCCCACCAGCAGCCGTGACCGCTGGCCGCCGACTCGGCTTATTGCGTGTCGGCTAACGAGCAGCGACAGCCTGCGGGTGAGCTGGGTCGCCTGTCGGCTGTCCCCGATAGCGACGGACAGGCTGCCCTGCTCCGAACCTGTCGCCGCGGCCTGGGCGTGCTGCGACCTGAGCCAGGTGGCGGCAGGGGTGATGCCCGGCTCCGGCGCCTGGTTCGGTCGGACAGTAAACCAGTTACTGGGGCCGGTGAATCGGCGTCTGTTCCCGTCACGCGACGGGGTGGGTGCTGGATGCCGGGCGGCGACCCGATACGGCGCCTGAGCCGGGATCACGTCTCCCGTGCCGCGCCACCGGCGAGCCGACTTTTCCAGCTGAAGGAACAAAGACCAGGCTGTGGAATGTTACGCTACGTGAGGTGGCGTTCCAGGCCGAGGGTGCCTCCTGGCTGGCGAACCGAGTTCTGGAAAATGAGGATACTGGTGACATGGCGTGGAGGGGAGTTATCAAGCACGGTTGATGGTGAAAGTTACTATGAATTCTTCTTGTGCCACTTTTTATCAGCGCGTTGCCGTGAATTACGATGGGATTTGTGCTCGAGTTTGGGCCGGCAAGGGATCTAAAATTCTCAGTTAATCCCGATAACTTTCCTGGAAAGGTCTGGTGAGGCGAATAATCTCCGGGAGAAAATTTGGGTAAAATTGAATCAAGATCTCGTAACGACCGAAGGCAAAGGAAACAAAACTCAGTCGGGTCACTGAGCTTTCGTGACACGTTCCATCCGGCTAGTGAGACGTTCCACCCGGTCCTCCCCTTGCTTCCGACGTGCATGCCTCTTCAGAATCACCCCGTGAAGTTCATGAGCGGCGCTGGCGGTTTGCATCTCTAGCGTGGGCGCGGCGTCGCCGGCGGGTTGGCATCTCTGAGCGCCGGCCGCGCGGCGAGTCAGCTGTTCCGTCGACTCGCGCTGGGCTGGGTGTCCGCTCCCTGGACGGGCGACAGATGGATGGATGGGCAACCCTGACCGAGACTGATGCCGTCCGTCACAGGTGACGTCATAGCGCTGAGTGATGTCACCCTGCCGGTCTGGAGAACCGGGACATGGGCATCGTGGGATGTATTCTAGGAGCATTGTCTTGAGTTACTGTGGTTGGCGCTTGTGGTGTGACCTACATCGTGTATTTAGTATATTTACACGTTGGTCATGCATTCGGCTGACTCATGCGACATTTCGTGGTCTCAAAACATGGATGGGTCCAGGGGCGGATCCAGGAGTTCTGATGGAAGAGGTCATTTCGGTTTGTGAGAGGGGCTGCCAATTGGGCCTGGACGGGGCGCCATCTGTGCCAGAGGTGACACGTTTTAAGATATTACCTGTCAGATGGGCGCCAAATCACATCGTGGGGTGCCAATACGTACGTCCTGGGGAAAACGACATTTCAGGGAAGTGCCGGAGCCCGTATGGGGGCGTTGGGCGCACTAATGGGGGCGCTTGTACCCCATGCCCTACCCCTGGATCCCGGCAGTGGAATGTTTTAGCAGACACGAACCGTTGCATATCTCAGATATAAAAGAAGGAAATACAATGAGGGGAAATGTTGAAGCTAGTGAAAGGAATTATATTGAATAGCTGGAAATAACTTATGAGAGAATTAACTTACTTTTTTGTGGGAGAATGACGGTGAAATCTTGGAAAATGAAAATGCGAAATAGGCCTGAGTCTATCCAACAAAGAAAGCCAGACGTGCTGATTTTGTTGGCGGTTTTTTTTTTTACCGCGGAAATGTAACAGAAAATCATATGAACGTATGATATGGCACTCACCAAAGAAACTAATGCATTTTCTAGAGCGTAGGATAGAAATAAATTCGGCCTCCAGATATCGGCAACGGTGACTATAAAATTATCCCGGAAATATTTACGGCGTGCGTCGCAGTACAAAATTTTTTCCCGGAAAAGTCAGCCATACGTTAGGAAAATCACCTTTCTGAATTTTTGGGAGCGGCTGGTATCTGCGAAAGCAGTGTCGTGCATGGAGCAGTCTCTAGTCGCCCTCCTTCACTATATTATTACCGTTACGGCGCTGTGGTGCGTTGCGTCAGCGGTGGTCCGGTTGTGATGCGCCCCACCGCCGATACCGCCCTGCTGTGTTTCCTGCTGTGTTTCCAATCCGTTGGCTGGTAGTTACCATGGGCAGCTCTACGGTCGTGGGCCGCGCTTCATCAGTCTAGTGTGAAGAACGGAGGGAATCGCTTGCTTCCGCGGACGTCCTGGTACTGAATTCACTGGAGGGTGTAGGTTTACCGATGACCTAGGCCAGGGGTGTGATTCATTCAGCTGTCACAGAGCAGGTGCATTTTGGTGCCCTATGATGGTTAGGGGCCGTCCGTAGATTACATAATAACGCCAATATGGGTGTTTAGTCTGTCAGCATTATTAACATAACTAAATTTTGCATAGTTTCTGGCACCTGGCAGAATGTGCGGAGTCTGAACATTGATTTTACAGCTTGTCCTAGAGCACTAACGGCGAACTGACATCAGAGACACATTGAGATTCATTAAAGAATCCTACACAAATTTACTTATGAAGAGGGAACTTGATAATGTATTGTGGTGAGTGATGTGTTCTAGACTCCAAATATTATATCAAATGACGTGGTGCCCAGTGGACTTGCACTTTCGGAGCCTACTGTTGTGATAAACATGATTGTGTGCCATGTTTCCTAATCAGTATGACTTGTGTGGTCCAATTGCCAAGCCCCTGCAACGAATTTGCGTTGTGATAACTACTGGCTCTGTAGTCCCACCGTATAACCGTGGCAGCTCGTGCATCTTTAAACCCCAACCTATTTCCGCCAGGTACGACAGTCAGACCGGTGTGTAACAGGGTGTGTATGACTGACACTCTGTCGTCCCGCCGGTTACGACGGACAGACCGGTGTGTAACAGGGTGTGTATGACTGACACTCTGTCGTCCCGCCGGGTACGACGGACAGACCGGTGTGTAACAGGGTGTGTATGACTGACACTCTGTCGTCCCGCCGGGTACGACAGTCAGACCGGCGTGTAACAGGGTGTGTATGATTGACACTCTGTCGTCCCGCCGGGTACGACAGTCAGACCGGTGTGTGAACAGGGTGTGTATGACTGACACTCTGTCGTCCCGCCGGGTACGACAGTCAGACCGGTGTGTAACAGGGTGTGTATGACTGACACTCTGTTGTCCTGCCGGTTACGACAGTCAGACCGGTGTGTAACAGGGTGTGTATGACTGACACTCTGTCGTCCCGCCGGGTACGACAGTCAGACCGGTGTGTAACAGGGTGTGTATGACTGACACTCCGTCGTCCCGCCGGGTACGACAGTCAGACCGGTGTGTAACAGGGTGTGTATGACTGACACTCTGTCGTCCCGCCGGTTACGACCGTCAGACCGGTGTGTAACAGGGTGTGTATGACTGACACTATGTCGTCCTGCCGGGTACGACGGTCAGACCGGTGTGTAACAGGCCGCTGTGCGTGCCGCAGGTGACGTGTGAGGCGACTGGTCAGTATGCGGTGGCACCTGCTGTGGCCGCCGTGGGCCGCCAGCGCTGCTCTTCTGACGCTGCTGGCCCTGCTGCCGGCCAGCACCTCCGGCCAGCAGAACTACGTGGTGCGCGAGTTCAGCAACGGCTCCGTCAAGCTGGGACACATGGTGGTGGACGATAACACGGGCCGGGTGTACGTGGGCGGGATCAACCGACTGTACCAGCTCAGTCCCGACCTAGACCTGGTGATATCGGTGCAGACGGGGCCCGAGCTGGACGACCCCGAGTGTTCGCCGGCCAAGGAGTGCCCCGCCTACGTCAATAAACAGCTGACCGACAATGTGAACAAGGTGCTGGTGATAGACAAGGCGCATGGCAACCTGATTGTGTGCGGCTCACTGTACCAGGGCCGCTGTCAGGTGCGCAATCTGCACAACGTTAGTCTAGTGGAGGGCGAGGCGGAAGAGGCTGTGGTGGCCAATAACGAGACGGCGTCGACGGTGGCGTTTATAGCGCCGGGGCCTCCCAACCCGCCGGAGACGCACGTGCTCTATGTGGGCGTGACGTACACGGGCGGCACGCGCGCGCCCTACCGCAACGAGGTGCCGGCCGTGGCTAGCCGCTCGCTCAACCGTGACCGCATGTTCAGCATCTCCGAGCTGGGTGTCACCACTGGCACTCGCATGTCAATCAACTCGCTGGCGCGCGAGCGCTATTACATCAGCTATGTGTACGGCTTCGGCTCGGAAGGCTTCAGCTACTTCCTGACGACGCAAATGCGGCGCAGCAACGAGATGAGCCCGTACATCTCCAAGCTGGTGCGTGTGTGCCAGGACGACCCGCACTACTACTCATACACAGAGATCCCTATCGACTGCATCGACGACAAGGGCATTAAGTACAACCTGGCGCAGACTGCCCACGTGACGAGGGCGGGTTCGAAGGTAGCTCGCGAGCTCGGCATCACCGCCCAGGACGACGTGCTGTTCGCAGTGTTCGCGGTCAGTGAGAGGACCAGCCAGGGGGAGATCTCCAACAAGCCCACCAACAAGTCGGCCCTCTGCGTGTACTCGCTGAAGGCCATCAGGATTATGTTTAATCAGAACATCATGAAGTGTTATCGCGGTGAAACGGACCGCGGACTCGAATTCATCTCTCCTGGAAAGAAGTGCGTCTCCACGGTGAGTACCTTTCCACTGTATTTTTGTGCTGTTTATGATAAACTTGGAGTGTATGTGTGCTGATAGTTGTCTGTCGTACTTATTGGGTCGTCCACCTACGGACAGGTGGGCCATTTAGTCTGTATCTAGTGGCTATCTTGCTCCGCGTCGTCCTCCATTCGCTGGAGTGCGTGAGGCGGGTGTCTGAAGAGCCCTCCATCGGCGCTGGCCGGTGCGATGATCGCTGCGATTTTCCGCCGCTTGACGCCGTTGTTCGAGCCTCCTCGTCTCCGGCACCGCCTCCTCTCAGCCGTGCGTTCGCTGCGCCGCGGTGTCAGCAGATACCCAGCGCTGTGAAATTTTTTTAAGGCTATATGCCGAGGTGGGCCTTAATTTCGGCGCAAAGTCTTATGTGAAAAGAAGAATCGCGTCATGTGATTGGAATAATATCGAGTACAGCTCAGTGTGTTATGACCTCGCGGCATGATATCCACTGCGCTTGGCTGGGGTTCCATGAGCGCTCTGACTGGTGACCTGACCCTCTGGTGGCTGGAGTTCCATGAGTGCTCTGACCGGTGACCTGACCCTCTGGTGACTGGGGTTCCATGAGCCCTATGACGGGTGACCTGACCCGCCGTTGGCTGGGGTTCCATGAGCCCTATGACGGGTGACCTGACCCGCCGTTGGCTGGGGTTCCATGAGTGCTGTGACCGGTGACCTGACCCTCTGGTGACTGGGGTTCCATGAGCCCTATGACGGGTGACCTGACCCGCCGTTGGCTGGGGTTCCATGAGCCCTATGACGGGTGACCTGACCCGCCGTTGGCTGGGGTTCCATGAGTGCTGTGACCGGTGACCTGACCCTCTGGTGGCTGGAGTTCCATGAGCCCTATGACGGGTGACCTGACCCGCCGTTGGCTGGGGTTCCATGAGCCCTATGACGGTGACCTGAACCGCTGGTAGCTCGGGTTCCATGAGCCCTATGACCGGTGACCTAACCTCTGGGGCTGGGGTTCCATGAGTGCTGTGACCGGTGACCTGACCCTCTGGCGGCCGGGGTTCCATGAGTGCTGTGACCGGTGACCTAACCCTCTGGCGGCTGGGGTTCCATGAGCCCTATGACGGGTGCCTGATCCGCCGTTGGCTGGGGTTCCATGAGCCCTATGTCCGGTGACCTGAACCGCTGGTAGCTCGAGTTCCATGAGCCCTATGACCGGTGACCTGAACCGCTGGTGCTCGGGTTCCATGAGCCCTATGACCGGTGACCTGACCCTCTGGCGGCCGGGGTTCCATGAGCGGACCGACACCGGCCGGGTGGGTGGCCGGCCCGCGTCGGCCCGTCCTGCAGTCGCAGTCACACGACGTCGGCGGCGGCACTGCTATTGATTTCCCGGGCGGCGGCGGCGGCCACCACCGAGTGTGGACTGTTCCACCGCCACCGCCGCCGCCGCGGCTGTGGCTGCCGACACTGTCTCAGTCGCCGCTGCCAGCAGTCCCTCCCGTGGCTGTGCGGACACCACAGCTCACTGTCTGCCGGAGACGCCGGCGGGATGATCGGTAACTGCGGGACCGCTCTGACGGGACCGCTGCAGCTCTCGGCTGAGCTTTGGACTTCGCCACCTGCAAACTCCCGCGGTGACGAGCGCCACTGCGGGGGAGCGCGCCGGCAGCAGTGCCGTAATCAACCGCCCGATGTCTTACGCAGCGAGTAGCCGGTTCATTGATCGGTGTATCGCCGCCGTGGCTGCGAGGGTGCTCCCGGTGGACCAGTCGTCGCCGAGGACAGAGACCGGACGCGGGCCGGCTCTGTCAACACGGACTGTCGCTCTGGGGTGGCGCTCAGGCGGTAGCTTGACCCGTTTTGGCGCGTGCCGCTGCGGTCGGTCACGTGAGCCTGCTTTAGAACTAGACGGGCTTCAGATGAGATGAGTTTTAAGCCGGGGGTGCTACTCTTCTGCCTCTCAGAATTTGTCTCCAACATGAACAGAAGCCGATCACGTATTGACACGTTGTTTCCGCGTATCCTACATAGTGCCTGTTGGTTTGAGTGCTCCTCTGGCTTCTCCGGCTCTGCTAGGGGCGTTGCCTGTCCGCATGTCTGTTCTGTGGGTACAGCATTGAGTAGCTGCGGTGCATGGCTTGTATTGGTGTCGTTGATGAGTATCCTGGGACCAGCGGCTGTTCTGCACTGCCGAATACGTATGAGTGCGCGGTCCGGTGGCGTTGCAATCATGCTGCTGTCCACAGGCGAGTCCGGCACTGGGGGTCTGGGGAAGGAGAACTGGCCATGTTTCTTAGGTTGGGGGGTTGGAGTGGGAGGGGGAATGGAAACGCAGAGCGGCATACGAGCGGCTGACAGGACACTGGGAGAGGGGGTGGTGTCAAGCTGCAAGCTGGAGAAACTGGCAATAAAAACATGGTTTTTGTCCTTTGATTCTGTAATTGTATTCTGCATGAACCGGATCGGTGGGGAGAAGAGAAAATAGCCAATGCTAGCTCCTCGATGGGTCATCATTCCTCATGAAGGGTCAGCTGTCCTCAACAGTGCGTGCCCGTGGTGGATTCGATAGCGTGTCCGGTTGTTTACAGCTCAAGCTTCAGTCCTTACAACATTCAGCTGTTCTGTCATGTTCATACATCGTTACGAATCGTCACATGTATTCTGTAGTCAGCCGTGTGGTTCTGAGCTCAGGCACGGTATGTAATCTCTTCAGCATCACATGTGCCCACCGGTGGCCGGTTTAATCGGCCTTGTTTCACGGCGGCGACCGCCCCCGCCAGGCCGCCGCCTGTAGCTCCCGCTAGATGGCTCTGTAATCGCTGTACGGAATGCCATTGGGCAGCCGCGGCCCGCCGTATCCGGCGTTGCTACACGGCTAAGATGACGTCAAATGCCACCGGCATAGGCGTATCCAGGGTGGGGGCAAGTGCCCCCATTCCCCCGATCGGCCATTGTGGCGCCCACTGAAATGGTCATGGTGCCCCCATCCCCTGAAAGGTTGATAGCGCTCCCTGTAATGTTGCTCCCCAACTCCATCCCAGGATGCAAGTATCGGCGCCCCTACGATAGGATTTGGCGCCCACCTGATAGGTTTTTCCGTCCAAATTCTCCCCCCGACCACATGCCCCCTCCGATGGGGAATCCTGAATCCGCGTATAGCCGCTGGACCGGTTTTGCAGTCTATACTCGCTGTTGGAGTAAAAATCTTCGGACTGGATAAATAGATTTGCGTGTGACCGGACGTTGTCGCTCCTGCAGTTGGTTTTACGCCGAGACGGTATGGCTTCCTGTTCCTTGGGAAGCCTTACGTGTGACAGCTTACGGATCGTTGACGGGGAGAAAGAGAAATCACCAGGAAAGTGGGCTGCGAACGGCTAGTTTTTCCGAGCTTGTGTGATTGTTATCACCAGTGTATGGAGTTTTTCTATCTGATACAATTTAGATCGCACGATATTTCGCAACGAGTGGATTGCAAGTCTACAAAAAGTCTGCAGCAGCTGTTCTCAGCCATGCTAAATCCAACGGATGTTCGTTAGACTGTGGATTATGAAATCCTCAGCCTACCCCGCCCTTAAGATGTATGGGTTGTTCTACAATACCTCTGCAAGGAACAGACAGTTCTATCTTTGCACCATTTTTTCTCTTAAAGTCTTCCTTTTTCTTCGCCTGCGCGTCGGCAGGGGGCGTGACTGAGGGTGCGCGTCTGATTTGACGCGTGCCGTTCGTCCATGTGACTGGCAATCACCTGCTTCCAGTTCTATCTCTTCTCCATCAAACTCATATCTCTTCTTCCACTCTCTCTCTCTTCTGCCTTCTCTTTATCTCTCCATCTCTTCATATCCCTCCTTTTTCTCTTCTCTCATTCTCTTTCTCCCCCCTTGCTCCCTCTCTCAAATGCTGACACTCTCTTGTCCCTTGTCCGATGATCCACTCTGGCTGTAACAACCGAGCTGACATCACCACAACACCTGTCACTGCTCTCTCCCTTTCTTCCCAAGGTATTAAACGTCTCGTCCTGGGCTTACCCAGTCGCTGCATTGACCCCCACCCAACCTTGCTTGGCTTAGCCCCGTCTTCACCCGTGGCCGCCCCGTGCCAGGCCGGGCTCTCGCCGCTCCCAAAAAGCCGGCGGGCTGGTTTATCTGCGGCCGGATCGCCGTGCCGGTGCGGTGCGGGTTGTCGGCGTGCGCGGCGGAGGTCGCTGGGAAGGACGGCCGGCCGGCCGTGTCGTCCGTATCGGTGCCTGTATCGGCCCTGCTCGCCGGGTCGCTGCTCCTGCCGACCAGCCGGGCGTTTTGCGGCGCGCTGGTGAGCTGTGAGGTGAGCTGGTGAGGCCGCCGGGAGCTGACGTGACAGCGACAGCCGCCCGCTCTGTCCGATGCTGCTGGTATCAGGGTCACTGCCCCCTGCGAGAGAGGCAGACGCCTGCACCTGGAGAGCCTCCACGCAGAACCCGTCCGCTAACGCTCGGGTGCATCGCTGAAACGTGCCTGACATATAGCCGAGGGTTCAGTTTCCTGTGACGGAGAGCAGGCGTCCAGTTGGGTTGAAATACTGGTGCCCGACGTCCCTTCCGTTGTGCCCCACAGCGAGTGTTCTGGTCTGCTGCTGCGTCTCTGGCTGCGCGCAGTCACGTGCGCTGGCAGGGGCGGGGTGAGATGGGGCGGTCGCGTGCGCTCCACCCGCCCGCATGCATTAGCGGCATCCGAGGCGGCTCCAGAGCCGCCCAGCAGCGACGACCGGGCCAGTGCCAGGTCTGGAATGTGCTGCTGCCCCGCCACCCCCGCCCCGCCCCCGCCCGGGCGCAGCCGGATGTCGGCGCCGGAGAGCACTCGGCGGGCCATTGTTCTAGCCGCCGCGCTCCGTTCGCTGTTGAAGTTCTCAAACGCTGCCGAGGCGTGCTTGCGAGCCCGTCACCGAGGGGTGGGCTATTTCGGGAGCGCGCTGGCCGCCGCCCTGAGTGGCGCCTCCGCCACCGCCGCCGACGACGGCTGAGTCTCGTCATCCATCTTGTTGCATATTTGTGTTTGTCTCCGGCTGACAGATTTCGATAACAGATGGTGCTATCGGCCCGAAGTGCGAGTTGCCTGTGGCAGATTTCTGGCAGAGGTCTGCCACGCATCACGCGGTATTGTATACGTCCGAAGGCAGTGCCCTCTGGGGAGACGCATGATCGAAGCTGCAGGCAGAAGCGATACAGTGGCCTTCAGCGGGGTCGGCATCCTGCCCTCTCGTGGCCATGGAGCACACCTCTGCGGCCGGCCTTTTGAGGTGTAATTATGCCGTGTTTTCCTCCTGAGGCCGTCTCCGCGGCGGCGAGGTGTCAGCTGGGCTGTCGCCCGCCGGCTCGCCGGCTGATGGATGAAGCTGAAGCCTTTGTCTTCCCGCATCCAGTCGTCGTCCCAGCGGCGGCGGGGTGTGCTAGCGCGCCGGCCGACGACAGCGAAACTGATTACGGCGCCAGATCCGGCCGATGGGTTACGACAGGCCTGCTAGCACGGAGCTGACGCCACCTGAAATCCCTCTGATGATGATGACCGCGATGATAGTGGTGATCATGTGTCGGACGATGTTTCACAGGCCTGATTACATGGTAGCTTTGACTGTGGTCGCGTCTGACTGACGGAGGAGGTACAGGCCTGTCATGGGTGTAGTAATTCAGGAGATGTTTGGAAGCCAGTAGCTGTTCTTGAGATGACGCTCGTGCATCAGTGGGCTCTGGCGGTAGGCTCTGGCGGTGGCGGTTGGGTTATAATGGAGTTCCCTGGTGGCGGTCCCCTGGCCGGGCCGCTGCCGCCGCCGCGCGGCCGCCGCCGCCGCCGCCACCGCCGCCGCCGCCGCCGCCGCCGCCGGTGAGTTATAGGGTGTCGCCAGTGACAGGGCGGGACTGCGGTGCGTCTTGGCCTTGGGTCAGCGGCTGCGGGACGGGTCAAACGGACCCGCTGATGGCTGGCTGCGTTGTTCCCGCAGCTGAAGTCTCCATGTTACGTACGCTACGTGGGTAGCATGGCTGGACTAGCTTGGAGGAGTGCGCAGGCGGAGGCTCGGCGTGGTATGTCTTCCGACGGCGGCGGCCGGTACCCCGCGGCTCTGTCAGGGACACGGCTCCGCGGGGCGCGCGTTATCGGGCCGCTCCCCACCAACAGATCGCCCAGTTACCCGCTCTGCCAGCCGCTCTGCATAATTCGGCCCGTAAACCGGCCGCCCGCACACCACCGCCGATGTCGTAAATAGCCGCCCTCAGATGGCCGCTCGTTACAGCCGTCTGTCCGCCGTTTTTTGCCGCGCCTCGGCGCCGTTTTTGCACGTATTCAGGTGTTATGTGTGGCGCGGTGGGTGCCGGGAGAGAATGGGTAATCTGATTGAACCCACGCGCGCGCCGGCGCCACCAGCCGGTGCCGCTTAATTGCCTCATCGCGCTGAGTGGAGGAGAACTTCCAGAAACTTGGACGCGATGGCCGAATGAATGACACCATCTATTCTCTCATCTGCGCTCGCCAAGTTGGATGGAGTGGCGGGCGGGTGTTATTTAAGTGGGATGAGCCGGCGGCAGCGGCAGCCATTACCGTCGGGCTGGTCGGCGCCGGCGCCGTTGGGCCGCTGATGAGGTGTCGGGGTGTCTGCCGGGCGAGAGGCGACGATGGCGGTCGTGCCCCCGCGCCTCACGGCACCTGTGGCTGCTGGTGACGCTGCTGGTCTAGCCACCAGCGCCTGCCGAAGGCAGCAGCCGCTGAAAATCCGGCACCCCAGGGCCGAGACGAGGCTGTGTCGAGTACCGAGCTGCAGGGCATCTCTTCTCAATTTTTTTACTGGGAACTAAAGAGGGGAAGGGACACCCTAAGGACTCCAAAAAGTAGCACAGCTAAGAAGGCGAAAGTGCGCTCTTGTTTTCTTAGCAGTCGCCTTGTTTTATTATTTCGGACAGTAAACCTGGTAAGAGGCCATAACGGTCTTTAGCGAGGGGCACACACGCCTTGGCCGGACGGAGACATGTATTTGCACTTCTTCAGTTCTGGAAGGGCACTGGTCCCCGGTGTTGAAAACCTGGAAGGGTTCAAAACCAGTAAGATGGTCTGTGAACCAAAAAAGACCCCTAGTGAAACAAGCCTTGCCAAGAGGACCTTGGTGCTCTTTCTGATTATTTTCAGACTCAGTTTGGTGATATAAAATGTATAAAGCAATGGTGATTGCTTATTATTCCCATTTCCGGCTAATTTTATAATTCCTTCTTTCACACTACTGCTTGTTTATTATTGCGATTTCCGGGCTGGTATACTCCTTCCTCTGCCCAATTCCCACCCATACGCGTCGGCGACCGCCACGTGCCGCTCCGTCACGCCAAGGTGACCCGGGCCAGTCACGGTGTCTGACGGAGCGTGGACAAAGGACCAACTTGGCCAGTTGTTGACCGTGGAGCCGTGTTTGTCCCCGCCAGCAGGCTGCTCGCTGACCCGCCGGCGCCAATGGCGCCCAATTGCGGTCTCGTTGGCCGGTGAATGGCGGAGCCTTGGTACCTATTGATGGGCGCGATTCGTCAGACAGGGAGTGCCGCGGTGTGATGTCTGGCGGGCGCGCCGCCTGGTCTGCGCTGTTCCCCATCCAGTGCACACTCGACTGGTATACAACTGGGTCTCCCTATTGCTGTTGTATAAAGGACACTGCTTTTTGCCTGCGCGGGATTAGGGTCATCGCTGAAACATTGATGGTCATTGTTGGTGGTTTTCACATGACCTGCTTTTACCGAACATTATACCGCTGATTAGGAGTCACTTTCTGGAAGTACAGCCAATGCGTACGTGTTTATTGATTGTATGTGTACTTGGGGCTGGGCGTGAAAGTCATGCAACAGCGTGAGTGGTAATTTTCCTGGCACGGAGTCAAAACATGCCTTTGTCTCCGTTCGAACGACTAAGACCGCTGATTTTGAGACGTGCGTGAAACTGGGGTAGGTGCCTTTATTACTAGCTAGCGGAACTTGTTGGAGCTATTTCCTGTGGGCCTATTACGAAAGAGTCTGGTTGAGATGCGTGCGGCGGGACGTGCGGTGGCAGCTGCATCAGATGGATGCTCTGCGTTGGGCCGTGCTGCGGGCCGTACTGCGGTAGAACCTGCGTTACGCCGGCTGTACAGAGACCTGGTCTAAGCCGTATTTTGCCAGTGTTGCGTCTGCCTGGTGCTGCGGTGCGCGATGTTCTCGGGACCGCGGGCCGACAGGAGCGCTGTGTCGGTGCGAGTAACAACCGCTCTCACCGATGACGCAGTGCCGCTCAGGCGCGGAGACACTCTCCCGTGTCTCAGCTGTGGTGTGGAGACTCCCGTGTCCTAGCTGTGATGTGGAGACTCCCGTGTCCTAGCTGTGATGTGGAGACACTTCCCAGTGTCTCGCTGGATTGCAGACACTTTCCAGGTTCTGTGTGGTGTGGAGGCACTCCAGTGTTTGATGTGAGACATTCTCGGTTCAAGACACTCCCGTGTCCTAGATGTGATGTGGAGACACTTCAGTGTCTCAGCTGTGATGTAAAATATCATGTTCGTAATGTGCAGACACTCCAGTGTCTCAGCTGTGATGTACAGATACTCCAGTGTTCGTAATGACCCCAGTGTTTATGTCAGACACCCGTGTCTCGGTGGACTAGTGTGTATGTGCACTGACACTCTCCAGTGTCTCTGTGATGTGGAGACACTCCGGTGTATGTGTGTGGTGTGGAGACATTCTCCAGTGTGTGGTGGGGCGGTTGCAGCACTCTCCGCCTGACGCTGTGATGCCTGCTGCGTGATTACCGCGGCGCAGCGCCGGACGCAGTGCGTGACGCACTGCCAGACCAGACCTCGGCATTGCCTGACGCACTGCCGAGTTCTGCCTCCGTGCCGCCGCACATCCGCTCTTCTCGCCCGTCTGACGACCGCCGGTGCGTCGTGACCTGCGCTCCGTCGGCGCCGCGCTGGGCGGAGCCTCATCACCCGTCACCTGCCAGCCGCCGGCCGCCGCGACGCCTCTGATACCGAGCCGGTTCGGAGTGACGTCACGTGATAGCGAGACCATGTTTTGTGTTCATGATGCATTCAGTGGAGATAACGTACCATCCATAAATTATGTAACGCAAGTTTGTGTGTTTTTTTACCCGCTTCCCCATATAATGCTTTTTGACGCCCATGTGTAACGTTTGATAACGTTGTGGCTGATTTTCCCAACACTGTTTGCGTTACTTGATTTATAGACGGCGCCTTGCTATCTACGTCGAAAAGCGAGTAATTCGCTGACCAGGTGTACTGTCATTTGAAAGGGGATTAGTACCTGTCCGAAACTTTCCGCCGCCTCAACTGCATGCCGCTCATTTTGGGGCTCTCTAAATGAAAGAAATGTTTTGCACGTTAAAATCTCCACCCTTCACGAACACTATCTTGATTTCACCGGCCTGCGCTCTCCGATGCCACTCTGCCCAGGCCCTCAGCACATGGCTGCTCTGTCACGTCCATGACGTCACGGGCGTGGTACATGACATGGCTGTCGGGTATCCGCTGTGAAATTCCACCGCGCGGTCCATTTCCCGTTCTAACCTTTCCAGCCTTTTATTTGGTATGACCCGAACCACGCGAGTCATTACAAGTGTGTTAGGGGATATGGTTCAAAGAAAGAGAAAGTTTCTGTCAGCTGTGATTTTTTTGGGCATGGCATCATTGCATGATAATTTGATGGAGCGGATTTGAATCGCCTGACGCTCTGGGTTGTCGGAGAATTTCAATTTCGCTGAAGGAGGATAATCTTTTGGCTGATTCAGTAGAATCACGCCGGCGTGAGGTTATTGGCCGCGCGCTGATTGTATGCTCTCATCACGTCATTGTTTCAGGAGCAGACATTTAGCTATTTCTAAGCTTATAAAGAAGCAGTTATAAATGTAGGAACATCCAGAACTTGCGGAGGGATGGGTGAAAGGTGTATTTTAAGTCGTTTCTTTCCTGTCAACGCCATAGGGTCGATGGCTAAGATCTTGAAAATTGCGCGGGGCATGGCCACCTTCCTCACCCCCTCTGTTCCTACGCCTATGGAAGCAGACACCGCGTGGTGCTGTATGCCAGGAAAATTGTGGAGGAGATTCTTATGGCGGGGACGGAACAACTAAAGGGATCGGAAATTGAAATAACTTTCGAATACACCGCATGCAGTTGTATAGGATAGGTTCCTAAAACCTTCCAATGCTATTTTTATCACCTGGAACTAACTCCCCGCTGGGCGCAGGCCTACGTTTCTGTCCGGCCATTCTTCCCGTGCCGGTCGGTATTACCGCGGATACCTGGCCTGGCCGTTCGCGACCCACGTGGGCGGGCTGGCCGGCGCCGCGGCCCGCGGTCCCAGATGTTATCCGGGGCTGCGAAGGTCGCCCTGGCGCCGCGCCGTGGCTGTCTGCCGCTGTCCTGCGCGGGGCCGGGCCTCTGTGCACTGAACTCTACACCCAATCCGGTGTGACGGAGCCGCCTCGGCCTGCTGTGTGGTGGTCGGGGCCTTCTGGGGGGTTGGGGCGGGTCATTGTCGCGCGGCCACGGAGGAGCACTGGTGGGGGTCGTCGCACGGGTCCGACCTGCCTTATTTGGCGGCGGGCTGGTGGGCGCGCCACGGCCGCCCTGCAGCCGGTGGAGTTTCACCTGCTGTCCGTGGGACCGGTCACTGCAGCGGCGGCGTCCTCTACTCAACGTACGCACTGGAAGGAGGGTTTCACTCTCACCTCCGCCACCGAGGGCTCTTGTCCGTGACGACGTGCAGGCGAAGATGATTAAGTGTGCGGCGTTGTCACACCTTAAGCACGAGGTGTATGCTTAGCGATGCTCCATCATCATCATTCTTTGGCTGCAGATGCGCACCTACCACCGCTGTCAAATGACACCCATTATAGTGCGATGCCTCCGAAACAGGGTACACAGAAAGTGTTTCACTCGGATGTGTGCTATCTCTGGCTTCCAGTAGTCAGTCGCCGTGCGTGGTGAGGGGAGGCTCAGCACCCGGTCGGCTGCTGCCCCGTGCACACCCCTGTGGACCACACTCCGATCCACCTGCACCGGCGGGGCCGCGGGGTCTGCGGCTCCCTCCTTACCGGGCCGGGTCAAGGCAGGACCCTGTGCTGCAACTCGGTCCACTGACTCAAAAAGGGCTACAACGTCGCGAAGGAACAGGATCGACGCCACTGACTTATCAGCGATGGCTGATAGTGTTCGTGTCTCCGGAAACTTGAGTACCTGATGTCGTAGGAACCAGTGCAGTCAGTCCGTTAACGTCACCTGAAGTGGCATGTTTATGTAGCAGGCAGTCTGGTTCCCGGGCGAGTATTACCATAGAAGGAAGCGGGAAGTCTTGAAGTAGGGTGCATGTTGTGTAGGGTGACCGGTTGGTGGAGGTGTCTAACGTACTGAGTGATAGGTTTTTTTATTTTAGCAGTTCGTTGTGAATACTTTTTCTCAACCTTTAAAGAGGATGGTGGGTGCTTTTTAGATGACTAGGACGAATTGACAAGCCTATATTTTTCTCCTCAAAATCATCCTTTCGAAAAAATGTATTTCTCAATGTTTGAAAAGGCATGTAACTAACAAATCTGGAGAGGGGCATGCACATGGTATTCCCTGCAAAAATTATTATGATATGTGTTTTCCCAAGGAGTTAAGACTCTGAGGTCCTGACACGAGACTGATGGACTGACTTTCTTAAGATTTTCATTTTTTTTTAAGAAAGAAGGCAATGTTATTGTTATGATGGTTCTTAAGGAAAGTTAAGCTTTTCAATATGACGGTGAGCCGCCAGGAAGTATCTTACTCAATTTTTATAGAAAGAACGGCCTTTGCAAGAATGCCCCCATCGTTCATTCGCGACGGTGAACTTTAAACCGATCGGTCTCAATGTGAAACGATTTGATTTTGCGCCGCTGCAGAGTGGGAGGGTCCCCGGGGCGGCATCTGTGAGATTGGAGTCGGTGTGTTTGACTGGGGCTCTGTTTGCCCATCGGGCGACGGCTTTGATGGTTGAAAGCGGCTGGGAATCGCGCCGCCGATGAAGGGCTGGCCGCGCTGAATATGAGTCGGCATTAACAATGGCCTCGCTCAGATGAAATCCATTGGAGGCGAGGAGAGGTCCTGGAGCGGTGACGATTGAAAAAGTGGCGCGAGAGAGAGAGAGAGAGAGAGAGAGAGAGAGAGAGAGAGAGAGAGAGAGAGAGAGAGAGAGAGAGAGAGAGAGAGAGAGAGAGAGAGAGAGAGAGAGAGAGAGAGAGAGAGAGAGAGAGAGAGAGAGAGAGAGAGAGAGAGAGAGAGAGAGAGAGAGAGAGAGAGAGAGAGAGAGAGAGAGAGAGAGAGAGAGAGAGAGAGAGAGAGAGAGAGAGAGAGAGAGAGAGAGAGAGAGAGAGAGAGAGAGAGAGAGAGAGAGAGAGAGAGAGAGAGAGAGAGAGAGAGAGAGAGAGAGAGAGAGAGAGAGAGAGAGAGAGAGAGAGAGAGAGAGAGAGAGAGAGAGAGAGAGAGAGAGAGAGAGAGAGAGAGAGAGAGAGAGAGAGAGAGAGAGAGAGAGAGAGAGAGAGAGAGAGAGAGAGAGAGAGAGAGAGAGAGAGAGAGAGAGAGAGAGAGAGAGAGAGAGAGAGAGAGAGAGAGAGAGAGAGAGAGAGAGAGAGAGAGAGAGAGAGAGAGAGAGAGAGAGAGAGAGAGAGAGAGAGAGAGAGAGAGAGAGAGAGAGAGAGAGAGAGAGAGAGAGAGAGAGAGAGAGAGAGAGAGAGAGAGAGAGAGAGAGAGAGAGAGAGAGAGAGAGAGAGAGAGAGAGAGAGAGAGAGAGAGAGAGAGAGAGAGAGAGAGAGAGAGAGAGAGAGAGAGAGAGAGAGAGAGAGAGAGAGAGAGAGAGAGAGAGAGAGAGAGAGAGAGAGAGAGAGAGAGAGAGAGAGAGAGAGAGAGAGAGAGAGAGAGAGAGAGAGAGAGAGAGAGAGAGAGAGAGAGAGAGAGAGAGAGAGAGAGAGAGAGAGAGAGAGAGAGAGAGAGAGAGAGAGCAGCGACTCCAACCTCCACGTTCCCCTTTATCGCCAGCATTCCTGCGCTGGCTGGTCTGTCCGTTGACTTATCAAAACCAGTTTAGAGCTAGCTATAAGTGGTGACGCGACAAGACGACATTCTTCAGGCGTCGGCTCTTCACGCCCGGTTTCTTTCATTGCTCCAGCGCGGTCGGCGCGTGAGAGGCTCAGCGTTCCGGTGGGAAGGTCATCGTCCGCCGACGTGTCCCGTCGCGTCTCGCCCCGCGTGGCCTCTTGGGCTGTCACAAGTGATCGCGACTCGGCACCTGGCGACAAGGCGCTCTGACGTGCCAGCGACGGCATCACACAGTAATGCGCTCAGGGCTGGTCGCGGTATCCGGCTCTTATATAACCGTGGGTGAAGTGAGGAGATTGAAGCGACAGTGGAGAAAACCATACCGAATGCCGTTGTTCAAATCGTATCGAATATCATGCATGCAATCAAATTACATTGATGAATTATTTCAACCGTTTTATGTACTCAACCTTCCGTCGAGGAAGTAAAGCAGCAGAATTCGAATGTCCCATCCCGGAAAATACGGCATAATGCCTCTAGACATGACTGCAATAAAAGAAGCCGCCCCCGTTACGTGCTCATGGTACGAACAATGTCGAAACAAAAGTGCCTCTTTCCAGGAGGGCAGTATGTGCCTTTTTCTGTCTGCCTTTGCAGTTGCGCTGCTGCAGATCGACCGTTAAATTCAGCTGGCTGAAATCTGGTAAGAGCTCGGTGTGCTCTGTTCCCATTTTTTTTTACATCGATGCTGGTACGTGAGGTCCACGCTAGGCTCGGGCGTCGTGAGACGAGTCGGAATTCCGTTTCCAGTGGCCCACTTCCAAGGTCACCGAGAAGGGTGGGACTGAACGGGGGAATCGCTGCGTCGCGCCGCTGGGGCCCGAAACCGGACCCGGCAGTAGTGAATGGAAGGCACCCTGAGCCGCGGCAAAAAAACCCGTCCGAGAGAGCGGCGAGACAAAGAACCTCGTTCTTAGCAAAAAAGTCCATGGGAGTGACGTCAGACCATGGGCCTTTGACATTTGCGGTCGTCGAAGTCAGAAATGAAGCCTGTGTGCTACGTTTAGCTGCACTGTCTGCTGCCGTCCCAGATGTCTGAAAAGCGGCGGGATTGTCTGTAGTGCGGGTGTACCGGTGTTGACCGATGATTGTCTGTAGTGCGGGTGTGCCGGTGTTGACCGATGATTGTCTGTAGTGCGGGTGTACCGGTGTTGACCGATGATTGTCTGTAGTGCGGGTGTGCCGGTGTTGACTGATAGATTGTCTGTAGTGCGGGTGTACCGGTGTTGACCGATGATTGTCTGTAGTGCGGGTGTGCCGGTGTTGACTGTAACCCGCCGCCGGGTCAGACGGGGAGTGACGGCCGCTGTCGGCCGGTCTCAACACGTCTGGACGTGTTCCCGGCTACCGCCCCCAGCCCTCGTCGTCGGGCGGCATTCCGCCGCGCCCGCGACACAACTTGTGTGACTGGTGGAGCGACACTTTGGCAGTTTGGAACGGCAAGAACACCGTAGTTTGGAGATGGGAAGAACACCGCAGTTCGAAGGCGGGTTGTCGGGCGGAAAAACATCGCTTTTTGAAGACAGCGTAACTGGTGGAGCGGTGATATAGTCTTGAAGTTGGCTTGAATCTGTGAGAATGACCTCGGTGACCTCTGTACTGACCGGGAGGAGCTGTACCGCCTGTCTACTGCAGCCATTAAATACGTCACACATCCCTGCGAGATAGTAACCAGTAATTTCCTTTCAGACATCCGGTTACTGGGTAATCAGAATTTCGAGTCAGAATGCTAATTCGTGTGTGGCTTATTTATTCATGATGTATCGAAATAACTCATAGGGCCGATCATACCCGTAAATGACGTCCATTCAATTGAGTTCATACGTTCATTCAAATTTTAGGGATCTATTTGAAACACGGTGATTGATGGCATGACTCAAATATTTACATTGAAAGTTAACTGCGCTTCCTCCTAAGGTAACTTGTCGCGATTCTGTCTACTTCTAGTTGCGCTCCTTCCCGAGAGGTGACTGGTGGATTTGTCCCGTCGTGCCGCAGCGGTGTCGGGGCGTGATGTGCACCCTGGGACCTCTCAGCTCCCACGCCGAGCGGCCGACACTGTCGCCCCATGCGTGGGGTATGAATAAGCGTCGGGGAATGGGTGTCATAGCACGGCACCCAGCCCTCCCAACCCAGCTAGCTGTCGTCTAGCCTAGGGGACCTGGTGCCACGGTGGATACGGAGGCGTCTTTGTGAGCTAGGGGTGGAATGCCCTGTTATCGATTATCGAAAGATATCGTGTTAATCGTTCTAAATTTAAGGTGTCTTGTGAGCCCGTAGTTGAAACAAGCGGATTTTGAAGGGGCATCGGGTGATTCATTTCATTTCATTCAGGGTAGCCAAACATGTCACCAGGTCATAAAGAGCCAATCGTGAGATAATGCTGTTCTGTCCCGTTGATAGCATGGTATTCTTACATCATGACCTAACTTTTTATGAAGGGTCATTGTTGCCCCTAGGTTTGCGCACAATTTTTTGATTAATTGTTAACGTTTGTGTGAAGGAACTTCGACTCAATATTAAAGTTAAATTTTCCTCGATTATGCATTTTAATGCCGTCTTACTGGTAGCTTTGACATTGACTGGAACCATTTTGAAAGAAAAATGCGATTGAAAATAATAAGTCTGGTTTTGCACACAATTTGGGCTACTGTATAATTTCATATTGCTCGTTAAAGGGAATGTGGCACCTTGGTTGAATCCTGGAATTTAGTGTAATTAAGCGTACTTTTAGCCGAAAATAATGAAACCACTCATGATTTCTCTGAAAAATGTACAATGGGCTCAATATTTTGATTGTTAAAATGCTCCTCTAGGAAAAGAAATAAATATCTGCCTGTGGATGATGTCATGATATGGCAGCCACTACCATACTCGAAACGCTTCAAGGGCTCCCATTAGCTGATGCTCATCGTGACGTCAGCATATGTCGTCACACCAGCAGCTCACAACAATGGCTGCCTGGCGAGAGGCACATGAGAGGTACATTTCGGGTAGGTTTTAGCTTTTTCTACGGAAATATCGAGTTCCAAGACAAATGATAAATAGAGTACCGGGTTTTCCGACTTGCTTTACAACTTGGCTATCTCAGTTAAAATCACTTTATAAAGGTGCCACAGTCCCCTTAAGTATTGGTTGGTGATTATGTGTAGCTTGGTTGCCGACGCATTGTGACCTGCATCGAATATGGAAGCTTCATTGGCTTACGAGACCGGAAGAGCTGAAAGGAGAATACCGCGCCAGTACCTGCCGCCCGTCTGCAACACCCTGACCAAGTTCTGGAGGCGTTGGCAGTGGCCAGCTGGCACCTCAGCGGGGACGGATTTCCATCAGCCAGAGGTCTTTTGGCTCTGTCCTTTGTGACGCTTAAAGTCTTCAGATAAGTTTGTCACTTCTAGTCGTTTTAGGTTGTAGGATCTTTGATATTTGCGCTTGGAAAATCAATGTCAGCCTAAGCAGTAAAGTTATGCTTCTGTTGGTTTTCTCAGTTCTGGCATTTATGCCTTGGAATATGGGCTCATGTTTTCATAAAATGCTTGATAGGCTCGGGACCATTTTCATCTGACATAATCATTCTTACTGCGCTGTCTCTAACTCAATTATCTTTCTTCAAAGTGATTCGAGCTCACTTCATTGTTTCAAAGAAACTAAATCTTTCATCACATGGAGCGCGCCTTTCTTGCCAGCTCATCAAATATCTCGACTGGTTCTTAGTTGTTGGTAATTCAGGCTCAACTCACAGAAGTCAAACATTTTCTTATACAATGCTAATGTGACAGCCTATTTGGCGATCGACCAGCAACTAAGCTAGGCGTTTAACCGCCCTTCTTTTCGCGGTTTGCCGCTGACCATCACAGTGAGGGCGTGTTAAACCATACCATCCGCCATCACCATCACGGGCCCCGCCGCCGGTGACCCGGCACATCCGACCAGTGGCCACCACTACACCTGCCCTTTCGTGAGACGTCGCCGGCGACGCCCCGACTGGATTGCGGCGCTCTCTGCGGGCCGGGCGCTGCCGTCGCCGCCGACGCTCCGGTCCGATCGATGGCGGCCGGTGTGAATCCGCCGATGAAATCACACGTGACAGGGCACTGCTCTGTCTGACGGCACCGGACGCCGCGGCCTCCCCAGCCTGCCCGCGAGGCGGATTTGATTTGGGATTCGTGTGTGAAGGGCTCGATTCTGAGCTCCCACAGTCGGCCTCCGCATGGATCAATCAATGGGATTGCGTGCTTGTCCAGCCAAGCCCTGTTATGTAACCGGGGTACCTGTTGGGTAAGTTTACCAGGAGGACCCCCCTCCACCATACGGAACTCGCTCAGGTACTCGGTTGCTTTGCTTGCCCATCTTGGTAAACATATTGTGCTAGTGTCGAACGGAGTGTTGGCAAGGACCAGGATCTGCTGTGGTTACGGTTAGGTGGATTTTGGCGATGGCCGCTGTCGGGGAACCTGCAGACGGCTTTGGGGGGAATCTGCGGGCGGCTTTGTTTTGTCAGGCGGACTTCAAAGGCGGCCGCCGACACGTGTTTGGGTTTACGATGGTGCTGATGCTATGCTAACCGCATCAGCGCCGCGCGCTGGTAAACAAAGTCTCGCCGGGCGACCGGACCAGACGATCCTTCCACAGCGTAATGAAGCAAAACGAGCCCAGACCCCGGCACATAAAGTGCCTAAATATGTGGGCCGGCTAGATCCGGGGCTGATCTCCAACGGGTGCCTGCGCCGGTGAAGACGTCGTAAAAGCTCTAGGAGCGGCTGTAAATCCTGACACTGATGAACCAGCTGGTGCCCCATCGACGGCAGGGTTCTGCTGGCCTCCACAGGTCTGTGTCTCGTCACCTCAGTGTGGTGTGGGCGCCACTTCCTGCGGCCTTTGCTGTCATCGGCGTGAGAGGCCTGGCCTGCACAGGCGTGTGGACGCGGCTGTCCCCTCGGTATGGCGTGGGCGGCACGTTCTGCCGCTACAGCTCCAGCGCTGTTTTCTATGCTGGCGGCGGCTGTGAGCAGGTGTTTTCCGACAGCAGACGCGTGCTTGTTGTGACGTACTGCCGGCGGCCGGCGTGTTCTGGTGCAACACCAGGCGTGCCGTGTCTGTTCCTGTGGACCTGCTTCTAAAGCAGCGGCACCGACCACAATTTATGCCGACGTTTGTTTCTCTCCTTGTAAGTGGGCTGCGCAGCTATAAAAGCGTCGTTGGACACACTATCAGATGTGCATTCAGAGCGATGTTGTTGCCACTGGGGCTCCGCTTGGGAGCGCGGCGACTTTCAACACCGCATGCATGAAAGCCTGCGATGCTATCCTGTCTGGTGGGATCGGTAAGAAGATATGACGCCGTTGTGGAAAATATGGTAGAATTATTGCTGTCGGTTAAGGACGCTCTATGCCAATCACCGTCACCAGCGATTATCAGGTGTTTTATACCGATAACTGATAGTTGAATGCAACATGAACCGAAAATTAGTGGACTGTATTTATGACACTGAAATTTGTGTTTGGGTCGGATCAATCGCTGAAATTCGTACTTTCTGTAATTTGGTATTTTGATACGATAGATTCAGTTTAAGCTATATGTTATTTCCGATTTTAGTCAACGATCGTTATATTAATAGATGTAGATAGCCCTCTAGTTTATGCTGTATTTGGCACGGTGGATCAGGCGATGAACATTTACAGTAGGCTTGACTGATTAATACAATGCACCGATCGATCTACATACAACACAGCTTGAAATAATATGGCTAGGTCCCTTCCCCGGTTAAATCTTTGGTTGGGTGGCAGACAAGGTAAGAACCCCCTCCCTCCCCGCGCCACTGCTTGCGTGCTTAGGAACGGTACGGGTAAACCGATCCTGCAAGCTGCCCCGACAAGTGCAAAGACACGGCCCAAATATGCCAAGCCCGTCGGGGTGTGACGCGGGAGGAGAGGAGCTGGGCCGGGCTGGCCTCCACTGTCGAAATCCTCGGTTTGTGGGACGGTACGAGTAAACCGATCCACGATTCTCTCAGACAGGGGAAGTTGTAATTTTGAGGACTGGTATGCGCTGAGCCACCCGGACCGACCCTTACCTGCCAAGCGATTCAGCTCGAATGCCACAGCGGGGACTGCCCGCCCCGGCCTGACCGCGCGGGTCCGTGCTCGGCCCGCCTCGGGCGCCCGGCCGGCCGGCCTCCGCCAACCAGCGGCCGGCTGGTCACGGCCGCGCCGCTTCAATGCGTTCACATTAGCTACAGCATATTCAAAGACAAATAGTACTAAATAGGTAAACTGACGGCAATTCTGACAGCCGTTACCTGCCTCCGTGGTGTCGGTTCCACCAGCCTGCGTCTCCTGACAGCACGGGGTGACCTCCCACTGCTTATAACAGTGCCTGGAGACGATCATTCCGTGACAACAGCCAGATTTGGTAAAAGCTAGAGGTGTCATTATCGGTACCTGCCTACCTGCGTGAGTATCGCGTCTGTTCCCGGCTGCACTGAATGCTAAGTGTACCTGAGCTGGCACTATAGGCCGGAACTAGGCATTACCTACCATACGGGGATGATCGGCTGCGATTGGGGCTCGGGAGGGGAGGCGGTTTTCCTCCCTAGTCCGCGTCCGTTTGGTGCTGGGATCGTTGGTCTGCGCGTGCGTTACCGCTCCGCGCGGCTGCACGCGCCATAATCGGCCTGTTGTGCCGCGCAAGCCTTTGTCGTCGTTCAAGGCCAGTCGATGCGAGCCCTCCACAATGCGACAGCTCGCCTCCAAACGGGCGCCAGTGCGCGGTAGCAGTGCGCCGTGTCCGTCTCCAGCGTCGGAAGCCGGATGTTTTCGGACGGGGTAGGTGGGAGGAAGGCAGTGAAGGCTCGACAGCGGCCGGGCGTCCGTCCTCTCCGGCGCGCCGGCCCGGCAAATGCACGGAACGCTGCCCCGCCCCGGCCTGGGCTGGCGATGTGGACGGTAGTGGCGAAAATCGCGTCACAACACGGCGGCCGGGCCGGATCGACAGGTGAACTGGCCACCGATTGGACCGCTTTCGGCTGTTAGTGAAGGTCTTGGTTAGGGTTTTGGAGGCTGTTGAGATTGAGCACAGCAAAATCTGAGGCATGGATTTGGTCCTTGACAAGCTTTTCTCATTGCAGGGTTGATTTGAGGTCGAACGTGTTGACGATCTAGAGCAGGATTTCCTTTCATTCTCAAACAAGGCTAACAAAGTGAGGAAATGCGCGTTCCCGGGTGCCGACAGTGGCATGAGTGAGGGCACTCAGTTTGTCAGGGTGGCTTCCAGGCGTGTGAAGGCTCTGCTTCTTGCGATGTGGAAGGGGGCGATGCTAGGAGCATAAGCGTTGCCACCGGCAAAAAAGTGGAGGGGGGGCAGCCAAACTTCAACCTGATGCTGACAAAAAAACTTTCCACGGAAGGACCAAAAACTGTTAGAATTTGGGCTCCTCATTGCCTTCCGCAGCGGCTGGTTATAAAAATGTCCGGCTTACTCCCATTTTGACTGAGATCAGAAAATGTTTGGCCAAAAAGTGGGGCCCCCCTTTTCCGACGCTTATGGCTAGGAACAGGAGCTGGCGATGGTGGCTGCGGTAGAAGGGACAGCCGGAGCCGAATGGTGACTGATGCACCGACAGGAAGTGGCCACACACCCGGAGAAAGCGCCTCAGCCGCGGGCTGGTGACGGAACAGCGCGCCATCTGCCTGGCCAGGTCGCCGCGCTCGTAACCAGAGTTCCGCGGTTGCCCTCCACATGTCAACATCGTGTGGACCAAGTTGGGAAGGACTTGGTGTTGCCTTTTCTGACTGGTATTACGATTGTTTCATTGGTGAAAGTGGGCGGCTCAGTTAACGAAATGAAATATTAAACGCAGTCCCAAAAAAGGAAATAAAGTCGGCATATTGTGTGCAGTTAAACATTTAACTTGGATAAAACGTGAGTAATATATGACAGTGCTTTGTGGTAGTAGTCATATCACGGTAATCTGGTGTGATTTCTTCTCTGGGATCCGTGTGCGCTTGTCTTTCTCCCGTCCATCGCGCATGGCTGTGCCGACGACGGCGTAATGCCACTCCCACGGCGGGCGGGCGTGACGTGACCGTCTCCATGACAACCCAGATGCCGGCGGCCGGCGTCCCGGTCCGGCGGCCTCCCTAAGCCGGTTATTGGACAAACCTCGGACGGCACCACGTCAGGCAGGGATGAGGAAAAAGGCCGCACACCATCAGGCACCGCAGCTCTGAAGTATTGCGGTGTCAGAAGTTCGTTCGTTCGTGTATTAGATTCCATGCTAATAGTGTTGGGTATTTCAGGCTTCGATGCACAGTATACATATACACACAGCGCATTAACCAGCACACAGGCAAGAAACCAAGACACAGGATATGCATAGGCTGAAGTGCCCCAATTCAGTTCATTAATGACAGGCAGCCGGAGGTTTATTAAAAGTGCTCAATTAATTGAAAATACCTTTGTATGACAATATATGGGTAATTTTTATGTCGTGCTTGGACTTTTCCTAGGTACTGTTACTCTTATAGACGGGTTTCGCCCGAGACTAGCTATACATAGGACAGCCACGATCACCTGTGTTGTGCCCCTTAGTAAACGGGTCAAACACCCAGCTGACTGCCGCGTCTGATACCGGGCGTCTCCGTCTGCCCAGAAGTAATGCGCGGCCTTCGCCGGCGGCTTGTTGGGTCGGCCCCGGTCTGTGGCTCGTTATGGTCGCCCTGCATATATCATGGTGGTGCTAATCAGGCTCGTTTGCGCCCAGCCGGCGCGGCAGACCTCCCGCCAGCTGATGGTCTCATCATGCCGGCTCTGGCGGTGCGCGCACGTTCCACCGCCGAGTCTCGCTCTATTTCAGCTGCTGCTCACGATTTGTTCAGCCGATGAAGGGTGGTGACCTTTGCTCCATGTTGAAGTATTTTTATGTTCGTTTGTTATCTCATCGGTTGTCATTTATCATTTGTTATATCATCGGAATTTATTTTCAAATGTTACAAAATGTTGACCCTCTTCAACACGTATTTTGGATTATGTAAGGAAAAGTATCCACTTCCAAAACCGGACCAAAACAGGCTTGCTTTCTGATTCTGTGAGTGTGGATCGGTCCTCAGGCCGCAGTTTGGATCGTGCCTTCCGTAAAACCACCAGATCCCTCTGTTGAGGGCGGAGAGTAGCTTGGGCTGGGACTGCGGCGGCACCAGGTTCCCGTTCGGAGCCGCGCTGCCGCCGGCCCAGCTCAGCAATGTCAGCCGCCGGCTGCTGAGTGAATCAGCGCTGAGCGAGGACGAAACAGGCGCACCCGGGACAAAGCACAACATTGGGACGACAGCAGCTTCATCGGCGAGGCGGCGGCTTGCATTTTTGTCGAAGCGTGGAAGAAAGACGCGAAATGCGGCGTCCTGTTGAGATGAAAGGCTGAAAATGGTGTATAGTTACCAAGGGTATATGAATTGTGGCGGTTGTGGCAGTGTTTAGCTTGTGACGTATGTCAGGTTAGAACTTCGAGATAAACGTGGTGCGAAAAAATTTGCATATTCCATGTCAAAACTGGGGCTTGTGTGTATTGCATCACCATGGGGACGGCGCGTTGGCCGCTGGCTTAGTTGTCACCTAGTGAACAGTGTGGGGCAGGTCATTCTGTGGCGTGGGGATGCTTTTTTGTTTGTACGTTGCAGCTAGTTTTGACCTCCGTCTGATAAGTTTGTCTCGGCTTTGTGCTTAATGCGTCAACATTGGTGTGAGCATTGCATCATGATTGTCTTCCGCATATTTAAAGAGCGTCATGATCCTCTATGGCGTGTTTTTAGAGAGCCAGAGCCATCTTTCTTGTATGTAAAATGCGTCAGGATCGTGTTTAGCGTACGTGTATCGAGTCAGAATCATCTGTGTTGTCCTGTATGTATCACATTAACCATCTGTGGCGTGCATGTAATGCGTCAGGATCGTCGTCTGGCGTGTGTTTATCGATTCAGGGCAGCTCCAATGTGTGCATATCGAGTCAGGGTCATCTCTCGTCTTTGTTGTATCGATTGAGGATCATCTCTGGCGATGCGTATATCGTGTGATCGTGTGCGATCAGACGATCGTGTGCGTATGGTCGGATCGTTCTGGCGTATATCTGTCAGATTATTCTGGCTTGGTATCGTCAGGATGATCTCTGGCTGTTATCTGTGATCGTGTGCGATCAGACGGTCGTGTGCGTATCGAGTCAGGATGATCTCTGGCGTGTGCGTATCGAGTCAGGATGATCTCTGGCGTATGCGTATTGAGTCAGAATGATCTCTGGCGGGAGCGTATCGCGTCAGGGTCACCGCTGGCGTGTGGTATCGCGTCAGGATCCTCTGGCGGTGTATATCCAGTCAGGATCATTTCTGGCGCTGTTGCGACGACTGCGACGCGCCTAATCGGCCGGCAAATGCGTCCAGCTGCCGGGGCGGCCGTCATCGATCCCAGCAGGAGACGCGCCAAGCCGATGTCAGCCCAGACCACCCCACGCGCCCACAGTAAAAACCCGCGTCCTTACGGGTCCAGTGGAGGCACAGAGTCGACTCTTAGCTGCGTGGCAGGGTTCGGCATGTCCAGAGTCTGGGTTAGAGTGCCATGGGTGCGTCCCGCGCTGAGGCCCTGTCTGTCATCTGTATGATTTTTCTCCCATCTCTAAGAGTTTTTTTCGGATTTCATTAGCGTCGGAGGGGGTGGTCGTCGCTCGCACGGCGTCCTCTGTGGGATGATTGAAGGCGCTGCTGTCGCCGTTGGTTGTGGACGCATGGCCGGCCAACGGGAACTGATGCCATGAGTGGCCACTCGTCCTCAGCGCGCTGGCGATGAAAAAACCACGGCGACCAAAGCCACGAAAAGAAACCTGTCCACTGCGGACAAGACTCCTCTTGGAATATTCTTGAGTGCAGGTTGTGCTGTTAGTTTTTTTATACTTTTTTCCGGCCAGAATAATTGTCTTTTGAGTGTTTCACAACAGAAAATGCCTGTGTGCTGCTGTATATCGCACATTATAGTTGTGCTGAGGGGTTCGGATGTGAAAGTTTTTGTGTTCCTGGCTATGCAATGAAGACATTGTGCATGACAATCTTATTTTTTTGTCTTTTTTCTATACATTTGAAGTGCTTGTCAGACCTCCATTAATTTTTAAAACCAAATGATCCCCTCTGTAGTTGCACCAGATGTAAGGCTAGATGACCTGTTGATTGAAAAGTGTATTGGAGCGTAGCTAGCCTGTACAATTAAACTTGGCTCCTTCAATCACCACTGAGGCAGAACGTGAGCGGTGCGCAATGTGGCCAGTTTCGCTGAGACTATGTCTCGGGAGTTGCCTGGGTCGCGGCGCCCAGTCTGCGCTCACTCGTCCGTTTCAAGCTCGGCCCCTGTGTCTCTAGGTTTGGGTACAGGCACGGAGAGGCACCGGGCCGCGGCGTCTCACCTGAGGCGTGCCCCCGGGCGGGGCGACGCCGCCGTTCCGACACCGTCACCACGGCGGCGGCGGCGGCGGCGGCGGCGCACCGCTCAGCGGGGGTCTGGGCGGCGCGGTCTCCCCTCCACCACCGCGCACCCAGACGTGTCCAGACCGGCCGCCGCTGGTACTCTGAGGCTCGGAGTGGAGGGGCTCGTGGTCGCTTGTTTTGAAAAACCACTGGGGTATTGAATATCATTTCAGGGTGTGGAACGACCCTACCTAATAATCTCATACCGATAAAGAATGTAAGTCGGCGAATCAAGACAGCCTGGGCGTACCTATCATTTTGAAACACTCCATATTTAAGTGACCGAGGAGGGATAACGGAAAACATACGCCATATTGAAACACGACCCGCTCTTGTTTTCACTTGAACTGGATAAACACTGGAGAGTGTGTGTGGGGGGGTGGCTGTTCCCCTTTCCCGCAGTCAGTCCGGGTCGTGTTTTCGTGTCTGCTCCGGTAACCGGGCTCGACTGGCGGGGAGGACAGGGGAGGTGGTGGTGGGGAGGACGCCGTCCCCTGTGTCGCCGACCCGCCCCTACACCTGAACCATTAGCGGCCGCCGGCCGACACATGCCCCAGTAATTGGCGGAGACCGAGCGCGTCTGCGGCGAACTGCGGCCGGACCAGTGTCAGCTGGCGCCGCCTGCCCCCACCGGCAAACGTGCAGTTTCACACAGCCAGCGGCCTTGGGGCGTGGGAAAGCAGCCGTCGCTGTGAAGTCGCGACTGCGCCAGCGCCTGCATCCGTGCTGCGCGCTGAACGCAATGCGATGACTGCGCCGATGCTTCGCAAATCAGAGTGTCTGCTGACTCGCTCACGGTAGCAGCTCAGAAAACGTGTCGCTGCAGCTGCACCATCGGGGAATACAGCAGGGGGTAGGGCCGCGGGGCGTCAGCGTACCTACCCCACCACCAGCTGCATAAACGCCGGCACGCCAGGACGCTGGCCCGTAAACAACAGCGGACACGGCGTAAACACAGCCCGGTCCTGTTTGGACGAGTCTTGGGCGGCAACGGCACTGCCCATGTGACGGTCCTGGGTGGCGGTCTGCGTCGGGCGAGGCCACGAGGGGCCCCTGAAACCTGCGGAGACCACCAGAGACTACTAGAGACAGTCAGAGGCCCCCGAGACCCGCCAAAACCACCAGAGACCACTAGAGACAGTCAGAGGCCTCCGAGACCACTAGAAACAGTCAGAGACCTCCAGAGACCACTAGAGTCAGTCATAGGGCAGACTGGCAAAGGGGCCTCAATATCAACAGAGGTCAGCACAGTCCTACAGCTGTTGGTAGAACCCTGGGGAGGCGGTCAGACTCGCGACAGAAGGACGGGTTGGCAGTCAGAGGTTTAACGGTGGTGTCGCACACGACGCGAGGCGTCCGCTGAGCCGCAGCGAAGCGGGAACACGTGCTGCCCCAGGAACAGGCTGGCGCGGCGTGGTGTGGCACCAAATGATCCGTGACCGGTACGTGCAAAACAGGATGTCCGGCGAAAATAGGCCCCGTAGCAGTGAAAGTGTTTCTGGCTCCATACCCGCTGGTGAAATTCTGTTAGGTTTTTCCGGCTATTGGGGATAGATCGTTTTTGTGAATACGTTTTACAAGCACCGGCTTTTGCCAGCTGTGAAAGCCTTGCACACAATGCTCAGTAAACGGTTGGCTCGCGCCCTTTGTGTTCACCACGGTCGTCACCAGCAGCTGGCTGGCTCCCGCTGTTTGCTAAGGTGGGGCAAACGACATTCACCGGTACAAGTCCACTGAGTTAACGCGGTGTTAATAGTCATGGTATAAAGACCACGGGTGACGTCAAATCCTTACGCATGCTTACATGGAAGCTTTTCGGCAACGAATGTCATTGCAGTTAAGACTTGTATGTTTGTTTGAAAACAATATCATAGACATCGAAGAGACATTCAGCTGTGTACCACGACATCATAAAGAAAAGTGCTTTAACGGTAAATAGGAACCGTTGCACGATTATTGTCCTTTTGCAGCGTACTTTTTTGTAGGTCCCCTGATGCTGTATCGTGTAAAGTCCGTACTTGTATTAACCGGATTGGTACCAGCGAACCTATTTTTGGGAAAGGTAGAGAGCGCAGCTGAAATTATTGCTGCCAGTGCAGTAAATTACTCTACTTTAGGGTTCCTTGTAAGTGGAACTGGCCCCATATACCTCGGAGTGCGTTTATTGGAACACCGAGACATTATCAGACGTTCGGAGCACTGACCGATCGATTCCCACAAGTGCCCATCATCGGTAAAACGCCTTACGCTTCAATTTAACGGGCGGCACTTGGGCTAAGTGGACTTGAAATAGCGGCCCGTCAGCGGCCCGTGCGGCACCGCTGCGGCCGCTACAGCACATCGGACGACGTCAGCCCGTTTTAACCAGGATCTCAGACCCATCGCTGGGTGTAATGGAGGCGCTTCCACCTTGTTCCAGCTCGATCACAGACGTGAGGTGGCGCGCTGACCTTGACGTTTTGTGGCGTGCTGTGTCGGTCACCGAGCGACTGCCGCGGCCGCCCCCTGATGTGGTGCGGTGTTCCTACAAGGTTTGACCTGGCTCCTGTATTACCACTGCTGTTGACTATGACACTGTCTGAAGGCGTTTGTTTTGTCAGCGGAGCACTACACCTCTTCATAAAAACGTTGGCTTTGTTAGTGGAACACTACGTCCCTTGTGAAGGCTTTTGTTTGTATAGCGGGGCACTACACCCCTTCTAAAGGCGTTTGTTTCTGTTAGTGGGAGCACTACACCCGTTTCTCCGCTCAGAGCTCGCTTTCGCCAGATAGAAGGATAAAGAAATCTCCTCTTCTATCTTGAGTCCGAAAGCAACGGGTAGAAACAATGCAGATCTACCCCGTTGCATTAGACAACAGGCGATATGCCGCTTTTTCTGACCGTATGGTCGCTTTTAGTTACAATATTGTCAAGAAAAGAATGCGGTTTTTCCACGCAAACAATAGCCTGGTTAGAACTCGGGGTAGCTGGTGTGCATCAAAGAAGCAACAAAAACTCCCGTCTTCAGCCCATAAACGATGACAAAGCACATCGCCGTGGTGCTTTGAATGTTTCTATGGTATCCTTCTCATCCTGTTCCGACATTCCTGCAGCAGCGCCGTCTGAAGACGGCCGCTTTTTGTGTGGCTTCTGCCGACCTCACCACTCTGTTTTCCAGCGCCGCTCAGCTGGGCGCTTCCCGGTTGATCTGTGCCCGTCCAGTTTCCAGCACGCCACCGTCCGTCTCCTCCCTCTCTCCGGAGTCCGTCGCCACCGCCTTGACCCAGCTGCCGCTCACCTCCGGGCTTCATAAAGGTGGCGTCTGTTTTATGTGGTCTATTGGCGTCGTCGGCGTCGGCAGGGAAGGCCGTTGCCTGTGATGAGGGGCTGTTGCCGGCACGTGGCGCCGGTCCCGTCTCGGCGCCGCTCTACATCACCCGCGGCGGCCCTGCATACAGCAACGCTGGGATTACGGCCCGGCTGCAGACACGGGGAGCCTGCTCCACCTACTCTAGTCACCCTGCTGCGGGGCGGAGGAAAACAGGCTGCGGTGTGACGGGACGTTCAACCTGAAAGTCGGCATTAGTCACCGATTTTTGTGATAGACAGGCTTGTATGGATGACACGTCAGCCGCGGCGCTGCCGGCGGCGCCAGTTCTACTGCTCATTCTGTCCGACTCCGGCGGGCCGGTGTTCTTCCACAGCTGGGGTTCAGTACCCGTCTGCTGACCCTTCTCAGTTCGGTGGTGGGACCTCGGTGTTGGTACAGTGAGGACACGCCCGCATCGCACCGGTGTCCGTGGTGCTGTTCCCGTCGCTTTCTGCTCCAATGTCCGTGGTGCTGTTCCCGTCAGCTTCTCATCGCTTCCGCGATAACCGCCTCTGAATCTGAAAACGGTGCCGGTTCGCCACCGGTCCGCCGCCAATGGCCGCGGTCTTACCGAGGTCCCTGAAGACCCGTCTCGCTCAACAGGACAGGGTGACGCTTACACTGGGTAATTTACCATCCACCATAAACCGGATCTCACCATGCCAATCTGTCCGAAAAATAGGACTTCGTTACATGCAGTTAACTGAGACGTCAGACGCGAAAATCATTTCGTATCTGACACAACATATGCCTGTGAATCAGCGTTGGAAGCTTAGTATTTATGCTGGAATTGAGAGCTTTATACGTAAACACTCGGCTTGCCTTCTGCCTTGCCTTTGATTTGTTCAAAAGGTGGTTGGTGGTGGGTAAAATGGGGAGAATCACGGCCTCGCTACCGTAATGTAGAGCTCGGGATGTGTGCGTGGTGCGGGAACGGGATGGGAATTAGGGAGCGGGATTAAATAAGACGGAATGGGATTAAATGGGACGGGATAGGATGAACTGATCATTCGGGATGGGACCAGGTAATTTCTATGAAAATTTCCCAGGAAAAAGAAGATATGACAGGACGGAACTGGAAGTGGATACATTTTACGGGCGTGATAGAAACTGGACAGACTTGCGGCAAGGAATGGTGCGGACGTTGAAATGGTGTCCCATCTGTTAAGCTGGAATGTCAATCGTTCGTCGATTTCATGCTCGCTATTCGTTATTTGCCCTGTCCCAAAATCTGGGGTGTTAGGTGGAGAGCGACACCCCGGCAAGCTCAATTTTTCACTCACTTCTGATATTTTTGTTCCTTAACTTTTTACTCATGTTTCAAACGTTTTTATGGTATGACAACAATAAATTTTTGCCACTAATGACTCCTTCCTTAACTAGAAGAATATCACCTGAAGCAAATTGAATTGAATAAATCATCTTTGATCTTCAGGACAAGTCAGTAAAACCTGGAAAGGGAAGTGGAAAGTTCCCCGCACTGGAAAGGGAAGTCCACAAATTTCCACTCACCGAGTGAAAACCGGTGGAATTTTCCACTTGGCATCCTGGCTCAAAAACAATTTTGGGACACCTGTTACCTGCCGTTGTATATGCTGCGTGGCCTCATGGTTAGCTCGGCTTCGTCACCGGGTGCGGATCTTACACCTCAAGCATCGCGCACCTCTTTGTCGGACCAAGTTCTCGCCTAGTAAAAGCGTGCTAATAGTTGTTTCTGAAGCGGTACCGTGATCGCTTTTGTACGTCAACGCCACGGTATTTGCAAACGTTTCGTAAAACCTTGAATGAACGTTGCTGGCGTTTCTGTTAAATGTGGGCAATCCAGTTTATACCGTCAGCCCTGCAGTTGCCTTGCCTGTCGTTTTTATCGCCTGCCGACAACACAAGTGGCACTGCATGTGCTGCAACGGTGTCAAGTCGCTGAATCACCAACATGGTTTATGAATTATCTTTGATAGAGTTCTCGTGACTTCGTTGTTATCTGACCTTGCTGTCAGGGCACATAAGGAAAACATGTCGCGATTGTTTTGTACGTTCCGTATCATTGAACCCTCGGCTAGAAACGGTGTAGTGTATGAGGCTGACGCCCCCGAGGTGTCGGCTGTCGGCGTGTCGCGCGCGGCAGCGGTGCGTGTGGGTGACCGCCATTGTGGCGTCGTCTGCGCCAGACGCGCGCGTCGCCGCGTGACGGCCCCATCGGTGCGCGATGAGCCGCGAATAAGCAGCGATGACAGCGCGGCGCGTGGCCGCGGGGCGGGTCGCCCTGTCGTCTCCACCCGCCGCCGCCTCGAGGCCGACGCCGAGATGACGCCTTTTTATCGACAGATAACGACCGGAGCGATGACTGCGCTCAGATATACTAGTCTCTGATCTTAAGGATCATCATGGATAGAGGGTTTGGTGTGCTGTCGCCGGAGAGAGTTTAGACACCTGTGACGTAAACCGCCGACTGTTTGTCCTCTGTCTGTCTGTCGACCCCCATGGCCAGTACAAACATGCGTCAGTGTCGCGCTGCGCAGACGGGCTGGCACCGGCACGTGCGACCAGGCTGCCAGGTCGGTGGCGCCTCGGCGCACTGCCAAACTCTCTCAGCGGCGGTGAAGCGTGCTTCCAACGTGCCTGACGGAAATTTAACGCGGTGGGGCCGCCCTGTTCTCCGCCGGCGCTGTTGGAGCGGGTGAGAGGAACTTTCCGCGGGGCGCGACCTTTTGGCGTGTCTCGCCGTGGGAACGGCGGCCGCGGAAGAGGGCGGCTCCACGCGGAAGTGGCTGGTGCTCGGGGTCTGCGGCCGCTGCGCTGCAGCTAGTGCAATGTCTGCTCTGTGACGGTGACGGGCGTCTGCGGACCGCCAAGGTCGCGCCGCCTCGCCGCCTGATGAAACCGCGAGGTCAGAGGGGCTCTGCGGGCCGGGCGGAAGCGTCAGGCGCTCAGTCAAGCACAGTCGTGGCCGGTCTGCCGGCTCCCAAGCACCGGACCTCCTCAGGGATCTCAATTGCAATGTGGTGTCTCGCTCTATCAGCAGAAAAATCCACATCCGGTGTACAAAATAGAAACGGCTGAGAGGTAAAATCGAGGACGACACAGACGCTGAGCTGAGCTGTTTGACCTGGGCTGGCGGTGCGTCCTGGTGACCTGATGCGGACGTGATTAAGCCTGTCGGGTTTATGGCGCCGGCCCGGCCGCTAATTTTCCCGCCAGCCTGCGTAATTGCGTCGGTCGGTGGGTCGACAGCCCGCTGATTAGCCAGTCGGGCCGTCCAGCCCCGGCCTAGGGCACTTCCAGTTCATTTGCGCGGCCGCCGGCCCCTGCGGCGCCGCTCCGGAGGCTCGGGGTCCTGCCGGGCCCGGCTCGAGGGCCAATCTCACTCAATATCAACAGCGGCTTCGTTTGGCTATATTGGCACTGGCGGCGTAATTTGCATTCAGTGTGGCGGCGGGATGCTATCTTGCGCTGCGCGGAGGCTCTGAGTGCTCAGTGCTCCGGCCGCTGTCTTTGATGATTCTTGACTTCATAACTGCGCTATCTATACTCGTGGCGACAGAGCGCTGTCGCTCAGCCTGCGCGCAGCTGGTTCCCAGAAAAGGTTCCGGTAACGAAGACTTCAAGCGTATACTCACGTTTTCATTGATAATTGTTGCAAGACCTTTGTGTGTAATGCAGGAATCCTTGTCTGTTACCGAGGAGATTCCCTCGTCTCATTTGCTTCCAATTTTTAAATCGAGTTCCCGACCTAATTTCCCCTGAATCTTGAGGTTTTTCTCGTACATGTGAATATAGGAACTGTCCCCTATACAAATCGTTCTCGGGGTCGCCGTTGCCGATGGCCAGGCATGTCCCACACACGTTAGAGACCCTTGTATTTCCTCAAGCATCGATAGGGAAGTTACGGCACACGATCTTGTGCTGCGGTGGAGGCAGAAGTTGAAGCTTCTGAGCGATGCTGCCGGGCCAAAGTTAGCAGACGACGTGATGACACCGCTCCGCGGCTCCGTCACAGATGGCTGGGACGCGGCCGCCTGGTGGGGGAGATAGTCCGAACCGGTGACTGCTACAGAACCAAAGTCCGCAGAGACGGTGGAGTATCTCGCTCTGTGTGGTATCTAATGTCTAATCACGTCGTGATCGTCGTAATCGCTTGGCACATTGGTGCATTATTGTTTTGCAACAGTTTACTGCTAATGGTAGCATTATCTAAACCGATGGAACGGGGAAATCGTCATTTGACATTATCGTCATTGCGTGCATTCAAATGGTGTGGCATTGGGCATGATTTATATGCAAGTGCCTTAAACGGATAACAGCTGTCAGGCGCTAAGTTAGAGGCTTCTGTACGCCTTGCGACTCGTAAATCAGCCGCGTTGCGTTGTGTAAAGTTCCGAGTCGAGTCTCCGAAAGTGGGATGTAAGACTACAAAATAGGGAATGCTTGAAGCGGCTTCAATTTTCCGGCAATGCTCCCTAAATTCTCTCCTCTACTCTTGAGATGGGTCCTGACTTAGTGCGGTGCCTTGTGGTCGGAATCCGTTCGCCCCAGTTTGAAGTTTGTCCACATCTATTCCCCATTCCATCTACCGTGCCATGGATCGACATTCATCCTCCACGGTTTTCCCTGCCGTGCAGCGCTGAGTAGTTTGGCCTTCTCCGCTCTCACGACTGTATTAGCTCCCACTCTCAGAAACCTGGTCCGAATTCCCCGCCACTCAGTGATGAATCTGGTTCCCACGCCTTACAATGCGGCTCGCTTCATTTGAAGGATGCCTGTGCACCTAATTCTTGAAGTCGGCCTTCAGTGGAGAACCTTTCCCGGCTTTTTGTTGACTATCTACTCTGTTAGGCGCCCGTCCCCGTTTCTCCGGTGCCTCTCCTGTCTATTACCAGCTGGGGTGATATCTGGAGCGGCAATCGGGCTTCGCATATATTCGATAACTCTTTCATCGTGTTTTTATCTCCGTTTGTCTTGATTGGGTGCGTTTTTATGCTGCGCCAGGGCTATTGAGTGAATACCGAAACGAATCGAACAGTTTAAGTGGAATATAAAAACGTCTTCTCTCACAGTGGTGCCTTTGGATGTTGTATTAAGACTGCTGAGGTGGAAGTGATGTCGAATGTGACGCAAGACCAGTGGTATGAGCGGTTGCAGCGATCCGTGCAGCCGGGCCCAGACCCTGTGGGAGTGCTCTCGATTTTTATATTAGATCTGGGGCTGCCTAAAGACCATTTCAATGCTGTTAAAACTGCACGTGTGGTACTTCCCGAAACCTTTTTTGAAGCGCTTTATGATTTTAGAGTCTTGTAGTAGCATAAAAAGTATGAGGATTCAAGGAAATGACAAATGAGAACATTTTAAGGAACACAGGTTTTTCGGTAATGCTTGCACCATTGACGGGTCCCAGAGCTTTCCCTCCGGGCTCAGCACTTGCCTGGTTGACGTGTGGCCTGAATCCGCTGCGTAGTAATGCCGGGCCAGAAGGCTGCTGTTGCGGCTTTTTGAATATCCGAGTAGAGCTGTCCAGGTATGATTCAATGTTCTGTGAAACATGATCTTTGGGTTCGGTAAAATTTGTAACGTGGGTTGAAAACTCTGTTTTGTATCTGTGAAAGCATGCAGAATGCTACAGTTGCGGATAAAATCCGTCTGAGAGTCGCCGTTAACCGGGCCCGGGAGGCTGGGGCGCGTGACGTGCAGACTGTGGACCGGGACGCGCGGGGAGATGTGTACGTCGGGCTCCAGCGGGCTTTAGCGAGCTCCAGCGAGCTTCAGTGTGCTCCAGTGTGTTAGCGGCTGCGGCTCAGGCTCCAGGGGCTCCAGGGGCGAGCTCCAGCGTGCTCCAGCGTGCGTCTGCGGTCGGCGGCCTGTGCTGACATTCCGGCGGCACGGCTGGTGTAATTATCACCTGCCAGGGCGCCGTGGGCTGTTATTGTGGCCGTCTGGCTGGCGGGGTAACGGCAACGGACCCCGGACGGCGGCTCCCTCCTTCACCCTCGGACCGTGCGGAGCGGAGGTGAGGTGGCGCCGCGGGTCCGCGCCCACGCGCGGCCCTCCGGCATCAGCGCTGCGGCCCGGTGGCGGCACGGGCGGTGACAGCCCCACCTCTGCTACTCTCTTACTTCGAAGGTTTAGCTCGATTTTTTGAAGGACGATGAGAGGGGGAGGGGGATCAGTGATGGGCACTTATACAGACCCAAACATTAAATGTAATGACTAATGTGCCTCGTTCGTAAATGATCATTCGGGCTTACTCCACAAAGTGTTTTTTGGGGTCAGAGTTTTCGTTCTGCATTTATAGAGCTTCGTCAGCGAATCGGAATGAGTGCCTCGATTGGATTTATTGCTTAGATATGAAAAAGTGAAAGACACACTTACAGAAAGGTGGCGTAAGAATGGGGTTAGTAATCCCCCTTTCCTCTTTTCTTCAAGAGCGGTTTTCTTGGTAACAGATGTGCTTTGTTTTGCCGTGTCGACCCATCGCATGCCTTTAGATTAGGATGAAGCACCACCTCGTTAATGAGCACCCTAGTGGTAAAAGGGAGAGCTCGGAAATAATAAAGCAGTATCCAGTTCTGCGTAGTAATTTATGCGGCGTGAATTATGCAGTCGAGTTATGCCGCAAGTTTTGCACTACGAGTTAGACAAGTTGAGAAAATGGGTCCGATGCCCTCTCTAGAATCTTAATGCAGTTGAGCCAGCAACGGGGTCAAACCATGTTGTTAGAACAACTTTCTTTAATTTTGAAGTAGGGCGGAAAAGTACGTGAGCCTGTGGACGGTAAGAGAGAGGATAGGACGTAAATGTGCTTTACTGACGATGGTGATTCGTGGCTGCGCTGTTGAGTTCATCCAGTTGAATGTATCCGTGTAAGTAATGCCGACCAACTATTTGCAGTTTCAGTAAGTTCGCTGAAATGGCACGTCAATCAGAATGCAAGACTCTCTCCTCGCTCACTGAAAGTGAAATGTGTCTATTTCTGAGCTGAAGCTGGAGTGGACGGCCCGACCTTTAACCAGTATCGACCACGGGAGAGCCGTGACGCGAGTCTCTGGAGAGGTCGAGTCCGTAACCAGGGCGGCCACGTGCTGGTGGTCCTAATGAGGCGCCAGGGGCTGCCAGCCCGCCACCAGCATCATCCGTCAACCAGCGCTTCGAAGCCGATCTAAGGTCATAGCGCCATGACATCCCATATTCCATTGATTGAATACAAGCTGAAACCGAAGATCTGTAAATGATGAAACGGCACCCTCCCGCAAGAGTCCAGTAAGAACACAATTATGCACGACATTCTAGAAATATCAGTTCTTTATATTACCCTCTGCCGAGGCTTCAGCAGGGATTTCCTATTGGTCTTCTTCGCCGCCTCCCATGCCGGGATGCTGGATCCGCCAGCGGGCCCTGTTGTAATGACAGGCAACTGTTACACTACTGCAAACGCTGAGGAAATATTTACACGGCCTGGTACTCCCCTATCCAGCCAGCAGTAATGGCTTCTCACTCAGCCGATGAGTCCCGCGTGGCGGAACGGACCACGCAGCCTTTAATACTAACTGACTCATGTCTACCTGTGCTGAAGTTGTGTCCGCCGTCGCCTGGGTAACCGGTATGTCCCGTTTCCGCTGTCGCCTGGGTAACCGCTATGTCCCGTTTCCGCTGTCGCCTGGGTAACCGCTATGTCCCGTTTCCGCTGTAGCCTGGGTAACCGCTATGTCCCGTGCCCGCTGTCGCCTGGGTAACCGCTATGTCCCGTTTCCGCTGTAGCCTGGGTAACCGCTATGTCCCGTGCCCGCTGTCGCCTGGGTCACCGCTATGTCCCGTTTCCGCTGTCTTCTGGGTAACCGCTATGTCCCGTGCCCGCCGTTGCTGATATACTAGCTATGGCAGGGACAGTCCAGGAATTACGTAACGCCTATTGTGTGATTTTTCACCCCCTCCCCCATTTAACACCTTTTGATTCTCATGTGTAACGTTTGATAGTTATGACAGACTTCCTCCCGGTTGCCGTTACGTAATTTATGGTCAGGACCACCGTTGTCGGTACGTAATTTATGGATGGGTCCCCGTTTCCGATACGTACTTGATGAACGGGCCCTATGCCCTGCGTCAGCCGTCGCTGGTGTTCTCGTGTGTCCTGTCGCCGGGGCAGTGATGTGGCCGTATTTTTGCCGCCGTGGGGGCGGTGTCTTCGTGTCCGGGAGCAGCGTCGCCGTCGATGCCCCATTAGGCCGGTAGTGGACATTGATCGCAGCATTGGAGCGTCGCCGGGCCGCCGCAGCGACGATCGAGCGGCGGGCGACAGCGGGACCGCGGGGCCCCGCGCCGGTGCCGAGAAGGAAAAACAGCCGCTGACGCTGGCCTGAACAGGAAAGACGGCGTATTGTAGACATCAGATCGTTAAATTGTTGCCAGGCCGGCCACGTCTGTCTGTAAAGGTCAGTCTGACGGCATCGTGGGACCGATCTGTTCTAGTCTGTTGCGGCTATTGGTGCAATTATCGCCGTGGACAGGTGTGAGAGGTAGCGCTCAGCCCGCCTCCCGTGCCCGAGTTACCGCCCGTCGAACGCACGAATCATGCTTGTCGGGTACTCCCGTCCGCGGCAGAACCACACCGTACAGTATGTGACACATCTGACCTGCCGTGGTCTCAGCACGACTACCCCCCTTACTCTCGAGGATCGCAGCACACTGTACCGTGCAGGTGACGGCCTCGCCGCGTGCGTGTCGGTCTCGGACCGCCTCAGCTCCGTGGTCTGGCGTGCTCCTCTGCCCTCTGGAGCTCCTCTGCCCAGACGCGTCCGCCTCACGCCGGTCGGCCTGTGATTATCGCCGCGTTTTTACGCGGCCGCCGCGCTCGCGCCGCGCCGGCGGCGACACGACGCCAGTCGCTGACCCTGCGCCGCCGCCGCCGGGGCCTTTTTGTCAGGTAACTGCCGCGCGGCCTGAGATGAGCTCAGTGGAGAGAACCGGCGAGCTGCGCGGGTGAAGCTGGACGAGGTGGCCTGAAAACGAGTCGGCCCCGCGGCCTGTGAACATCTGAAATTTTTTTTTGGGGAACTGGAAAAATGAAGAGCCCTGAAGAATAGGGGCCTTGTTTTGATGAATAACCGTATCACTACTGGTTTAGATCACTAGTGAGGCCTTGTTTCGTTGCTTGGTTTTGTTTGAAACCCTGCGCTCCGTCATCTTCTTTTCGTTCATTCAACTAGTTTATCCACTCACTTACTTTATCGCTTCTTTCTCTTTATTACCGTCTCCATTTGACAGTTTTCCTCATATGCTGTGTTTTCTTTGCTGTTATGTCTGCAACCAGCATGCGGCCGGCTCCATTGTTGCTGGTGATGCGCTCCGTTTCGTTGGACGGCTCCGGTTCGTATTTATCTCGTTTTCGTAGTGGCGCCTCGCTCGGCTGCCCGGTATTCTCGGCCCATCAATCACAGCGTCGGCTCCATCGGACGCGATGCACGGGCGCGGCCGGCTCACCCCCATCAATCTGGCGGCGCGGCCTGTCAGGGACAGCCGTCCTGCTGCAGTCTCAGAGTAGGTGTCTGCTCCTGACTGCCCACGCATGGGGCCGTCTCAGGCGGAGGTGGCTGGAAGGACAAGGCTGCTGTCCGAACCTGCTGCCGTCCTACCTTGGAATTGCTTCGCCATCAGCCGTCGCCGTGAACTTACGGGGTGTTTTTTTAACTTAAGGGGTAATTCGCCGTGTGGCATACATATCAGTCCTAGTCCGAAATACGGCATTGAAATACAAAGGCTTTTGGAAGGCTGGCAGTGTGTTGTACCGATAACACCTTTATATCCGAAGATGCGCTTTTGGAGGGAGTTCAATGTAGAGCTAATATGTGCTGTGACGTGAGGGTGCCCGTCGCTCCGTCTCTGTCTAGTTGGCGAAAAACTCGGCACCCTCATTACAAGTTGACAGACTGAAGCGAAGTGCTATATGATTTATACTGCGCTTAAGTATGAAAATAAATCCTCTTGGAGTTTCCAGGAATCGTGGTCATCGTCCAGCTATTTTATTGTGTGAGATGAAGCTGCATGGAAGGATTGTTCCGGCGAACTGTTGCCGGCCATAAATCTCCGAGACATACGAGCGAGGAATCGTTCATTTTTACAGGAATTGAATTGAGTTGTCGTAACGGTGGTCAGAAGTGCCGCTGTTGGTCCCGTTTTCGCCGGGTTACTGACATCACGTCCCGCGAAGCATTGTCAGGTCGCCGTGTCCGCCTCCGAGAATGGGGTCCGATCGAACTCGGAATTCAAACGCCTTATGTACCATTGTGAACAATTTGAATTACAATCGAGTTTGTGCTAGAAATACACATTAGTATTCGTTTGATTCGGATTGGTTGTAAGCTCTCCGTTTAATTTATTCGCTGCTTTGTTTTGTTTGAGGCACTGCATTCCGTCGCCACATTTCGTTTATTCATTTAGCTTATCATCTAGCTTATCATCCATTTGCTTTATCGCTCCTTTCTCTTTACCTTCTCCATATTACATTTCAACCTCGTTTCGAGCCGGTCGCCCCATCGATCTGAGCTGTGACGTTTCCTCTTTCTGTTGCTTCTCTGTGACATCCAGTCTCCTCCCCCGGTCAATCCCGTCGACTTGGCCGAATGCCCGGTGGATTGGCCGCTGAGCGCCGCCACATTCGCCCGGCAGATGTCGTTAGCGGCGGATTGTCGGAACATCGCCGGCGGCTCTGTTGTGGCCACGCCCCCGGTCACTGGCTGGCAGCCATGCCGGGCCACGTGACCACTGCCGTCTGTCCAGACGTCAGATGTATCTGTTGCTGTATAACTGTCGGGGCAGGGTGTCTGCCCGCAGATACATCTGCCCGTACGTCAGATGTATCTGTTGCTGTATGGCTGCCATGGCTCCGTTCAGATGACGCTGGTTGTATAGAGAGAGAGAGAGAGAGAGAGAGAGAGAGAGAGAGAGAGAGAGAGAGAGAGAGAGAGAGAGAGAGAGAGAGAGAGAGAGAGAGAGAGAGAGAGAGAGAGAGAGAGAGAGAGAGAGAGAGAGAGAGAGAGAGAGAGAGAGAGAGAGAGAGAGAGAGAGAGAGAGAGAGAGAGAGAGAGAGAGAGAGAGAGAGAGAGAGAGAGAGAGAGAGAGAGAGAGAGAGAGAGAGAGAGAGAGAGAGAGAGAGAGAGAGAGAGAGAGAGAGAGAGAGAGAGAGAGAGAGAGAGAGAGAGAGAGAGAGAGAGAGAGAGAGAGAGAGAGAGAGAGAGAGAGAGAGAGAGAGAGAGAGAGAGAGAGAGAGAGAGAGAGAGAGAGAGAGAGAGAGAGAGAGAGAGAGAGAGAGAGAGAGAGAGAGAGAGAGAGAGAGAGAGAGAGAGAGAGAGAGAGAGAGAGAGAGAGAGAGAGAGAGAGAGAGAGAGAGAGAGAGAGAGAGAGAGAGAGAGAGAGAGAGAGAGAGAGAGAGAGAGAGAGAGAGAGAGAGAGAGAGAGAGAGAGAGAGAGAGAGAGAGAGAGAGAGAGAGAGAGAGAGAGAGAGAGAGAGAGAGAGAGAGAGAGAGAGAGAGAGAGAGAGAGAGAGAGAGAGAGAGAGAGAGAGAGAGAGAGAGAGAGAGAGAGAGAGAGAGAGAGAGAGAGAGAGAGAGAGAGAGAGAGAGAGAGAGAGAGAGAGAGAGAGAGAGAGAGAGAGAGAGAGAGAGAGAGAGAGAGAGAGAGAGAGAGAGAGAGAGAGAGAGAGAGAGAGAGAGAGAGAGAGAGAGAGAGAGAGAGAGAGAGAGAGAGAGAGAGCCAAGCCAGAGCCAGAGCCAGATAAATATATTCAGTGGGCGGCGCCGGGGCGGGATTTGTGCGCTGGTGTTTACTGCGGCGTTGGCAGTAATCGGACGGCCTCCGCTCCCTATCCCGATGCACGGCCCCGCTGATCCCGCTCTCGGCACGGCGGATGAATGCTGGTGAGCCCCCGAGCCTCAGCGGAAATGGCGTCACATCACCACCTGGGAGCTGCGGCTGCAATGCCTGAGGCAGATTAAGCTGGCGACGATGCAGGCGGAGCTGTAAATCGAGCCGAGTTCGTCTGTTGCTAGGTGTGTTCTGGTACAGAACTGGAGACCCAGCCTTTCATCTCCAAGCAGCAGCTTCAAATTAGGTTGTGCAGTTTTTGCCACTTACCTGCTGTCAGCCTTGCGCTACGTTCTGGGATTTCTGAACGACTACTGAATACTTTTACAGCAGTGTTTGGGATTGCAGATTCTACAGCCCATCTAGAGTGTAGATGTGCCCTGTATCAATGAATAGCGGTCGTTGAATGTCATTGCCGTTTTCAGTCGGGTGAAGTTGCGTGTAAAACGATGAATTTTTATGTAAGCTGGGTATGGAATACGCCAGATTTGGAAGCAGAATGTCTCGCCTGCATGGCAGAACATCGGCGCTGTTTCTCACCCGTTCTCCAGCGTATCTGGGTCCGGCCGCTGTCTGAGTCGCTGTCCTGTCGCTGTCGCCTGTCCCGGACACAGCCCCGCCGCCGTCTGGCGCGGGCCACGTGCACTGCGGCGGAGCAGCGCGGCGGCGGCCACGCTGTCGCAGATCGACGGCGCCGTCGGGACCGACGGAGAGGCCTGACGTCCGGTCGGGTTCGACGCTGCCGGGTACCCCGCCGCCGCCGCCGGCTGGCTGGCACGTGCTGGCCGTGACCTCCGGCCGGCCGGCGCCGCCGTCTGTTTTCGGCGGCGGTCTTTGGCAGGGGCCGTGTCGGGACGGTGACGGTGGAGCGTGCCGGTGGTGGTGTTAAAAATACACGTGTCGGCGGTGGCACGGGGCGGCGGCGCGGCCTGCTGCAGCCGTGAGCGGACCAGACCGCTGCGGACTGACACACCCGCAGACGGGCTCAAGTGGCGCCGACAGCTGAATGGGGCCGCCGTACCCAGATAGTCCGCTCCACTGCAGCCAGCTGGGTATTTCACCGCCTGCAAAGCAGGCTGTTAAAATGGTCTTTACGCCTCGTGATGGGCCCCTGTCGCCAGCTGATGGCGCAACATCCTCCGGCGGGTGTTACTTCCGCATCTGGTAATGTCTTGTTTGGGATTGAGTGAAATATGGCCGCGTGGATGGGTGTCGTCTCGCTGTTTAAACAGCTCACCCCTCTGCCGGGGCGAACCAGAGCGCTCCACTACTGTATTTTAATGACAACGCCACCCTCGTTTGCCAATGTGCTCTGTGTCCCCAGAGTGAACGGCGCGCAAAATATTTGCTCGGCGGCGCGGGGGAAGTAAAAGCAGCGCCCCTAACATGGAGTTGATGGAGATTGAAGGGGCGAGTGCTTGCACAGGCGCCGAAGCGCGATGGCGCTGGGGTGCACCGGGACAATAATTGCGTGCAGCATGATGGATGTTGCCAAGTGAAGGTCTTCTGCCATGAATTATCGGTGTAGGGTTGTAATGATGGATTGAGGTGCAGGTCTGGACACTGGCGAGTTGCATGGTCGGCAACACGTTAGCGGAGGACCGCGCTTGCATGATAAACACGGATCAAACTCGTGCTGTTGCAATTTCCGGCTTGGCTACTGAGTTTTCACCGTATATTTGGTGCATACATACAATTCGATTCGCCTTATAAATCTGGTGCATTGAATACGATCTATCAGTGTGGATTATTTCTGCCGGCACCGGAGTTGCATACCACGTGCGGGCTTTTGCGAGATGGCTCCTGCTGAGCGGCGTGGGAAGCCGTGAGAACGGCTCCCAGGGAGGGCCGCCGTAATTGAGCGGGAACAACTGGGCGGCGTCAGTCCTGCCGCCGCTGTGAAGTCCGCCCGTCTAACTAGCCCAAATGGCGACATCCACTGCCACAAGCCCACCATAATTAGACGACGTTGGCAGGCGGCGCGCCGCAGCTGGGCGAGCATTCACTTGCCCCGCACGGCGGAGGGGGTGTACAATGACTGCCTACCGGGGGTGGCGGTGCGCGCGGCTGCGCCCCAGCTGGGTGTGTGAGAAGGCGACAGAACTGTGCGTCGGAGCCCCTGCAGCAATGCATCGCCGCCGGTAATGCAATGAAAACTACAAAGGCGCCGCCCAGGTCGACGGTGATGCATTCACACGAACGTGTTTTGCAGCAGCTTGAGTTATGCCCCCGGTGGTTTGCAACACAATGTGGCGTTGCAGACTCTTGTTGAATAGAAGTCGTTAATGTGGCATTGCATTGGGTTCCGACGTTGTACGGGCGGATGTTTACCGTATTGTTTTTCATTCGAGGGAGAATCCCCGCTGATTTGGTCCTTCTTCAAAACACACCAACAGATCAGTCAGGTTTAGGATGACTTGACTGCGATTTGCTCGCCTCTCGCGTGAGGCGGCTCCGTGCGGCGTCGGTAGAGGGCGGCTGACCCGCATCCGGTCACCTCTGACCTTTGACCCCCGCCAGCGCCGGGGCCGCCGCCCCTTCCCACTCACTCATGCAGCGTCGGAGTTGCCTCTCCGCCTCCCCAGTCATCACGTAATCAGCCGTCATCTCGTGTGTGGGTTTAAACAACGGCAGCGTTTAGGTTATACTAGCCTTTGAGACACTCTCCATGTGTGTGGACTCCGCGCGCGGCTTACGGCGCACGTGGAGCTGTGAAACACAGACGCTGCTGTTTCAGTGTTCGGGGCCGTGTAAGCTGAGTGTTGGGAGCGGAGAGAGGGGTGGGGAGGGTGGGGAGAGGGGCGGGGTGGGGTGCGTCTGCGGTGAGTCACGACCGTTGCCGTGAGAGCGTGGCTGGGCCGTGACCTTGTTGCGGCTGCTGTGGAGGGCTCGCTGCCGTGGCAGACCGCCGACACGCATCCGCATCCGGGAAACTGCCGACTGTTTACCAGAACAGTGGAAATGTTGCGTGCGTCAGGCCGAGCGTCCCTTCTTACCGCTGACAAACAAAGAGGAGCCCTCAGCGGGTGCTGGCGATGGAAAATACTGTATTGTAGTCTGGTGTAACAAATAGACAGCATAGTGTTGTGCTCAATTTTGAGTGTGGCCTGAGGAACTAATAGCGACCGTTGTATAACACTGACGTTGTATTGATGGTGTCCTCCCCGCGTACCCTGACCGCAGTCTGTTTAGAAACAATTGCGCAGGAGCCACGGGGTGTCGATATGTCGGAAAATTCTGGTGCGTTGAATACGTTGGTGCAGTGCTTTTAGATGTCGAGGCGCCTCATTTCAAGACAAATAAAGCTGGACTGAAGAAGGGCGAGTGGTTTTTAGTGTGTCGTTAATTAGTCGCATCTGCACTACCTTTGATGAGCTTCCTCTACAGATATATGCCAATGTGATTTCTGCAGCCTCGCTCGAGTGGGCCTCTGTATCATTACTTCTCGGAATGTGTCGATCTACCCCGTAATCTGCCCTGCGATCAGTGCCCCATCCTGGACTTGATGAACCAAGGGTTGTGTCGGATGTGACGCTCTGGCGCTCTGGATCTCCGGTGGCAGCCTGTTCTGCCGCCGCAGCAGCCGCCGGTACGGAGCATCGTCCTTCCTGTGTACGCTTCATTACAAGTGCGTCCTGTTTTCGCATTTGGCAGGCGTCGGTTTCGGCTTTCCTGTCTTCAGTGTCGTCACTCTGAACTCTGATGACAGATAATACGTCTGACGAAACGGCACGCGACAGGAAGCACCTCTCACTCTAACTGTATTCACCAGCTTCGACAAAGTTAACTCTTAATTATTTAGATTAGGACGCCGTTCGGCCTGTCTGCATACATTTCCCACCTTCTTGGATCTGTGGGTTCCGTAGTTAGTGCCGGATCCTGGAGGCCTTGAATATCAATCGATTACCCAACCTCCCGTGACTATCTCATTGGGGAGGGCGCTAGGGGAATGGGGACTATCACGTGACCTCAGCTGAGTGTCATGTACCGGAATGCCGTGCCGTGAGCTTCAAGCTCGCCCAGCTCTTCACCACCGCCGCTGACCGGTTCCGTGCCCCCTGTTTCAGAAGCGGGAGCTGCTGGACACGGTGGGCGAGGACTTCTGCGGCATGGACGTCAACACTCCCATCGGCGGCACCATGGCCGTGACGTCAGTGGCCGTGCTGACGGTGGACTCGCTGCTGACCTCAGTGGCCGCCACCTCCACCGGCGACTTCACCGTCGTCTTCACCGGCACCAGCGCCGGCCACGTGCTCAAGGTGAGTCGGCAGCCGCCCGCCTCCGTGGCGACAAGCCGGGAGCGGTAGAAACTACGGCCCGTCCGTGTTACGTGCCGGAGCGGTAGATCATGACCCGCCTCCGGGATACGTGTCGGGAGCGGTAGAAACTATTGCCCGTCCGTGTTACGGCCGAGAGCGGTAGAAACTATGACCCGCCTCCGGGATACGTGTCGGGAGCGGTGAAACTATTGCCCGCCCGTGCTACGTGTCGGGAGCGGTAGAAATTGCCGTCCGTGACGGTGGGAGCGGTAATCGCCTTCGGGAGCGGTAGAAACTATTGCCCGTCCGTGCTACGTGTGCGTAGAAACTACGGCCCGCTTCCGTGCTACGTGAGAGCGGTAGAAACTATGGCCCGCCTCCGTGGCGACGCGCCGGGAGCGGTAGCAACTATGGCCCGCCCCTGCCGTGTTTATTTTTCACTAAGACAAAGCCTCGCGGGAAGCGGCCGGGGCCACAGCTATTGCCGTCTAAGCTCAATTTCAGCTCGAAGTGTCTGTGCATAGCGTCTGTGCATTTGATCTCAAAATATCCGATAGATTCACCCATTTCTTAATTTGACCAACTGATTTTGACTTATTTACTTGGACGTGAGCTAGATGTGCCATACTATCAACAATTATCATCCAAAACTGGCCGTTGCAAAGGCGGCGACGGAACATGATATCGATGAGACACTTCTTTCGAAAGGGGATAGTATCGGCTCCTGGGTGGGACGTTTGCCGGGACGTGGAACGGGGGGGGCGCGCCCCCCACTCGATCTTACCATTACCCTTGGCGTTGCTGGAGAATGCTTGAAATTCGCCCCCCACTTGCCATGTGTTCGCAAATACGGCAAGGTCGCAACGGAAATGGATGTGTTACTCTCACAGGTCATAGGAGCCGCTCTCGGATATCTGAACCTCAAATTATCTGGATCAATGCTTTCTTTCATTTGATAACACATTTTCTTTGGTGAGCTTGAAGAAAACAGTTGCGTGTTCGTTTTCCACTCTTCTTTGCAATTATGGTGAAGAATGGATCCTCTGTGTTATTTTTAGCCGCTCCTTCCATGATGGTGGACTATCGGCGCCGCCTTCGTGATCACTTGATGGCCCAGTTTTGCATCTAATTTAGCCACTGCTTGTGTTTCGTGACAGCTGGTTAATTTGGGAAACCAAAGACATGCAACAGGGCCATCGTGACTTCAACCAACTGAAGACAATTATAAGTTGTTCGAGCTGAATAGTGTGTGGAGGTGTTTCATGTTTGGATGGTGCTAAGACCCGTGAGGTGCACCCGGGATTTTCCGCTGCGAACGGACTTCAGAAGGGTTACGCGGCAGCTCTCTCTCTCTCTCTCTCTCTCTCTCTCTCTCTCTCTCTCTCTCTCTCTCTGTCTCTGTCTCTGTCTCTGTCTCTGTCTCTGTCTCTGTCTCTGTCTCTGTCTCTGTCTCTGTCTCTGTCTCTGTCTCTGTCTCTGTCTCTGTCTCTGTCTCTGTCTCTGTTCTGTTCTGTCTCTCTCTGTCTCTCTGTCTCTGTCTCTGTCTGTCTCTGTCTGTTCTGTCTGTTCTTCTCTCTCTCTCTCTCTCTCTCTCTCTCTCTCTCTCTCTTCTCTGTCTCTGTCTCTGTCTCTGTCTCTGTCTCTGTCTCTGTCTCTGTTCTGTCTCTGTCTCTGTCTCTGTCTCTGTCTCTGTCTCTGTCTCTGTCTCTGTTCTCTGTCTCTGTCTCTGTCTCTGTCTCTGTCTCTGTCTCTGTCTCTGTCTCTGTCTCTGTCTCTGTTCTGTTCTGTCTCTGTCTCTGTCTCTGTCTCTGTCTCTGTTCTGTCTCTGTTCTGTCTCTTCTCTTCTCTCTCTCTCTCTCTCTCTCTCTCTCTCTCTCTCTCTCTGTCTCTGTCTCTGTCTCTCTCTCTCTCTCTCTCTCTCTCTCTCTCTCTCTCTCTCTCTCTCTCTCTCTCTCTCAGGAAATAGCAATGCTTTAGGCAAAAAGTAAAAAAGAGAAACGAAATAAACGTGTCAGTCTTCCTTTGTCTGTGGCCTACACTTTCTCCACCGTCACTAACAAAGTATCCCACAGACCCGTTCGCCACGTGCGCCTTGCCCCGCAGCGATATCCGTGTCTGCAGTGGGTGCGCGTCGTTTCGTCCCCCGTCGTCGCCGACGGCGGCAGCCTTTGTGGAAGAGCGGCGTATAGCGTTCAGCCGGGGTGGCTAATGCTTCTTCACCAGCCCGCCCCGTCGCCGCCGCTCCGGCGTTTTGCATGTAGCCGGCCGAAAACAGGCGCTGCGGCGGGCGGGCGTCGGCAGCGACACCCGAGACAGCTGCCGGGGTGATCCGGTGGGCCGTCGCCAGCCGCCGCAACCACGCCGCTCGTCCCCCCCTCCCCTGCGGTCAGGCAGTGCGGGGGTATTGAATCTGGCCAGCGCCACGGTTGGTCGATTCTCATTAAACTGCTGGTTAGCTGGTCGAAGCGATTGCATTCTAAAAATGGCCGCCGCTGCGGTGGCAGTGAGGCCCCCCGTTTCTCTGCTCTGCTCTGCGAGTGACGCAGCACTTAGTGTTTAGGGTAGTGATTGGAGTTGACTGCTCTATTTTAACGACAGCCCATCCCGTCACGGCAGCATTACGCTTTGCACTGTACTACAGTATATCAGGACATATTTTAAGCTACAAAGTAGGGGGTATTTTGCCCACCAGTCCCCATGCAATGTCCACCAGTGAACATGCCCTGAACGGCCCAGTGCCCACTAGTCACCAGTCAGTTGATGCTCTAGGAGTACCCCTTTCAGCCGAATGTCCACCAGTCACCAATTCCTTAAATATGTCCTGCAGTATATGGTATTTGTTTTCAACCTGCTAGTGCAAAACAGCTTAACCTCTACTTGGGGATCATATTGTTTTTTCTGTGCAAATACAAGATTATAGGTCTCGGTTGCATTTATTTAGTCTATTCGAGGAGTTTTGGCCCTGCCTGGTAATTCAAAGAAACATATGCGTTCACCCGAAGGCAATTCATGGTGGTTCAAAATGGTCCCTTTATGGGTTTAGCTGCAGTATCCTTGCTGAGCCTTAATTGACGGTTGATTTGGGATGCCATAAATTGGCAGTAATAGCGGACTGTTTCAGAAACTGCGTTGGCTATCGCAGACGTTAGTGGTGCCAGAGTGTTGCAAAACCTCCTTATTATTCCTAACTAACACACATCGGATATCAAGAATATCGGACAAATGTCACCCGTCTCCCTAACCGCTGATGATTGTAGCATTGCTATGGAAACTCGGCAGGAGAGTTGTGAGGGAGTTTGGGGTCTGGCACGTTAGTACCACCTGCTCCCGATGCCCGGCATTTACCGTGTGCCTTGTGTCGGCAGAGCCGATCCGGGTACATCAGATCCTCCTGCTGCAGCGGTCAGCGCTCACCTTCCTGCTGCAGTGGTTATGCTTACTCTCCTGCTGCAGTGGCCCGATATATATCCTGCTGCAGTGGTTATGCTTACTCTCCTGCTACAGTGGCCGGAGATTTACTCTCCTGCAGTAGTGGTCCGATTCGCCCTGCTGTTTTTGGGGTTTACCCGCGCTTCTACTACTTGGTCATTTCGCGTCCAGGTCAGACTTACCTTCCTGGTGTAGTGGCTAGAAATATACCCTCCTGTTGCAGTGGTCAGACTTAGCTTCCTGCTGCAGTGGCCAGATATTTACCCTCCTGCTGCAGTGGTCAGTTTACCTCCTGCTGCGTGACGTTCTCCTGCTGGTTTGCTTACTTCCGCGCGTGGGATATTTCTCCTGTGGTGGTGTTTTATTTGCTGGTGACTGTTCCCCTGTGAGTTGGATTCTCCTGCTGCGTGGCCAGATATTTACCTCTGCTGCAGTGGTGTTTTACTCCCTGCTGCAGTGACCGGAGATATCCCTCCTGCTGCGTTGTGCGTCCTCCTGTGGTGGCCGATATTTCCTGTGGTGGTGTTTTTGCTGGTGTGTTCCTCCTGCGTGTCAGACTTACCTTCCTGTGCGTCCGGAATATACTCCTGTGTGTTGCCGGATTTTACTCCTGCTGTAGTGCCGAATTTACTCTCCTGCTGCAGTGGCCAGATATTTACCCTCCTGCTGCAGTGGCCAGCATTTACCCTCCTGCTGCAGTGGTCAGTTTTACTCTCCTGCTGCAGTGGCCGGAGATATACTCTCCTGCTGCAGTTGCCGGAGATTTACTCTCCTGCTGTAGTGGCCGGAGATTTACCCTTCCACCCATACAGCTATCTGATCTCGGCGATCTAGATTTTACGGCCCTCTTGTTACGCCGTACATCACAAAGCAATCGCGTTTATTGATTCGGCCGACTGTAAGGCCAGGAGACGACGCCACCGCGCCGACTTTGAGCACCAGCTACATGAACTGCCGCTTCGGCCCTCCGCTTATTGGATGAGAGTTATCTTCTGATCGGCTGGATGCATTATGCAAACGAGAGCAGCGTGATGAGTTATGCGCTGCCTGTGTTGATGCCGTGCATTATGCTAAGTCGGCGACGGGCGGGCAAGTGGGCGGAGATATATGCACCTGAAGCTATCGGCGAACAATGCCCGACACGATCGACGCTTGCTCTACAAAAGGCCACAGCCCCTTTCTCCAGTCGACAAATGCAAACGAATCGCTATAGATCACTCGGCCAGCGCTGCTCGCCGCCGCGATGACGGCAATGAATTGATGTCTTATCTGATGGGAGAGCGGGTGCCGGTGCCGGCACCGCCTGGAGCGGTGGGAGGGCATCCATCCCCTGCTCGCCGCCGGGGCAGCTATTGATCCCGCCGGGGGACAGCGACGCTGCCGACGCCGCGCACGCCCTCCTTCGCCTCACCGCGGGGCCCCCGCTGCCTCTCAGCCCAAATTTACGCCGATTTAAGCCGAATTTAAGACCCATTCAAGTGCAGCAGCCGGCTGGAAGTCTCCACTCTGCGCCCTCCGGCTGAAAGCCGGCCATTTTTAAAGGCCGACGCGCGTGAGGTAGCGGCCCTTTGTGTGTACGGCTACGTATAGTTGTCCTATGGAGAGGGGCCGGCTGATTACCGGTGGGGATTGGACCATGTACAACAGCGTGGAATGGAAAGGGACGGGGTCAATGGAAAGGGGGGATTTACATCATCACACCTCACCAGCCTTTGTGCAGAAGGGACCCAGACTTCAGTACCGGTGCAGTGGTGAAAACTCGTCTGACCGCCATGTCAGATTCGGATTTATTCCGGGTCGTGATTGATTGCTGCAGAGATGCAGTTATCTTCGCCAGATACCAGTTTCCTATCGCCATTGGGCTGGGTGACGACTGGCCGCTAGCAGGAACAATGCCACGGGCTCTGGACTGGGGAGGACGGACTGGACCAAGCGAGCACTGATGGGGAGGGGAGGTGGGGGGCAAAACACGAAGTTTCTGGATGCCTTGCAGAGGACTTCCGAGACAGTTTCTCAACATTAAACAATGGAGAGGTTTGATGGAATTCCGCTGAGGAGGGAGAGGGAGGAAAACAAAAAACTTACGGGTGAGCCCATACTTTAGGGGAACAACCTGTGTGGGATAAGGGGGCCACGTACCCACCCTGCCTACTGCTTCCGACACCCTTGCCGTTAGAATTGTATCGCTGGGGTCTTGACATGGTATCACCCTTTAACTCAATAACGTTCACCTCCATGAGTTACATTCTTTTTCCTTGATTTTTAGAGCCAATATACATTATAGTCTATTCATAGGTAAGCAGTGTGCTTTGTGCAAGACTGTAACTGTCTATTGCTTAGAAAATGGCGGTAAATGTTTATTATATATATATATATATATATATATATATATATATATATATATATATATATATATATATATATATATATATATATATATAGTGTTTCTATCATTTCCACCCGGTTTCGGAGGGTGTGATGCTTTACACAATGCGGACACTGGACACTGTGACGGCACCATGCAAAATATATTTCAAGAAACTGTACCGGACAGTTCTCGCGTCTGAAGGGCTTTCAGAGTGCGCCCGACATTCACAGGGGTCGGCCCACGGACCTAAGCGGGGGGGGGCTACTGATCGCTTCGCCCTTGGACCTGCCCCTTTGCTGGATGAAATTCTCCAGACACACATTTGTTAGTTGAGCTTCCATTCGTCGGGACTGTGACTTGTCTCGGCTTTCTCTTAAAAACGGTCTGGCCCATTTGAGACGTGGAGGCGGGAGGCATCGTTGCGTGCTCGTCAGGGCTGACGCCGGGATCAGGTCGCTGCTAATCCAACCACCACGTGACCTGAGCTGGGATCAGGTCGCTGTTAGTCGGACCACCACGTGACAGAGCTCGGCTTGGTATGGTGCAGAAGTCCGCCACGCCGAGCTGAGCGCCGACAGCTGGCAGAGCAGCATCAGCGGCGGCGCCGGGCGACGGTGGCGCCGCCACACCGCGCCGGTCAGCTGATCGACATACAGCCCGGACGGCGTGGGGCGGGCGCGATGCCAGATGGGGCGCCGCCCAGACGTCGAAGAAACCGCCGGAATTTTAGAGGACCGAGAGGCCAGTGGACGAAGGCAGTGATGTGGAGCGGATGGGCTTGGATGTTAAAATTGTAATTTTAATGAAGTCACTAAATTTGAGCTTTCTCTGTAACGGGCTGCATTTTATACATCTCTTCGGAGGCCTGTGGTAACTTACAGTTACGCCACCGTGCCTTTCATGTGTTTTGTGTTGATGCATATTGTTAAGAGGCTATTCATGGAATTGAGGAAGTTGGCCTGCAACATCAATCGATGGCGAGAAGTTCACGACAGTTCGAATCGCTTTGCATATTTGATCTGTTTAATGGAGCAGATCCAATTGGCCGTACAGGACATGGACAGTTATTGCGGTTCACTACGGGGACGTTCACGTTTATGGGCAGTCGTATGACGAACTCCGTCACACATGGCTGTTTAACGAGCTAGTAAGTGGGCCGATATTGATTCTGGTGCTGGGCCTGATCCAGGAGGGTTGGGGAAGGGGGAAGGAAGCTATTCCTTAGGTCCGTAAAGGCACCCCCGATATTTGGAGTTGGTTTTAGAAGGAATTTCAGGCACAGGCTCCCGGTTTTTAGACATTTTCTTTGTTCGCAGTCCGTTAACTGTCGGCCGCAGGCCCCTGCCCGACTATTTCACCGCCCTTATCCAGACACCAGCTCCCCTCCGACAAATTTAGATATGCTCCTTTCGAATAAGGCTTTGGAAGAACCCACCTAAAAAAACCGACAAAATTTGCGGCGGCAGGGTGTTCCCCGTAGCACCAAAAGGGCGCCCCCAGGTGGTGTATTGACGCCCCATGAGGTGTCTCCCCCTGCCCGTAACTCCGACCGTAGCTCCGTCCCTGTTGTGGTGAGGATTGTTCTGTCGGCGTGCCGCCGCAGGGCTCAGCAGGCCGGGCCTGTGCGGGGTCACACGCGCTGGGGGTAACCTCCCTAATTTGGAGCAGTGGAATGGAGCCGCCGATAAACGTAGGTGACCACAACCGCGCCTCACGTGTGTTGGTCTTTGGTAAAGCAAGCGTTAGACCTGAAGCGTATTGAGGTTATCATGGAATTTGTGCGTCTGGAAAACAAGAGTTTAAACCTGACAAGAAATAACTGAACAGGCGACTGCTTTTACCCCTAACCTTCAACCAGGGCATCGTCACTTCTGTCGGGAAAGGGGACGAACCTTGACCTTTCGAAGAAGGGGCGGGGACGGAAATAAATGCCAAGTATATTAGCTATCTTTAGGACGCTTCCAATGCATTTCACCATTAGCATTGGGAACGTCTACGCCAGGTAAAGTCCCCGCAGGTAAATGGGTAAGTTGAGGTAAAAACGGGTAAGTTGAGTCCCAAAACTTTGGGTGGACCCCCTCTGCTGTGGCCGCCCGTGCCTTCAGCCGTGGGCGGTCGCTGCCTTCAGCGTGGTTCGGCACGTACCGGGACCTCTTCAGGTCGGCGCCACTCGATGTTGCGGCTATATATTGCTGATGAACGGTCCCTGCGGTGTACTTCCGGCGGCCCGACGGCTCACTGCGCCGTAACGGCGACATTTGCTGCTGGTTCGGCAGCAGGATGGGGGGCTGCCGTGGCTAGAACCACCTCTGGCTGAACGCAAACCATGGTTTTCCCCCTTCTTTCCCATTGCGCCGCTGTCCTCACCGCGGACGCGTGGTTTCCGCCGAAATTGTCTGCAGTGTGGGTCTGGAATTTATCAACCTGCCACTGTTAATTCAGGTTTATTGGCCCAACACCAGGGCGGCGGCAAATATCCGCCAGAGCCGGCGGCGGCCTGTTTTTCACCGGTCGGCCTCTCAACGGAGCGGAACGAAAGGCCACTGATGACCAGTTTTTGTGCAGAGCAGGTATCGGTTAGCGCTGAACGAGTGTCTTCGGGTGATGGATCTGTTGAGCCATTGGCTGGGAGCCGGCTCGGCGGCGGGGTAGTGCGGTCTCGGTCCCCATGGCGACTGGCGACTGGTCTCCACCCCCATCAGCCACGCACCACTGCTGATTAGCTCGGGTCCATGCCGTACGATGGTGTTACTAAGGACTGAGGGCCGCTGGAGGAGATGGCCCGGCCGCGCCTCACCCGTCTCCGCCCCACTCAGGACGCATCACACAGTACAGCCGTACAACTCCGAACGCGCCGCCTGGTGCCGAATATGACGCGTGTATGAAGTGCCGCCGCCGCCATGACTGTCGCGGTGGGCGCGCCAGGATAACGGCGCCAACGGGCGACCACCCAGGCAGGCGCCGCCACGTCCGCATACGGAGCTCTTCCAGCCGGGGCGGGCGTTGCACGAAGGTCCCGCCGCGTCACAGCTTTATTCAGCGCTGTTTATCGTCAAGCAGAGACTAATGGATCATCGGAACTGTTGCTTGAATCGAAGTAATCACCTTTGTTGTGGTCGGCTCGGTTCTAGCGACACGCTAATGCCGATCGTCTCGGGGATAACTGCTTATTTGGGTCGATCATGTGTTGTTGACGGTGGGGGCTAATGCAGTTTCCAGGCTGCTGTTTTTAGTCACGAGTGTAGTCACGAGCGTCGCGTCACGTGCTGCACCAGCGCCGGCATGCTGGACTTCCAGCGAACGTCGGACTTCCTGCCGGAGTCACCCTCGCCGCCTGTTCAGCCCGCGCCGTCATTGCGGAGCACTGTACTGGACACGTCTGTGGGCGCACCCTCACATATTCCAGCGGTCACGATGTGGCCGCAGCGGGGCACCGCGGGCCTCGGGACTTCAAATACCTACTCGTAAAGTGGCGACGGTCACGGGTCGGGGAGGCCACTGGCGGATACCCCGGCCGGCTGTCGGGCCGTGCGGCGTCTCAGCAGTCAGTCCCGTTTACCGCCGGCGTGCTGCTGGTACGGGCCGCGACAGCCGCGCCAGCACCACCATCAGCCGGCGGCGCTGTCACGTGTGGCGGATTCGTCCTGTCGGAGCCGACGCCGCGTGACGCCGGCCCCGGCTGTCGACGATACGGCCGCTCGTCTCCTCCCGGCCTCGCCGTCTCTCCATCTCCTGCATCTGCATCAGCGGCGCACTCGGCCCGTTCCCTTGGGTGGAGTGCTGTAGCGGCGCAGTGTTAGGATTTAAGAAGAGAGGGGGAGGGGGCGTGGACTTTTGCCCATTTATTTTCTGTCACCGCCACAATATTAGTACTGAGATTCCCCGTTCAAAGGGGAAGGGAGAGACGGTGTCCAGGTGTGCGCCCCGTTCCACCGCTTATTATGGAGTGTGATTGTATTCTAATAAGTTTCGAAGGCCTGTAGATGGGTGACCGCGTGTTGGGGATGACCTGGACCCTAAAGATGATACGATGAAAGGCTAAAGACTGGAGCCTAAAGCAGTCCAGAACTAAACGTCTAACCTAAAGCCAAAGGCGTAGGTAAGATAAGGGGGGATGGTAATTTTACTAGGGATGGTATACTTACTTCCGCTTTTTTATCTTTCCTTGCTTTTGGGTTTTGTTTATTTTGTTACTTTTTTTCTGTCTTTTATTCTATCTTTGTCTTCTGATTGTATTCTCCAGGGTTGGCTATCTTTCTCATTGTTTTTGTTATCTCATAGTTGGCTGTTCTGTGTCACGAAGCTTTTAAAGTATGGTGTTAAGCATTGAATGCGACCATTAGGTTTGGAATTGAGCAGAGGCAGCTAAGAGCGCTTTCGTATAAATGGAGGGGAGGGGGTGTGGACCAGTTGACCCTTTCAGCTCAGGCGGCTCGAGCATCTGAACAAAAAGTAAGATCACTCCAACAGTATTGTCCGGCCAATAATTAAATACCAGCCACCCCTTCCCCGGTGCTGTCGGCTTCCATATGGATCCCAAGTCCAGCTGATACCAACTCCGAACTGATAAAAACGGGAAGGAATCGTTTTGGACTGGAACATACATTTTTCGTTTGCCATTTGTGGAATCTCCTGTAGTAGGAGTTAGGCTGCAGATTTCTGTTGCTCTCTGGGCCTGACATATCTTCCGCATTGCCCAGAGCCGGTGCAGCTTAGCCTGTGCTGTTCTCAGTTAAACCCTCTGAGCTCTGAGGCGCCTCCCAGCTAGTCCATCAGCGTGTTCATCACTGAGAAGTTAAACGGAGAAAGGGGCGGCAGTCGTCGTGCCGACCTCCTCCCACGACATCATCAGCGGCGCCGGAAATTGGTGTGGTGTTGCACGGACGCCGACACCTTCAGCTGACGACACCCTCTCCCACGCCGGATTGCAGTGCAGCGCTGTGGCAGCCCGTTCCCTGCAATATCCGGTCTCCTCTCGTCGACACCGTCATGGTCTCATAGCCATGTAGGGGTGGCGGCAACAGTGGTGTTGACATCTGTCGTGGAGCAAGCGACATGGCGAACTGATTAGAGAGCAAGGCTGGGAGCAGAGGTGGAGGACGCAGTGGGATTCTTCTCACCCGTCCAGGCTGTGAAGGCTGTGCCTCGTCACAGTTGGATGTCGACTAACGCTCGTTTCACCTGTGTCGATGTTTCGAAGTTTTTATTACCGTGCTGCTAGCGTAAGGCTATCAAACGCCGGAAATGGCTGGATGAATTCAGGAGCCGCCTTTTCCTCGTTGGACGTTGCAACTGCGGGGGACTGGAATACAAATGCGGCCTAATGGTGTCGACTGAGAGGCGGGGAGGCGGGGAGAGGAACCCGACACTTTTGCACTATCCAGCGGCGTGATACCGCATTCATTGGATAATTGAGTCGCGGAAACACAATAGCCGGCGTCGTTCTGGAGAGGTGTGTAAAGTGCGTCAGAAATGGGCTCCGTAATCCGGCGCCACGACGTGGGTCGGCTCTAAAGCTCTCTGCGTCCAACCTGGCTGGCGCGTGCCTTGAATCGAGTGGTCTCCCGAGGGAGCGCGACTCCTCTGCGCACGCTTCTCCTCCCCCAGCGAATGTCACCTCGGACGTGGAGCGACGCGCCAGCGCATTAAATCATCGGGCGCCCCGCGCTGCGTTATGAATAATTAAGAGAAGTGCCAGCTCGCGTGATGGATGAACGCGAATTAATCGCCAGCTGCAATACTGCTGTTTGCTTATCTGGTTAACTCAGATGACTCGATGCTGAGACGTGAGGAAATTTGACTGTAGGCTGATTAAAGTATCAGCCAGCTTCGCCAGTGTATATCGTTGCCGCTTTTGGGCTGCGGGACGTGCACTGAGTGGCTCCCGCCCCGTGCCGGCTCCCGGCGGCTCCAAACACGCGCTGTCGAACGGCTGTTGCTGTAGCTGCTCTGGATCCAGCCCATGGGACGGACGGTCGGCGGCGCTGATGAAGACTGATGGCTGCAGACGCTGGCGCGGCCCCCGGCCTGAAATAGTGACGGCCCAGTGAGAGGGTGTTCAGACGGACCTGCAGCCACCCGGCCGACCCGACCCACAGTGTCTGACCACGAGCGCGGTCTTCTGAATGGACGGTGTGCTTCACTGCGCCCCGCCGCCGGCTGGCCCGCGAACGGAGCTGCGGCAGAGAAACGCACTGTGGGTGTGTGCTCCACGCCTTGTGTGCGGGTTATCTGCGATTCTGTAAAACACTTGGGCACATTTTGCTTCGTGCTTTTTATTGATATGTATTTTACATCTGTTTGTGTCGACAGTTTATTAACGTTTCTTAGCGCTATTGCGTGTGCATATGGCTTGACATGTGACTGTTTCCTTCAATCATCGTTCGCGTATGTTGGCCTGCCTGAATTCACAGGGACATTTTTTGTTGTCTGTGGTGTTTTTTTATGTCGTCTGTCTTTGAATTTTCGGTTGAGTGGTATGGTACAAAAAGAACGCCAACTGTCACTTTTTGTTGTGTAGATAAACATGGAACGTGGCTCTGCGCGTTTGCTGCTCTGTGCCTGTTGTTCTGCTAGGCTTTTTGTACTCGGCGCAGCACCGCCATTTCGGGCTTTTCACCAGCAAGGCTACTTTTTGCTGCTGCGGGCCAATATATTGCGAGTATGTTGACGCAGTTTCGGCCTTTCCCGGCTGAATACCTCATTTCTCTGGGGCCTCTTCGTTCGTTGTTCCTAGACCGTCAGACATCATTTCTGTCACACCTACCATAGAAAGGTCAACTTAGACCTACTCCGTAAATTCTCGGTAAAAAAGGCATAAAGAGGCAATATAAGACGTGGTATTCGAACCTCGGAAACTTCAATGAGGCTCATAGGTAATTGGCACAGTATCAGGACGAAAACGTGAAAAACAACGCATATTATCCTGGACAAAATATTTCTATAAATTAATAATCCGATATCATATGATCTCAGCATTTACTGCATTGTTACATCGCTGGAAACATTATGATTTTAAAACCATAAGTTGTCACTCTGCTGAAATTTCAGATTGGTTTATGGAAGCCTGATTTAATCCTATAAGTGGATCAGTGATATTTTATTGCCATCGATTTTTGTAAAAAGGAACATTTATCTCGGAAATGGAGTGGCAGGTTCCAGACCTGTTAGATACTGATCCGCCTGGTTCCACTGGACTACGCTTCAGTGCGTAGACACCACGTCAAACCAGCTGTCATCTATCGCTCCCACTTCATTTGTGTTGCTTATAGGCAGCAGTGAGGCACGGTCGGTTTCAGACCTGCCATGCTATGTGTGGTTGTACAGGTGGTTTGCCCATCTATATCATTATACTAGGATAGGGGTTAGGATAATTGGAATCACGCTTAAGTGTTTAAAGTTTATTTTGTTGTTGTTGCGCAGTATGGCTGATGTCGTTGCGAGAGAAGAGCTGCTGCGTACTCTCATTAGTGGGCTGCCATCGCTTAGTCTGTTGATAGCATCCTGAATTTTTGGAAGCTTAATCCCTTTGATATTTAAAGAGAATATGTTTCCTTAATTGGATGCGAACTGAGCTATCAATCACGTAAGAGCATACCGAAAAATCTCTGATTTCATATTTTGTTCTCAGAACTCGCCATTTTTACGGAGCAATGACACTTCCTGAGTGTATATGCGTTTTGGGAAGGCTTTCCTCTCTCGCCTCCCCTCCGCTTCCCGGTATGAGCCTAGCGACCGCTAGCACCTGCTCGGTGGTAACTGGGATGAGCCGCCGGCGCGGGGCCAGTGGGGCCGAGTCCGCTCTTTGCACATCCTATTCTGCCGCAAATGGTGAGTGCAAGGACAAATGAAATTATAAAGAGGCTTTACGATATCGCTTGGTCATCGCAGTCCAAATCCTATTATGGAGGTGCCTCATGCCCGTTAAAGGAAGCGGTTGAATCGTGTGCGATTCTGCCACGTCTGCGACATTACACCTGCTGGTGTTGACTCGTATGCAGCGGTACGGCACGTCCCGGCCGGGCGCATCAGAGCGCAGTCGTCAGCGGTCAGGAGACCTCCGTGCGCTGGAACAGTAACGACCCTGACCCGGCCCAGCCCCCGGTGGCCTGGCGCGCAAACCTTACCGCCTGGAGGTCGCGCCCTGCTCATCGTTTGTTTGTGCATCTAACGGCGTGGGCGCTGCTGATGGGAGGATTCTGCCTCTTATCTGCTGGTGTATATATATATATATATATAGTAGTGTGTGTGTAATGTATATGCAGAAATGAAAAAAATGTGCATAGCCCTGTACCGGCAGCAGGGTTGTGTGATGGCGGGGAGACGAGTAATGGCTAATGGAGCCGCCCGTTTAGACGCGGCCGGTCCGCCGCCCGCGTAGGCTGTGTCTGGCGCAGTGTGCGATGAACTCATCCTGCAGCTCCAGCCTCACCGCCCATGTCCGGATAAATCCCACTCGACACTGGGGCATGCATCATTGAGAGCGGCCTGACGTGAGACGTGCTCAGACCGTTGACTGGTCCCGAGGGGGTGACGTTCGCTTCAGACCGAGCTGAGCGGCTGCGCTGATAACACGCTCACCGGGAGATGAGGATCTCTAGATCCGCCTAGCAGCTGCTGTACGCACTGCTCCTCCCGGTGGTATGCCTGTATCAACACCAATGCCAGTGTCTTTGCCAGACTTTTGCAGAGGGGTGGCGAAACGTTTTCAGACCCGGCTGTTTAGTGTCCGGTTTTTTGCTGGGGTAGGCAGGATGTGCAGCCCTCCACAGCGCTCCTGATGGGCTGGGTGATGACCTGTGGGACGGAACCCGGCCTCTCACGTGTAATGGCTCGCGTGGTGCCGGATACTCCTCTGCCGTCCTATCCCGCTGAGTCCGCTGATGCCCTTTAGGTTTGTCGCCATATCCGTTCTGATCCTTTCCAGGTTTGTCGCCCGAACTGGCTGAGCCCTTTGACGCTCTTCAGGTTTGTTGCCGTATCCGCTCTGCGCTCTGGTCCTTTCCAGGTTTGTCGCCCGAACTGGCTGAGCCCTTTGACGCTCTCCATGTTTGTTGCTGCATGCTGATGCTCTCCGAGTTTGCTACACCATTCACGCTGAGCCCCTGATGCTCCTCAGTTTGTTTTTTGCTGTATCTGCGCTGACGCTGTCTAGGTTTGTTACCGTATTCCCGCTGATGCTCGTCAGCAGTGGCAGATCCAGGACTTCAGGGGGAGGGGCTAGAGGCTCGAGCCTCCCGGCCATTGCCTCGGAACAGTCTTCGGCTGCGCATTTTCTATAGGCACTCTGAAATGGGAGGGGGAGGTTGGACCCTCCTCTCCCGTCCCCTGTATCTGCCACTGCTCTCGAGGCTTATTATTGGACCCCGGCTGATGCTCTCCAGGTGTGCTGGAGCTCCCACGCGCTGGCCGACGGATTTTCTCCATCTGGCTCGGTTGCTAGCCATGCATTTGGTCATTAGTTTTCTGTTAGCCTTGTGTTGAACTGTCAACATTCTTCATCATTAAGACTAAAATAGTTTTGATGTGGAAAATGTGTCATGATCTGGACACGTCGTTGCAATCTAAAAAATTGGCTCAAAACTTTTAGTTAACTGGGGCTGAAACACTATTGATTGTTAACATCGACGGTGATACATAAATACCGACTGGAAATGTTCTTGGAAATATGCTGTAATTACATGAAGCCGTTTGAACTATGATTTTAAAGGGAATGTGGCACCTTCATAACGTGATTTTAACTGAGATAGCCAAGTTGTAAAGCAAGTCGGAAAACCCGGTACTCCATATACCATTTGTCTTGGAACTCGATATTTCCGTAGAAAAAAGCTAAAACCTACCTGACCTCAGCCCCTCATCAGCCCCCACCGGGCGGCCATTGTTGTGAGCTGCTGGTGTGACGACATATGCTGACGTCACGATGAGCATCAGCCAATCGAAGCCCTTAAAGCTTTTTAAGTATAGTAGTGGTTGCCAGTTCGTGACATCATCCACAGGCTGATATTTATTTCTTTTTCTAGAGGAGTATTTCAAAAATCAAAATAGCAAGGTTATTGTACATTTTTTCAGAGAAATCATGAGTGGTTTCATTATTTTCGGCTAAAAGTACGCCTAATTGCACAAAATTCCAGGATTCGACCAAGGTGCCACATTCCCTTTAACGAGATAATTTTTCGTCAGAGTGATCCCCAGTTCGGGGAGGTCCCACTAATCACTAACCGAGTTTTCGCCGTTGGTTGCCTACACGTTTCTCTGAAAATACTTTCACATCATAATCAGTCTTAATAATGGAATAAAATGTTTTACACCAAAGCTGCGGTTTTCTACCAACATTTCTCATATGAATCATCCGGCTGGCTGGAGCCCAGGGGCTGGGATCTGGGCGTCTCGTTCATCGGTCTATTTTGGTTACGGATTACCATAAACTGTTGGGCGGGTGGCCGCCGTAAGAGCCGGCGGCCGGCTGATGACCTCTCGCTGATTGGCCATCTGGCGGGGTCTGGGCTTCAGACGGTCACGTGGTGTGATGGCGGGAGCAGTCAGTTTGGCGCCAACTTCTCCTCTGATGACTCTGAAAGATTTGGAGTGAAGTGCAGGCTCGTTGGAAATACGTGATCTATAGATGTTTGAGCTCATCTTTTGTGCGGCACCCCGCGCAAAGTTCTCCAATAACGTTGACAATGACTGAGCGCGATTCAGATAGAAGCTTTGAAGTGGGTTAAATGCGGAAGAAAAATGGCGCGGAGTTAGGCAGGCAATTATTGCTCAGGTGATTCAGGCCTGAGATGCTGGTAATATTTCGTTGCACTTTGGCCAATTCAGATATACAGAGCGGCAGACGTCGAACCCCGCAGAGAGAAGAAATTGAACGAATATCAGGGTGTATTCCGCTGGAAGCTCTTTGTTTTTTATAGTGTTCCTCAACACAAAAGTTAAAGGATGGGCACGATGCCTAAGTTTGTTAATGTTTTGAATAAAGCTGCGAGTATCGTCTGACGTAGTTCACAGCTTTCAGTGGGATTCCCCAGCTGTCTAAATAAGGATATTTTTCTGCATCAACTCTGGAATCCGCCTGAATCCGCGACCTGGATTCAGATGTGCTTGGTAAAGCGTCGCACCTCGGTTCGATCTTCTGCTGACGTGCCAGCCTGTGAGCCGTTTCTGAACAGCAGGCCGGGACACCTCCGCTAACGGGCTGCGTCAGCGCAGGATGGATGGTGGCGGCGCTTGTCGATGCAAATAAGCCCGGCTACGGAGGCAGAGAGTAACCAACTGAATGGACTGGAGCGTCAGAGGGTGGATCCTTTCCTACCCTTTTAGTAACTGGTTCTAGAGAATTTTGTGTTGTACTAGGATTGAAAAAATTTTCCAGGTACGAGTATATCTCATCAGAAAGAATGTGCGATATAGTGGGTCAAATGCAGTCGAAATATCGCGTTTGGTTGATCGTGGCGATGTCCCAACATTTACCGTTTCTTTTATACGATTTTTACGATCTTATCGATGTTTAAACAGAAATAAAGCAAAAGGCTGGCTCGATTGCTCTCCCAATAACCGGCTGGTTGTATTGCGGCGCACTGCCAATTGGTGCCTTTGCAAATCAAGTTGATATTTATGATGCCGTTAATGCCTATAGCCACCGCACCCCTCCCCCTCTGAAGTTAATTCCCTCATACGTCGGTCCTTATTGGGCTGTGGCGATATCATGGCTGCTGTGGTAGAGGTTTTTATTACTAAGGCTGATTTATGTTACGCCTTTACAAGTCACAGCATTTGATTACGAGGAAATTGATAAGTGTTTCCTGAACGAATTGTGACGCCAATTTATTACTGCTTACACTGTAAAGAAAACAAACGATTATCAGGTTCTTTCAACCTGTGCGTGGTTCGAAGGTGAAACCTTGAGTAAAAGCTAATAAGTGAAAGTCAACGGCGACGAACACGTACACCGCAGTATAAACTCAGTGGAATGGAATGCATTACGTGTTGCTCCAGATTTGATTGTCCCACTTCTTATCCGGTTACCTTTCTGATTGCGCCACTTTTTATTCGTAACGTTCCGTAGCTCAATCACTCACCTCCGAATCATTAGGAGAGCTAGAGTGGTGCTGTCACTATCAGCCATTTCTTCCAGGCTCCGCCACAACACGTTGCCCTAATTTCACAGTGGTTGCACCCTTTCGCCTCCAATGACGACATCTCGCCGGTAATCTGACCGCAGTTGTCGTGACCGCCTGCTGGGCTCACCCTCCAGCGCGTCGGCAGAGCGGGCTTTAGTTGGGAGCCGGTGCGTCCGAACCGTTTAAGCGCCGGCCGCCCGGCGGTCGGTATTGGTCGCGGCAGTTAATTTATCACCGGTTTGCGGCATCGATCCCGGGTCGGCGCGGCGCAATCGGCGTCGCGAGCCCGTTGTTTGCGACGCTGTAAATTGGCCGCGCCGCCGGCCGGCACCCACCGCGGACCCCGGCTCCGCCGGCACGCCGCGCCATGAATATTGGCCAGCGGGCAGCGGCGCGCCGGGCCGCTACTTGGAGCGGCCAGCACAGGTCTCAACTGCGCGCAACAAATCAAGTGCTCCTGGTTGAACTACTCGCTCAATGATTGGCGCGACTTGGTGGCGTGATGGGTTTTGATTGATTTGATATTTCACTGCTCGGCAGAGCCGTAGAAGCTGACCAGGGACTTGCGGCTCCGAAGAGCGCTAACTTTCCTTGCTGCGCCGCTCTCACTGCTGGGTGTAGGAATACCGGAACCGAGCACACCTTCATTTGAGATTGATTACGTCGGCAGGGGTTGTTTCAAACAGGGCGGGTTCCAGCGCTGATGCGTGGCGGCGCAGCGCGGCGTGCCTGGGGGCGGCAGCTCGCCGGAGGGGGAGCTGCGGCAGCGCGGCGTGCCCGGGGGCGGCAGCTCGCCGGAGGGGGAGCTGCGGCAGCGCGGCTCGCCGGGACGCTGTTTACACAGGCGCCGTTTTTAGATCGATGGCGGCAGAGGTGGGCTGTGAGCGTCCGCGCGGCTCTGACAGTGCGGCGGCTGAGAGCTCTCTGAGCTCGGCTGTCGTGTGGGTGTCTTTCCGGCCCGGGCTGCGTCCTCAGCTGTGAATGCTGGGATGTCTTTAGAAACTGTCCCGGAACTGGTAACTCATCAGCGCATGGTAGTTTTCGTCATTCCAGCATGCTTGTTCGAATTTTTTTTGGCGGCCTTTGTGACGCCCACAAGGAAGAACAACACATTCCCAGACTTCGACTAAAGAACCCAAAAGCTCGAGTGATGAATAATAGGCTATATCGCTGTTCGAGTTAACAAGAGGTGATTTTTTAACGCTATTTGAAAGCCGGGAACACACTACGATCACACCTGGCGCAAATTCCACTAGTTGTAATCGCCGAGCACACTTCGCCGCCATTACGATTACCCGTCCACGCACTATCTAATGAAAAATCATGGCAATTGAACCGCAATGGACTGTTCAGTTTTTGTCTTCGAATGGGTTATAATCAGCTGACTTAAAGGGAATGTGGCACCTTTATAACGTGATTTTAACTGAGATAGCCAAGTTGTAAAGCATGCCGGAAAACCCGGTACTCGATATATCATTTGTTTTGAAACTCAAAATTTCCGTAGAGAAAAACCAAAAACTGCTTGAAATGTACCCCACATGTACCCTTAGCATCAGGCCACAGTTGTCGGCTGTTGGTGTGACGACATATGCGGACGTCACGGTGAGTATCAGCCAATCCAAGCCCTTGAAGCCTATTGAATATGGTAGTGGTTGCCAGGTCATGGCATCATCCACAGGCAGATGTTTATTTCTTTTCCTAGAGGAGTATTTTAAAAATAAAAACATTGAGCTTATCGTAATTTTTCAGAGAAATCATGGACGCTTCCATTATTTTCGGCTAAAAGTTCCCCTAAATACACTAAATTCCAGGATTTGACCAAGGTGCCACATTCCCTTCAATGTTTCCGGCCTTTCGCTGATGTCCAGTCATTGCCAAGTGGTGACGGCTTACATGATGAGTGGCGGATCCAGGAATTTATTTGGGGCGGGGGGAGCTAGGGGACTCGAACCCCACCCCTCAGTACCTGGGGCAGCCCTTTCCTTTGTATTTACTATAGGGGCTCGGACATTTCGTGGGGGGGGAACTTGAGCCCCTAACCCCCTTGGATCCGCCACTGCACATGGTTCATACCAGTATAGCTCATGTCTGTGCTAACCACCTCGTTAGGAAAGCTGCAATGCTTTGTGACCGCTACCCCAGGACTAGTTAGCTGAGGATTACTGTCATCAAACACTTCACTAACAACGACAAATCACCAGCGACTGCGGCTGACTGACTGCCAGTCGATTGGCCACATTCAGGCCAGGTTGGATGACCCCGGGGAAGTTCGACGCTCCCACCTGTCGCGCCGTTGACGGGCGCCGCCACCCCAGCGGTGGCTCCCGACACTGGCGGACCGATCCTGTCGCGCCGCCACTCCAGCGGTGGCTCCCGACACTGGCGGACCGATCCTGTCGCGCTAACACCCAGCGGTGGCTCCCGACACCGGCGGACCGATCCTGTCGCGCCGCCACCCCAGCGGTGGCTCCCGACACTGGCGGACCGATCCTGTCGCGCTAACACCCAGCGGTGGCTCCCGACACTGGCGGACCGATCCTGTCGCGCCGCCACCCCAGCGGTGGCTCCCGACACTGGCGGACCCATCCTGTCGCGCCGCCACTCCAGCGGTGGCTCCCGACACCGGCCGACCGAACCTGTCGCGCCGTGACTTAGCGAGTGCTGCGGCGGGACAGTGATTGGGTAGCCGCTGACCCAGCTGGTCGCAGGGTCGCCGCCCGGTCTCGGAGTAAGGCGCGCTCTTACCTGCCAGATACTGGCGGGGCCGCAGTGACCGCCGCCGGTCTCGGTTTCCTGTGAATTCAAACTGTATGGGGTGTGTTTATGTGGAGCTAAGGCGGCGCTGTGGAGTTAGCACGTGCCAGTACGGGCTCCACACCACCTTCGCTGGTACGGAATTGTTGGGTTTTAACGACACACCAACTGCCAGGCATATACGGCGTCGCCAACACTCACCATGTTGGGAGGGAATTTGGGGGATCAGATATACTGCTTCAGAGGCTCCGCCGGGACTTGAATACAGGACCAGTGGCTTAGTAGACTTTGACACTATCCACTAAGCCACCCACCTCTAAATTTATTTAGTTTAGATAACCTGACTAGACTGGTGACCTGACCCGATGTGAATTGAATGTAAAATTTATCAGAAGTTGCAAAAAACGCAACATGTATTTTAAGTACGGCGGCTTTGCGCGCTGCCGGTTTTTGGGCATCAGTGAAGGACCTTAGAAGGGAGAAGTTACCTTCCCCGTACCGGTGCATGTTAAGAGAATATTTTTACAATGGGATGCGTAAACTTACGTAATGCTTATTGGCGCTATATAACGGTTGGTGCACCCGAAAGTCCAACTAACAACACCATTTTGGGACAGGACGAGGGGCGGCGGATTCAATTTCCGAACGGGTATTTAAGATTTTCGTGAGGGGGGTGCCTTCCTCACCAAGGGACCCCTTCGGCTCCCAAGGGACGCCCAATCAAGGGAGGGGGGCGCCGACACGATTTCTATGCGATGAGTGGATAAATTGAGCCTATTTTCTGTCCATGGGGTGGCTTTGATGTCAGTGGGCGCCATTCATATGGGAAAGTGTCTTTATCTCACACAGAGGGTCCTACCTCTTCAGGTAGGCGGTGTTTAGGCCCGATTTTCTTTGACTAGTCGGGAGCGCCAGCCTAATCCGGAGGGGGAGGGGTGGGGCTCTCGGGACCAAGTCAAAACCGGGTGTGCCAAAAGATACTTTTGCGCACCCTCAACTTTTTCAGGGTGTGCAACTGCACACGCTGCCCCACGGAATCCGCCGTCCCCGGACAGGACGGCGTGCTCTACTGCATGACTGAGTGCTTCAGGCACATTAGAGTGCTTCAGGCCGCGCCAATACGCCCTGTAATTGGGCAAGTGTGCCGGTTGGGAGTGGCCCTAATAAAATGAAAGAAAATAAAATAAATGAATTCCCGGACTGAAATTAGATGGCGTTCGGTGGCGGACTGCAATCAGTATATCAGCCAGATGGCTCCCCCCGTGGAGCTATGATTAGATGGATCGACTTGACTCTTATATGTGCCTGGAAATTTCTCCGAGAGAAATCACAGCTCCCTTTCAGGTTATATGTCTGCTGACGCCGAAGTGTTCGCAACGTTCCTTACTCTGAATTATTCGAAGTGTAGTGTCAGCCTTAACTAAAATCTGGTGTCAACAAGTTCTAACATACCCATGAACCGATGGAACCTTACATAATACTGAGTTTGTACTTCATCCATGTTTCGCAATAAATGTTACCTGTGCCTGGATTTGAACCCAGTACCTCTCTGTTGCAGGTGGTGGTGGAACCGCTGTCGGAGCGTAAGCTGACTGCGACTCAGTACGCCGATCTGGCCGTGCAGCCCGGCAGTCGCGTTCAGTCCAACATGCGGTTCGACACCCGCAAACAACACCTCTACGTCATGACGGAGAAAAAGGTACGTCCAGCGCAGGTGGACATCGCAGGCGGCGTGTGTAACCCTATTCCTGTCAGGCTCCTCGCTACCCCTATTCCTGTCAGGGGTGGGGGAGGGGAGGTGGTTTCCTCCCCCGGTCAAGATGTCGAAATCTGCCTGTCCTTACCCAAAATTAAAATGCGATTAATTTGTCTTACGCCGATCTTCATTATTTTTTGAAAATGCTCAAAACTATAGACAGGGCCGTGCAAAATACACGTTTTTATAATAGTTTCTTAATTTTTTCCATAACTCTTGGTCCTCTTGTTTGATTGCCATCAAACCGGTGTCTAGTGACGTTCTGTTGCGTCTTTTGCTGCATTGATAAGTATACATCAGATACTGCGGGACATCTTTATCATCGAAACAAAGATAAAACCAGATACCTACGGGAAGCAAAACAGGAGGGCAAGCTGCATATTGCCAATGTCTGAAAGCCATTTACATACATGCCTCGTTATCAATAGTTTTCATATTACCTAACCTTTATCCGCCCATACCAAATTGGGGGGGTAATAAAGATCTTGTCCTTGATCGGGCCATGGATTAATTTTTTACTCGGTCTTGGCCAATGCATCCCCAAACGTTTGTCCCATTAATTGACTTGTATGCTAAATACGCTGCATGCGTGAACCCCTTGTTGCAATACTTGGGCTGTGGTCTCTTATTATAACATTGGCATAGGGTTAGGGTATAGTATGGCCACTTTTATTCCTCCTTGCTGGCCTGTAAGCAGTCTATTCACTCTGGAAGAGTACAATCCATTTGCTTTGGAAATCCCCAATTTTGAGCTGCTGGAGCCGTTTCTGTAAAAATTATATGAAAATGTAAATGAGCTATCACCTGACATCTGATTTTATAATATTCAGACATTATAACTGCTCTCAATACTACTATATAGTCTCAAGGTGGTTGGGGAGGGCGGAATCCGCCCTCTTCCTGACAGGAATAGGACCACACCACGCCATCTTAGTGCCCCGCAGCCCGGCAATTCTGGATGTGTATTTTCGAAGATGACGCATGGGCGTATCTTCCGTTTTTTCCACCACTGATTGATATCAATTAAAGTAATCAACCTATATCAATTATAAATCAAACTGGGGTCGTATGCGTCGAGTCCGTTGACCCGGGGACGGGTCGTCGCCCGGCCATGAGCCCCGGTGTACTGGGCATGGACGCCGGCGAATCTGGGTGCGTGTCTGCAGTGCCGAGATAGCCCGGACAAATGGTGCCGCTGTAGTGACGAACGGACGGACTGCCGGCTCATCAGGTGGGCATTAGCGCCGCCGCTCGTTGCGCCCGCCGGAGGGAGAGGGGGGGCTGACTGGACGCCGCGGCAGCGCCCGACCGTCGGAATCGTCGCTGCGGTGTCGTTTTGCGGCTGGGGTTGAAAGCGGGTTCAAACAAAAGGCAGTGGATGCCGGATCAAGTTGGCCAGCGTTGTGTGGCCCGGTTTTTCGGGCCGGTAGAAGTGATAGCTACATGAAGCGGGTGCCGGCCGGCCGTTTTTGCTGTGCTCGGTCCGTACCTTCCCACCGGTCTCCGGTATCAGCCTGGCTGGACCTGAGCAGGCTGCCCTGCCAGCTCGCCAGCCCCCGCCAGATTGGAGTGGCCGGCGCTCTCCCTCCCATTCCATTCCATTCCATCCCGCCGGCCGGAGCTATCGGCCGAGTGGCCGGTTGTAAGCTTTTTATGGTTCATATGAGCGCAACAGAAGCCGGGCCGGGATTCCGCGAGCGCGGAGCCGCCGCGACTCTGCGCCGGCCAATAGCTTCTAAAGGGATAAAGCGGCGGGCTGCGTCGGCTCGGCGACTTTTGATGAGATTGTTACGATGTCGTAGATCTCAGTGATCAGTGTTGCTCCTGCCGCTCCGTCCGAAGGGCGGACCCCGGAGGTACCAGGTACTAGTACGGAGCCGGCGAGGCGCCGCCTCGTCTGCTCACAGCGGTCTGGTTTACCGCGCCCCACCGGGTCCGGCGCCACCTTCCCTCATCTACTAAAATATGGGGTTGGCAAATCTGAATGCATTAAGCTGCGTAATTGTAGAAATTACTTCGCATTTAAGGTGGTCATGTTTGACCTCGAGGTAAGTTGGTCACGATAGGCTATTTTCACTAAATATGAATGCTTAAGAAAAGTGGGCATAACTCTTATGCCATTAGAGCTATTGAGATCGGGTAAACTACATTGATAGGAAAATGCCGACCTTTCTCCGCTATGTGGAACGTAATGACCTCCCGCTATTTTTTACCTCCAGAGGTCACCTGTGACCTCATGACCTGGTCATCTAGGTAAGTGACCCTGTGTATATCAAATAAAGCTAGTGATGAGACATACACGATGGTGTTTGATTCAACTGTAAGAGGTAAAGTTATTGCCAAATACTGTTTTTGACCCTGGTGACCTTGGATGACCTTGAGAGGTAAAGGGCAATATGGCCCCTGGGATCCGTAAGGATGTCAAGAAGCTTTTTGAGCAAGCTGAGCATTTACAATCGTTTTTGTATTTGTATTTGTATTTATTCACTTAGATCGAAGGTATTGGCCCAATTAAGCTAGTCATGGACATAAAGAAAACACTGGATGAGTATTTACATGACATATCTCCTATTGGTGGTAGGACCCATGACTAAAATATAAGGTAAACACATTCAAACGGTCAACGTTTTGTGGCCTTACATCATAAGACAGCTTTTTCCCATGCCTTTTAATGAGAGGTCACTGATGACTTGACATCAGGTCACGAAATAGAAAAATCCCGATATAACTTTGTAGACCCTGGCTGGGCCAACTGTGGAAGTTTATTGATCGACTGAGAAACGTAGTCTTATAGAGCTAAAGTTGATGAGGTGACCTTGGTTGACCTCGCCTGTGACCTGACCTTGTGACCTCGAACAATTTGGATGGTTGAAAATGATGGGGTGAGAGATAAAGCCTCAACCGCGGTCCTGTGTTTCGTCGTTTTTACTGTCCCAAAACCTTACGGGGAGGCATTTGACCCGTGAGGTTAAAATCCTTATCCCAATTACACTGAACATCTGTGACTGCGTTCTGTGAGGTAGGCTCGTTGTGTGATTCTCACCATCCGTCAGCGATGTATCCTCAACCCTATTTTGTTCTGCTCAATCGTGGGTACAATTTGAGCGTGCACTTTGGTGGAGGGGCATCGAATGTTCGTATTCTGCTACTGAGCCGAGCTCTGGCTTTTGCCGTTCATTTAGTACCGATAATTAACTGAGAACCGAGTGCAATGCATTTTAGAACGGGGCATCCATGTTCCACTGAAACGTGCCCATGGGGCGAATCTAGTGGCACACACAAATGTATGGTCAGACCCAGAACTTGTGGAGGGCGAATTACCACCTTTTCGTTGGGAGAGTGCAATCTGTATACCGCATGCAGAAGTGACTTTCTTTCATGTGCACGGAAAGTCATATGCACGTATAAAATGGGATTTGTTTGAAAGCAGTTTTGATTCAACACCATGCCCTCGTGCCTGTAGTTTGGTTTGTGGAAAAACCACCACCAGAGGGAGCGCTGTCTGATGAGCCTCCAGTTGTGCTGGGAGCTGCCTTCTGTCTGGCCGCTGGCCCGCACTGGGAGCGCTAGCTAACGCCGCGCCAACCCCCGGTCATTACGCTGCATTTGTTCACAGCCAGAGCCCCGGAGGGACCACCTCCCGCGGCTGCTTGGCTGCCGCTGGCAGTGCCTCTGGCAGATACTGTACTTTCTGGGCGACGTTTTACGTGGACTGTCTGATTCGCTCTGAGCGTAAATTTGTGCCAGAAATTGCTTCAGATTGTTGTCAATTACTTGAGCTCCAGGGGGGGTTGTTGGTGGTTTTAGGGCACCTCAGTCACTACAGGTTTCATGTGCCCATGCCTGAATTACATATTCGTCCCACTGTTCTGATTTTTTTGCTTGCATCTATGGCATAGATAAGTTTTAAGGCAGAATGCTTTCAGTTGGAATCGCTCGACAGGAATAAGTCCTTTTGGCGGCGCTCGCTTCATCGATGACTCATCTCTTTAGTTATGCGAGATTCATGCCACATTTCTAGCGGCAGACGCGCCGGTTGACGAGGTCATTATTGTGGGCGGCGGGTTGTGGCTTCACACGGGGCCGGCTCAGCTCGCGGCAGTGCTGTGTGTCGGCGCCGCTCCTGCTCCTGCTCCTGCTGAGCCGACGCCGCCGGACTGTTTTCCAGGACTGGGCCGCGCGCTGCTGAGCTGTCGCCCGGCGTTAGTGGTGCGGTCTGCGGCGGCTGCTCCACTCCCGCCGCGCCATTTGTTCCCGCCAAATTTCTGCACGGCTGGCCGCCGGCGGCGGGCGGACCTCATCCACTCTTGTGCTGAACTGCCTGTTATGGTAGACGGAAATTGAGAAAACAACAAACTGGTAGATCAGCGAGGGTATCAGATGCAGTGGCCGGTCCGTTCGGTTGCGCAGGAGTACGTTTTCGATGCTGTGGGATAACATTCTCTGCTCCACGAGAACTTCTTTATGGGTACCGTCTTTAGAGAGCTTTTATGTGGATGGATTCTCTTTTTCAACTGGATTTGTATCTGATAGAAGATTCTGTTGTCAGGTACAGCAATTATTATTTTTTTGTCAGAAAAGAGAAAGTCAGCAAAATTCGTTGCTGAAGCATGATCATGGTTGCCCAGAGCGAATATATATATATATATATATATATATATATATATATATATATATATATATATATATATATATAAAGGTCGGCCTCTTAACCCCTGCGGCCTCCACGTTGCCGAGTGGGCACGTGCCAGACGCCGCCGCCGGTGGCACTTCATAATTCCTGCCGGCGGTCGGATTGTCTCATCAGGACGCGCTCATTATTAAGCCGAGGCGCGCCGCCCCCAGTACCCGCTCCTGATGGCTTATTCAGACAGTTGCCACCGGAATTGCACGCGGGGAGATATTTGATTGGTGGTGGAAGGAAAATGAAGATGGCATGGGAATGGTGTTTCTGCAGCGGACGATGAACACTGGTACATACTCACAGTACAGTCTGGCCGGAGCTGTCCACTGGTAGGGCTTGGTAGGAAGTAAGTCAGGCGGATGTCGGAAACTGTTTACCACAGACCAGAGTCGAAGGCTATTCGTGGGTAGGACAGGACGTTAAAGGCGGGGGAGACGGGGGAACGCGTCCCTCAACTCGCGAATCTTGTAGACTTAAACCTTAAATTTTGGAACCGGAGTTACATTTTTTCAATTTTAGCCCAGTTAGCCACGTGGACTTACCTTAATGTTCCCAATTTCAGTGTTGATCAAGTGCATTTTTGGTGTTTTCAAAGACAGCCAATATGCTCACACTTCGCCACGCACCTCCACAATCCGGGGTGCGTGCCCCTCAATAGGAATTCTGTGGCGGCGCCACCATATGGCGGACTTGACCACCCAGCTGACACCTGGGCTGGGCCGGTCAGCGGAGGGTGGGTGTGTGTGTGCGCGTGATACGGCGTAGACATTCGTAACACTCAACGCCGCTTTGGTGATTGGTGTTCTCTCTCCGATCCGGTTTCGCCCTTCTACGATGGCGTCTCCGAGAGGTGTGCCTGATATATGTCACAATACCGTAGCCGACATCCGTCGTTGGAAGGCGTGTGGAACTGGCACTGCTTAGTGCATACACGGATCGATGGAATAGTTACCCCCGATCGAACACATTGAGAAATGGTGCCCCCTGGCCCAAATGGTCCCCTGGCCTAGATAGCGCCCTTGGCCTAAACGGCGCCCCTGGCCCAAATGGTGCGCTCTGTCACAAGTGCCCCGCCTCGATCAGAAGTCCTGGATCCGCCTATGGATTGGTAGAAGCACCCGCGTGCGGTGCAGTGTTGGAATGAACCTCGCCACCGAAGTGAGAACCTTGTCGATCTCCCGTGAACTGTGACAATGCCTTGCAGATTCCGCCGCACTATTCTACGTGTGTATTATTTAAGCGTGAGCTTTCACACTTGAAGCTGCCAGTGGCAAGCGGTGCGATGGTGTCTGTATTAAGCTGCAGCGCTCTTGTCTAAGCCTGTAATGGGCTGTTTTTGACAGCGGTGTGGAAGAAAGCGACTACACTGTGCAGCTGGTTTTCACCTGGGCTTCTTTGTTGCGCTGTAACGACTGGCTCGCGTGTCGGTCAGCGTCTGTAGTCCGATTTCCCCGGTGTTCTAGGCATCGGCATGCTATAGACAGGTAGTTGCTGCTAATTAGGGTACCGGAAGAATTTGGTGCTGATTGACAAGTAATAGAATGCTTATTTATAATAATGTCACGTCCATTATCAGCTTTTAGCGAGCTCAGGTAAAAAACAGGGTGGATAGGAGGTAATATAGAATTTCACAGCTTAAGTCGGATCTGGGGCCGATATTGGGCTCTACAATCCGCCCACGCCCAGTGAGTGCGTAAAACTGAGAAGGGAGCTATCCCGAACCGCCCGTGGCAAACTACTGAAAGCTGTTGCTTCCCACTACATGCGTGCTCTCCTCCCTAACCTCGGTTCGTATGCGAGGGAAATGGAAAATAAGCAGACGCAAAAAACACTACCGGACTCGCTGGTAAAACATCAAAAGCCGAATAGGTTTGTTTTGCCAGTTCCGTGGTTTCTGCCTCCGTTTCGCTTAATCAGCCAGACATGACCGCTGGAAGGGGGCGGGGCAGCGGATGGCATGCCGCTGGAAGGGGGCGGGGAAGCGGATGGACTGACCGCTGGAAGGGGGCGGGGAAGCGGATGGACATGGCCGCTGGAAGGGGCGGGGCAGCGGATGCTAGCTACATTTCCTGTCTGCCTTCTGACTCTGAATCTCGAAAGAAATTGCAAGGATGAAGATTCAGTTCCTGAGGGTGCGTTTTTTCTTCATCACTCGTGGTAGTATATTGCGCGGTATTATATCGAGGGTAGTAAGGTACCCCCCCGCCCACCTTGATCATCCTCCAGCCTACCTTTGCCTCGCTGCTATAGGGCCACATCATCGTCGTTGAAAAGTTAATCCATTGTGCGCTTCTATTACGTTCTCACTTTTGACCGATACTGTACCTTTAATTGACTCGCCGTCATAAATGGCAGCCGTAGTGCGCTATCAAAAATGAAACAATCTGCCCCTGCGAGAGGTGAGCGCCACTCAGCGTCATACCAAAAACTTTCCACATTCTCGAAACCAAGTGATTCTTGTGCCTGGTGTGGAATCTCTTCTGCCTATATCAGCGAAGTTGGCCGCTCCAGTGCTGCACCCCTGGCCCAACTGTCGGTTGATGAATGTGCTGGAAGCACCTGTCGCCGGTCTGGCTCTGAAGGTGACGGCGCTGCCATATTTGTTTCACTTCTCAGTGCTGGCTCGGGGGTTTCCCTGTGCCTCTGCAATGCTAGTGTCCGCTGCGTTCTCATTTGCGTGTTTTTCACCTGTTTGCCGGCGGTCTCATTCCCAGGCGAGTGTCAGGCCGGCAGGTTCTTGTGCAGTCCCACCGCTGCAGAAGTCGCAGCCGCCAACAGCTCAATCATTTATCGGCACCGTCTGGCACGCTCCTGCCGCCTGCGCCCATTGGTGGAGGCTGCGTGCAATGTTTGCGCGGAGCCGGCGGCAAATCCCGGCGGCTCGGCGCGCCGGCGCTCGTCTAAATCGGGCTCGGTTAGGATGCGCTTCACGCCTCTGCTGGCTCTCTTGTTTTGCAGCGGTGCCAGCATTGAGGTGTGTTTGCTGGTCCGGAAAATTGAATGTGCCTTGCTCGCCGTCGATCAGTGGCTCCCGGGGGTGGCCGCGAGAGCAGGCGGCAGAGAGCATCACTGAAACCCAAATATTGTAATGTCGATTTGTGTTGCCCCGAGGAGACGGGATATTGGGCTTGTGATTGGGGGAGGGGTGATATACGGGCACCGGGTGCTACCTCGCTGCCGGAGATGGAATTGTGCTGGAAATCGGCGAGCGATTCGGAGCTTTGTTATCGAGCTTAGTTCCACGGCTTCCAAAGTAAACAAGGCCCAGTTTGGTGTGATACATATTCAACCTGTTGAACTGTTTTTTGGTAGGTTGTGAATTCTACTGGTAAGGCTCAGCGCCTAGTACTAGAGACAGGAGATATTCAGCCTCTCAGTGACAATGTACTGACCATTCACAAACCAAAGACTATGGATTCTGGCATTGCTGCCAACGCCTCATTTTTCCTGTAAAACTTGCATGTTCCCTAATTGGACTAAACACCAAACATTTGTGAATGAATATTTGGAGGGGGGATAATGCTCATTTACAACAACACCACTCTAGGTGCAATTTATCACGTTCCATATTTTACCAGCTGAAATTTGAAATATGTTACTTTAAAATGCCGCTGGAAAAAGTTATTTGTTTGCTTATCTTTGCCGATTCCTGTGCAGAAAATTGCTTCGTCTCGTAGAAGAGACATATCGTTAGCCGCGCTCGAAATCCCACGGCGCCGCCGGGGCGTGGCGTCGTGCGTCCCAGCAGTTTAACTTAGCTCCACACCATCTGACGCATTGATTAGTGGAATGGACCTGTCGCCATCACGCTGCCTGCCGCCACCCCTCCAATTTGTATCTGTGTCGGCGGGATTTGCTACTCGGCACTGCCAGCCCGGGCACGTGCCCTTCCACTCAACTAGTCTGGCGTCGTCGCCGGAAATGGAGGCGCGTCGTCGTCGTTACTGGACAAACTGCCGGTGGGGGATCCGACGCCACCTCTGGAACAGCCGCCGCGAATTAATACAGTCACGCCAAATTGTTTTCTCTGCGGCCGCCGCCGTTGCCGACAGCAATTATTTCACTGGAGGGGAGCGCGGTAGCGGCAGCGGGCGGCGTCTCTGTGGTGCCGCCGGCTAATTTGGGTGGTGTGGGGTCGACCCGGCGCGTCTGTCGGCAGCTATGGTCAGCGTCGCAAACGACGAGCATCCATCAGCGGCGCCCCTCTGCTGCCGACGGCACCCCGACCGTCGGGTGCGATGGGGCGCGCTGAGGCAATCCATACTGAAAGTGCCGCGCCCTGCGACTTTTATCCACCGGCTATCGACGCCCTCTGTGAAGGAAGCGTCTCGTTTAGCCGTCACATTGGATTACGTGAAGGTTGACGGGAATAAAACGGCATCGGCGCATGACAATGGTGAGCTACCCATGGAGTTTTAATACACTTTGTCTGTGTACAAAACAACGCCAAGCTGTCATTTTCAGCATCTATCGCTGGGAATTCGTCTCCATCTTCCACACGGGTCTGGCTGTGTGCCGTATGGGAGCGGGATAGTTGGCCGGCTCCGGCCGTCTGCAGTGGCTACATCCCCCGCGGGCGGCGAGCCCGTCGGCGGCGGCGACTTGTTGACCGGCCCATCGCCGCGACAGTCTGATGGGGTCGTCGTTTCCGCCGACCATTGATCCGCGGCGCTGCCGCTCGTGTTTTCGGCGGCGGCGGCGGCGGATTGAGGTGAGATTGTTATCGTCGATCCCGACGCCGTGGGAGCTGTAGCGGTAGTGGATTGCTGCGACCGACGCGGCGACGGCCCGGCTCGGCAATCATGGTTCGCTGTCCCGCCCGCGCTTAAATGTGCCCGCGAGGCAGGCACATTTATGCTCGCGGCTGAAGTTAGTGGGATATCAAACGTGTATAAAAACACAAAAAATGGCGCCACTTATCGTGTTGAAAAGGCCTGTCTGCCTGGGTTGGCGCCGGAGTGTCATCATTCCCTAACTTGGAGAATTGATGTGGCTGCAGCTATTCGAAAAGGCATCCAGCGGCCCCAGCCGTCATTGATGCTGATGTGATTCGATTTGCGCGTCGGCCGGGGCCGGCGCCGGCGCCAGCGGGCCTCTGTGGCGACACGGCGGCGACACTGACGGCGCTAGTGGGGCGCTAAAGGCTCCGTTACGACCGCTGTCGGCCCGGCGCGGCGCCGGCGTGACCTGCCGACCAGACGACGACTGACCGCCGCCGGGCACGCGCCGCCCCCGCCCCCGCCCCCGGGCGGCTGACCCCGCACCGGCCGCTCAGCTGTTGACACTGCGCCGCCGCGCTCAATTGCGTGTCAGTAGCCGTTCCAAGCGGAATGGGTAACGAGAGGGGCCTGGTGTGGATTTGGTGGAGCCGCGGAAGTGCCTTGTACCGTGCGTCGGGGGAAGCACGCGCTAACGAACCGTGCACACTGACGGCGGGCTGTGCACGGCACGCGACGCCACTTTGGGGTCAGCGCCGGGTGGCCTGTCTTACCCAATGGAGCCCGGCTCCAAAGTTCAGCAGGCCAGGGGTGTGCATTCTCGGCCCAGCCTTTGCTGTATGCTGACGTGGATTATTTGCTGAGTCCTGCACACACAATGGCGTATATTGAAGCCGGCTCACTGCTCTGACCTATATTTCGGCTGGTATTTTACTCTGCTTCCACGTTTTGCCAGTCGGACGGATAAATCATGTTCCGACAGTGTGGGAATACCTTTCTAGTGGATGCCTCACTTTGTTCGTGTGGAGAGCTGTATCGACCACCATCTGCGGTCTCCGTTATGGTGAATTCAGCTGTTCCGTTTCTATGGTAACAAGCCCCCTGCCTCGCAGTAGCTCTGTACGTGGGCAGGTAAGCTGATCCTGTGATCCCCAGCCGCTGCCATTCAGTAACCCCCCCCCTTCTTCCGCCGGCTGGCGACACCACCTCTGCGGCACGTGCTGCGCGGGGGAGGTGGGGGGGCGTAAACAGGTGCATCTGGGGCGGACGCTGGTGTAATCAGCCGGCACCATCGGCGGTCTATTCAGCGCGGGCACGGGCCGCGACGGAGGGGCGCTGCACGGCGGCGGCGACGCGGCCGTCTTGCCGGGCCGGCCTCCGATAGGCTGGTATTGATCCGGCGTCCGCGCACTTTCCACCGCAGGTAGGGCGCGCGAGGCCGGGCTGCAACGGCGCGCTCAGTCCGCCCGCTGCTTCAAGTGGGACGATCTCTGCAGCCAGGTGACTCGACTCGCCACCTGGCTTCAGCTTGGTGGTATGTAACGGATGTTTTCTTCCGTGTAGTTTTTGGGCTCTGACGGGTTTGTGCTGTGAACTGCAGGCATTCGCACCTCCAGTCCCAGACAAAACCTCCCTCAGCAAAGGGTCTGAGCTCGCTGTAGCATTCATCACAACAATATCCCAGCCGGCTCTGCTCACTCACTGGCTTGTTTGATGTTGATTGTGCGATAAAAGTTGCAAAAAAGACCGCTCGACGGCTGTGATCCCATTGTGTACCCACTGTTTGAAGTGCGGCCTGCTTTCCAGCCTAGTATAATCATCGCCCAGGCCTGCGGATTTGCAGAAGCTAGCGACCACCCAACTGTGGTGCATTCAAACCTGAAGATGAGCCCGCAGGTCGCTATTCTTCTCTTTCTCTTTCAAATATGCCCTGGAAGTTTCCTCCTGGCGAATCTTCCTGAACAGTTCTCCCTCCTCCAAAACTCTGTTGTTTGCCCGTGTTGTCGGGTGCCGTCGCATCGCACGGATCAGTGTGTTCGGCAGTAACCGCTTGGCGCGGGATTTTGCGTCGCTTGCGACTGGGCAATGTCGCTGCCCTTCGTCGATGTCTGGGCCTGATTCCTGCACCTGTCATTCGCGACTCGTGCGGCTCCATATCGAGTCAGCCACTGGCGGTACATTCCACAGGGTCCGTCCAGTGCCCGGGCGGGACCTCTGCTCGCTCGGAAACTAGAGTGTAACGGAAACTAAACAAGCATTGCAAACCAAAGACTTTAACCTGCAATCGTAATTGACTCTGATCATTGACTTGTATCATCCGACGTACGGCAGTGCTGTGGTGAGCTAGGCCTAACCATCGTTTCTACTCATCCATGCAACAATCGGCCGGTTCATTGTTGTGATGTTTTCCTGCAGAACAGCTTTAGGGGGGCGGGATGGAGTGGGTTTGCAGACGGTCCAGAACCCCATTGCACGATATCTGATGACCGGTCAGACATCAGGGGTCGTGGGAACCCTGCACGGGAGGCGTGTACACTTACAGTGCAGGCCTCAGGGAACATACCCATGAGCCGGAAGGGGCGGAAATACCGAGATTGGTGTCGATGATGGGTATTGTGACGGACACCCTGGGCCTGGGTGGCACTGGCAGCTCAGTGAGCCTCTGACATTGCCTGCATCATCCTCTGGGGCACTGGACCTGGGTGGAGGCGGAGCTGCTGCCTGCTTGAAGGCAATGCTGCAGCTCTAATTTCCGCAGTGGGTCTAATAGGGGCTTTCGTTGCGTATTCCCCGGATCCGGCGTGTACTGGGGCTGTGCTGTGTCGGCTGCTGAGCTGGATGTAAATATGAACTCCTGTGGGAGGGCGACGGGTCTCCCCAAGCCGACTGTCGGGACGGCGGCGGGTCTCCCCAAGCCGACTGTTGGGACGGTGGCGGGTCTCCCCAAGCCGATTGTAGGGACGGCGGCGGGTCTCCCCAAGCCGATTCTTGGGACGGCGGCGGGTCTCCCCTAGCCGATTCTTGGGACGGTGGTGGGTCTCCCCAAGCCGATTGTAGGGACGGTGGCGGGTCTCCCCAAGCCGATTCTTGGGACGGCGGCGGGTCTGCCCAAGCCGATTCTTGGGACGGCGTCGGATCTGCCAAGCCGATTGTAGGGACGGCGTCGGATCTGCTCAAGCCGATTGTAGGGATGGCGTAGGGTGTCTGAGCCGTCCCGGGCCAATATTGTTGATAGGACGGCCGCATCTCGTCAGAGTTGATGTCGACTTGTTTGCCGGGGCTTGTTGACGGTCGCAGTCGGCGCAGTGTCATCCGTCTGCCACTGTCGCTCTGTGTGCTGGTATTTTTGTCCTACTCAGCGTCTCGCATCTCCCTCGGTTTTTACTGTTCCATCGCACCATGGTTTGCCCTTACACACGCCTCTGTTTTACCCACTTTTACACTTTACCGTCGTGTTCTTGTTCATGTCTTGAGTATTGGCCAGAAAAAATCCGTTTTCATCCGTGATTAAGTCTCTTTTCATGCCGTCATATTTTCTGACTGTGCATTCCTTTGTCCATCTTACGCTCCCCCTTTTGGCCTCATCCCCCATTTTCCCTTCCTTACACCCTCTGTCTGACACCTCTCTATTCCTCCCCTCGCTGCGACGGGAATTTCTCAATGGCCGCAGTGTTCCGGGCTATTTGCCTGGAATGACTTGCTCTTTGGCTGGACATTCAGGTGATAAGTGGGCCGACTGGTCGACTCTGGCACGTTGTAAACGGCCGGTGCGACTCTCACACAGAGCCGGTCCGTGACCTCTGTACCGGTCGGTGACCTGTGGACTGGAACGGACACGGAATACGATTGGAATACAGTTGTTTTTGTAGTTTGCATCGTGACGTTGAAAAGTGTCGTTGGACGAAAACAATGACAAAATAGTGTATGTGGACGTTTTGGTCCGCAAAGCTGATCTCGAGTTGGAAGTTTGAAGTCTTCAGGTAGGCGTGGGAGTGGTGTTGGACACATGGATAGTGAGATGGAAGGTACGATAGCGGCTTTGTGGAATAGTCAGACTTCATCCCCATCCTGTTTCTCTCCATCACCCCTGAACTCAAAACAAGAAGGTAGTCTGCAGTTCAGGATCTGCAAGATCGGGATCACGCCCAAGCAATTTCCCAAATGTTTGGGGAATATATATTCCTTATTTGTTTTTTTGTGGTTTTATTATTTCATTTTCCTATGAGATCTGCGTAGAATGCAGAGTAGTTTTTTGTACCTTTACAAGTGTTTAAAAAATGTTCTGGGAAGAAAGCAATGACAAATGAAACTACGCTTGTCTAGCGGATTGTTCCACTGAAATACACCAACAAGGAAGAAAACACCTTCCTTAACCTGTCTAGGCTTGTTGAAGGCCAGGGCTGCGCCTGACGTAGGAGCCATGTTCAGGGTGCGCTACCACTAGCGCTAGCTTTTAGTGATACGCTTCTTGGAGTGCACCAACCTCAGTGCAGGATGCGTGGCGTTTGAAAAGGAAGATTCCCTCACGAGAGCGCGGAAGAGGCTGTCGGCGATCAAGAGGAATGATCCAGCAGCAGACGCGATCCTCAGCGTACGCGATGGCTAACGCGACATCTTCCCGCCTTTGTTGCAAACTCATCGAAATTTCTGTGGATCAGTCAGTGTTTAGTCTGATAGGTTCTGGAGACTTATAATAAAACCTGCGCCATTTTGAAGAGGCGGACTGGTACCAGCCTTGTGTGCGTTACCTGTCCTTTGGGACAGGCGCGACCGGCCACGCGTGACCGCCCCGCGGTGCGGAGTGTCGACGACCTCTCGACCTTTGGCCCACCGCTGAGCGACAGGTTGTCGGGTGCCGTTTAGCCTCCGCCTGCCCTCATATGGCCGATTAATTGGAAACGAGCGCCGCACGTGTGGAGTCAAATGACGTCACAAAGGAATATCGAACTCGCTGTCCACAGCTTGGCTAATGAGTGGCGAAAGTTGTCCATTGAGTTGTCTGAGGATTTGGGTCAGGCACGAATGCAGGATTTCGGTCGAAGAGGCCGAGGGAGGGTGGCACATTTAGGGACCAGGAATTTTAGCCAGAGATGGCGCACGCTACGCCACGTTACGGAATTAGGCTACACTACGCCTCGCTTTGACCCAAAACTACGCTGCGGTCTTGTTCATGGAATGCAGTGTTCTGGGTTTTTAGCCACAGGTGCAATGGGGCCGATCGCACTGTCACTCACGCTCTGTACGAGTCATTGTATATTTGTGCTCGTAGCTAGTGCTTACCTGAAAAATACTCCCGTTGTGCTTGTCTATATATAATAGAGGTATCATTGTGTGCAGAAGACCTACGATCCAAGATTTAGGGCCTATACGTATATGTTCTGTGATAAGGCAAATGATTAAAGCGAGAGGTGGGTAAATGCATAAGAAGATAAATGAAGCCCGGAGTCGAAGCCGGCTTAGTGTTGATGCCGATATCTACTCTGGACACAATTTCGGCTAGAAAGAAAGCTCCCCGAACTCTTCTCGTGTTTTATGGTGTCAATATTAGATCGCCCTCTTCAACACCAAATTAGGCGTGTTTTGAAGTGTCTATTTAACCTTTTCCACCCGGGGCCGCTTTGGTGCTCTCGATCAGCTCCGCAGCCCCGCTTGTAGCTGTCTTCAGTATATCCTGATATCTCGGTGCCACGTTTTGCGCGATGAGTGGCGGTGTTCCAGGCGGCGAGGCCGACCATCTGCGGCGGAAGCGTGCGCCGCTCCCGGGCTGTGATGACTGCCGTGGTGTGTTTACGCCAGCTGGCCGACTGGTAACCGGCCTGCTGGAGCCGTGAGGTCACCCACAAACACACCAGTGACCTCGCCGCTCTCTGTGTATCGTGGAAATGTTCCGGAATCTGGCGCAGGGAACACGCGGGTGACACACTGTGGGTGCGAAGGAATGTTTATCCACGGGACACACGGTGGTTGGAAAAGAAGACGCGTAGGTTGGCTTCTAAAGATAGCATGCACGCAATTCTATCACGGGTAGCTCTGCTCATGAAGCATGGGGGAATTTGACCTTCTTGCTTACCCCCTGGATCCGCCTATGCCGCCATGTTGTGGCGTCGCCGGCGGCACGTGGCGCGTCTCGGCAATAGAGACGCCCCGGGGCGGGCAGGAGTCCGACTTGACGTCACGGCCAGGAGAACACCGTCGGCCATTCACAGCGGCTCATTTGCGCGGGAAGTCGCGCGCTTCCTGCACAGCGCGCTTTTTCTGCCGGCCCGCCCGCGCCGTCTGCCCTCAGCTGACAGGCGGCTCGCTCGTCTGACGCGGCCGGATACGGTTCTTTCAGAGCCGCCAGGGACGTGATGTCGATGATTCGGATCACGAGCAGATCCTGGCGGAGAGATCATAAAGGCATTCCCTGTTGTCCCCAATTCTCTAATAAAAACGGTGTGCTGTATTACTTTCGCCGTTTTGTCACGACGACCACAAACCCCTCTTTTAGGTCCGCCACTAATCTGGATGGTGCAATAGGTATCTCTTTGATCTTGAAGTGGTTTTTGTTTATCTGCGTATCGGTGCTTTGGTTGTATTAACACGTGCATTGACGGGGGCGGGTACCCGCTCCCCTCGGGTTTTTCGGAGACAGCAGAAAAACGGCGGCGCGTAGCGCCGCCGTACTTGGTATACCTTTTCCTCATCATTTTTGGAACTTCTGTGAAAATTTTAAGGTTAGGTCATCTCAGGTCAGGTCACCAGTACAGGTCAAGTGACCCGACCTCAAAAAACGTTTAAGATAGCATAAGTCGGAGCAGGGTGAACTTATCCGATTGAAACTCACATCACATAATGGCCCCACCGAGTTCTCTAAAATATGTTCCGGTATTTTGGATATCGATGACCTAAGGTCAGGTACGAGGCATGACCTCACCATTGGAAATACATGGGAAAATGGTTTTTACGGAATAACTCAGTAACGGATGGTGATAGAGCATTTATTTTAGCTGCATTAGACTCGCTTGGGCTTTGCGGTTCTAATGATATGCATTTTATATAATTTGACCTGACCTGACCTCAGGTCAGGTCAAATCCTTGATTTGACCTAGCAAGGTCAAATTATATATCATTCGATTCGGCTTGCTAAGAGGATTCATATAGTTCAAGTCGTTTTGCTCTATCTTTACTTGTTCAGATTTCATGGCCGAAAACTGAATTTACATGTTATCCCTATGACGGGCATGTTTTGACCTCTCGTGACCTTAAATGTGACCTGACAAAAAATGGTTCCAATGTTTTCGATGGAGAAGTGGATGGGCAGCCCAACGCCGTTTACCGTTTTTCGCTACCTACCGTGGTTCTCGAGATCTTGGGGGGGGGTACCCGCCCCGTCAATGCGAAGGTGGCTCAGACCCCGTCAATGCGCGTGTTAAGATTACCAATCAGCATGTGCACGTCTCTTCAGTTTTTATGGGGCGTGATGGTATCCACTTGTGCCAGGTAATATTAGCCGTTTTCACAACGTGAATAAATCGAAATCGACCTTGGGTGTCTTTTGGTAGTTTCTTTTATCATTTCCCAAGCCAAAAAAACAGCGTTCATTTCAGTGAAACTATAGAAGTTTGAGAAATATGCTTACCCAAAATTGAAAGCAATGGCCCTAAATATCTTGATTCTGAGCTTTTCCTGGCATTAAATTCAATAGATAAATCTAGATTAATGGATATATATTTTGGAAATATCCCAAGATCTTGGGCGTCTTTTTGAAAAACCGGCCTCCAGGGTCGGTTTTTTCAAAAGACACAAGCCTCTAGATCCCGTCTTTCGGTCTCTAGATTTGTCTGGAGGGATTTTTCAAAGGCTTCCATATGCAGGAGCGAAATTTGAGGTCGGTGATTTATGCAGGACTTGCCGCTTGACGTCACTGCCTACGTCATAGCCAAGAACCAATCATCGGACAGTATTCTGGGAGCAGCATGGCCGCGTTCAAGGCCCTGAGAGAGAGGTCGCGTTCGGGGAACGTGCTCGGGAAAAGTTTGTTTTCTAATGTTTCTTTTCTCACGGTATATGAGCTACGATCGTTATTTTACGTGTGTTTAGGAACACAAGTTAAATATTTGATTGAAATTATTTGATCGTTACCAATTTTTTGCGGCAGTCAGGCAGACATTTTCCCCATCACCATACAGATCGGGGGTCAATTAAAGGGGCAGGTGCCCCTCCTATCGACCATCTGCGCCCTGAATCATAGGCGGATCCAGGATAGCCGATCGGGACACCTTTTGGGTTGGCACCATCCAGACCAGGAGGGTGCCACTTTTGACCAAAAAACTATGAGGTGGGTGCCAAATCATATCGGTTGGCGCCGATTTTCACATCCTGGGGAGGGTAGGGGTGAAAACATCTCAGGGCAGCGCTGTGACCATTTTAGGGGCCCCGAGCGTCAATCGGAGGGACACATACCCCACCCCTGGATCTGCCTATGCCCTGGATGGTTACGGTGGCACCTGAAGGGTTGATGGCGTCCCTGAAATGTCGTTTTTCACCTTTTCTCCAAAGGTGCGAAAATCGGCGCCCATTGTTAGGATTTTGCGCCCGCCTGAAATATTTTGCCGGTCCAAGGTGGCGCCCCCTGGTCCGGATGGCGCCCCCGGGAAGGCATAGACGGCGCCGACATTACCGATCGGGGCACCTTTCCAGTGGGCACCACTTCTTGCCTGCAAAACTTTTCAGGTGAGCGCAAACCCTATCGGTGGGCGCCAATTCTCGCATTCTAGGGGGTGGGAAGCGACATTTAAGGGGGCGCCATTCAACTTTCAGGTGGTTGCCATGACCATTTCAGATGGCGCCGAGGGTCCATCTAACCCCCTCCAAGATCCGTGTACGCGAGGTGACGGAACTAGTGATGTGGGAGGTGACGGCACTGGTGAGGCGGGGGTGACGGCACTGGCAAGGCCGGAGGCGGGAGGTGAAGGTGTTCGTGAGGCGCGAGGCGATGGATAGTTGGGGGAGGTGGGTGGGGAGACCATGACGCCGTAGACTGCCATCAGCTCATCAAACGGTTGAGGCATCTCCTCCGTTGATATATCGCCGGTGTCACGTTCACGAGTGTGTCGAGGACTGACTGAATCAGAGGGGCCACCGCTGTTCCAGGGCCGCCGCAGGCTCGGGTTGGGCCGTGCCGCCGCTGGCCCGGGTTGGGCCACAGTTACCCAGGCGACTACCGTTCCCGCAGGCCCAGGTGGAAGCCGCCGCCGCCGAATAACTTCTCACAATGCGGCGACCGGTAAGTTGCCGGGCAATCTCAGTAGGCGGCAACCCCATCGGCCATAGCTTACCAAACATACATAGGGGTTGTAGGTCAACATGGTGAAATGGGCAGTGTGCGTCTGTGAATTTAACACGCGCCCCGCGGGGAGGGTGAATTCGCCCCTCCTGGTTTTTCCAGATAGCTCAAAAACGAAGAGACGCAGAGCAACGAAACTTACAGTACCTTATTCCTGATCGATTTTACACATCTGACCAAATTTTTGAGTTACGGTCATGTCTGGTCAGGGCTATTCAAGGTCAAGTGACCCGACCTCAAAACCTAAAATTACGAGTTTGAAGCGGTGCCCAGGGAACATCACCGAACTGATCACTTGGAAACTTCCAGAATATGATAAAGTCATTAACGTCTAAAAATCTGCTATCTCGGAATTTTATATTTTTTACCTAAGGTGGGGTCAATTTCTTGGTCACCCCGTTATAAGTCTATGGTGAAAAATAGAATGGGCTCTTTTCAGTAAATATTGCATAGATAAAGCTGAAAATCCTCAAACCGTCTATTCTTACCACGATCTTGAAAATTAGGTTGAGTTTTGAACCATCTGACCTCAAAGGTCATATCAGGTCACGGGAGCATAGAGTGATTATTCGGCCAATAACTTCTCATTGAATTGAGATAAAGCTCCCATTTTGCTTGCATTGTGCTTATATTGTCACGGGAAGTCGATTGATATGCAACATGACGATACCGGGTCACTTCTGACCCTGACCTAGCTCGAGGTCAAGTCATTTTCACTATTTGACCTAGGAAGGTCATATTATACATCATTCGATTCGCAGCGATGAGAGGAATCCAATGATGCATAAATATTTGCTCTAGCTCCCTGAGGGCAGATCTAGAGAGAGAGAGAAATGTACACTGCTCTGTTGTAAGCCTATGGAATCTTCTTTGACCTATGCTGACCTCAATATTGACTTGACATGAAAATTCTTCGTATAAAATCGCTTCGTCTTGTCAAGAGCTTTCCAACACCACCCATAATTTTCCTTTAGTTTTCGTGGGGACCGAGATACGAAGGGGGCGCGTCATGCAAGAGACCCCAGCTGGGCATGTTAAAATGGTACAAGAATGGTAAAAACAGTGTACCTCAACTTCCCACCCTTTGCATAGGATCGTACCATCCACTGTATTTTCTGGAGTAAATACGCATAAATGTCAGCTGTAGATGTCTAATGTGCAAAGCCAAGCTTGCTGAAGCATGTGGGGTTGATTCACCCAGCATGTCAACCTCAAACTTTGGTTCACATCACAAGAAGCATGGGCGCCAAAAGCGAGGGCATCTCCCTGTTGGCCAACCAAAAGGATGCCCTCCAAATTTTTGGTCCATTGCCATTCATGCTGTCAGGTACCAAATATGCTCAAAATTCGCCTTCCCAGGTCAGCACCAACTGGGGTCTGTTCCCCCTGTAAAAACTCTGTAACGGTGCCCCTAACTGGAAGGGGCGCCGATGTGAGGCATCATGTGACTTGCTGACACATGTAATTCACAAATGGTACCAAACTTAAGCCTGATACTGCACCACTTTAGAGCTTGATACTTTTAAGGTATCAAAGTATGAATCCCAGGAGCATGACAAAATGATCAACATCAGGAAACTCCTTCAGTTACTTCTTACTTATCTCAGGAAACCCAGTACCTTTTTGGTAAATGAGCAATGCAACCAACAAAGCTACGCCATCTTATTATGGTGAATTAGCAGTAATGCCTGTAGGTATATTTTGAAAACAGGGATAATCTGTACATATCCTGTATTTCATTTGGAACCACCTTGAAGCAAACCTCTTAAAATGACAAGAAAAGCCTGACCTGGCCTGAAAAGCGGATATAGCTCTATTTCAATAATAAACAAAGTGTTTTGTATTGCTCAGTCAGCAAAGTATGGCAGCAGGCCAAATGAGTTGCACCAGCCACCTAAAATTCTCACACCGTCAGCCACCAAAAATTAGCACCGATCTGCCATATACCAGGGAGAAAAGCGCACTCATTCCCACCCACACAATGCAATGCTACCTCTCTTATTAGGTAGTTAGTTGAGGACTTTTTATAAGGCCCCTCCTATGTCATTATAACCATTTAGCCATTATTTGTTAGGTTTTCAGTGTCACCTTCCTCACATCAGTCTCAGAAATTTGCACCAGGTTGATAAAATTCGCACCACTCGCTCCTGTCGCCAAGGGCACTGGCACCGACAAGATATCGTCAAAATGTCATACTTTGCACGCTAGTGTATTGCTAGTTGCATAGCATATATACCCAAGCAAACCTGAGAAACCAAGATAAATAATAATTTTCCAGTAGGCCCACTTCAAGGTGAAAACCGCTTACAGTCACAACACCCATACCTGAATTAAGGATACCGGACATCACCACTTAATTTTTATTTGAGGAGATGCTCGGACTACAAATAGCGGGGGAAAACATGCAGTGGGACAAAATTTTGGACCAAATTCTTTGTCTTCAAATGATACTGCTCAAACAATTTGCCAAAAATTTAGCAAGTCTCAAAATTTGGGTGGATCCCACATTAATTGTAATGAGAATGCAATTAAAACATCATTCAACCCCGAAAATTTGGCATAATATCTACCCTGATTTACATTTAGGGATTCCTCTGCCTGTCACCCTTTGTTTAGGACACCCTGCTCGTATGCGAGTTGGTTACCTAGGTAATACACTTTTCTCAATGTAATTGGAAACTTGCCCGAGTATTACACAAGCAGACGTTACCCTAATCCCTACTCCTTTTGTTTTGAGCTTATTACACAGCTAATATAGAAACTGAGAGAAAACGACATGTAAATTGAAGCGCCTGGGTAGCAGGAGCATAACTGATGCAAATTTCACTCATTATACGACTTATTAAAGTTGAATTTTATTCTTTTTAATTCCGCAACACTCAACACAGGGAGCCCGGCGACTGTGAAGCATTGCCAGATGTGCCAGATAATTTACTCAATAAATTCCCAAGACTCTTGTGAAATTCTGACAAATGGCAGCAATATTACAGTGCTACCAAAAACGTTTCAAAAGACACCCAAGATTTAATTCACTTGGAAAACGGCTATTATTTTCTATTAGCTAAAGAACAGGTATAGTGCAGTGGGGCATACACGAGGGTGGAGACAGAACATTTTACGCATGCAAAATTCATACCATTTTTTTACCGCTGCCCCTCCCACAGGTCCCCAGCCCTTCATAGATTCTTCATTCGCTGGAAATCAGTGTCCCCCAAGTTTCAATAACTACGGACCTTTTTTCTACAATGGCTATGGTGTCCTGTGTTGAAAACTGCTATGGCCCCACTCGGCGATGGAAATAAGGGGGGGGCTAGGGGCTCAAGCCCCTCTGACATATCAGTGCCTATAGTTAATGCATAGCCGAAGGCGGTTCGGAGGCAATGGCCAGGGGGGCTCGAGTCACGCCCCCCCCCGAAATGAAGTTCTGGATCCGCCACTGGCCCCTTGCTAGGCTTATTGTAGGCACTAGGAAGAAAACTGTCGGAAAGGAAACTAAACAAGTATCCTTTCGGGAGTCGAAATTTGCCGCTCTAAGACCTGCGAGTACCACTTTCCCTCTTCGGTCCCAAGTAAAGGCTTGATAAAATATTGGGGAAAAACATAATGCAACTTTGTAAGACGATTATTTGCGTTTCTGCAGCCGTTGTGACTGGCATTCGGGCGATGAGATGAAATATGTCTGCTGTTAGTGCCTCTAGGATTCAATTCCGATATAATTTCTATACTAGAATGAGTTCCTTGAAATCTCGGTAATTGACCCGCCTAAAGCATCGTAAAAACTGGTGTTCGGGTATTACCTGTGCCGTGCTGTTTCCACTGTTGTTTGTAGTGTGTGCTTTCTATGAGATCCTTACAGAGATCGCTTTTCCTCAGCAGTCACTCTAGTGATTGAATTCCGGCAGCTCTAAAAGGACCGCCCCGATTCAGTAGCGGATCACCTCCCGCCGGATAGCGGAGTCGTCCGCTCTGTGTATCCACCTCCACGGCGATGATCGTCCTCCAATGGTCGTCTGCGGCCGAAATCGTAAACCGCTGGGGCGGGCTATCTCGTGACACCCGACCACCCATTTCGGCGCAAAGCCGCCGTAAAGCGTTCAGTCTCCGGCGGCGTGTTTCAAGCACGGAGTCACAACAATGCCGGCGGTGCGGTGGACCACCTCAGGCAGCCATCTGTGACGCTGCTCAGAGACAAACGGCGCCGTTACCTTCCCCTCGCTGGCCATTTGTCGAGCAGTAAAACTGCGCCTAGCTGCTGGAGCCGTTACTCCGCGATACCGGATCTGCAGTGCAACAAAGCTCCACCGTCCCTGGGAGGTTCGCTGCGGTCAAAATGGCACACCGGCTTCTGTTCGTTTCGACCAGATCGCTCCATTTTTCAGTCAGCGATTCCGCTCTTTGATGAGCTCTCGGAATAAGGCTGTAAGTCACCTGAAACTGGTTTCTCGCGGTGGCTTAACTGCTGCATAAGTTGGCTAACTTCCAGGCTCAGTGCCTGTCGGCTGGGTGGCCGGCGGCGGGCCGCGGGGATCAGCAGGTCTCTCGGGTCGTCACCGCAGCGGCAGCACGCTCGCACCGCCCCCGCTGTAATTGGGGTGTCACGGCAAACGCCGCCGATTATGCGCCGGCCCTGCTCATCTCCATATCGCAATGCGTCGCGGCGCCCTCTGGTTTTCCCGCCGCACGCGCCGCCCGACCGATTCGACGCACCAACGCAATCGGAGGTAATTGCCACCGCCGGGTATAGCTGCCTGTCCGGCGATTGGTTATGATGGGGTAGGGTAGAGCTCGGCCGGGTGCGCCGAGTCGGCCGCCGCCCCTCCGGCTCTGAGTTATTACACATGATTTGGCCGCCATTAGGCTTCACGTGTGGAGAGTGCGATAACCGCTCATGGAGCCTACTGGCTGCGGCTGGAAATAGGACGGAGAACTGGCAGCCGCGCTGGAGCCGCGCCGATTTAGCCGCCGTTTGAGAGCGAGTGTCTCCGGCTGGGCGTCTGATTTATCTGCAGGTGGCGGGCTGATGGACGCAGCGGAAGCGGAAGCTACGCGGCGGCGGCGGCCGCCGGAAACGTGCCGTGCACCGCCGCCGCTCAATACAAATCGGTAGCGGCGCCAGTGAAGCGTCCGCCGCCGCCGACGGAAGTAATGGCGGCGGCAGAGCGGGCACCGGCTCATTCTTAAGTCTGGGCCGCTGCTTCAGAGGAGCTTCCTGGGGCTCAAACTCGATGGACTCCCGAACGATGAATGGGGTCTCCTGTACTGCCTGTAGAGATAATGGGAGCAAGTCTAAATGCGATCCTTTCCGAACATCTATATGGGGAAGGGAAGGAAGGCATTTGTCCACTGTTCCTTCTCCTCCTTTGGGTTGGAGCTTGACTCAAATTATGGTAGAATACCGACTGAATACCGGTATGGTAGAATACCGACTGGTACAATACCGAAATTCAATAAAGTTTTTAAATTTATAGTCTTTAGATTCCACCAGCTCTTTATAAGCTGATTTCCCTCAGATGGGTCATCTGAGTCGGTATGGAAGTGACATGTCCAGTATATAAGCAGGCCTGGAAGATGGATTCGAAATAGGAAACAAAATTTAGATGGTTATTAGTATTTTATCCGCTGCCGCCTATGCTTTGAAGTGGCATATTTGCTTTTATGGACATCAATTTCAGGACATGTGGCGCCTTTATAATGAGATTTGACCTGAGATAGCCAGGAGATCAGGCGTACCATAAACCCCCATGTCCGAATTCCATTCGTCGCAGAGCTCACAGTCTGCAAATAAGTAGGATGTGTTGAGAGCGGATCTCGTCCCCACTGACCCCGTGGCGGCTTCTGCTATCATACGGAAACGCGACCGTTAGGCTTGTAGGAGGGGGAGGGAAGCATGCAAGAAGCGCGTCCAAAACTAGTACACTCATGAAGCTCCGTTGATAAGTAGACGCTGACTTCTGAGATAAACGCAATAGTAAATCCGAGACTTTTCCAGTATGATATACGTGACTTATAGCCCAGTTCAAATCTCGTGAAGATGCCATTATAACACGAGTCTATGTTGATGCCCGAACTGTTCACTTGTTGAGTATTTTAACCTGAGGCAAGCTGCTTTCGTTTTCTTGCGCTGATGCAAAGTTTCCAGGCCTTAGTTTCTATCAAAATGTATATAAGGTTTGAAGGTCGTATTCGAGCTGTAGCTGCGACTTCGATAAGCTACGTTTCGTATGGCAAGTCCTCAACATACCCAAGGCGTACTTTTATAACCATTTCAAACTCGTACTTGGGTTTATGTTATGTTGGTCCGACGAAGTGCATGGGTTCTGTTGTGCTTAGTGGTGACCTATGGACATACATTTCACTCGTTTCTTGTATACTTCTATTTCGAGACTAGCCTACCATTCTCTAAACTTCCCAGCTGGGCCCGAATACAAATATGTTACTTCCCTCGCCGAATAGACGTGGCGAGGGAAGCGACAGTAGTTTCTGGTTTGGGCGAGACTTGGCTGACTGATCAGAGATACTGCGTCGGCCGCCACAACCTCCCGACAACTCCATCGACGTCAGAATGGCGTCTCATCTGGGCCGATGCGCTCTCTCGCTTCCGAATACCGCTCAGCTTCCGCTCGGGCCGCGATTGGATCGCTATACATTTCTGTTTTGACAGGTGCTATCTAGAATGCGCCCTGTATTAAACGACCCATCATTTTTGTGCGCCAAAAGTTTGACGCTGAATGATCGGTCCTCGTTTCCAAAGTTTTCAATGTTTGTGACTGCACGAGATTGGGTTCTCGGTATTTTTCCCCTGATCTTACTCTGCCAGAGCCGTATTTTGACGTCAGTTTTGCGACCTCAACCCGTCAGTTGACTGTGGTGGGTCCAGTCCAGAAATGTCGAGCTTGTCAGCTGCGACTTTTTATACTGGATCTCTTCTCAAAACAATTCAACAATGCCACTGCTAGCTCTGAAATTATCACTGCCGGGGGCTCCAACCAATCAGAGGTGGCAATTAGATGCGTTTGCGATAATGCTGGAGCTCGGCGTGCCGTGAAATTGCCCCGGGCCACGGTGATACAGGGGTGGCGGCGGCACGCTCTATCCTGCGTCTCTCTCTCTCTCTCTCTCTCTCTCTCTCTCTCTCTCTCTCTCTCGCTTCCTTTCCCTCTCACAAGATAGATGCTCATTGGATGTTTTGGCTCGCCGTATCTCAATTCCGAATGTATGTATTTGTTGTTAACACCCTGTTAAGTTCGCCGGCGTCTTCCAACTCCACAAGCCCCTGCTGTGCAGACGTGCATGGTTTTGTTTCCAAAAAAACTGACCCGTGCTTTCTGTCTTGCAGGTCTCGAAGGTGAAGGTGCAGGAGTGCCACCTATACAGCACGTGTGCAGAATGTCTTGGTGCCAAGGACCCCTACTGTGGATGGTGCTCCCTGGAAAACAAGTAAGTGACGGAGGCCAGGAATACCTTATTGCACTCTCACCAGAACCAGTGACTATCAGTATGCCATACATGATCACTGATCATTATTGAGACGCTGCTATAACAATCACGCTATTGCTCTGTTGCATTGTTAGTACTTCCGGTTTGCAAATGTCAAGCCGCAGCCCAAACCACGGGCCCGCCCTTCGTGCCGCCGGCGTGTTTCACAGGCCTGCTCGGTAGCGTGCTGTGACAGCGGGGCCAGCGCCGCTGCCTCTGTGCGGTGCGTCGCATGCGTCGCGCACCGCTGCCCCGTCGTGCGCGGCGCGGCGTCGGCTATTGTCTCCCACGTTGGGCCGTCGGCCGCCGCACGCAGCGCGCGTTTTTGCTCTGTCGCCGCGTCGCCGACACTTGTTTGCCGGAGGGCCGGTAATTAGGTAGCCGGCCGCGATGGCCGTCGATAGGGCATCGGCGGAAACCCGGCGGCCGCCGCACCGCTCTGCGTGTGGAGCCCGCCGCATTTTTGGCGTCCGGCGTTGAAGCCGCGGAAAAGCGGCGACACGCAGGTGAACAGTTTTACGTAGCAGGCATGTTTGATAGACTGGAGGGTGTGTATTGTGGGGTTTTTACTACGTCTGTGCATTGTTCTCACTGCTGCCTCTTGATTTAGCCTATGATGACAATCAGTAGACGGTCTCGTTTGCGTGCGAGGGATGACAGGAACAGGCGTATCATCCTGTCAGTCTGCTTGTTCTGGTTTGATTTGACGAAAAATCGAAATTGTCGGCGGGACAATGATCGTCGCTGACCGCTTGTGTCCATTCTACGTTTGTATCTTGCCTGCTTTTCCGAGGAATATTTTTCCGCTTTGGGTGGAACCAAGTCTGATAGGGGCATTGCACTGTTAATAGTCAGGGTCGCTGATACGGGGAAATTATCGATTAGAAATGCTATCTCAGAATTGGTCAGACTAATGTCAATTATGTTTGAGATCCTTAGAATTCCAACCGCCGTGGTGTAATCTGTCTACAATAGTTTTATTGTCTCATCCTCCATATCTGATCTAATCCTTAGTTATTAGCATACTTATTAGCGTTAGATATCGCACTGCTGGTGTGCTATAGGCACCATTCATTGGTGATCCCGTACCGCTTCTCCGGATCTATCAGTTCTTTTTAAACACGTATCAGCCGCACCGCTGATATGTTATCTTTTGAAGCTGGGGCACCCACGCCCCGCTAATGTTTACCATTTCACGATAACACAGACGCGCCTGTGGACTGTACGATTGGCCAGATGGACCGTCTGTGTGTCGCATAGACGATGGTTGACTATTGCCGCTGTTATCTAGCCCCAGCAGTGTTCGGGGCCGCTGCTGTGGCTATTTCCGCGGCGTCATAGATACCAGCTGTCAGTTCTTTTAGATTTCCAATCTCCATTGGCTGTTGTTTTTCTCCGAATGTGGTGCAATTACAGATATGTCATCAGTACAAACGACCCGGGAAGATATGACGTGGTTCCTGTTCCTTCTCGTCGTGCGATAACACATCTACCTTCGCTACCCGGACCGACCAACGACGACAATTGAGGGAATGCCATCCGCAGTGGATGACGGTCGTTTTGGGCATCATTTATCTCATCTGGAGAGAACACGCCAGGAGAAAGGCCGAGAGGACCTCCTCGGTGGCCATCCCGCCGGATGTGGGCTCCATTTCCGCTCGTCGTTAGCTCTCTCTCTGTCCAACTGCCGCCGGCATTGCCTCAGGCTGTGCTGGCGTGACCTTGGGTGACCTCAGCGCGTGTGATCTCGCCGCGCGCGCTAATGCTCGCGCGTCGTGCGCCCGCCGCATCATTACTGTAGCTGGCCGGGGCTGCGCAGCCGGGCCCACCGCCGCATTGAGCCATTAGTGGAGCTGATTGGCCCTCTAAACGGTGTATCACCGTGACCCCACCGCCGCGCTGCCCCCGGCGGCCCCTGCGGCTGTGGTGGGGGCGCGAGGTGACGGTTCCCGTGCCCCGCGGCGGGAGATGTCACGGAGGTGGCGGTGGCCGGCCGCCCCAGGCTGACCTCCCAAGTCGTTCCTACGCGCTAATGACTTACCGCCGCAGGCCATAGAGAGCTTTGATAATTTTCGACCGGTAAGTCATTTGTCCTGGAAAGTCAAAACTTGCATAGGCGCCGATAGCTTTTAGAGATATAGCTGGGGCGTGTATTTTCAGAATCGCATTAGCCCTTTTCGGTGGTGGTGTTTCGGCAATTTGCATCGGGCCATCTACCATACATTTTGTGTTAGCCGTTTTGGTGATCGCTGAGATCGCTGATGTGGCTGGATCCTCATGAGCTCGAATTGCTATGCCATTCATTTCAGTTCTGCCTACTTTTTTTGTTACATGTGTTTTTCTGCCCCACACGGTCACCTAGCTTTCGAAAAGAGGAAAACAGTCTGTTTATTCTGGGAGAAAATGGGAGGAAAGCAGTTTTTCTGCCCTACACGGTTACCCAGCTTACGAAAAATGAAAAGCGATCTGTTTATTCTGGGAGAAAATAGGAGGAAAGCGGTTTTTTTGCCCTGCACGGTCACATAACTTTCGAAAAATGGAAAGTCTGATAATTCTGGAAGGAAATGGGAGGAAAACGGTGTTTATTCTGGACTATAATTTATTTATTTTGTGTTTGTTTTTTAAAAAGTCTGATCATTCTGGGAGGAAATGGGAGGAAAACAGTGTTTTCTGGTCAATTCCGGGAGGAAGAGTTTTTTCTGCCCTTCATGGTCGCCGAGCTTTCGAAAAAAATTTAAAGCGGTCTGTTGATATTATTTGATGAGTGAACTCTTTATTGCCTTTCGCCGTCAGAGCATCGTCTCCTCGTTTTACCCAATCAATGACGGTAAGTTTATGGTTATAAACCACGAAATTTACAAAACAAACCAAAAATTGAAGAGTCGGCTGAGGTCCGATATCACTCTGCCACGCATCATTTGGGTTAAACCCGGCTTGCATCGTCACAGCCGACTGCTCGTTCTGCAGTTACCCCTGAGCTGAATGGCTGAAGGAGGGAGGGGAGTAGTGGCCCATCCAGGCTGCGGCCGACTCGGTGTGGTGCCGGTCGAACCCGTATTCCCTCTTGGTTGAACGGTTGTATCGGACTTTACCGAGCTGCCTTACTCTCGTAAAAAACGTTTTTTCCACAATTTTGAACCCCTTTGCCCCCCTCTCAAAGCGTGAAGCCGCCGCAGGATACATGTGATAGCTGTGACCGTCGCCGGATAGCGGTGAACGACCAGTGTAGTCTGGTTTATCAAATGCGCAGAATGCATTGATTCGGTGGACTGCATAATTGCAGTGATTTCTCACGATAATCTCATCATTTATCATCTGTCAGTGTAAGTATGCACGCTCATTAAAGGCTGCAATGTTTTTTTCAAATGGTTGTAAGATATCGGCCGGTTTACGGATTGTTGGACGCCGATATTTAGATGAGAGACGTACTGGCGACACATTGCTCCGGTATCTCGCTGCCAGATTATGCAGCTCAGAACTGAAAATGCGCCGGGCTCATTTTCTAGACACACAATTTTTGGGTTGCCCAAACTAGTAGGTTTTCCTCTATTTGTAGTCGCTGACGTTCTGTCCCAAACACAGCCAACCCAAGATAGAGTCCAGGACATCAGTCATTTCAGACGCCCAATGCTAGACGTGATGAGGCCGTCTGTTTTGTTCTTCAGCAACGCTGCAACCGACGTTCACTGGTCAACTGTGTCAGACGCACCAGCCATCCTGTCGGCCCGCGGACGCGTATGATCAACTATTCAATTCCACAAGCCGCCCGAGCACGTCGGAATTTTACATCGCCGGAACTGTATCGCCCTCAACCAGCCCAGACTCGGTTTCTGACGGCGGATAAAGTGGCCTCCTGTTTTAGAGCGCTGACCAGGCGCGTCGCAACTGGGAAGCCGTGCTGGCGAACGCCCCAGTGTGAAGCAGTCCGCCGACAACTTCGGCCAATAACATGTAAATGTTTGATGCATCGCCGACGGCTGGGACGGGAAGCGTTTGTCGGGCTCGACTCAGAGCCAGAGGAGCGGCCGGGCGGACGACGGAGAAACAGCCCTGCTGGGTGCGGCGGCCTGGCTTGGAGGAGGGCGACGCGACAACTCCGCGCCTTAGTGTGGATCAGAGTCGGCGACGGCTGAGAAGGCCCCAGGTGCGCCGAACAGTGAAGTGGCCGAATACCCGTGGGTCCTGCAATGCTCGTTCCAAACATAAGGCGAGGGGGCAGCTGTCGGGGCTGAGATGTTAGTCTGGTCCCGAGATGCAGTGGGAGCGTCGCTGATGACTGGGCTGCCGAGTTCTCTTGTGGAGATGGCTGAGAAACCACGGGAGAAACGTGGAATAGGTGGATGTATGCGGTGATGTGTTTGAACCTGTCTTGTTATCTTTAACACTGCAGCTGCTTTTGTCTGCCAATTTATTGCCGTCATCCGCTGATGTTGATATCCCTGGTGAACGGATGGCATGCTGTACGTGTCAAAGTTCTGCTCGTAGCTTTTTCGAAACATCATCGTGTAGAATACAAACAAATGTTAAATTTGTGCTTGATGTAGCGGCTTTGCGGATAGGCATCCGTTGGCTAGAATCTGATTACGTGTGAATGGTCGTCTAATAGTTGAAAAAGCGCATCACTGAGTGAGATTGCTGCTTTTGTCTGCCACATTTATAGCCGTAAAAGCATAACTGCAATGATCTAGATATCCCTGGTGAATCCGGATGGCATGCCGTGCTTATAAAAGATTCTAAGCTCGTAGCTTTTTCCGAAACATCATCGTGTAGAATACAAACAAATGTTAAATTTGTGATTGATGTAGCCTTTGCGGATAGGCATCCGTCTGGCTAGTCTGAGCTTTCGTGTCGAATGGTCGTCTAATAGTTAAAAAAGCGCATCCTCAGTGAGATTTCTGCTCCAATAACGTCGAGATGCTGCGAATGCGACTGGTATTAGAGCGGGCACCAACGCACAACAGCTGCATATTTCATGGTGCTGTCATACGCGTAACGAAAGTTTCCAAATTGGATGCCAAGGTTGTCACTTATGGCTCCAGAATGCATGAGATGCATGGACCTTGTTCAAGGCCCTGTTTATGCTGAATTATGCATCGTGCCGATTTGGATTATGGTCCGTTTATGCGCCTCAGGCGTTTCAAGCGCCGAAATTTGTGAGAGATATCATGCTTCAGGGACGAAGGCAAGCACCGCTTGCTCGCGAAGCTTGCCCAATAGGATGTTTCCCATTCAGTGACATTTGAAATTCCCGATCACTTCGTAATTGTGTTGTAATCTCGTTGTGAAGTCGTTTCGCCCTTAGAAACGACGGCTGGTGTTACTTCATCTGTTTTTGCTTCTTTCATTGGTGCCTGGAAAAGAGACTAGCCGATAAAGATGCTTATTCCCTTACGTTTCGGAACGGAACAAGAGTTTGATGGAAAAACAAATTCACCTGAAGGTTCTGTCAGTGCGAGCGAGAATGTGGTAAAGATTCTGTTTGTTGTATAGTTAATGCAAAGGTCACGTTGGCCTATTTGCGGCTTCAAACAAAGCTGATTTGTGTCGTTTGGCCGTTAATTTCTCACAGCTCTTGCCGAAAGGTCAGTCCCTGCCACACATTTTTGATAGCATCATGTTTTATGTTGTTGGGTGAAAATTGCTCATAGTATGGAAATGTTCAACTGTGGCGAAGCTTGCAGACCTTTGAAGGGAATCTGGCGCATTGGTGCCATTTCAGACTGGAGTGGTACTAAGGGCTTTTTTAGATCGTGAATTCGGCCATATTTCTTTTGAACAATGGAGAACAAGTTCATTATTCTGTATTCTTCAATTTCCTTTGATAAGTTCTTTAAGTGTTTATTTGTTAAGTCTTCATATCGCGTGCTGTCATGATCTTTCTGTCTGCTTGAACCTCTTTTTTTGTTTCACACATGAATACGAGTGCAAAAAACATTTTTAGCTAAGAAAACGAAATTTAGAAATATGAATAAGGGTAGCCAAGAACCTTGACAGGCATAGGGTTAGGCTAGAACGTAAACACTTCTCTCGGTTCTGGGCGCGGTTCTGGACAGACACTCAGAAACATGCCACTTCAGGTTCCGAGTTGGCCGTCCAGGCGCCAGGGTACGGCTTGTTACAGCTCTGTGTACCTTCCAGCACGCCCGACGTGAGGTGAGGGCGAACAACCCCGCCCCGAGCTGACAACGGCCCGATTTGTTAGTCCCGCCGGCGACGCCCACACGCCCAGCCGCGGCTCTTGTTGGGAGTCGGACCGCGCCTGGGTTGTGTAAAGCAGGCCCGAGGGCGTCACACGACGCGGCGTCAACAGGGTGCCGGTGCGGCGGAGGGAGCGTGCGCGCGTACCACCGCTGTCACTCACCGCCGCAGCTGTACCGGCCCAGACGTCAGCTCAGGCGTGTCCGCCGGGTACGCCCGGAAATGATGTCTGCTCACCCCCAGCTAGAGTTACACTCTGACAATAAACATGACTGTTTTGAAGCAACAAAAGTGACCGGCATGAGACAGTGAGAGGCCCTCGGGAAAGCGGCTTACAATGTGAGGTTAGCCCCACCATAAACAGTTGTTATGATCAGAAGAATAAAAAATGTCAAAGGCTTAACTTGAAGAAGAAAATTAAACGTAGTCACAATTGAGTGTAGTGAGTCATTGATTTTGGATTCGCGAATACGTCTGCGCGAATACGTCCCTATTTGTCCTCATCTGTTTTCTATGTGCTGTTCCCGTGTTCGGTGTGCTAATGGTCGGCTGGGGTTCTGTGTTCCTCTGTGTTACACCGCTCTCCCCTGTACGGCGGCCGCCCCGTGAGAACGGCGGCGCAGCTGCGGCCGGGGGCGGGGGCGGGGGCGGGTCGTGACCACGCCGTTGCCGGTGGCGACAGCTGGCGGTGGCGTCTCGGCGGCAGCTGCCGGCCTGCCGTGGTGACACGTCGTGACTCCCGGCCGGAAACATGGACAGGGCGGCAGTTCGCCACGCTAGCGGGGGTGACTCCGCCCGAGGCTGAGCTCCTGAGGTGTCGCCAGTGGCAGAGGTGGTCGAAGTAATGCAGCTGATGAGAACTGATGAGGTCCAATGACACCGTCGTATCACTGAGACATGATCGTTCTATTCTGTGTGGTAGTTGAGCACAGCGCATATGATACACATGTTGTCGAGACTGACGCCGCGGTGGTCCCTCTTCTGCAGGTGCAGCGTACGGACCAACTGTCAGGACGCGGCCAAAGATGTCCTCTACTGGATCAACTACGAGTCGGACCGGTGCACCACCATCGAGAGCGTCACTCCCGACCAGCTGCAGGCCACCACCGCCAGAACGGTGAGTGTGAAGTCACAGGTCACCACCGCCAGAACGGTGAGTGTGACGTCACAGGCCACCACCGCCCGAACGGTAAGTGTGACGTCACAGGTCACCACCGCCCGAACGGTGAGTGTGACGTCACAGGCCACCACCGCCCGAACGGTGAGTGTAACGTCACAGGCCACCACCGCCCGAACGGTGAGTGTGACGTCACAGGTCACGCCGGTCACCGCAGGCCACTACAGGCCACCACCGCCCGAACGGTGAGTGTGACGTCACAGGCCACCACCGCCCGAACGGTGAGTGTGACGTCACAGGCCACCACCGCCCGAACGGTGAGTGTGACGTCACAGGCCACCACCGCCCGAACGGTGAGTGTGACGTCACAGGTCACCGTCGCCAGAACGGTGAGTGTGACGGTCACATGCCAGAATGGTGGGTGTGACGTCACAGGTCACCATCGCCAGAACCGGAGTGTGACGTAAGTATCCGTGAACCACGGTAGACCTTCAGGCCCGGTATGGTGTTGCTTCGGCCCCACTGGTCAAAGTGAACCCGCCGGCTGTACTGTTGCTGCGCTGTCACCGTCAGTGTTGGCCAATTACCTGCTTTGACATGCATATTCCGTCGGAGCCGGCCCAATCCAGGGAGCGTTGGCAGTCGCACATTTAACACCAGAGCTTAGCCTCATGTCTGTCAGCGTGGTTTAAAGGGGCCGTAACCAGCCAGTGCAGCAGCGTGACTCGGTGTCGCACCTGTCACCCTGTCTTGGTTGAGCGGTCTCCCCCGTCCATCGGCGATACTCATTAGCGGGCGTCAGTGTCGCCGCGATGGGCCTGAATGACCACTTCCGGCGCTGTAGTCAGTGGTCGGGCGGGCGCCGGAGGCGACGGCTCGTGACTCGTCAGCGTCACGTGGACCGGTCGTGACGACTGTTCGTCACGCCCCGCTCGCTCCCTGTGAAATCAGCTACGGTCACCTTCACGCCGTCATCAGGATACCATCACGATTGAGGGTGTTGGGTGTGGGGTGGATGATCAGTAGTTTCACACCCGTAATTGCCTTGATTAGAGTGCGGAAGATATTTGAGCGATTGTTTTCGTTTCCCGTAGGATCATACGTATTTTGCGTTGAACGACACGCAGTGCTCCCCGGAGCTCCCGTGACGATCTTGCGATGATTCTGTGGGGTTTATGATCGTCAGGTAGATATATCTTACACGAGAAATTGTGTAAGATGTAGCAGAACCGGCGTCTTGTTCGGAGTCCCGGTGTGTTCGCCGCGTGTGAGTCAGATTGTGACGCGTGCGTGATGAGAGCGCTGACGCCGCACGCACCTCGGGTGTCGGCCGGGTCCGGCGCAGATCTCACCCATCTCCGTCGTGGCGGGTGGGGCACGCAACAGGTGCGACTGATGAAGCGTGCGCCGGACTGCTGCGTCTGCGTTCTGACGGCGTCAGGCTTGCCTCAGCCGCGCCGCTGATCGCCGCGATGGAGTGGTTTTCCGCTCGATCCACCGCCCGTCAACAGCTAGTGTGTGTGGAGAAGGCTGGGTGGGAAATCTTGACGGGAGCGTTTCCTGGTGACGGTATAGGGGTGAACGGGTCTGCGCCAGCAAAGCTCCAGAGACCAGAGAAAGGGAAGCACGCCCATGGGGTGTTACGAGGCACCTGTTGGACTGCGGGCGGCTGAGTTGGCTGATGGGTGTGATGGACTTCATCAGGAGCCGCCGACTCCGCCTCCCACAGGAGCTGAGATCTGCTGCAGTGACGCCGAGCGTCCCCTCCGGCGTAGACATCTCCCTGCGCGCGATATGACCCCTCAGTGGCTGTATTTGGCACTGCCACTCTTACGTTAGGTAGTTTTGATATCGAAAGTTTCCTCCAAATGTGTGATCCTTGAGTCATTGTTGTGACATGCGATATTATCAATTGTCTCCAATGGCAAAAAAATCCCAATTGAACGTCAATATAGGTACTTGAAATTAGAGACAAGTTGGCGGAGATAATTCGTCGCTGCATTTACAATGGAGCACCAGTTTTGTTGTACAACTGTGCGTGTCCATATTTTACACCAGAGTTCCGTTTTCTACAGCTAGTGCTTTCCATCAACTACATGGTGAAGTCTGCAGTGCGTTCTCACATGACCTCACCTATAATTTCTTCTGACGTCATCGTGTTGTCTCCACAGCTGACGCTGATCATCAACAACCTGCCGAAGCTGCAGCAGTCGGGCATGTTCCACTGTGCCTTCACGGTGGGCGTGAAGACCCTGGTGACCAACGCCACCCAGACCAGGCCCGACACTCTGACCTGCACTACGCCCCGGACCGACCGGCTGCCCCCCATACCCTCCGGAGAACGTGAGTAGTGACGTCACACGCTGACCTGCACCACACCCCGGACCGACCGGCTGCCCCCCATACCCTCCGGAGAACGGGAGTAGTGACGTCACACGCTGACCTGCACCACACCCCGGACCGACCGGCTGCCCCCATACCCTCCGGAGAACGTGAGTAGTGACGTCACACGCTGACCTGCGCCACACCCCGGACCGAACGGCTGGCTGCCTCTATAGTGAAAATTTTCTTCCACATTAGCGTATAGATATAACCTAGCTTGCAGCGATATTTGGGGATTTTCGACTGAAAAGCGCCCCGCCGTCCCGGTAGCTCAGTTGCTAGAGCGTTTGGCTTGGGCTCGCTGCTCAGAAACATGCAGTGGCAGTGCATGTCCAGGCTTGGGATCGGTTCCTCTGAGACGCTGTGGCGCTCAATAGTTTACCCGACGTAGGTCGATTGGCAATTGACTGGTGAGAGGGTGACCTGAGCGGAGTGGCTGTCCCTGTGCTTCGTGGGACCTTAAACTTTGGCTTCTAAATTAACTCTTCATTGTGGGAGTTGCTCGTGCGGGTGGTGGGGTCGGGGTCTCCGTGACAAGTCCATTGATGGATTTAATGAGACTTCGACTTCAACAGCCGAATTGGGAACAACTGGGGCAAAATGTCTATAAAAAACAGCAGGAGTACCATTCTTACGAACTAGGACCGGCTTGCCATGAAGGAGACGCGGGTTCTTAGGATAAACATGAGTTCCCGGAGAGTGTTTCAAATGAGCGGTGTTTGCTGGTGTCATACAGCCTGAGGCTTCTCCAGTCTGACAGAAGGTAGGCGACAGTTAGCCGAGTCAGGCGGCGTCGCCAACTCTCACCCTGTCGGAGACGGTGTCACGGATCGTGCTATGGCTATTGGTGTGATACCAGTAGAGGTGGGACTTTCTAGGCCCGGGGGCCCGGGGCAAAAGCCCGGCCCAGGCCCGCGGGCTTGGACCGGGCCTGAAGGCCTGATTTAGGCCAATGCCGGGCTGATAACGGGCTTCACCCAGGCTCATTCCGGGCTTCAACTGAACTGGGACTTCAAAGTCAATTTTCTGTAAGTTAAATAAGCCTTTTTCAATACAGACCTAGTTTTTCCACTGAGAAATAATCTTATTCATGCAGCAGCAGCTTTTGAAAATGCATTTACAATTAATTTTGAGACATGGACTTTTAGACATACATCAAGAATGTAAAAGCATGAAGCTCTAGCTTTCTACCTGTTACTCATGCCAGGGTCAAAAGCAAGTTACTTAAACCTGTATCAATATTTATAATAAAATATTGAATAATGCCTACAGTTGCACACATCCATGCTGTGCTATTATCTTATGAATATCTTGATGAATTCAAAATATTCAAGTCATATATGGGTGAACAGAATATAAATTGTGATAGTCTATTTGTTACTTCCATATTGTCAGTATACCATTTCAAAGGAAGTCATTTAACCAATTTGCTACTAACATATTGATACTAACACCTATATCTAGCCAGAACATTCTTTCAGAAGCTTTCTGCTTCAGGTAAAAAGAAAATGTCACCTATGGAGCCATTCCCATATCCCATACCCTCTACGAAAAATGGAGAAGTGCATATGTTAGGTACAAACTATCTAGTGGGAGCCCATAATTGTCAAATTGGCCAGCTAACTCTAGATGCATGAACAAATGTTGATAAGTTTGACCCTTCCACTGCTTCATCTTGCTCTTTCATTGCCCAAAAGATGCAGAATCCACTCAGAAAAGGCTAGTATAAGCAAGGAAATAGGCACAAAGAAAACACGTTTTTGATCAAAGTACTTCAAAACATAAATTAGTCAGTTGTGGGGAGATACTGGGGAGAGCAGTCAGCCTTAGAAGAAACCTTTGAAATTGCACCAAAACATGAATATACTTGAGATTATGTGTTGCATATTCCTCGTGGAGATACTTCCCTGGCCTCTATGAAATACAACTTCTATTATAAGCTTTGAACATAACAGCACTTCCCTCCCAAGATATCTTTACTTTACACTTCCCTCCCACCTCACTAAAAATGTACAGAAACATAGAAACACAGAACACAAAAACAGAATATCAAATTATGGACTTTAGATACGCCAAATTCCGCGGCCTTGAGAGCAGCTTCTAAAGTTTGCAAAGCCAGAAAAGCGTCCAATATGAAACAACTGCGCAAAAAGTGGCCTATTATCAGGAACAAAACAAATGCATCATACACTTTGTGCTTATTTTTTTGAATCCGCCGAATTTTTCAAATATATTTTGAAGAGTATTGAAATAGTTTCATCAAAAAAGCTTACTATTTTGCTACATTCTTGTGAAAAATATTTTCATAAATGATTGTTCTAATGTAGACAGGCACGGCGCTTCAGATACCTTCTAAGCGCAAGCCAGTAAAATACAACAAAACAAACAGAAATAGTGTTGAAGCTCGCATGGTGGTGGTGAACTGGATGGATTCGGGGTTGTTTTTTGTGTCAGATTTACTTTTGGTGAAGATTGGTGCATTTTTTTATTCTTTGTTTGGTGCAAACCTGTGGAAAACTAGTGGTTCTTTATGAAAATAGTTATTTATGGCTGGTGGTTTGATAATTCTATTATATGGCTGATGGGCCTTGTTTGTGTTGGCCAGTTGGCTTACCTAGTTTGCAGAGCGGCTGACCCAAGCAGAACGATCTTTTGACTATCTTCCAAAGTGTTTAGTGACTAAACTAAAAAAATGTTCACATTATCAATTGAGGCACAATGTGAAGGATCTTTGGTTCATTCACAGTCATTCTGCCATGATATTCTGAAAATGTTTAGCTGAAAACTTGTCACTGCTCTCTCCTCTATTCATAAACATTATTGGAGATAAATTGTGAGGCTCGTGCCAGCATATAATGGCTTATGAAAGTGCAATGATGGAGGAAATGTCTGATTTGAGTGGGCTTATTTCATCCCGATTCTTATAACTGCCATGTGCATACCTCTATCTAGAATGCCCATTGTTTTTATAATGGAATGCTGGTCATTACCTGAAGTGAGCTTGCATCATAAGCAAGCCATGTTTCATACTGTGTGTTTTTCAGTATCATTTTCTACTGAATTATTAAGATTGCTGAGGCTACTGATGCTGCATGCACCTTTTTAGTATGGTTTTGGGTGAAACCAAAACTTTTTCCAGGTTAAATGGGCTTAAAACATGTATTTGAAACATCTTTAAAGTAAATAAATGCTGTATATAGTCGTTTATGGTTTTTCCATGATACCGGGCCTTCCCGGGCTTGATAAGCCATTTTTTCCACAAACCGGGCTTGTGACGGGCTTCTAAAATCAGCAGCAGACCGGGCCCGGGCCCGGGCCTTTAAAATTGCCTGAAACTCCCACCTCTAGATACCAGCCACATTTACGATGAGCCAGTGGCTCCCTCTAACTCTACATGGACGCAGTGCCGCCTGAATGCATATTGCGGCGAATGGGAACTGTGCTGCCCACCTCCGGGGTAGCTGAGAAAGCTCATCAAATAGGCTGTGCGCTGGCACCTTTAAAACAACGACACTGTGAGTACGAATGAGGGTTAAGCCGCGGCAGAAATGGCGGGCCGGCTCGCGAGCCCAGTGGGGCGTGCGGCCGGATTGTTTGTGGGGCTGTCAGAGAGCCGTGATTTAGTGAGGCAGCGTGGCGCTGCAGCGGAGCCGGCACGTTCTTACACTGAGTTACCGTGCTGCTGGCCGTACTTGTTGCCCTCAGGCGGGTTAGGACGACATAGGCCTGTGGACGCTGGATAGCCAGGGCGTCTCCCGAGCGACGCAGGAGTCCTCTTGCGAACTAAGTGGGGCTCGCACGGGACCGAACTGGACTGAGTGGGGTTTTTTTTTTTTTTTAGAGGGGGAAAAAGAAGAGAAAAAAAAAAAAAAAAAAAAAAAAAAAAAAGGAAAAAAAAAAAAAAAAAAAAAAAAAAAAAAAAAAAAAAAAAAAAAAAAAAACCGAACTGGACTGAGTGGGGCTAGAACTGGACTGGACTGAACAGGACTGAATGAGCTGATCGAGCTTGGGTTCATATTCGTCCCCACACTGGGTCTCAAGTGCGGAGACTGGTACACACTGGGTTCCGGGTGCGGAGGCTGGGACGCAGTGGTTTACCGGTGCAAACCGTGTTCATGCTCAGGTCGGCTGAAATCGGGTTTTATGAACAGTGGGGCCAGCTGCCACCTTCCCCCATTTCAATGTGTATTAGGAAAAATTGGGACACGTTCATATTTAAAGTCTACTGTATAGTTATGTATGCCATGATTCTTCTCTATAAGTAGGCATGGCCCTTCGGGGATTTTTTAAGGTAGCATCAGTGGAGCGCTACCCCACTTGGGATGGCCTTATTATTTATGTCGCATGCCTCGGCGTTAACGACGGAGTCGTGAAACACCCCCGCTCTGCGATGACGACTCTGTGTTTGACCAACCTGGGTTTGGAGGCTTCAGTGAAGGGGCGCCTCGCTTCCGAAATCAGACTGTAAGACTACAGCTTAACGTGTTTGGTATAGGTCAGTCTTTGATGGTGAATCTCATCGCTGCAATTTTCGACGGAGACTGGTGAAACGAAAACGACGAGACGCGAGAAGTAGGACAGAGGAAATCTGACCAGTGGCATGTTCAACCGCCGGGTGTCGGAGCTGAGAGTCTGCAGAAGCCCCTGTGTCTTCTTGCTGTGCCGGTATTGGGGCAGTGACGGTAGCCCAGGTCGATGCGGGCGAGTCTGTTTACCGGGCTCCCTCGCGTGGTCGCCCGACGCCATTTGTTGCATTGCGAGACAGAGTCGCTTCCGCGGCGCTCCCCAATCAATCTGCGCCGCAATAACGGCCGCTTGTTTGGCTGGCGCGCCAACTATTGTCTCTGCGCACGCCGGCCAATGCAATTAATGGCTGCGTGCGTCAAAGTTGAGCTGCCTGACCGCCACTCATCGCCGCGCGTCGCTTGTTCTGCGCTCTCCGCGCGCCGAGAACTATAGAAATTCGGCCGTCGATTAAGGCTGTTTTGCCGCGGCGCCGGCGGCGGTGCTTGTTTTGCAGCGCGGTGCTGATTCATTGGAGCGGTTGTTAATGATTTCCTGTGCGTCTGAGGCTACCCCTGCAGCCGGGCTGCAGTTGCTGTGTTGCTGAGATCGATCAGACCCCAGCCGCCCCGGGCTCCCCTTCCGACTCCCTTCAGACGGGAGCGGAGTTCAAAGGCTGCTGCCCGTCTCCTGCGCGCGAGATTGTTCAAGTTTGCCATGGCGATTATTGATCTGCGGTGCAGAGCCATGAATTAATTATTGTAAATAATTCCCGCGTTGATAGTCCTCTGTCGGTGTGCTCAATATGTGGTGACTGAGAACCAATCAGTAAAAGCGAATGCAGCTCGGTAAAAATGATTTGGCGCTTATTTAAGCCTGCAGATATAGAACTGGCCGTTCAGGTAACCTTTGCTCTTGTAATGGTCTCTCTGGTCCAGAAAGCTCTATACAGGCTCTTGATGAATTGCGGACATAGGATTTTCCGTTCAGCTGAAACTCGGCCCAACTTGAAGTCAGACTTGGGTCGCGGCGCTCGGATATGCAGCAGAGTCGTCCTCTGAACTCGATAGGTCGCGCCAGAAGTCGCCGCTTCCTAACCATTGGATTCTGCCAGCGCCACAACTACTAAAGTTGGTGCGTTCCGTGGAACGACTTGGTGCTCTGCGGCCGCTCGATTCTCGCCTGGATGGCTTCATTGGCGTGGTCGGGGTGAGCATATTGGCAAAGTTGGCGGTCTTTATAAGGCGCTCACCTGTGGGGAGCGTGTCCGCGGACGGCTCCAGTGGCACGCTGGAACTTGGACGGCCGGCGCGCCAGCAGACGCCGTTATTGGATCACCCTTCCTGATTGCTGGAACCTCCGCCGGTGGTTGAACCCCCGAGCTGGCTGGCTCTCAGTTCAATCTGCTGAAATGAAGATGGGGAGTCATGTCGGCCACCGCCGCGCTGTCTGGTGGGGTGAGGTTGGACGGAGTAACTGGATATTATGGGGGAATGTCGAACAGGGCGTGCTGGTGTGATCCTGCCGCCTGGCGGGGATATCAGCGGCTTCTTGGTTGTGATTACCTGTAAATCCGCCGGAGACAGGTGTATTACCCGACTGTGGGCTCCATAGCCAGGCTGAGATCGATGGCCAGGCCTCGAAATGTCTGCAACAGCGGAGGTGGGCGTTGCGAGCTGAAGCAAACAAGGAAGCTGAGTTTGTTGGGATCTGAAGGCGGGCAGGCGCACTCAACGGGCGCGACGAACTTGGATGATGCTCCAACTTGGTGTAAGTGGTTTGGAAAGACAGTGCCGAACTGCCTGGAACTCCTGTGAAAGATTGGATGCTGCGTCTAGGGAAAATTACACTTTTAACAGCTCTGTCCTGCAATAAATTGACGAGTGTTGTGATTCGCCTTCGCTCTTTCCTGACTAGACTGTTTGTTGGCAATAATTAAGCTGGTGTGACAGAATTTGCTGCTCTGATGGTAGCACTCTTGTTCTGTTCTCGGAGTCATCTCATGGGCGCCTCGGTTTTCAGAGTAGTTATTTCCAAATACGTTTTCTGTCTAATTAGACAAAGCTTGCACTTTTCACCATAGGCGGATCCAGGACTCCCTGTCGGGGTTAAGGGGGAGGCGTGCCATCCGGACCAGAGGGGCACCACTTTTAGGTAGTAAAACCTATCAGGTGGGCGCCAAGTCTAAATGCGGGGGCACCGAAATTCGCAGCCTGGAGGAATGGGTGGGAAGCAATATTTCAGGGCGCACTAGCGACCTTTCAGTATGGCACCGTTGCCATTTCAGGGGCCAAGGGTCGAAGGATGGGGGACAAGAACCCCTCTGGCCCCCTGAATCCGCCTGTTTATCACTTAATATGCTCAGTTGCCCTCCCTCTATGTGGTAAAATGAATTTTCCACACGCTACCTCCCATATTCTGTGGGAAATCCAAAGCTTTATTTTCTTGTGGCCTTCGGATCTGGATCAATTGATTTTGTCTCTTTAACGGGTTAATTTCAGGGCAGTTTTTCGCAAGGCTATATCATCAGACCAGGCGTATTTTTCGTTTTAAATGGTTCTATTTCAAAATAGCCAACCTTTTTTCAGTTGGAATAAGCTATATTTTCTATGGGCGTCTATGTTGTGAAGGCAGCTGGCTTGTTCCTCCAAAAGGATACAAAGCTGGTGTCTCACCTTCGCGAATTTTAGCTTTAGAACGTGCTGGTGCACGGACTCCGGAAGGCTCGTTGTTAAGGGACATAAAGTTAGCGCACGGTTTTCGCTTGGGCGACAATGTGGTAGAGCCGGATCGTTTAGTCCAGCTAGATCAAGGTGGAGCGGAACGGCTCGCAGGCCTGCTGTTGTCAGCCGCCGGGTAGAGTCGGGGCTTTTCTCGGTTGTCGAGAGGTGTAGGAGAAGGCTGTAAAATGGGTTCTTTCTTTAACCGTTCTGATGTAAATTTGGGCTTGTATCAGAACTCTGACAAGACAATGAATATGCTCTGGCGCTTGAAACGGGTGCATTAGGCCTGCTCCAATAAAGAACTGTTGTTCCTGCTTGCAGCAGCGGGTCCAGCCTTTAATGGGGGGGGGGCAAAGGGCTCAACGCTACTCCACCCTTACCCCAAATGACCTATTATACCTATGTGATACTATGGGCACCCAGAATTTACGGGGGAGGGAATTGCATCCCTTAGCCCAGGCCTCTTGTATCCGCCACTGCCCGATTGGCAGCGACATATTTGCGTGCAGAGCCGTGTGTGCCTGCTGCTATACCGTGGGTTGAATTCAGCATGAGTAAAATCTAAACTGAGTGGGAGAGTGCGCAGATAACCATTCCACCTACTCAGATCTCCCGGGACAGGCACTTTCTGAGCCGCCATGCCGTCGACCGCGAAACAAATTCAGCGCACGCGCTGGCGCTGGGGACACCTTCAGAGCCGGGCGGAGGCTGTGACCCTAGTGCAGAGGCCGTGACGGCGGCACGCACACTTCCATACCGGGCACCGTCTCATTTCTATTCAGGCCGGCGCCGCGGCCCGCTGCAACGGCCGGCGCCGCCGCCATTGCCGGACACTGTAAATCGCCATACACGTCTATTACACGTGACCGCGGCCCCCGCCGACGATCGTGCTGTTGCGTCCAAGCACCGGACGACACGTGCCGGCGCTGATGGCCGCACGTGCCGTCCGTGGCACGGGAGCCGGGCCCGCACGTGCCCACTGCTCCGTGGCCAGCCCGCCGGCACGGTACCAGTGCTAAAGAATGGCATGTTCAACTGATGCGGAATTATTCGACCGTGGTGGTAGAGGGCGGGGTGGCAGAGCGGTCGTGACCGAGCTTGAGCATGCTGCCGCCGCTGTGCGACATCCCCCGGCGTCTGTGAGCGGCAGCTGGGGATGCGATGTTCACCACTCGGGGGCGGCTTCCGTCCGCGCCGCTGTGCCGGGGCCGCGCGACCTGTTTGCTCTCCGTCTAGCGCCGGCTGAGCCGATAATGGTGCAGGTCTTTGTCCGGGCTGCCCGAGTTGTCGACGCTTATGCCGCCGCCGCCCCCGCTGTTTGCCGAGGGATGAGTCGGCGACGGCGGGAGAGTTCTGTGAGTGGATGCTGAGTTGAGGGTGAGGCGTTGTTTATGCGTCTGTCGCCTGTTCCGAGGAGGCGCGACCGCCCGAGCCCGGCGTGGCCTGACGCTGTCGTCATTTACCTGTTGAGTTGATTTTTCGTTCCGGCGGCGAAGGATATGTAAAGTCTTGGCTTGAAGAAAGGCACTCAGGCCACTCTATTACGACCGGATTAAAGCGGTAGACTCTCTTTTGAAATTGCATCAAAAGCCGGCGGGGAAACTTTTGCCCGGCTTACCTCAGCATCGCGCATCTAATTGAAACTCGCCAACTCATTTCGAATAGCTCGGCCAAGTTCCGGAGGCCGGGAAAAATCCGCGGGGAATGTGAGATGAAAGAGGTGCCTGTTATTTCGTCGCGGCCCTCGTGAAAAACATCGCTAGCAATAGCTATGAAAAGTTCGAAGCGCAGTTCATTGTTGTTTTCGGGTAGTCACAAACGAGGTTGGCGAACATTTAATGGAACAGTTCGACGCAAAGAATTCTGGCGACAAGGTATTTGTAGTCGCCCCAAGCTGAAATGTTTACTAATTTGTTTATTACTTTATCGCCAAAGACCTGTTGACACATAGGTGAAATCGAGACTCTAACATTGGCTGCGTTTGACTTAAACCCGCTTCTTTCCATTAACCGCAAAACTGGACTGTCTCGTACAGCAAACCCGCCATATCCTTCCTCCATACCACCCAGCGCTCTAACCCTTCCCCGTGCCGCTCCGGCAGGCTTTATGACGGCCAAGCTGTCAGTCCGTATGACGGGCGGGCCGGACTTCGTGGCCACCGACTTCGGCTTCTACGACTGCAACCGCTACCAGCAGTGCAGCCTGTGCGTCAGCGCGCCCTTCCCCTGCGACTGGTGCGTGGACGGCAACAGGTGCACCCACGACACCGCCGAGAACTGCAGGAACGACATCCTGGTCACCGGCCTGAAGGTGGGTGTTGCCGGGAGCCGGGGCGGCCCCCAGCCCGGCGGTTCGACTGTGGGACTCGGCGAGAGTAGGGCGCGCTGTAGGCGGCTTAGTTTTGATACGCTGATTTGCGCCACCAGTGTAGGCTAGGAAGGATATGTTTTTGACGTTCAACTACTCGCTGTTTTACTATTTATGATTATTGTTTGAAATGATTCCAACTTGGGCTCATTGTTTCGCTTATTCTTACATCTCCATAGACAGTCTTTCAAATCCATACTTCACCTGTCGTCATATCACATCACAGCACCGAGAGTAGCTCGTCAGAATGCTGAGTGCGGCGCGTGATTTGATTTGGAGTGTACAGCGGTCCCGCGGCGGAGGCCTCTGCTGCCGCCGGGCGGCACCGGGCGGCGCGCGGCGGGGTTCTCTCTGAGACAGGTACTTTGTCTGCGTCGGCGCCGCTAAATCACGGCTCCCCCGCGACGGGCCGGCCATCAGTATGTATGATGCCACATTTGGGATGCATTGAGCCTGGCCGCCGTCGGAGTGCGCTGGGAGAGACCGGTTCCGGCCAGCTTGTACCGGGATGGCGGCGACGCGCCGCTCCCGTCCTCACACCCCAGCTGGCACTGCCACTGGCGACGCCGTGCTAAACGACAGCAACGGAAGAACTGACATGACTTGTGGTTAGTCTGTAATCATTGGTCGTTCGTCAGTCGCAGTTGTCATTTAAACTTGGTATTTTCAGTGTTGGAGGTACATATTAGTCGGAAGGCTACAGCTTTTCCAGCAACCACGTGCTAAACGACATCAACAGAAGAACTGACATGACTTGTGGTTATTAGCCTGTAATGGTTGCTAGTTTTCCGCTTGCACTTGTCATTTAAACTTGGCATTTCTAGCTTCGGAAAGGCATGTTAGTCGGGAAACTTCAGCTTTCCAGCAATCAAGATGGAGCACCACACGGTTGAAGAGCGTGCAAAGCTCCCCCCATGGAGTTCTGCTCCGATGTCGTGATAAGTGATGAATGCAAGAGGAGACGTCCTTGAATCAATTGGTTGCACGCGGGCCTCTACAGCTGACACCGACGTCTGCCTACCCCACACTGGAACAACGCTATGGTACACCCGCTGGCACGGCGTGCGTGCACCGGCCAGCCCACAGAAGCTAATTCTATGGTTTGGGAAACTGGCCTGTTCATTTTTAACCAAAACAAACCATCGCACCTGACAGAGAGACCCAGTAAATCGAATCATGTCTTGACGTCCTAACGACTGCTGGGCGGAGGAGCAGCTTCATTGGCATGTCGACTGCCCGCAGCACGCCAGCCGCGCGTTAGCTGCAGGATTGGTGCGGACCGAGCCCCAGTCTCAGCGACAGGCCTGCTTAAACCCAGCTGTGCCAGCTCTCTGACTACGGTGGGCGCTGTCGTGACTGCAGTAATAGACCTTCGGCGTCTAGTTAGAGAAACGCTCAACCCGGTCATCAGTGTCGGGCATTGTCTGCAAACGCTGGCTCGCGTGAAGCTGGACAGGTCGACGCCCTTGTCGGGAATGTGACAGCAGGACGGCGGAGTCGTAATGACCTGAGGTACGGCCCGGCCCAGTGCAGCTCGCTTCACTCTCCTCATCAACTGAAGTCACCCCGGGCGTCCTGCCCACGGTCGGATCCAGAATGACGTGTGGGGGGTGTGAGGGGGGGCACCGGGGCACAAAATCGTAAAAAAACATGCATTTTTAATGGAAATCAGCAAAAGTCGGGGAGGGGTTTGGGAGGGCAGTTGCCCGGTTTGCCCTCCCCTGGATCCGCCACTGGTCCTGTCTTCCTGTCGCGGTGCAATGGTGCTGCGTGCGGGGGCCATGGCGTGGCTCCCCGCGGAGAGCGTCGTCGTAGATTAGCGGAGCAGTGCCTGTGATAATGAGCTGCGTGTGCGCGTCTCGCGTCTCGTTCCGGCGGTTCTGACGTTACGAGAGGTCGTGTTCCAGAGATGACGACGCTGATAACTGGTCGCGTGTCGTTAGCAGATGTGTAGCGTTCACGCGCAGCTGAGTTTACTAGCGTGTCTTGTCGCTTATCGTGCGTGGAAGATAACGTTCAAGCCACGTCGGTAGTGTATGAGATGTTGCCCGATGTGTCTTTGTATCGCCGGCTGAGCTACGGTCGGAGACCGGGGTTTGTCTGGTTGTGGGAGATGACGACACCGCCCTCCCTCTGCAGCGCGTGGGACCCAGCATCAGGAGCGGACCCGGCTTCTGCCCCAAGATCAACACCACCGTGCTGGGAGACACCGAGATCCTGGTGCCCTCCGGCACCAAGCGCGACATCAAAGTCAAAGTGGAGAACATCGCGGTGAGTCACAGTCGGCTCTGTTGCGGAACTTTCGCACCAGTCGCACCCCACAAATGGCTTTGCATTTTTTTAATGTTTAAATCCTTGTTTACCATCCCAGTAGCAACAAAGCCACATTGGGGATGACGTGGCTTAGTGGATAGACCCTTGTCTTCTAATCCACCGGTCCGGGTTGAGTCCCGGCGGAGCCTCTGAATAAGTCGATCTGATCCCCAAAATCCCTTCCAATAGGGTGGAGTTGGCGACGCTGTATAACCCTGGCAGTTGGTGCGTACGTTAAACCCCAACAATTATTAAGCAACAAAGCAACTGCCGCAATCGCTTATAATTGGGACAGCTACACGATTTTCTATTTGTTGGTGTTTTTATGAGGCTTGTGTCATCTAGCCGTCAACCGAGTACGTACCGGATCGGCCAGGGAGCTGCATTTAGTGTAAGTTTGCACCAACTTCTAAATCTCAGAAATAGGATTGTACTGTTTTTTTCTCAGCTTTTATACTTGATTTGATGTAACCATAGCTTAGTCAGTGAGGCAGCTGGCCTGTCACGTGTCGCGTGACGTCAGAGCCGTAGCTGATGACCTGTAGCTGGTGTGTGACCCCGTCTCCGTGTCTGCAGCGGCTTATCGCCCAGGACAGGTTCGTCTGCCAGTTCAACATCGAGGGCCGCGTGGCCTCGGTGGCCGCCTCACTGCTCGGCAGCGACATCTACTGCACCGAGATGGAGTTCAACTACTTCGGCAACAAGCCCAACACCACCGCCGCCTTCGCTGTCATCTGGGGCAACGGCAAGGCGCTGGACAACCCGGAGGACGTGCGCGGTACGTGAGCTGGGCGTCACCGGAGATGCGGGGGTACAGGCTGTAGTCGGGGTAGAGGCTCACTATGTCGTCAGCGCGAGCGTCTGCTTTCCTGAGAGGTTTCAGAGTGATGTAGATCCCGGCCCGGTCTTTCCTGGCGGTGGTTTGGTATTGATTCATTCCAGTTATAGCGCACTAGTAATAGCCGTGCAGCTCCAGCTCGGGGGACCGGCGTCTCCAGGGCCCGGCGACGGTCCAATTTGGCGATGGATCGTCTCGTTACGCTGGACCTCGTCTGTGGGCGGGCGCGCATCTATTCAGGACCTCCGCTGGATCGGGGTCGGAGTGGGTGCGCTCAGGCCGGCGTCTCGGCTGTGTGTCGGCTGTGGCACTGTCGTCGCTGTTCAGCGGTGGCCCCGTCGCGCCGTCGGCCGCTGCTGATTTGGCTGTTGTTCTGTGTTGAGGGCCGGCTGCACACTACAGAGCTCGCTGTTCAGATGGGTCCGGTCGGGCTGGGTGCCTGTCAGTAAACCTGACGTTGATAGCTGCACCTCGTGCTCTAAACCGATCTTAAGGCGGAAGCTGGATAGAACCGCGTTCGCGCGGCAACGGAGACCAACAGAGCTGGAAACCCCCAGTTTTCAGGAGTGGAGAGTGGATTGAGACGCCCAGCCGAGGCCTCATTTATCATTCCCTTATTTCAGCGTCGCGACTGCACCATTTGAAACGTCCGGCCGAACTCGTTTTACGGCTAAACTTTTCCGTTATTCTCTTTGTTGCTTTACGGAGCTCCGTGATCGCGCTTAAACTTTGAAGCCTTTGCCCGGAAAATCAATAAGCGGTGAGGAGCGCTGAATGGGCCGGCTTAGGACCGTCAGGCATCAGGTGCACTGGATACAAAGCCGTTTAAGGCAGCGGCTCGGAATCTGGCTAGGTGCTGGACCGGTCTGTCCATTAGTATTGACTGACGAAGCACGTACAGCTGCAATGAATGCATCCGTCCGTCTAAAGTTGTCCGTAAAAAAGGTGAAAACGTAGCATAATGCCTCTTGAAACATACATTGTTTGAATTTCATCGTGCAAGCTCGATTTGTTGTTATTCTGTGACTTTCTGAAATGGTATTCGTTCAGTTCATGTGTGGCGTTACTGGTCGGTACCCTGATCCCTCTCCAGTAATTCATGCTCAGCAGCTCGCAGATGGGGGTGCTCGCCCTCGGATGCCTTGAATGACAGGACCCTATCCCGGCCTTTGGTGTTCCGCTGCTCGTTGGCCGGACACCTCCCCAGTTGTTGTGTGCTCCCCAGTGGTGGCTCCCCAGCTGTTGTTTACTCCTCAGTTTTTGCGTACTCCCCAGTGTTTGTGTACAGCTGTCCGTCGGTAACCTGACGCACCAGCTGTTGTGTACCGGTGCTCACAGACACCCCTGGCCCGTGGTAAACCTATTATATACCAGCATTCGCGAACAACTCGAGCCCACCCCCAGGATAACAGGACTAACCCTCTCCGCAGTGCTGGTGTACCGGTGCTCGCGGGTAATATGATTAACCCTTCTCCCCCAGTTCTGGTGTAACATGACTAAACTCTTCTCCCCAGTTCTGGTGTAACCTGACTAAGCCTTCCCCCAGTGGTGGTGTAACCTGACTAGCCCTTCCCCCAGTGCTGGTGTAACCTGACTAACCCCTCCCCAGTTTGGTGTACATGGCTAACCCTTCCCCAGTTCGGTGTAAACTGACTAACCTCTCCCCGTTCTGGTGTAACCTGGCTAACCCCTCCCCGTGTGGTGTAACCTGACTAACCCCTCTCCCAGTTCTGATGTAACATACTAACCCTCCCGTTCTGTGTAACCTGACTAACCCCTCCCCCAGTTCTGGTGTAACCTGACTAACCCTTCCCCCAGTGGTGGTGTAACCTGACTAACCCCTCCCCCAGTGCTGGTGTAACCTGACTAACCCCTCCCCCCAGTTCTGATGTAACCTGACTAACCCTTCTCCCAGTGCTGGTGTAACCTGACTAACCCTCCCCCCAGGTCTGGTGTAACCTGACTAACCTTTCTCCCAGTGCTGGTATAACCTGACTAACCCTTCCCAGTGCTGGTGTAACCTGACTAACCCTTCTCCCAGTGCTGTGTACGGGACCAACCTTCCCCAGTGCTGGTGTAACCTGACTAACCCTTCCCAGTGCTGGCTAACCTGACTAACCCTCCCCAGTGCTGGTGTAACCTGACTAACCCCTCCCCGTGCTGGTGTAACCTACTAACCTCTCCCCAGTTCTGGTGTAACCTGACTAACCTCTCCCCTCTGGTGTAACCTGACTAACCCTCCCCAGTGCTGGTGTAACCTGACTAACCTCTCCCCCAGTGCTGGTGTAACCTGACTAACCCCTCCCCCAGTGCTGGTGTACCGGTGCTCGCGGATGGCGGACAACTGCGGCGAGTGTCTGGCGCTGGATCCCAAGTTCCACTGCGGCTGGTGCCAGTCGGCCGGCCGGTGCAACGTCAGGGACCAGTGCGACGCGGCGCCCTGGCTGGACCGCGACCAGCCCTGCCCAGACCCCAAGGTAGGCGGTCGGCGCCGCCGCTCATCCGCCGCGCGCGCTGATGTCCCTGTGGTGGTAGACGTGCAAGTCGATGTTTATAGGGAGATTGGATGTTCAGATGGAGACTTGAAAAGTGTTTCGTAGTGATTCGTGTTTGAGTAGTGGTTCATGTTTGAGATGACAAAGTTTAGCGATGCTACTTAGCCCTGGTGGCTGAAGCGCCCTAAAAACCCCAAAGCTCAACGATATGCGAGACTTCGTTTTTCAGGTTTGTTCAACTATACAGAAATGTGTAAACTAACACCTTTGTCTTCTGCTGCGACAGATCATTGACTTCTTCCCCAAGTCTGGGCCGTACGAGGGCGGCACCAACATCACCATCACGGGCATCAACCTGGGGAAAACCTTCAAGGACATCTACGACCAAGTGACGGTGGCCGGTGTGCCGTGCGACCCGATCGAGGCGCTCTACAAGAAGACCAAGCGGATAGTGTGTCAGGTGGATGGGCCCGGTACCAGCGAGGTGAGCTCCGGACCAGACGCCGCCGGCTCACGGGAACGCGCCGCGCCAGAAAGCTGGGAGTTGTAACCTGCGATAGCACCTGCTTTTCAAGATACTGTGTTTTATTCAAAGTTTATGTTTGTTATTTCAAGACATTGCGTTTGTCGAACCATGATATTAAAACTGCCGTGCGACGGAAAAAGTATTAACAGTGTAAGAATGTAGCCATGTCCAATGCCATGTCTCTAATGTATTAGCAATGAGAGATGCCCTTTTTGCACGGCAGAAAATTAATACATACTGTGGGGAAGACATTGGCCATGGTATATGATTCAGTTCTACCCAAAGCCTCAACTACCGAATATTGGCTCGTGTCTGGGCAGCCCCGAGTGACCCCCTCCCGTCGTCCTCCGCAGTACCGGAGCTCGCCTGTAGTGGTTCGCGTGGCCAGCTACCGCGCCCAGTCCAACGTCAGCTACGAGTTCGTCGACCCGCGCATCTCGCGCATCGAGCCGCAGCGCGGACCCCGCGCCGGCGGCACGCGACTGCGCATCATCGGCAGCCACATGGACGCCGGCTCGCGGGTTCTCGCGCAGATCGAGGACCTGCCCTGCGAGGTGCGCGAACGCACCGCCACCTACGCCATCTGTGTGACGTCAGCGGCGCGCGCGCCCACCCGCGGCCGGCTCAGCATGACGTTCGACCGGACCCAGAGGCTGCTGCAGGAGCCGCTGTACACCTACGTGGCCGACCCGGTGATCCTGGACGTGACGTCGGGGCCGAGCCCGCAGTCCAAGGTGCCGAAGGGCGTGCCGTCCGGAGGCATCACCATCACCGTGAGGGGACAGAACCTGAAGTACATCCAGCAGCCCAGGATGGCTGTACAGTACAACGGCAACGAGTATGTCAGCGTAAGTACCCGGCCACTGGAAGAGGATGTGGCAGGGGGTAGTTCGATAACGGCTCACCATCCACGAACAACACTATGCTCTAAGTAGGGGCATGGTGCTTAGGTCGGGTAATCAGGGTTTATTGTATGTTGGTGGATGGAACGTGGCGTGTTTAAATGATGATGGGACTAGGTTTTTGCTGAGGCTGAAATTTCTTGCCGGAGTGCTGGGTTGAGATGTGTTGCTGAGACTGGCCTTGCTGGAGAGCTGTCTGTCTCTGGCTGTCTCTGACCTCTGCTCTCTCTCCATCTGCAGCAGCCGTGCCGGGTGATGGGAGCTGAGCTGATGGAGTGTCGCTCCCCCGCACTGCCCACCCACCCGCGACCGCGCGACATCCGACCCGAGCGGCCCGAACACCTCCACTACGGCTTCATCATGGACGAGGTCAGGCCCTGCTACCACTGCTGGCATTTCTGCACGGCTCAAATGCTGGATTAATGATCAGTAGTCTTGTAGCTGTGGCTATTCTCTAAGATGTTCTTCTTTATTAGAAAAAACGTTTTCTACTCTCACTAGCGTGAACATCAAACCCTGGTACTTGGACGGCGGGATTGGTAGCTGAATTCCCGGCGTGGCGTCCCTGGAGCTCTGTGTTTCACCAATGTGTTTTCTGCAGGTGAAGTCGGTGAGGAACATGTCGGCGCGCAGTGGGTTCGGCCGGTTCCAGCTGTACCCCGACCCCGTCTACAGCAAGTTCGACGACGAGGACGGAGTCAAGTACTACAAAAGCGACTACCTCACCATCAATGCAAGTTTGGCCACCTTGTTTAAAGCCGTCGCTATCAAACTCTATACTTATTCAGTCCCAATACGTTGGCCATCACAGAACGGCGAGGTTTTAGGTTGTGGAAACTTGAAGACCGCTTCGCCGGCACTAGGTTTAATTTTGATACGAGGCCCATATGTGAGCTGTGAAGTTTCCGGAGGCGGACTGCATAATGCCTGCTGATGAAATTGTGTTGGGGTTGGTCTGACTGTTGTTTTGCATACTAATCAGCTCATTTTACTTGATGATAATACTGTAGCGAGATCCAAACGGAACGAAGTTAGCTCCGGATTCTAATGTGGGTGAGAAAAGTCTCTGTATTTTCAGTTTCCCCGAGTCTTATAGTGATCCGTGTCCGCAGGGCCAAAACCTGAACTACGCTTGCAAGGATAGTGACGTCACCGTCAGAATCGGCACCGAATTCTGCAATGTGACGTCACTCTCGCTGAGTCAGCTGACCTGCAAGCCGCCCAAGATAGCGCCGAAGGCCTACGGTGCAGACGGAATGCCCACCGACCAGGAGCTGCCGCAAGTTATAGTACGTATTTTTACGTATAGATGGCCCTAGAATCGCTCTTACACACTGGCAGGCCGAGGCCTCGGCTGCAGTGCTGGGCGCATTTTAAGAAGTGTGTTGTGAAGAAAGGCTTGCAATCACTTAGCGATTGGTGGTTTTAAACGGTCTCGGACGGATGTGGCGGGATCGGGAAAGATATGGGGATGGGGCGAGACGAACGGTCAACCCCTTTTGTTTAATACCTCCCTAGAGCCGCTCCCTAGGGAAGTCGGGTGACCTAAACGCCCCTGAAATGTGAACACTGCGTGGTAAAGGCCCTGGCGGAGACGGCGTCTTTCCCCGACATGTTTCATCGCTTGTCACCGTGCATTGCCAGCCCCGGACCTCGGCTCGACTATTTAGCCGCCCCTGTACACTAGGGTGTTTCAGCCCACTATAGTAAAATTTTGTTTGTTTGGAACGAAGTCATATCGACTTTCCCCAGCTCTATACGTAAACTGAATCGATGGACACCCTTAAAAGCAAAATAAAAGGACATTTAGAGGTCGCGCACTTTATCACCAAAACCATTACACTTGAAAGAGGTGCATTCTTTCTTGGTGCGCTTGGTAGAGCCCTCCGATGGAGTTCCACCACCCGGAGCAGGTACTGCTTCTGATTCTCGTCCTTGACCAATCCGTTGAATCTCTTGATGAGGGTGATCTCCTTTCCCGCTGTTTTTGTCTTGAGTCAAAGTTGGTCGTTGTGGCGTCCCATTTGATATAATGATCCTTCCCATATGTAGAAGGAGTATCGCAACAGATTCGACGCATATGTTCTAAATTCAACGTAAGAACATATTTTAAGCCACATCAAACGATCAGACAATTACTGGTCAAACCAAAGAACAGGATAGACAACCGGAAAACCAGGCCCAGTATACAAGATGGAATGTAATGACTGTCCAAAAATATACATTTGAGAAGCAAAGGATGATGGAAGTCCGACAAGACGAACACCGAAAATCTCGACAAAACTAATCCGAGAGTCAATTGACGAGACAGCAGCGGAGGCCACAGCGGAACATTCATTCAAGAAGGATCATTCTATCAAATGGGACGCCACAACGACTTTAACCCTCGCCCCACCGGGGCCATCGATGGCCCCTAGGTTTTTCCGGGATAGCAGAAAACGACGAGGCGCAGCACCGCGGTTGAGGGCTCTACCTCTCACTGCATCATTTTCCCATCATCCCTGAAATTTTTACCCCGGGTCACCCAGGTCAGGTCACCAGACGAGGTCAACCAAGGTCACCTACTTCAACTTTAGAGCTCTGTAAGAGCTAATTTCAAGTCGATCGATTTGAAACTTCCTACACTTCATGAACCCTCTAGGGTCTACAGGTGTATATCCGGGATTTTTCGATTTCGTGCCTGAGGTCAGGTCACGAGGCGACCTCTCCCATTGGAAAGCATGGGGAAAACCTGTTTCATGATATAAAAGCCACAAAATGATTGCAAATACTCAGACTGCTCAGAACAGCGTTTTTGACACCCTTTACGGATCCCAGGGGTCATATTTACCCTTGACTTTTCAAGGTCATCAGGTCACCAGAGGTCAAAACAGTATTTTGACAATAACTTTGACCTAATTAAGCTAGAGCGGTGAAACAAACACCATCGTGTTTGTCTTGTACTGGTTTCATTTGATATACGGCAAGATCACTTTGTGACCTTTCGTGACCTCAGGTCATATTAGGTCACGAGGTGACCTCTGGAGGTCAAACCACTGGGGGAGGTCTTTACGTTTCACATAGCGGAAAAGTACTGGCAATTTTCATCAAATGAACTTTACCAGGCCTCAATAGCTCTAATGACATAAGAGTTATGACCAGTTTGCTTAATCATTGCATATTTGAGTGAAAATAGCCGATCTTGACCTAATTTGACCTCTGGAGGTCAAACCATTGACTTGAGCACTAAAACATGCGAAGTAATTTCTTACTGAATTCACGCGAGCTTTCTATTGCACTTTGCAGATTTGCGCTAACGCCCATATTTTCGGAGTTAGAGGGGGCCATCGATGCCCCCGGTGGGGTGGCGCCGGACTCCCGGTCGGGCGCGGGTTAACTTTCGACTCAAGACAAAAGCAGCGGGAAATAAAGAGGAATTTACATCCAAACCACCACGGAACCAAAATGGATAGAAATATCGGCAAAGTTACCATCTTCTCTGGACTTTTGGACCTCTTAAAACGCCGCCAAACAAGAGATTGAATTGAAAATAACACGTGTTTAGAGCTAATAATTCTAAAATGATTCGTATGTTCTAGTAGATTTTTCTTTCGAAGTTTACCCTGTTTCGTGTTTTTCGCTTAGTTAGGTTTTGTCATAGTGTTATCTTCATCTCCTTGAAAACGGGGCGGGATGCTCCCGAAATCGGTCGGGTTTTATGCTCAGGCTGTCTTGTGCAGTAATAAATGTTTTATTTAATTTAAAGACTATTTCAGATGTGAAATAGAAAACCAAGCAAAAGAAAACCAGCGCCATATCGTGTTGAGATGTATACATTCATAGGCGTGAACAAGGGACGGGCTGCCCCCATATTTTGATTCTTAACTTAACCTTATGGCGTTGACTGGAAAGAAATGACTTCCAAATGCACCTTGGCCTCCCAATATTCTGGACGTTCCTACGCTTATTGTACATTTGATACATTTGATAAAAAACTACAAAGTGGGACCTCTAAATATTATCGAAATACATGGAAATTTTGCATAGAAGCTTGTAAGCATAGGTTTGAATCATGGTCAAAATATTGCTTTTGAACAATGAAACCCTACTGTACACACTGTCTGTCCTGTGGTGGAACTCGCTTCCCTTCCTTCTGACGAGACTTCCAAAACTTTCACCCCTTAAAACGAAATTGTGCGGGATAGTGCCTTTTGAATAGCACATATGACAAGCCCCCCCTTCCCAGGTGGTATGCTCCACCCCATAAACTGCGTCGTCTTGACCGTGCGGTCTTCAGGCATGCGTGTATGTACTCCTCTATTCCCTCCCCTAAGCCACCCTGTCTGACTGTGGACCGCTGACCCCTCCCTGTGTGTTTGACCTCAGGTCAGCATCGGCAGCCGTCTGAATTACACCATTGGGCGTCTCTCCTACTCCACGGCGGCGTTGAACGGAGGCACCCTCCCACAGTCGGTACGTGCGCGTTTGACGGACAAGAACGGGTCGATAGGCATTCCACCAGTCACGGATCTCGTTATGATTGGACTGCTGCAATGCGAATATAATGTATCGATCTGGGATGATATTTAATGCAGGCGTGGGGAAATCGGGGTATACGTCTGCAGCAAATCGGGACCGTGAGCCATGCGGAAAACTGGCTGCACTTCCAGTCTAGACCCGTGAAGTGTCTACGTTGGTGTTGGCAATTCTATGGTGATGATGAATACTTTCAATTTTTGCTGTCAGATATCAGTTCGAAAGACCAGACACGCTGATTAAAGAGACCGGCCGCAATGAAATCTGTCAACACCTTTTAAGTTTTGCTACTGGTTATTTATACTAAATCATGTACAGTACATGATTGGAATTTCATACAGTTTAGCTTTTGTTTCCACATTTGTTACCCGTCTGACCTGACCTGTCCTCCATTGGTGGTGCTCTGGCAGTCCGTTTACCCGGACCTGACCTGACATGTAGCCTCCATCAGGTGATCTGTGGCGGTGGCGGCCTATCCCCTGACCTGACCTGCCTGACCTGACCTGACCTGACCTGTAGCGCTCTTCAGGTGATCGTGTGGCAGTGGCCTGTCCCCTGACCTGACCTGACATCCTGACCTGACCTGTGGCGCTCTTCTGATCATCGGTGTGGCGGTGGCGGCCTTCTACCCTGACCTGACCTGACCTGAACTGCCTGACATGACCTGACCTGACCTGTGGCGCTCTTCAGGTTATCATCGGTGTGGTGGTGTGGCCTTTCCCCTGACCTCCTGACCTGACATGTGCGCTCTTCTGATCATCGGTGGGGTGGCGGCATGTCTACCCTGACCTGACCTGCCTGAGCTGACCTGACCTGTAGCGCTCTTCAGTGATCAGTGTGGGCGGTGTGGCCTGCCCCTGACCTGACATTGGCGCTCTTCAGTGATCATCGTGTGGCGTGGTGGCTGTCTACCCTGACCTGACCTGCCTGAGCTGCCTGACCTGACCTGTAGCGCTCTTCAGGTTATCAGTGTGGGCGGAGGTGGCCTTTCCCCCTGACCTGACCTGTAGCGCTCTTCAGGTGATCATCGGTGTGGCAGTGGCGGCCTGTCCCCTGACCTGACCTGACCTGACATGACCTAACCTGACCTGTGGCGCTCTTCAGGTGATCATCGGTGTGGCGGTGGCGGCCTGTCTACCCTGACCTGACCTGAGCTGACCTGAGCTGCCTGACATGACCTGACCTGACCTGTGGCGCTCTTCAGGTTATCATCGGTGTGGTGGTGGTGGCCTTTCCCCTGACCTGACCTGACCTGACCTGACATGTGGCGCTCTTCAGGTGATCATCGGTGTGGCGGTGGCGGCATGTCTACCTGACCTGACCTGCCTGAGCTGACCTGACCTGTAGCGCTCTTCAGGTGATCAGTGTGGGCGGTGGTGGCCTTTCCTCTGACCTGACATGTGGCGCTCTTCAGGTGATCATCGGTGTGGCGGTGGCGGCCTGTCTCCTGACCTGACCTGCCTACCTACCTGACCTGCCTGACCTGCCTGACCTGACCTGACCTGTGGCGCTCTTCAGTGATCATCGGTGTGGGGGTGGCGGCCTGTCCCCTGACCTGGCCTGACCTGACCTGACCTGCCTGACCTGACCTGACCTTGTGCTCTTCAGGTGATCATCGGTGTGGGGTGGCGGCCTGTCTACCCTGACCTGACCTCCCTGACCTGACCTGCCCTGCCCTGACCTGACCTGCCTACCTCGCCTGACCTGACCTGACCTGACCTGACCTGACCTGACCTGTGGCGCTCTGTAGGTGATCATCGGTGTAGCGGTGGCGGCCTGTGTTCTGGTGCTGGCCGTGATTCTGATCCTGATCGCCTACAAGCGCAAGTCGTCAGAGAGCTCGCGCGTGCTGCGAAACATGCAGGAGCAGATGGACGTGCTGGAGCTGAGGGTGGCTGCCGAGTGCAAGGAAGGTGGGTCTATGGCGCGGCGGGCAGCGCCCGGGGAGATCCTGCTGGGATCGGGAGGTGGCGGGATTCACTGACATGCACAGGGGCGATGGGGGATACGATGTAATTATTTCTGACTGCTGTATCAGAAGTGCTGCGGACGTTTTTATTTTTGCTCCTCGCTTAAAAAAGTTAACTTGGTCCCTTGAACGATGCTTATGTCGCCAACACCTCTAAGCCCAGTGCAAACACTCGGTACCTCGCTGCATATTTCCCAGTGGGACCATGAAAGAGTTCATGACCCGGACGTTTCCAGTCCGTTTCTGTGGTGATGCTGTTCACTGACGTCAGCCCCGCCCCCCGCAGCGTTCGCTGAGCTGCAGACAGAGATGACCGACCTGACCTCCGACATCACCGGCATCGGCATCCCCTTCCTGGAGTACCGCTGCTACTGCATGAAGATCCTGTTCCCCAGCCAGGAGGACCACCCGGTGCTGCAGTGGAACAACAGGCCCGACCTGCAGCGCAGAGAGAAGGGCCTGCGGCTCTTCGGACAGCTCATCATCAACAAAACGTTCCTGCTGCTGTTTATACGCACGCTGGAGAGCAATCGCTACTTCAGCATGCGCGACAGGTGGGTCACTGCTGCTGTCGCAAATGGTCAACAAAGGTCCCTTGGTGGGTTTATTTGGCCGTAAAATGGCTTCCTGTCAGCTGGAAGCTGTAAGCTTCTGCTCGCCCGGTGCTGGAATTCCTGTAGAATTCCGGAGTTTCCCTTGACCACACAGCCTTGACACATGAATAGTCCCGAATAGTGGGAGCGTTTTCTGGTAACCCCGTGAACCTGATATTTCGGCTTCCTCTTCTGGAACTGACAGTTCTGTGTGTGACCGTTGTACTGTTTCTGTGTGTGACCGTTGCACTGTTCCTGTGTGTGACCGTTGTACTGTTCCTGTGCGTGACCGCTCTGCGTCCGCCTGCCAGGGTGAACGTGGCCTCGCTCATCATGGTGACGCTGCAGTGCCGGATGGAGTACTCGACAGACATCCTGAAGACGCTGCTGTCCGAGCTGATCGAGAGGTGCACCGAGGGCAACGGCTCGCACCCCAAGCTGCTGCTCAGGAGGTAGGCGGCGCGCTGTCCCGACCATAGGTGGCGTGGTGAGGGGGTGTCAGCGCCAGCGCAGGTTCACTTTGTGCTTTTAACGCCGATGCAGAGTTTTCTGGACAGTTGTTCTCTTTTTAGGCTTGCCCACAATGACATCTGCAGGTTTTTTAACAAAGCTGATGTTTTCCGGTGGACCGAAGTCGTGTAAAGAAGCTTCTCACACGTCGTTTAGTATCATCACCTTCAGCTGACGAGCTCAAATGGGTTATCATCCTGGCTCTGGTGATGCTAGTGTCTCGCCCCCGCCCCTCTCCAACCTCCGCCGCGCGTCGCCAGGACGGAGTCGGTGGCGGAGAAGATGCTGTCGGCCTGGTTCACCTTCCTGTTGTACAAGTTCCTGCGCGAGTGCGCTGGCGAGCCGCTGTACCTGCTGTACCGCGCCATCAAGCAGCAGGTGGACAAGGGCCCGGTGGACGCGGTCACCAGCGAGGCCCGCTACTCGCTCTCCGAGGAGAAGCTGATCCGCCAGCAGGTCGACTTCACCTACATGGTGAGGAGGACGACGGCTGGTGCGGGGAGCACGGGGAACGGGTGCTAAAGTGGTGTAGGTAGAGGTTGTGCTGGAGTCAAAAGGACCAGATGTTCAAATATTTATCAGCAAGTAGTTCAAATAGCGATGCTGTGGCCTCCATTTGAACGCCTGTTTTGCCCTTCTACATTGGCTGCTGCTTTTGAGGGTTCGGGAAACAGTGTGATATTATTTTATTTATTTTATTAGAGTCACCCCCAACAGAGACACTTTTCCAGTTACGGGACCTGCTCGAGTGTGGTCTTGTGTTACTCATCTAATCGAAAGAATAAGGAATGTTTTTGCTGACTGATTGATTTACATTATTTCTTTATTAATTTACAACAATGTGTCTATGTCGCGTCCACCCAGCGTTCTGTGGGATGCTCTGATTGAGCCTGGTTTGACCCGTGACTCTGGGTAAATCACGCGTGCTCAACACGGACACCATGTAAATCCCCATGTAAATCACCCTGTGTCCCCGTGTACATCGCCCCGTGTTCCCTGACCCCATGTAAATACCTTGACCCGTGCCCTCGTGAAATCACCCTGTACCCCCGTACACCCCGTGCATCCGTGTAAATCGCCCCGCCGTGCCCCCGTGACCCGTGCCCCCGTGTAAATCGCCCCTGGCCTCCGCAGACGGTGTACGTGTCCATGCCGACGCAGACCAGCTACGTCTCCGGCCTGGACCCGCACCAGGACAACGTGGACATGCCGGTGCGCGTGCTCAACACGGACACCATCAGCCAGACCAAGGAGAAGAGCCTCGACTTCATCTACCGCTCCACGCCCTTCTCCATGCGGCCCAGAAAGGAGGACCTCGACCTCGGTGGGTTTGAATCCCAGTGTAGGGCGGTTTGTTTTTGTTCGTAAATTCCGTGTGCATTGCTGATCAGCTGCGGCGTTTATGTCATCAAACCATTCATAAACATGGCTCAGAACATTTTGCATTCCTCAACGAAGCAAACAATGAAGTGTTTTTGCAGTTAGGCTGTGCAGTCTGCTGGTGTGAGTTAGTGAAGTATGTGGACTTACGTAGCGCCAAACTGTAGGTTATCTGGCGTCCATCCTATTTTAGTGAGCAAAAAAAGTCGGCTGGTGATAAGGTCTGGGCTTTAGCGGACTGTGGATATAGTTGGATCAAATGTCGTCCCCTGTGCTCTATCATGGGCTCGAATCGCTATATCTCTGGGAAAATGGACGGCTTGCAGACCTGTATAGGACCACTGAAAAGGTTAAGCCTAGGCCAGTCTTTTGAGTTGAGCTCCGCACTTAGCTCGGGGTCGGAGTGGGCTTTGAGATATTCAGTTACTGCTAGCTCAGCGTGATGAAGTGAGCTAATGCCACAGCAAAGGCCAGAGTAGGTGAACCGAACATTTATATTCACTACGCAGAAATAAGACATTGACGCCCGACTTGGCTGTTGAACTTGGTTACTTTGTGTGCCTGTCTTTGCATACCAAATTCAACACGAACAGTTATCAAGATTCATTAATCCCAAGCTTGTATCGATGAACTGCGTTGCTGTATTCTCAAATGTTTGTGCTGCGTAAATCGAGTTTAAGCTGGATCAGTGCTGTCCGCAAATGAGCGTTTGGTTTACCCAGGTGTCGGCCTATCTATCTAACTTCAGCATACCCACCTCCTAATTCTCTTCCCCTCTCCCTTCAGAATGGAGGACGGGTAACTCTGGTCGGCTCATTCTCTACGACGAAGATTCCACCACCAAAACAGAGGGCGGCTGGAAGAAGCTCAACACGCTCTCCCACTACCGCGTGCCGGACGGCGCGCTGCTGACGCTGGTACCCAAGCAGAGCTCGCTCTACAACGTCAGCATCCTGTCGGAGAAGAGCGACAAGTCGCACAAGTACGAGACGCTGAACCTGACCAAGCATGGACCGCAGAGCCCGCCGCTCAGCCGGGCCATGAGTCCGGCCAACCACGAGAACGGCGTCAAGGTACGTGTCAGAGGGTCGGGACGGGGCTGGGGAGGAGCGCTGGTCCGTATAGGCTGACAGCTGAAACAGCATTAGTACATGAGATAACTAGCTGCAACTGACGAGAAAGTGGTTTAAACGTGATGTAACTGGGGAGCATGGAGCAGAAGTGACTCCATTGACGTAGTGAGTATATTTTACAGAATGTATCATCCCTGCCATGGTTTGATGATCACTGTCCTTATAACTAGATACCTGACCGGATACCTTCGCCCATGTATATCGGATGGTGCTACCACCTATCCAATGTCAGACAGCGTGGTCGGCGACTGGCCTGTGGGCGGCTACCTCAGGAATCGGTGCGTGCTCTGCCGGCAGGTGTGGCACCAGGTGCGACACTCGGAGTCGGAGCAGAGGGACGGGGAGCGCGGCAACAAGATGGTCTCCGAGATCTACCTGACCCGGCTGCTGGCCACCAAGGGAACGCTGCAGAAGTTCATGGACGACCTGTTCGAGACTATCTTCAGCACGGCGCACCGGGGCTCGGCGCTGCCGCTCGCCATCAAGTACATGTTCGACTTCCTGGACGACCAGGCGCTGCAGCACGGCATCATCGACCCGGACACAGTCCACACCTGGAAGAGCAACAGGTGAGGGCGAGCTGGTGCAGGGGCCGGGTCCGGCCGGTGCTGAGGTGTGTGGAATGGAGTGGAGTGTGATTGTTGGTCTGGAATGGCAATCAGCTGGGAAGACTGGGGAAGACAGCTGGTGTTCGTTCCAGGGGAGGGGATAAAGTCCGACATGGTGAGATAAAAGGTGTCATGTTTTGTTCGGTTAAATGGATCGTGCCGCTTTTTATTGGCGCTTGCGTGTTTTGTAGAGTCTGTGTGAGATATAGTAGAGCCTTTGCTTTGCTCAAAAGAAAACAAAAGCTACTTTTTATTAAGTTAAATTTTCTTATCCAAATATCGGGTGGCAAAAGGCTGCTGGAATTATGTCAATTACGCAGGAAATGTCCCGCTAACGCAAAGCATCTTAGTAGCTAATTTGACTGCCGTGACATGTAATGATCCTGCCGGCTTATTTACGACCTCATTCTCATGGCTGGTGATGACACTACTTCTGGACATTTTTTGTGGCTCTTGATCCAGCCAGACTCGGGGTAATACCCTCTGGTTGCGTGCGTGCAAGGACGGGGAATATGTCAGAGACGCTAACAGGCGCCCCACGGGCCTGATTAGCCGACTCATTAGGCTGATTGAGTGGACCACATTCAGAGTCGGGCTCGGCTGTGTGGGCACGGGTCTGAGGTGGCAGGGAAAGTACAGCTATGGTCATCACGATAACGCAATCTGCCCGCCTGCATGCGGCACGAAACCCACGCCCTCTTGGGCAGCCTTCTTTGGTGACTCCAAGAGCGACTAAAAAACTTGATTTCTGTTAGTGTCACTATTGGTCTGGCTAGAGTGAGGCTGTCGTGTTCAGTGCAGCTTATTTATTACGAGGGCGCGGTGGGTTGTCGTTTCGTTTCAGCGTGTTGTACAATCGGCTTTGTCTGTCACGGGAGCCGAAAGCCCTGTGACTGCTCCTTTGGCTTCTGGAGAGCACATGCCGGTGTAGGACCACGGCCTAAAAGATAGGCCGCCGCCGCTCAGATTAACAACCCTATGCGCCTCTGCTCTGTTTCAGCTTACCTCTGCGGTTCTGGGTGAACCTCATCAAGAACCCCAACTTCGTGTTCGACATCCACAAGTCGAACATTGTCGACTCGTGCCTGTCCGTGGTGGCTCAGACCTTCATGGACTCGTGTTCCACGTCCGACAACAAGCTGGGTACGTTGCTATGGCAACAATGCTCCGTCGGTTGTCGCGTGCAGATTGGGACTTGGCTCTATGACAAATGTTTTTTTATAAATGATTATGTTTAAAACACGTCTACTAGTGACCGGTTTCCGGAGTTCTGATTTTTTTCTGCCGGTCTTGAAAATAGTATCCCTTCATTGATTGGCGACACTCGTCGCTATTTTCGCCTAATTGTGTTCAAGCAATGGAATGAATATACTCATGATGATGGAAAACGTTAATGAAGCGTAGGACGCTCACCCCCGCTTCCTCACCAGTTTTAGTCTTGTATCGCGTTTGATTCTTGTATAAATGCAGACATTATCGTGTAAAAAGCACCGCGGGCGTCTTTTATAAAAACCCTATTATGTCATTCCCCAGGCAAGGACTCACCTTCCAGCAAGCTGTTGTACGCCAAGGACATCCCCATCTACAAGGAGTGGGTGACCAAGTACTACGACGACATCCGACGCATGCCGGCCATCTCCGACCAGGACATGAACGCCATGTTGGCTGAGGAGAGCAGGGTGAGTCGGGGGACATGAACGCCATGTTGGCTGAGGAGAGCAGGTTGAGTCGGGGGACATGAACGCCATGTTGGCTGAGGAGAGCAGGGGAGTCGGGGGACATGAACGCCATGTTGGCTGAGGAGGGCAGGGTAAGTGGGGGGGGTCAGGGGTGCAGACTGGGCAGGGTGGATCCAGGAACTTAGACGAGACAGGGGCGTGTACAGCACAGGGATCCAGGGGCACAGACAGGACATGGAGGATCCTGGGGCTCAGACAGGATAGGAAGGGTCCAGGAGCAAAGAGAGGACAGGGAGGGTCCAGGGGCGCAGACAACACAGGGAGGGTCCAGGGGCAAAGAGGGGACAGGGAGGGCCCGGGGGCACAGACAGGATAGGGAGGGTCCAGGGGCACATACAGGACGCGGGCGGATTTAGGGGTTAACTTCTGAATGTTAACTTTTCTTGGGGTAGCGCTATCCAGGGTACCGTGACATACGGGTAAAGCCACGTTTCCTACCAGATGTAAAACACCGTGTATGACAGCATCACATTTGCCTACCAAGGTCTGGGGCATATCAAGTTTCGGACTTATCTGGTAGGTTATACCAAATTTTGGTATTTATTGCCAGCACACCAGCATAAATAAAATGAGCCTCCTTCACCTTGAAAACAGCAACCTTGAATTAGACAGCAAGCGGCGTCTTTTACATTCTCCTAAGAAAATAGAATATAAATGAAAGAAATTGATGAAAAGTCATGCGATCAGTAGATCCATACCCAACTAAGTAGATTTGCACAGCCATGGACTGAGGTTTTGCCAAACGTCGAGGGGAGCTTATCAGCCACAAAATACAAAACAAAAGCAAGCTATGGCTTCGCAGAAGCAAGCTATCCTCCGTGCAATTTTAGATACCTGCTATCATTTGAAGTGCAATTTTAAACGCCCACATATCGTCACACGGATCGTTTATTAAAAAAAGATCACCATAGTGATGTTGCGTGGACCAAGCTGTCTGCGGCGCTTCATTAGAGCTCACTGAAGCGGGGATTTTACGGTGAAGCTCACCGATATTCTCAGCATTCAATATATTTTTAATTCACGCTGGCATAGAATAGTACAGCGCCTATAAGATATACGTCTTGACAGCAAACTCGTTATAAGCTCTGTATTCAAATTAAGAATCGAAAGAAACGCATGGTTAAATACTTATAAATAGCCAGTCTTCTCAAGTGGGAACCGGGTGTCGCAGTCAGCTGTTGTTTGCTGCCGTTTCCAAGGTAACGTCCTTCTATTCAGCACCAACTGGCGATGGCTGATTGTGCTGGCTTTCCTTTTATCCCCACATACCTTTGATCACTTCAACCGGGAGCTTTTTCTACGGGATTTAACGCAAATGGCATCTCGGTTTCAAGGATAGAATTCGTTTATCCTTCAATTTGGGCACAAACTGCCGATTGCGTTATTTAAGGGGCTTTTCCGAGCTCTACAGAAGAGCCATTTTCCGGTGCGCCACATTGTGGGCTGAACAGCCACCCAGCCTGGATGATGTCACACTACCCAACTTTCTAAACGCCGCCTGGCGTTATCTCGGAGCGTGGCCGGCTGCGAAAGGTGGTCTGATAGTGCTTGGAATGATTTTTAGGACGTGGTACACACCAGCCGGGACTATTTCGCGGCGACGGTGGAAGTGTTACCGTAACACCACGGTCGTTATGAAGGCGTGGTGAGTGTTTACAGCTCCCTCCGGGGCTCCCCGGAGCTTTAACCCCGGCCAGTGGCATGGCAAGCCACCACGCTATCAATGGCACCGCAGCACTCCACGCCGCTGCTGGGTTACCTCCTGAGCTGCATTCAGTCGTGAATCGAGGTATGAGACCGGTTCGTATGCAGTGGCCCCTGGCCGCGCCTCAGGCACCAGTTTGTACAGATCGCCCGCCGTCATTCAGTGCTGTTTGTTTACCGATACGCTGTGTAATGGATGGGCCCTATCGCGTCGGCAGGCCCGATGTCACAACACCTGCATCATATTGCTACGCAGAGCTCGAAATAAGGCGGGGCGAAAATCCATACGGAACGGGTCGCAGGATATTTGCTCGTGTATATTTCTTGGTGTGTATATATAATCACATGCTTCTGCGTTCTGCATATTGTGGCAGTTCAAAGCAGCCCTCCATACACGACTCTGAGGCTAAGGTACGACGACGCCACCGCGCCACGCGGACCATTGTTTTGGCTGCGGTCTACAGTCCATTCAGCGCTGTTGCTCGCGACCGGACCGGGAATGGCGCTAACGGAGCGGACAGTATGGGCCCGTAGTTGTTTTTTCGGTTGGATGTGCATGGCTACTGCCTCCGCTATCCACCCAACCAAACCCTGCATACGCCCCATGAGGCAGAGGCGGTAGATTGCCGCTATTATTTGTCCCTCCGTCAGCCCGGGTGTCCCTGCGGTGGTGAGTTATTCGGTGTTTTTTGCTGGTACCGATGCCGGCGGGTGGCTGGCAGGTGTGCTCGGTCACTCGGAAGGGTGCGCTCGCCGCTGTCCTACGCTCATCGCAGCAAATTAGCTATCGACCGTGCCACCGTCCTACTCCACCCACTCAGCGGTTGCCGTGTTGTGGCTCGCGTACCGGCCGGGTGTGATTCCGGATAGGGCGGCGCTGTTAATTCAGCGCTCCAACTTGACCAGTCGGCGGCAGGCATCTGAGGCTCAGGGTTTTTGCAGGACGCGTGGCACGAACGCTCTGCGACGATGCTAATGGCTTTGATTGATGTGCTGGATTGTGGTGGCGGCTGCTGTGATCGACTCGTTGGATTCGATTACGGCTTCTCTGTCTGGAGAGTGATGGTCCAATTACTGCTGCCGCTGATGACGGCGTCCGTTCGCGAGGCCGAGTTATGGGTCGATTAGGGTGCATTTCAACGCCGGGGAATGTGTCGCGCTGTTCTGATAACACTTTTTATTAAGCCCTTCACTTTTATGATACCCCGTGCCATGAAACATTTCACTATATTGATACTTAGTTTGATAAACCTCTCTCCATTCTGAGGGCGCCTGTCTTTTTAAGGTGAGCTGCGCACCGACCCGTACCCCGGGATGAAGGAGTCCTGGTAGCTGAGCTGAGGTAGGCGCTGTGTTCGTTCGTGTGCCTCTAGCAACACTCTACTTTGGTCTGGATTTCGCAAGGGCGGGGAACTCTTGAAGGCATCGACAAGAGTAGCAGCATTGTAAAGTCTGTCGACCTTTGGTGGGGCTCGGCTGTCCCTCCTCCCTTGGTGAGGTCCCGATTTCACCCGGAGGAGGGTGGGGTGTCCGCGCCCCGCCCGGGGTCGTCTGGGCTAGGTGCAAGGGGGGACCGTCGTCGGGGCAGGGGGCTTGGTGAGTCTCTCTCCCCCTCTGTAACGGCGGCGTCTCCCCCGTATAGCCAGCCCGTGCGTCGTCTCGCCTTGTAGCACCCTCGTTGGAAGGGGGGCGCACGTGGCTGGCCGAAATTAATCATACTCCCATGGATTCCACAGACACCATAAATCCCACTCCTTACCCTCCACAGGAGGTAGACACCTCCCAGCCCCCTAGTGGGGAGGGGACCGAGCGAACACCGAGATCCGGTTCGCAACACCCGAACATCCGACCCACTTGTCCCCGAGTTCTGGTAATGCGGGGACAAGATGCATCTCTTGCGGTTCTGTCGCCCTTCAAGCGGAGGGAGGCCCTTGACCATCTTGGAAAGGTTGTGAGATGTGAGAAATTGCGTGATGGAGCGCTAGAAGTCGAATTCGCAAAGACAGCGGATGCCGAGCGTGCACTCTCTGTGTCAGAACTGATGTTCACAAAAAAGGAATCTGGACTCAAAAGACTTGTAAAATCGCCATCTCGGTAGAGGCCCATCGGACGAAGAACTTTAGGAAGGGAGTAGTTAGTAGCCAGGAACTTAGGGGACTTTCTGAGGATGAGATCTTCGAAGGTCTGGAGGAAGTCGGAGTGGTGGAGGTTCGGAGGATTCGGAGGAGGAGCGGAGACGAGATGTTGGACACTGACACGGTCATCTTAACCTTTGACACGACAGAACTGCCTGATCACATTTATGTTGGCTACTCGCGGGTTGGTGTCAGGCCTTACGTGCCGTCACCTATGCGGTGCTTCGTGTGTCAAAAGTACGGACATACGCCCGAACTTGCAAGGGCAAGCGGGTGTGTGGGAAGTGTGCATCAGATCTCCATAGCACTAATGATTGTGACGCTCAAACACTGAAATGTGCCAACTGCGAAGGCTGCCACGAGGTTACTGACCGTTCATGTCCAGAGTTAATTCGTGAAAAGGAAATCATCTCCATTAAGACATCAAAGCAGATCAGCTTCCGTGAGGCTCGGGAGGCCTATGAGGCTTCCCATCCCAAAAAGGCTTACGCCCTGGCAGTTGCCTCGGTGTAGCGGGCCCCCAAGGATGACCGCGGAGGAGGTCATCCGCTCCTAACCGTGGCGGACTTCGTCCGCCTGGCAGGGAGGATGGGGCTGGTGTTTTCACGCCGGCCCGCCGCCCCGGCTCCTGAGCCGACGGCGGCACCTCCTCCTCGGCCCCCTCTGTGGGGGCAGAGGGCGGGACGCTGTTCCCGCTCCTAGCTCCCATCCCCGGCCACTGCCGGGAATGGGAGACGGGGTCCTCCCCGTGCCACAGCACCAGCAGGCAGCGCCTGCTGTTGAGTCCCGGGAGTCGGCACCCGGTGCCACCCGAGCCAGGCACCGACTGAGACAGAGGGATGGACAGTTGTGGGACGGGGTGGTAAGCATTCCCCCTCGGGGAGGCGCTTCCGGCCACCTCCCGTCCAACCACCCACCGGCGGCGATGATTCTGCGCCACCGCCGCCGCCGACCCTATCAGAGGCTGAGACCCACCGGCACAGCCTCCAGCCCAGATCCGCTCTTCTACCGTAACAGCAATGCGGAGAAATTTTGAGGTGCCGCGGAGCAGGTCTCCGACGAAGCGCCCCGCTGTGAGCCCTCCCAGCCAACCACAAACCACACGAGCCCGTGCTCATTCTGTAGAAGGCGCACGAGGCCGCGGTCCGGTCCGCTACCGTATCGGTGGCCCCAGCGTGGGGCCAGCCAAGGGCTCATACGGGGCACTGGGCCCCTTGGAAAGGTTAGGTCGAACCGTTTCCTTTTAGTAAGCCCGTTTTCTTTTAGCTTAAATGACAATTTTACAGTGGAACTGCCGAGGACTCCGTTCCAATTTTAGTGACCTGCAGCATATCTTATCCGAATATAACCCATCTGTTTTTTGTCTTCAGGAGACAAAATTGTCCCCTGGAGCTGCTTTGAGTATTCGGAACTACAAGAGTTTTAGAAAGGATATTTTTAGTTCAACAATAGCATACGGAGGGGTGATGGTTGCTGTGCACCATGCCACCCCTGCTACTGTATCCTTTAAATACAGCGCTGCAGGCGGTAGCTGCCCGGGTAGATCTTGGTTTTATTAATTTGACAGTTTGTTCCGTTTATCTACCGCCGGGCACCAATCTAAATTTAAATGATCTGCATAATTTAGTCGACCAGCTACCCACCCCATTTCTCTTGCTTGGTGATTTTAACGCCCACAACTCAGTGTGGGGTGGAGCTGCCGGCTGCACGTGTCCCCGGGGCCGCACAGTCGAGAGTTTTCTTCATCTTAATTCCCTATGCGTCCTCAACTCCGGTTGTCCTACTCACATCACTCTACCCTCTGGTTCCCTCTCTTCTATTGACCTTTCCATCTGCTCTCCGTCTCTTCTTTTCCAGCTAAACTGGAGCACCCTGGATGATCCTCACGGAAGTGACCATTTCCCTATTCTTATCTCTCCGAACCGTCCTCGCACTCCAGGACCAAACCTCCCGCGCTGGAACGAAAGGCGGGCAGACTGGGCAGGTTTCGGGGCTGCGTGCAGTGCGGTGGACCCCACCTCGGAGGCCTCAGCCACTCAGGCTATTGAGAATTTTAATTGCATGATCCTTACAGCTGCGAAACATTTTATTCCCATGACACTTGGGAACCAAAAACGCACGCCTGTTCCATGGTGGAACCAGGAGTGCAAGTCAGCGATTTTAAGCAGAAAACGGGCTTTTAGAGTTTTTAACAGGCACTCGATAGGAACAAACCACGTGAATTTTAAGCGTGCTAGGGCATTTGCGCGTCGGTTGTTCTAAACTCTAAGAGAAGGTGGTTCGTAGAATATGTGTCCAGGGTGAATCGTTTCACTCCTTCAACTCAGGTCTGGTTCCAAATCCGAAGAATGCAAGGGAAGAATCGTCCCCCGTCTGCACCAGTTTTGGAAGCCAACGGGATTAAGATAACCAATCCCCAGGACGTGGCAGAGCACATGGCGAAGGCTTTTTATGACCGTTGCCGTGTTTCTTCTCAAAATCCTGATTTTACCCGAATTCGTGAAATTGCAGAGAGAAAACCGGTCGATTTTGGGCAGGATAACTCCGCTCATTACAATGCGCCTTTTCAGTGGCTGAGCTCAGAGCCGCACTCTCTACTGTGAGGCCGGTGTCGCCTGGCCCTGACAAAATCACTAACAGTATGCTCCGTCAGTTACCTGATTCATCTTTATCGTCTCTGCTTAATATATTTAACCACATCTGGAATAATAATGACTTCCCAGATCAGTGGCGCGAGGCACATATTGTACCCATTTTGAAGCCCGGAAAAACTGGTTTATCACCCACCGACTTTCGTCCCATTTCACTGACTTCATGTGTTGGCAAGCTGTTCGAAAAAATGGTTAACCTGCGTCTTGTTTGGTTCCTGGAATCCAACCAGCTGCTTTGTAGCAGCCAGTGTGGTTTTCGCCAGGGCCGCTCCACAATCGACCACCTTGTTCGGCTCGACGCTTCTGTGCGGGAGGGGTTTTTACGGAAAGCCCACACTATCGCGGTATTCTTTGACGTGGAGCGTGCCTACGATTGCACATGGAGGCATGGTATTCTGCGGAAGCTTTTTGAACTGGGCGTGCGAGGACACATGGGTTGGTTTATTTCGAACTTTTGAAAATAGATATTTTCGGTTCCGCGTGAACTCTACTCTATCGAATCGGTACGAACAACAGAGCGGCATAGCTCAAGGTTCGGTGAGCTCCATAGCCCTCTTCGCAGTCATGATTAATGATATTGCAAACGATCTCCCGACCGGTATAAAGCACGCACTTTTTGTTGATGATTTTACGATGTGGGTGACGGCATCCGCTACTGCTGCTGCGCAGAGGCGGCTCCAACTCGGCCTCGACCGCCTGCAGCAGTGGAGCACACGCAATGGTCTGAATTTCTCAAGTACTAAAACCAAGTGTATGCATTTTTGTAACAGACGGGGTGATTGTGAAGATCCAACATTGTTCATCTACGGTAATCAGATTGAAGTTGTAGCAGAAACAAGATTCCTCGGCTTAACGCTCGACAAAAACTCACATATGTGCCGCATCTGAAAGATCTGCGTAAAAGTGTTTCGATTCGCTCAATATGTTCAAGGTATTGACGAAGATGAGATATGGCGCTGACAGAAAATGTTAATCATGTTATATAGGGCGCTCGTCCGCTCCAAGATCGAGTATGGTTGTGTTGTCTATGAGGCTGCCTCTCAGTCCGCTAAAAGGATGCTCGATGTTGTTCACCACCAAGCCATTAGAATAATTACTGGGGCGTTTCGTACATCTCCAGTAATTAGTATGATGGTTGACACCGATGAAATGCCGCTTGAAACCCGCCGAAGAATGCTCGCTATGCGTTATGCAATAAAAATTAAACAGTCAGCACAACACCCCACTTATCAAACCTTTTTTGGTGACGCCCAGCTTCGTCAAATCGATAATGGCTCGCGTACTTCAGCCCGCCACCCCGGGGTACGGGTTCGGGCTTGGTTGACGGAGGCTGGCATTGATACTGACCTTGTTGAACATTATGACGTAGCTTCTGTTGAACCATGGATTGTGTCGGCAGTCAACACAAACACGAATTTACTCGAACAGTGCAAAGATTTGCCACCTGAATTGATTCGTCAGTTGTTTATGGATCTCTGCTCTGAGTCTTTTGAGAACCACGTCCGCTTTTACACAGATGGCTCTAAGATTGGCAGTGGCACGGGTTGTGCGTTTGTTGGTGAGGGTGTCGAGAGGTGTTTTAGCTTGCCGCGTGAGGCATCTGTTTTTACCTCTGAGTTGTATGCTCTTTTTCGTTGTTTAGACCAGGTATCCAGGTCGAGGGCGAGACAATTCGTTATTTTTACCGATTCACTGTCCTCTCTACAGGCATTGAGGTCTTTTTATTTTTATAACGCATCATCATCCTTTCTCTTAGTTCTCATTAGACAGAAGCTGCACGTTCTAAAGGAAAAGGGGAAACATGTCGATTTTGTATGGATCCCAAGCCACGTGGCATCAGCGGCAATGAGCGGGCCGATTCAGCTGCAAAGGCTGCAGTAGAACGTGATGTCCCCCTGGTCTTCATATTCCATTCTTTGACCTGTATGCGCCTGTTAAGAAGTTTTTAATGAGAAGCTGGCAGCGGCGATGGGACGAGGACCCCAGGGGGCTAAGTTGAGAAGTGTCAAACCCAAACTAGGGAAATGGCTTTCTAGCAGCGCTGGATCCAGGAGAGAGGAGGTGGTTTTGTCGCGGTTGCGAATTGGCCACACCCACGCAACCCACTCTTTCCGCTTGAGTGGAGGGATCCTCCGCTCTGTCCGCGCTGTGGCGACTCGCTGAGTGTCAAGCATGTCCTTGTTGACTGCCGCGATTATGAAATTGAACGGTTAGACACCTGGGAGGGTCACCTCATTGGAGTCCCTTCTTGGAGAGTTTCCAACCGTGGGACTGTCTAGTATTTTATCGTTTCTGAAGAGCATCGACTTTAATGTTATTTACTCGCCGACCTAAGTGTGTGTGTGTTTTTTTTTTTTTTTTTTTATCCGTCCTTTTACTGTGGACAGACTTTTACCCACGTTGATTGTTGAAGCCATTCTGTATGTATTTTATTGAGTGTTATGGGCGCCACATGACCTTCGTTGTCGGCGCGCCCTTAAAACCCAATTATGATGATGATGATGATCTCTCCATTCTGACACCCATTCATATTAAACTCTTATTCTCATTCGTGTTAAAAAACGTCTCTATTCCAATGCCTGTCTTATAACATTGCACTATTACCGTGCTCTATCGTATAAAACTCTCACATTCTGATACTTCACTATGCAGCCTCTCGCTGTTTTGATACTTCGTCTTATGAAATCCCTCACTATTTGGATGTTCCTTGTCAGTAACCTCTCACTATTATGGCTCTCAATTTATAAAATATTTTACTTCTCTGACATTACGTGTAACATAACGTCTCATTATTACGACACTCGGTAGTACAAACCCTCTCGCTCTTTGGCACTCCCTTGTTATAAAGCCTCTCACTATCCTGACTGTTGTAGGACTGTTGACTCACTATTGTAAGCTCTTGAAGCAATTTACAAGCAACAGCGTGGTAGCCGTGCTGACTTTTGCTCCCCGTGGCTACCTCCACACATTGTCATCTCCCGAGAAGCGGCTGACAGAACTGACCGACCCGTCTGTACCCCGAGGCTGCACGTACAGGGTGGTGTGGTACACCTGACTGACCGACTGCCTTGTAGTGGTGTGGTACACCTGATTGACCTACTGCCTTGTGCCCGGCAGCTGCACCAGCAGGAGTTCAACACCAACTGCGCGCTGCAGGAGCTGTACCAGTACGCGCACAAGTACAGCGGCCAGCTGATGGCCGGCCTGGAGGAGGACGAGTTCTCCAACCGGCAGCGACTGGCGGTGAAGTTGGAACAGGTGAGACGGGGGTCAGGCGCAGGACGGGGTCTCCGCCCGTGTCTCACTGCAGTGGAGGCACGCGCCACTGCACTGTGAGGCTTTGGCGCCGTCCGTGAGTTTGTGAAATATATTTAGTTATTTCTAACACCCCTCTCTCGTGTAACGACTTTGGACGCCCATATGCAGCGTTTGGCAGCGCTGTGGCTGACTGCCCCCACCCCTTCCCATTACGTGATGTATGGACGGCCCCTGACAGACTGGTGACGACTCCTCAGCTGTGGAAATGTGTTCTCTACGGTGGCACGTGGGGCTCAACAAACCTCGTTTGAGCTAAACAAACTTGCTAACTATGTGATAGGGAGTTCGAATCACTAGTTTCTAAATCGAATGAAATTATCCAACCCATTACATGTGTCATTTTTTCTGTATGTTTTTGTTTTGTTTTGTGAGGAAACTGATATTGAATTTGCAAGTATGGGTTAGATGGTGTGGCGATTAGGACGTGCCTCTCTGGGATTTACCACCGGCCAGGCCTACAGGATTGCTAACGCAAAGCCATGGTCTGGTGGGAGCCAAGTTGTCTGTTTCACTCTTACAGTGGATTGCCACTTTACCTGTATCGCGTTAACGGTGGGAAGGTTGGATTATCGGTCCAGCTTGGATTATCGGTTTATGTCCATGCTTGGATGTAAGTGCGGGTACATCCAGACTGTACCTGTGTACCCGATACACCCGACGCTGAAGCTGTCACGGGCCCCCCGGCTGTGTTTCAGGTGCACAAGATTATGGCTGGCGAGCCGGACCCCTGACAATTACAGCAGGGCGTGCACGAGTGGACCGGCTGGAACGGCGAGTGGCAGTAGAGAGCCGCCTCCCCGCGCCGCAGGTCACCGTACCGCCCCGGGTCACACCCGCTCTCCTCCCGCTCCGCGCTGACCGCCCCCAGAACGCCGCCTCGCTCAAACGTGATGAAGGCCGGCCGTCAGCTGCCAGCCGACGCCGTTGAGTAATGGCGGAGCATCGGCCCAGCTCAGGACAAATCTCTCGCCGTAATGGCGCCGCAGGCGACGGTGGAATGTCAGCCGCCGGTGCCGCCGACTCTCCCCTTCCAGCGTAGGCCAGCCGCGGCCCCGGCTCTCGCCCCTGTGCCCAGGTCGTGTCGGACAGCGCGGAATGCCTATTGATCTCAGAGGTTCGGGCGGCACCGTACTAAGCGGGCCCGACAGCGCGCCGCGCCTGGCTATGGCGCCGCTCTGTGTTTTACAATCAAAACCGTGTGTGTGTGTGTGTGTGAGCGCGTGTGTGACGGAGTGTTGTCGTCGGTGTGTGAAGTGTGAACACACCCACTAGTGTGGCGAGCCTGTGTGTATGTGTTGCGCGTGTGTGTTTCGGCGGCGTCGGCGTATAAGCTGCCCGGTAGCCTCGGTACAGTGGTCAGGTAATCGTCGCGGGTCAACTTCTGTTGTGCCGAAGCCAACATATGTGTGTGAGTGCGTGTTCTTTGAGGGCGTGCGGCCCCGCCCAACCATCGCCACGCTAGATTATTGTGATACCTATTCTGAATATCAAATGGTGTTTTCTACGGTGCGGGCGGCGGCCGGTGCTCGGCCCAGCTGTGTGACCTCTAGCACCCGCCCCGGCGGCTGGCGCGGCCGGTCGTGCAGCTGCCTGAGCCGTGTCCCGCCCTGTTGAGTATCTTCCAGTCGCGATAGAGTGTGTCTGCCGGTGCGAGTGTGTGTTTCTGGACACCTCAGCCACGCGCGACCTCGGACCGGTCATGTTTATAGGCCTGGGCGCCTCCTCTGGGTCACAAACGGAGCAATATCGAGACACGCGCCCGATGGTCGCCTACCAGCCACGCGCAAGCCGGTTTCAATTCACTGACATTGCGTTTCATCTTCATTTGTGTGTGGTTGGCTTCTGCTCATATTTGTGCGGTCCTGTTGATGCGTTGCGAGTCGGATTTTATATTCCATTTTAACGCCGAATAACGAGAGAGAAGATATATGTTTTATGGTACTCACGGCGTGCGCTTTACTCATGTGGGGTTTTTGTACTGGATGTTTTTTCAGGACGTCGCTGCTTGGTCGGATGAAGTTTTCGGTGTGAATCACGAGGTAGCTGGAGAGAACAGTGCGGAGTTGCTGCTGGTTTTCTGTAGCTGTCGGGCCGCTCTCCCCTTGATTAGCGGCCGCCGTCAGCTCTGACACTTATTTGTCTGCTGTTGCTGCTCTTTAGCCGATGCCTGACCGCCTTTCCGATCATGCGGATGTGATTGAGTGAGATGCTATTGATCCCCCTCCCCCCAGCCCCTGTGCCCTCGACTGGAGGTGATGCCCGCTGTAGGGGTCAGCTTGAAGGCAGCTCAGCTGACCTCCGGTAACTTTTTATTGGATCTAGTCGGATCGCTGCGCGTGCCTGCCTGCGTGTGCGCCGGCTGTGCGCGTGTGCGTGTGCGTGTTGCATGTGTATTTTGATTGGGAACTCTGCTCCGCCGTATGGCGCCGCCACTGTACAGGACCTGTTCATTGTTATGTATTGTATGTATGTGTTTGTATTTGTATTTGTGTACATCGCGCTCATGGCGTAAATACATTTTTCAATGAAGGCATGCGTTTGTTTTGCACGCGCGTCAGGTTTTTCTGGCTCTGGTCAACGCCCTGCCCGCGTTGTGACTGAGAGGTGAACTGCGCCACGAACTGAACACGGTGTTTCCATGGCAACCGCGATATTTGATATCCGATAGTGTTTCACAGGTGGAATTATACGGCACTGTTTGCCTTTCAATAATCAGTTCCTTCAGCACATATCTCTTCAGGCCTGGCTTGTCACGCATCTTGCTGACTCCCACAGCTACTTTATCTTTTGAAAACTTGTTTCCACTCCCTTTTACAGCAGCACTACGGAGTTGGGCGGGACTGTCCGTACCAGACCAGCGTGAAGTGAATGCTGAACTCGTCTCTCTGCGCCCGACAGTTCTTTGTTGCAGCCGGTCGGAGAGGGGTTCACCTCCGGCGCCGCGGGCAAACTTTCCTTTTGTAGTCGAAGACGACTCGCGCGGCAGCTTTGTGCGCTCCCTGAGACGGGAAGTTTTTGCTGCAGCTTTTCCGGCTCCGAGTGTATCTCTGCCTGATGTTTTCAGCTCACGCGGCGATAAAGCGGGAGTGTGGATGGTGCCCGTCGGGTATTTTGCACCGAGTTAGTTGTGACCGCGGGACCTCTGAGAAATGTATGAAATTTATGCTGCTGGGAAATTGGCATTCGAACATACGGGTAACTTGAGGGATTTTGACCCCGTTGACCACGGTTTGAAGAGACGAGCAGAAATACAAGCACATTGTAGAGCTCCATAGTGCATTTTCATCGCAGGTTAGCTCTTCGCGGATTTATCTTCAAATGTCCTAATATGAATAGTAACCGAGGCAAGGGCGTAGCCAGGATTTCGCTCAGGGGGGGGCGGCGCCCGAAAAGGGCCCGTTCCACAGCGCCAAAAGGACCCTGATGGGTAAAAAGGGCCCTCTTGTTACAGAATAGAGTGCTGAAGAGGGCTCAAGAGGGCCCTGTCAGGTATGAAATTTCAAGTTTTGCCACAGAGCATAGTGCGGGTGAGCCACGCTTCGCGCGGCCCGTGTCCTCAGAGGGGCCCTTCGGGCCCTCAGGGGGGCGACTGTCCCTGCCGCCCCTCTCCCCTTGGCTACGCCCCTGAACCGAGACAACAATCGCCATAGACGGTTGCGTTCTTGAAAAATAGTGGCATTTCATTGATATTCAAATTTTGATTTTTTTCCTGCAGGCATACCATCGCTTCAAACGAATCGAGAGCCACAGGGGGCACGAGGTACATCCAACCATGACGAAGGGTCCGACCCGTGGATTTAGGGTCACAGGGGGTACGTGCCACACCCGTCTGTGACGAGGTGCCCGCCAAGCTCTTCTGTGACTAAGCGCCCTCGACCTCTGGATAGTGCCATTGGGCTCAGTGTGGCTACGCCAGGCTATTCCCTATGTACGAACTAGGAACCATTTGTGTCCGTGTCCTAGTTTTGAATATCTGTGGGTGTGTTCAGCGGCGGATCTAGGCGACACTGAGGGGGAGGGGCCAGGGCAACCAGGGAAAAGTCGTGGAAACACAGAAAGTCGATAAAAAACAGCCAAAACTTGGGAAGATTTGACTTCTTTGCGGGGGAGGGGGAGGGAAGCATAGTCGGACTGACCTCTATCCGCCCGCGGTTGATTATCCTTACGGAAACATGGTCCTGGTACTATTTCCATAATTTTATTATGAGCCCATACCATGCTTTTGTGCAAGGCAGGAATCAAGCGTCCGGTGAAGAATACGGAAGAGCCTTTCGCTGATTAAATGTGCCCCATTGAGCCGCTTGACTGGCGGATCCAGGAATTCATTTCGGGGGGGGTGGGGCTAGGGCGCTCGAGCCGCGCCCGCCAGCACCTCTGCCAGCCCCTCGGCTATGTATCAACTATAGGTGCTCAAACATTTCGGGGGAGGGGGGCTTGAGCTCCCTAGCCCCCCTTTGATCCGCCACTGCGTTGAGCTCTTATGGCGCCTTTTTCCTCCTTTGGTCCGCAGTAAAGCTTAAGAAAAAACACTGACATACGCTGCTCAAAATGAACGTAAACGAGCCGCATGTGGCCATTGGAGCCCCTCTGCCTCAATCATGTGTTTCTTATGGCAAACCGGCACAGCTTTTTACCTGATGGAGCCCTAAAGTCTTGCACTTTATATTGGCACTTTATATTGAGGACACTGGTTCTGTCTGCGCCAGTTGTGTAACTCTCGTGGAAAACGGGGTATCTCAAAGGCATGGGCCCACCCGGAGGCATAATAAGCATGTTCCGCCCGGCCGGTGCTCGAGGGCCCCTCACTCACTAAAAATGTGCCCCAGTTGCAGGGGTGCAGCCAGGGAAGCGCAGATGAATGTGCTCAGCATGGATGCCTGAGTGCCCCGGCGGCTGAAGAAGTGCCCTGTCCCTCCTCCTCACCTGACCTGTCATCTCCACTGTCTTCCTTATGGCCCGCCCGCTAATTCCTGCCGACACCATGCCCTCCCCTTTATCTGTTTTGGCATGCCCGTCATCTATCTTGACATCCGTTATATATTGTGGCGGCTTCTTATCGTACGAGGTATAGCCGAGGCGCAGTCTCACCCAGCGTTCTGGTCGCTCATCTTGTGCAAGGACTGCCCCGGACGCTATTATGGGGGGAGGGAGGACAAACGGCTAAAATCTTAGAAAACAGTGTTTGGAGCAAAATTTAGACAAAATAGTGCGTCTGGGTAGGCCTGAGTTTGCTCAGGGCCCGGATGTTCCCCGCTTTGGGCCATGGGTGATCTTATGGAACTATTAAAGCAGTAGCGTTGAAACATTGTGTGGTTCAAAGCGACACCTCACCCATAGGCGGATCCAGCATTTCCGATGGTAGGGGCGTTATTTGGGTCCAAAGGGGCGCTATTCAGGCCCCGAGGGAGCGCCATTTGGGACTGGAGGGGACGCCATATGGGCCAGGGGCGCCATCTCTCTAAGGTATGACCAGTCAGAAGCGCACCAAATTATATTGTGGGGCCATCAAGGGTAGGCTAATGGGGAGCACGTACTCCCCTTGTCCCCTGGATACGCCCATGGCGCGCCAGTGCTGAACCACCCATCGAGCCGCCGAGCCGCGCCGCCGCACGAGACCGCCGCCCGCTTGCCAACGATGCAAAACACAGCCGACAAATGCTAACAGAGCGTGCGGACCGAGCGAACGCACCAATATACCTTTCGAACGCACTGGCGAGCCGGCTGATAGGCTCGCCCCTGCTTTCCGCTGTGTTTTAGGTTAAGTGGCCGAGGTAGGCAGTTAGAATCACTGGCGGATCCAGGAGGGGGGGAGCAAAGGAGCTGTGCCTCCCACAAATGCCTAAAATAGCATCTTTTGGCCTCGTAAAGCGCCACATTTTGATCGTTTTTCTTAAAAATATTTGTTCTTGCACCTCTTCCCTATTTGCCCCTCCCCTCAAACGTTGGTTTAGCTCCCTCCAAAAGTCGCTCCTGAATCCGCCAATGGTTAGGATTACATACTCCTAAGGGTGCACGAGCCCCCGTAAAGTAAAAAAGCACCTCTAACCGTCGGAAAGCACCTTCAAACTTTTAAGCCATATCGGAGCAGAGCACACTGGTATGGTTCACAGGAAAAAATGCGGCGTAGGTACTCACTTATGTCTTCCAAAAATTGGCTGCCTGCCGTCATCAGCTTTACGGGCATGATAGTGCTTTTCACATTCCCCCTGCCCCCGCTCGGCGACATTTTCGTCAGTTTGTTTGGCAAAACACCCAGGTGCCAAAAATATGTTCACTCTGTTACCATTGAAAATATCAAGCTATAAATGTGTCACCAGCCCAGGCTGCAAACTGTGGCACGTCTTGCATTAGTAGGATACCAATGGATGCTCCTAGACCATCCTAGTTGTTGAAAAACACTGCGAGTTCAAATTACAGGTGGTAATTTCGGCGATTTGTTCCGTTATTGGTTTGGAGGAAACATGTCGGCTAATTTTGTCACCTTGCTCACCTTGGGCTGTCACCATTTACAATGCTTAAATGATAGGTTTTTCGACCCCTGAAAACACCGCTAAACTTCTCGCAATCCTACACCCCTGGGTAGAGGTCAGGAGAGGCTACCTTATTCCACGGAATGACTAAGACCGAGCAACAACTGTTATTACACTTATTAACAACTGATTTATTTGACTTCCGATGAGATAAAACGGAAGTGACTGAGTGGCTGCTGACTACATCTCGCACTCTGCCTAAGTATAGGGCAGTTTCCTCGGGCCTTCTATTTAGTCGAGGGATTTACGTTCAGAGTGGTCGTTCTGTAAAGCCCTCAGTCCTGCGCTGTGGTAGACCCGACGCGAACTGGAGTTGACGAAGCATTAGTGTTTCCCGTTCTTAATCCTATTACTGTCGGGCTGCTGATTGTTTTTCTATTCCTGCCCGAGAGAGATGAATTCGGCCCGCTAAAATCTCTGAATCTTCTGGCCCAAGTCGAAATATTTAAAAGAGGATCCCTTTGTTTGAGGCTAAACTCCCTTTCTAGAAAAAAAAATATAGTAATGAGACTTGCAAATGGTAGGAATTAGATCACTAGCCGAACACTTTTAGCAGAACACCCTCCATTTCAGATCACTAGCAGAACATTGGCTTGAATGGATGTACCACTTCTAAATCAGAGCTTAAAGGGAATGTGGCACCTTCACAACGTTATTTTAACTGAGATGGCCAGGTTGTAAAGCAAGTCGGAAAACCCGGTACCCCATATTTCATTTGTCTTTGAACTCGATATTTCCGTAGAAAAAGCTAAACCTACCTGACACCAGCCCCCATCAGCCCGTCGCCGGGCGGCCATTGTTGTGGCTGCTGGTGTGACGACATATGCTGACGTCACGATGGCATCGCCAATCGAACCCCTTGCGCGTTTCAAGTATGGTAGTGGTTGCCAGATCTTGACATCATCCACAGGCTGATATTTATTTCTTTTCTAGAGGAGTATTTTTAAAACAAAATATTGAGCCTATTGTACATTTTTCGAGAAATCATGGCGGTTTCATTATTTTGGCTAAAAGTACGCCTATTTCCTAAATTCGGATTCGCCCAGGTGCCCTTCCTTTAAGGAGTTTGATACGTTTTAATAAACATTTCGATGGATATATTTTCGTTTCAAGTATCAATTACTACCTACTCTTGTATGATACATTTTTATTGATTTTTTTCCATGAAAATAATATTGTTTGCTCAACCAAAATCCTACCCGTTTTCTTTTTGACAGCGCTGCTTGCGTCCCTTCTGCCGCGGGCTACAGTTCGCTACTACATGGCCGACGGGGACAGAAAAGTACCCAAGTGATCAACATGCATATTATACTTATATTCCGCCCTTGTTTTCCTTAAAAAACACAGTATAAACATTATCATGATACATTTTCGCTACCACCATCTGAGTTTTTCGCATTTTTATTGATGACCCCACCACTCTCGTACTTTTACCTATTGCGACACGATGCATGTTGTCACTGTCTAGGTAGAGGTTTTTCTCGACTACTAATATATTTTTATCTAGGGGTCTATATATTTTTAGGGGCTGGGGTGGCCTAGTGGCTTCGTTGCCAGTCTACGGATCGGATAGCATGGATTAACGTAGGTTCAATCCCCACGGCGGGAAACCGCCTTCCGTGTCCGATCTGACCCGGTGGAGAGGATCCTTAAACACCCACGCCAATACTTCCTGTAATTGGGCAAGTGTGCCTGTTGGGAGTGGCCCTAATGAAATAAAAATAAAATAAATATATATTACCCAACCTTATACCCATCCTTATGCAAAACCCATGGGAATCTGGATGATCTTGTCTTCTTGATCCGCCTACAAATGAAGCTTTCCTTAATCGCCCTCGAACCAAATGTAAGCCCAAGATACTCATCTAACTTTGCAATGAATAAACTACAATGCGCTTGCATGTGCGTAAAATCCTCCTAAATTACAGTACCTACCCGAGCACGCCTGTGGTATAACACCATTTTATAACATATGTTTGGGAGGATGATATTGCTATTGTATTGCCCCAACTCTCCTGCAGTGGTGTTTTCACTCTGAAAAATACAATTCAATTGCATTATAGACCTCATTTTAACCCGCGCCCCACCGGGGTCCGGCGCCACCTTCGCCCCACGGGGGGCCATCGATGGCCCCCTCTAACTCCGAAAATATGGGCGTTAGCGCAAATCTGCAAAGTGCAATAGAAAGCTCGCGTGAATTCAGTAAGAAATTACTTAGCATGTTTTAGTGCTCAGGTCAATGGTTTGACCTCCAGAGGTCAAATTAGGTCAAGATCGGCTATTTTCACCAAATATGCAATGATTAAGCAAACTGGGCATAACTCTTATGTCATTAGAGCTATTGAGGCCTGGTAAAATACATTTGATAGCAAATTGCCAGTACTTTTTCCGCTATGTGGAACGTAAAGACCTCCCGCCAGTGGTTTGACCGCCAGAGGTCACCTCGTGACCTAATATGACCTGAGGTCACGAAGGTCAAAAGTGACCTTGCCGTATATCAAATGAAGCCAGTGACAAGACAAACACGATTGTGTTTTTACCGCTCTAGCTCAATTAGGTCAAAAGTTATTGTCAAAATACTGTTTTTGACCTCTGGTGACCTTGGATGACCTTGGAAAGTCAATGGGCAAATATGACCCCTGGGATCCGTGAAAGGGTGTCCACAAACGTTGTTCTGAGCAGTCTGAGTATTTGCAATCATTTTTGTGGCTTTATATCATGAAATAGCTTTTCCCATGCTTTTCCAATGGGAGAGGTCGCCTCGTGACCTGACCTCAGGGCACGAAATCGAAAAATCCCGGATATCACCTTGTAGACCCTGGAGGGGTCATGAAGTGTAGGAAGTTTCAAATCGATCGACTTTGAAATGTAGCTCTTACAGGCTCTAAAGGTGAAGTGAGGTGACCTTAGTTGACCTCGTCTGGTGACCTGACCTTGGGTGACCCGGGGTAAAAATTTCGGGATGATGGGAAAATGATGCAGTGGAGGTAAGCCCTCAACCGCGGTGCTGCGCCTCGTCGTTTTCTGCCATCCCGGAAAAACCTTAGGGGGCCATCGTGGCCGGGTTAAGCTGATGTAATCGCCTTTGACAAAAACTATACGAAAATTCAAATGATCCATCACTTGAAATTTCATCCAAAATATTCTAACTTCCTAACTGCTCTCAATGTTATAACACAGGGTTTTATTTTCAGAAAACCGTTCCTACTGTACCTGCATGACAAACACACAGCTTGCGAATATATCCCTAAAACAAAGTGATAGATTCGCCTGTCGGAAAGATACTGCCTCAAAACTTGCTGACAATCTGCCCAAGGTAGTTTTAAGAAAATTCATCAGGTTTCAGGAGCTCATGACGAGCCGTTTAGAGATAGGTATCCGGGAAACCATGAGGGTTGAACGGAATCCGAATCCTGACAGGAATAGTTTTGATGGTTGGGACACCTGATTAGCCCGAATTAGGAGGAAAAAGCCTTCTAATTCCGGGTGCCTGGTGGGCGCTTCCATAGGGGATACAATCGTACGATTTGATGAATCCAAAATTAAGCTTATGGAATCGCCCCAAAAGTGTCCTTCTCTCTCAGCATGTCGCTCGGTGGTGGTCTCCCCTATGCTGGGGCTCTTGCTGCGACACTGAACCTACACCCTTGGAATTCATTTTTCTTGGACAGCCTTGTTTACACAGTAAAGCTCCAGCATCTGTTACGCTGGCGCCGGGGGGCGTGTTTGTGGCGCCCCAGGAAATTTTATTTAGGTCGTGAGTGATGCCATCAGCCATCACGCGGCCCAGCGAGCAATGGAGACCAAACCGGCACGTTACCAGGCGGTGAGAAGGAAAGCCATTTTCTGTCGTCCCGGGAGATTGTGAAGCCGGATTCGCCGGGCTCTCCTAACAGAAACAGGCTGTGAGTTTAGAAAGACGTCGGATTAAACGTCACCGAGACAGAGAGAATCTTGGCGAACGGCATGCCTTTGAGAATCACTCGAACACAGCCATGTTCGGAGAGGATTTCAGATGGATTGAGTTGAGGGGTTAATGCTGAGAGAGTGTTGAGGGCTTAGGACTCATGCACTCAGTCTGTCTGGAGCTCATTCCTTTAATTTGTTTATTATTCGTGCTCTCCCAACGGATATGCTTACCCAGGCACATCGGCAACTAGCTGACCAAGTCTTTAAACCTCACTCGGATGGTTTTTCGGAAATGGCCAAGAAACGGCGGGGTGCAACGCCGCCGTGCTTACTATCACTGTGGCTTGATTCTTTTCATATATTCCCTGTGAGTTTCACGTTAAGGTCATGTCAGGTCAGGTCACCAGGCCAGTTTTGGAATTGAAATCTGTTGATCTAGTGTCCATAGCGTACAATAAGGCTACCGAGTGCCACAATGGGTTGAAAACGGATTTTTTTTATATCCATGGCCTGGAATCATGTACTGGACATGACCCTCCCGGTGTAATTCTATGAGAAAAATTAAGAATCTTGGTCTTTTCATGCTTTCTTTCTCTAATTAACTTCACAATTTTAGCATAATGCGTTCGTGGCCCTCTCCTGTGTCTGAAGCTAAAATGTTCAACCTGCGACATGTGGGATATCATCTAAGCTCACATAAACAATTTTTGATAATTGAGCCAATAAATTTATATAAAACAAAGATAGAACTTTCGTGTTACCGTCATTGTCTTTGCATTGCCATTGTGAGTTGAATGATGTATATTATGACCATACCAGGGCACTTTGGGTCAGTGAATTGACCTGAGTTCAGGACAAGCTTCCAAATTTCTCTAGCATGGAAAAAACATACATCATTTGATTTTTACTGACGAGAGGATAACAGTGGCTTTTCAATAACGACCGCATCATGTTTGGTTGGAAAGTTATTAGCGAAAGAAGTTGAGCGCTCCATTATATGGGTAGTGTATAGTCCTCAACTTTAATTGAGTCCAATGCAGACTTGACCCGAACATGTTAGCCAACATCGATATGTATTTTCAACAGATTTAATTGATTCAACAGTTTGATGTATTTAAAACAGATTGTCTGTGGAAGCATGAAATTTTGTTATGCTTTTTATTTGTGATAAGTAGCGTCTAAAGCGAGGCTGCGTGGTATTTTAGCCAGAAAATATAATGCAAATTTATGATGTTTAGTGCCCTGCAGTGTCCCGGCTTTTGCCGTCTTCCCAGATCAGATGTCATAACAATGAAAGGGCAATTGAAGGGGTGGTGTTGGCGGTGAAACGTTTCTAGCTATTTTAATTGTTTTATAAGTACACATTTTGACGTATTTTGGGCTCTAGTGACCTCATCATTACCTGAAAAATGGGGTAAGTAACTTCTATTGAATTTGTGAATAACAGGAAGGTTCTTTACTTTCTGCGTCTTTTTAGCACTTTTAATTTTCAAGCAAGAGGAGACGCATTTTACGCTGCAGGGAATCGAAGCTAGCATTCAAGCCAACCAATACCTTCCATAGAGCCATTTATACCCTCTTAATAAACGCGATGCCTCAGAATAGCAGGATTCGTCTCTATTCGTGGAGCACGCATGATTGAACCACCATCGGCTGTTTCCAAATATTCCGTGGGAGTCTCTGGGGATGGTTCGTCAGCTCGCGGCCGTTATTAAATTCTTGAAATGTGGTGCCATTTCGTGGTGTCCTTATTGCACGGAGTGCTTTACGGCAGACGGGTCATCGAATCCTGCTGTGAGTAACGCAGGCAGGCTTCTTCAATAACTTTCTTGCTGATAAAGAACTGATGGAGCTTGGCATCACCAAGTGCACAAGCTTGGTATCACCAATCACCAAGTAGGTGATACCAAAAGAGCTGAGTGTTTGCTAAAACACTTATACTTTGGTACTGGACGCTGAAATATTCAACGCCGCGTGCGTAAAAGAAGTCACTGTAGGTGCAGAACAGTCTGTAACGATATTTCACTGGGCCTAGATAGTCTCCATCATTAACGATTCTGTCGGATAAACGGATATATTGTGCCTCAATCGGCGTCCGTCGGTCTGTCGTCTTGTATTATCTTGTTTGAATAGTGTGTGAAATATAGGGCATTCTCTCTCTCTTCGGCGTCATGTTAACTGTTTTTAGCAGTCGATGCGAATAAAGAACATTCTTCACTCGCCAAGAGAGTTCGCTTTGAAGATTTCTTGGTGTACTATATACACGTTTTCATTAGGAAAAGCACTAGTGGTATTGGTTATAGAATGTCATTAGTTTCAAGTGGATTCCTACAACGGTTAAAATGTCATTTGGAACGTTTTCGGACCTGACGGTCCGCTAAATGACTAGCCAGCCCGCATACACAGAGGAGGTTCTACACTTTTCCAAATTTTGACCACGGCACCTAGCCGTGGCCATATTTTTGGATTCCGTCGCTCTGTTAGTTCGCAGATTATCTTCCCCTATTGCGTGTACTTATTCATGACATCCTAATTCCGATAAGATATGTTTTTCACCGATCAATTTTCTAAAACGAAACACTATTTACACCCGGTAAGATCCACTTTACACACAATTAACTCTCAGCCCGGCGGGGTGGGGGGGAAGGGGGGTTTAAAACCACCTTGGGTTTCTTAGACGGTGTCAAACTGCCCAAAGTTTTTAGGGTTGGGTCATGTCAGGTCATGTCACTAAGTCAGTGCAGTGAGGTCAAGTTACCTCACCTCTAAAATGTTTTACGTGGCACCGATGAAAACATATTTTAATCCATCGATCGGATATTCATAACGCATAATAAGCCCACCGAGTACCACAAAGCTTGTTAACGTGATTTAGATATCGGTGACCTAGGGTCAGATTTGGGTGGCCTCTCGATGATAAATGCATTGGGGAAACTGGAATTTACCGAAAATAACTACATTTCTGTAGATGAGGCTTATAATAACTTCTTATTCTCAGCATCGTAGTACCTTAGGCCACTCCCCAGGGTTATATTTCAAGTTTGGACCTACATACATATATTTATTTTCCAGCATTGCACAAAACAAGTAAGTCGAGAAGAATCCCCGATTGCCGTAAAAGCGCCAAGGCACTTAAATCACGACGCCGCTCGGGTGGCCCCATACATTACAACGATACCGCCGCCAGTCAGACGTCCCCGCCCACTCCACCTCACACGGCCCCACGCCCGGCCGGGCACCGGCAGCCAGCTCACCCACGCAGCGGCCCACCAGCTCAGCGGCGCTCAGTCTCGCCACGGAACCTTCCACTAGTTTTAATATATTTAAAAACCGATCGGGCCACAGCTGGGTCAACAACCGGGAAGGAGAGAATGCCCGTAGAGGAGAGTGTCTATTTTTAATTTTCTGTGGAAAGTTCGGAATCGGATATTCAACATTGCTGTTATATTATTAGTCATGGTCTCCCTCGTGGGATGAATTTCGGGCAATCAAGAAGGGAATGCGCGGTTTCCTCGCAAGATTGACGGCAGTCGGAGCACGGAGACTCTATGGTTTGACTTTTGAACAAATGGCCGTTTAATTTGGACATTCCCCCAGGCGGGTTAAGAGAGAGTTATCTATTTTTGAGCCGAAGGTAAAGTACTTTGGTGGGTTGTTTTGGCTGTAATACCACTCTAGGTGATGGTTGAATGTATTCTCAGACTGAATTTATAAGTGATATCCTGGTAACTTATTTGCTAGTTTTATTGTGCTGGGCAGAAATGAAAATTTGTAGTTAGAAGTTCTATGGCATTTGAGTTCTGTTCCTAGCATTTCGTAGAGTACGGCTTACGGCGTTGTCCCTGGTTGTTGGTAAAATTATCTGAATGTAATTCGATGTTACTCCTCGGTTTAGCCGGTTAAAGAACCTGAATTTGTGCAGCTCGCGCCTGGATTTTAGAGAGGACCACCCAAGCTACCGTCGTCAATTATCCGTCGGGGTCCTCGGTAGAGTCGAAGTCACTAGTCCGGCTGCCCGGTTTTGGTGTCTCTCGGGTCGTTGTGCGTCGTCAACTGTCAGAAGTCCGTCATATACTTCGTCTGCATAATCAAAATGAGGTAGCACGTACGTCTTATAAATCTGAGCTAGGATGTGTCTCGACAAGAAGGGGGCGATTGGATAAAGCGGGCGATTGGATAAAGCGGGCTGAGGGTCATTATAACTTTTTCACAGTATGATTCACATGCTTGTGAAATCTGAAGTCCGTTGATGGAATAATTCCCAAATGTTTGTGTTTGTTTTCTACGATTATTGGCTGAGCATTGAAAAAGAGGCTAGGAAAGACTTTATCTTTACTGTATGAGAATGACTGCTGAACAGTTTTGGAAGCGTTACATTTAATAAGCTAATCATTTCCATATGTTTGCATTTCATTGACAGCGTGTCGAAGGGATTGCTGAGCGGCATGAATGTTTTCCGGTGTGTGGTATGCAACTAGCCAAGCATCATCGGCAAAAAATACCATTTCGTGCTGAGTTCTACCTGATAAGGAGTTTAGATATGCAAGCAGGGGGCCCAGGACCGAGCCCTGTGAACAGCCTCCGTCTTGGGAAAGGAGGGGGGACTTGGCATCGTTGACCTGGACTGTCTGTTGTCTGTCTGTCAGGTATGAGCGTAACCATGGTAAAAGGTCACTCAGCCCGAATTCGTGTTCGCATTTGTGTAGAAGTCCTTAGTGCCAGATTTTCTCGAAATAGCTGGATATGTCGAAGTAAAGTACTGCTACGTCTCATCCATTGTCTAATGATTCGTAAAGTTTGAGAGTGATGTAAAATAATTGAAAACGTGTCCCATGCCCCGGTCTATACCCACTTGCCTTTCAGTCAATAGGTAATATTCAGTTGTCTGCCTATATACTCGCCGAAATATTATTTTCTCAAAAACTTTTGTAAAGGCTATAATAAGCCGATAGGTCTATATCGTTCGACTTCTGCCGCACTGCCTTTGTTTTTGAAAATTGGTTTTACATTCACTGTTTAACAAATTGTTGAGAATTTGCCCTCCTCAAGGGATTTGTTAAAAAGTCTGGAAAGCGGTTCGGCAATTATCAGAACCAAAAGTTTTATTAATCTGGAAGGAATTTCGTCCGGCCCAATACTCTTGTATTGGTTTAATCTATTAAAGGTTTTTAGAACTTCTCTCCCTGATATTCTATCTAGTGGAGTCTCACGATATATTCTTGGAGGCGCGCCCCTGTATAACTTCGTATTCAAAATGTCAATGGATCTGGAGCAGAATGGTATTTACCTACCACCCATCCCGACCTGTCGTTGGAGCTGTCAATGCATGAGACAAACGGGCACAGGCAATAGAATGGGGCACTGGTCCGTGAGAAGCTGACAGCCCCCGACGCCGCTAATCATAGTCTGCCCGCCGGGTATTTATGGCCGTGACCCCTGACCTTTGCGGCTGATGGGTACGATCAAAACGCCTGCGGCGGCGCGGAGCCGTTTATTTTCCGGCGGCGAAACTGCGGCCGGTGGTTCTGCCGACACCACCAGGTGAGCACGATGTAGGCAGTTACGATATAAGTTTATGAAGCTTTTCTCGTAAAGTCAGTGGCGTTACCAGAACTTTGTAGGGGAGGTGACATAGGATGGGTTAATGAGCCATTGATGGGTTAATGAGCCTGTAACACACTTTACACTCGACTATCCCTGAAATGACCTTCCTCGAACACTGCCTTTCACATTGTTATCGCAAACACATGCTTTTAATTTTGAACTACTAAGACTCAGAACTAGAAATTCGTCGACGAGGCAGTGGCCCGGGTTCTGGCAGCGGTAGGCGTGAGATTGCCTGCTCATTTCAGTAATTTCCCATCTGGACCAAGAGACTTAGTTTCAGTAACTGACGCGATAATGTCAGATGCCACGGCAGCGGTAAACTGTGATTCCCTGTTGCCCGGCGCCCGAGCGCCAGCGGTCAACTTCTTGTGCGTGTGCGCACATGTGTGTGTGTTTGTAATGCTTTTGTGTCCGACAACTGTAATCGGGAAAGTATTTGTATTTCTTTGCACAAATGAGTAGACCGCGAGGGAAAGAGTCGCTAAGACTTAAGCTTAGGCTTTCGCACCGATCTCAAATAACATCTTGTTGACAGAGTGTCAGCAACAAATGCATTTGGACTTGAACTTGAACCCACGTTAACTGCGGAGGACCCTGATATCCAAGCGTTGGAAAGGTCGACTACAGGAGTCCAGTAACCCCTGTCTACGTTAATGTGTTATGTTAAAATAATATTTCTTTAATATTAGATTCGTTAACCTGGGCCGAAAGAGTCTCATAGTGTGAAGAATATGATCTTAAGGAGAATGTGGTATTAACTTAAAACAAATGAACATGAGGTAAATATACTAAGCTGTCAAGCTTTTCCAAACACTTAAGATATGCTTAAAGGCAGACTTGTTGGGTCGCGACTCAGAGTCGGAGTCGACTCTGAGTCGATTCAAAATTTCCTTGAGTCATAGTTGAGGGACTTAGGGAGTTTAGGCACCAAATTCTAATGGGAGGGGGGTTGGGAGGCGCCCATACTCGCATCCTGGGCTGGTGAGCGGGTGGGAAGCGGTATTTCGGGCAGCGCCATCGACCTTTTAGGGAGGCTGCCGTGACCATTTCATGGCGCCCAGGGTCGATTGGAAGGGGAGGGGAAGAGGGCAGTGCCCCTCTGTGCCCCTGAATCCGCCTATGCATACAACAGCGCAGCAAAGCCGCTGTGGAAATTTCACAAGTCCAATGCATCAAGTCTTCGTCCACACAACAGCACTGTCAGAATTCTTAATGAGTTGTGGTGTGTTTGACTTCGTTAGAAGATAACGTGCATATCACACAGAAATATTGTTTTGCACATTATTTTTAGGGTGCGAGGTGCCATTGCATGTTCGGCATTCTGGGAGTGCGTTCGGCTGAAGCAAAAGTAAGCTTTTTTCGTTTCATATCGTCATAAAGTGATCCTCTAACTGAAAGTCGCTGACCTCCGAGGTGGGAATTTGCGACTGTGCCGTTTTGGGATCCTGATTTGTATGCGATGGATACAGAGTGGGCGCGCAGGGCCTGCGAGGTCCCTATATATGGATACAACTTCACATACGAGTGACACGGCCGGGCCCTGTGTACTGGCATGGCTTGACCGTCACTGTATTAGATGTATTAGATGTATTAGATTTAGCGGGTCTTTATAAGGCACACCTTGGTGCCTGGCTTACCCGATCTGGTCTGACTCATGTACAAACATTGTCACATGTACCACAATATTATATATGTACCACAACGTTAACGAAAAGCTTATATCTCCGAAATGGTGCAACATACCTAGCCGAAGCCTTCGCTGATCAATTCAATTACTGACTGAAAAAGCAGGGGTATGACAAATTATCAAATTTCAGTCACTTATTTTGTCATAATTCGGTTTTTGCTAATTTGAAAAGCCCAAACTTTGTGTGCAGGGAGCAGCAGTGCTATGAATAATACGGTAAAGATCAATTTCACCCAATTCAAAACGCTCGCGCACAGGTGCTTGAGAAAGGAGCGAGCAGCTTTTGCACCTACACTGTCGTTAAACTATGAATCCAATCGCGATAGAATTTAAAACATAAATTTGGCTGATCTAAGAACAATACAGCATAAGTTGCATTTGGGGTGCAGTACACAGGCATTGTACTGGTATTCATCCACCTGCAGACCATTCTATTTACGGATGCAGGCCGGGTCAATGCCTTATTGCAATATCCACCATTCCAATTATCACAGCGTGTGGGTCCATTTCACGTGAAAATTCGCAGTTGATTTTGCATTGGAAAGCCTAATGTGTCTTGAATAAATCATTGCGTTACTCTCTGTTTCTCTACAGATATGAAAAGAGTCGGTGCAAATTGGCTGAGACTTCAGAAACCTTGAAAAAGGGTTGCTAGAATCTGCCCTCCCTGGGCACAAAGATTCAGGGTACCGCGGGATGCAGGGTTGGTGAGTTCGGCGCATTTTGCAGAGTTAGTGAGTGTTCATGGCATGTTAAGGCGAAAGGGTGAAGTTTTTACTCAGGAAAGCAGCTGAGACAGTGGTGGATCCACACCTTCTCTTCGGCAGAGAGGACGGGGAGGGGGGGGCTAGGAAAAAACCCTAGTTTACGTCAAACCTCTACTTCGAATTACCTTTTATTATGCGATTGTTATAGGTACTCACAAATTTCGGACGCAGTGGTACTTTTTTCAAGAAAGGTTCGCCTCTCCATTTTAAAAGGTAGTGAGGCTGCCCCCACCGCCATCCCAACGGCAACAGCACCCTTGCGTTAACACCAGAAACATAAAATTAAACAAGTTGTGGTACGTCCAGCTTGGAAATGAGGCAAAACTTAAACAGGCTAATATTGTGTTGCTATATTAGTAATTGTTACAATAACTTGAGCCCCTATCCCCTGGTATCCGACACTGAACCGATTAATTTTTAAGCTTCTATAATGGCTAAAGGTAATGTGGCTAAAGGTAAGGTAGTAAATAATTTCAATGCAAGGAAACACCTTCACGGTACTGTTTGTCCTCCCAGGGTCGCATCAGTTTGTCGCAATGATGTGAACAAGCATCAAATTTACGGCTGATCATATCTATCAGGTGGTATTCTGCCCCAGCACGCGATGTCCTGCCTCAGCACGCGATGTCCTGTTCCAGTACACAGTGTCCTGCCCCAGTCCACAGTGTCCTGCCCCAGCCCAGTGTCCTTCACCACGGTGCACAGTGTCCTGCACCACAGCCCACAGTGTCCTGCACCACAGCCCACAGTGTCCTGCCCCAGCACACAGTGTCCTGTCCCAGCACACAGTGTCCTTCACCACGGTGCACAGTGTCCTGCCCCAGCCCACAGTGTCCTGTCCCAGCACACAGTGTCCTTCACCACGGTGCACAGTGTCCTGCACCAGCCCACAGTGTCCTGCCCCAGCCCACAGTGTCCTGCCCCAGCCCACAGTGTCCTGCCCCAGCACACAGTGTCCTGCCCCAGCACACAGTGTCCTGCCCCAGCCCACAGTGTCCTTCACCACGGTGCACAGTGTCCTGCCCCAGCCCACAGTGTCCTGCCCCAGCCCACAGTGTCCTTCACCACGGTGCACAGTGTCCTGCCCCAGCCCACAGTGTCCTGCCCCAGCCCACAGTGTCCTGCCCCAGCACACAGTGTCCTGCCCCAGCCCACAGTGTCCTTCACCATGGTGCACAGTGTCCTGCCCCAGCCCACAGTGTCCTGCCCCAGCACACAGAGTCCTGCCCCAGCCCACAGTGTCCTTCACCACGGTGCACAGTGTCCTGCACCACTGCCCACAGTGTCCTGCCCCAGCACACAGTGTCCTGCCCCAGCACACAGTGTCCTTCACCACGATACACAGTGTCCTGCCACAGCCCACAGTGTCCTGCCCCAGCTCACAGTGTCCTGCCCCAGCACACAGTGTCCTGCCCCAGCACACAGTGTCCTTCACCACGGTGCATAGTGTCCTGCCCCAGCACACAGTGTCCTGCCCCAGTCCACAATGTCCTGCCCCAGCTCACAGTGTCCTGCCCCAGCACACAGTGTCCTGCCCCAGCTCACAGTGTCCTTCACCACGGTGCACAGTGTCCTGCCTCAGCCCACAGTGTCCTGCCCCAGCCCACAGTGTCCTTCACCACGGTGCACAGTGTCCTGCCCAGCCCACAGTGTCCTGCCCCAGCCCACAGTGTCCTTCACCACGGTGCACAGTGTCCTGCCCCAGCCCACAGTGTCCTGCCCCAGCACACAGTGTCCTGCCCCAGCACACAGTGTCCTGCCCCAGCACGCGATGTCCTGCCCCAGCACACAGTATCCTGCCCCAGCACACAGTGTCCTGCCCCAGCACACAGTGTCCTGCCCCAGCACACAGTGTCCTGCCCCAGCACACAGTGTCCTTCACCACGGTGCATAGTGTCCTGCCCCAGCACACAGTGTCCTGCCCCAGTCCACAATGTCCTGCCCCAGCTCACAGTGTCCTGCCCCAGCACACAGTGTCCTGCCCCAGCTCACAGTGTCCTTCACCACGGTGCACAGTGTCCTGCCACAGCCCACAGTGTCCTGCCCCAGCCCACAGTGTCCTGCTACAGCCCACAGTGTCCTTCACCACAGCACACAGTGTCCTGCCCCAGTCCACAATGTCCTGCCCCAGCTCACAGTGTCCTGCCCCAGCACACAGTGTCCTGCCTCAGCTCACAGTGTCCTTCACCACGGTGCACGGTGTCCTGCCCCAGCACACAGTGTCCTGCCCCAGCACACAGTGTCCTGCCCCAGCACGCGATGTCCTGCCCCAGCACACAGTGTCCTGCCCCAGTCCACAATGTCCTGCCCCAGCTCACAGTGTCCTGCCCCAGCACACAGTGTCCTGCCTCAGCTCACAGTGTCCTTCACCACGGTGCACGGTGTCCTGCCCCAGCACACAGTGTCCTGCCCCAGCACACAGTGTCCTGCCCCAGCACGCGATGTCCTGCCCCAGCACACAGTGTCCTGCCCCAGCACACAGTGTCCTGCCCCAGCACGCGATGTCCTGCCCCAGCACACAGTGTCCTGCCACAGCCCACAGTGTCCTTCACCACGGTGCACAGTGTCCTGCACCAGCACGCGATGTCCTGTCCCTGCACACAGTGTCCTTCACGACGGTACACTGTGCACGGTGTCCTGCCCCAGCACGCGTGACGGGAGAAGGGGCGTAGCCCGGGGCCCCGAAACTCAGTGATAAACAATCAATAGTATGGGGATGCCGGCCGGCCGGGCCGCGTCAGCGCTCGTCGGCGTCGACACCGCTGCCGTCGGCGACGGCAGTGCGTCCGGGGCGGGTGTCGGTGCCGGGCGGTGTTGTGGCGACGCCGGTCGCGTCGGCGGCACGTGAATTCAACATCAACGCCACGGCGCGACGAAACCGGTGGGCTGCGCCAGGGTGCGTGGAGTGGCGCGTGTGCTAGTGTTGTGGATTTACGCACAGACGACCTGACAGCACTTGCAAACCGCCGTAACACCATAACACTATAAGCAATAGCTTTGTCGTTCTGGTGATGAAAAAGACACAACCCAGCTCTCCTGTTTAGCACCGGTTCCTGTCCAACCCGACAAACCCCGGTTCTCCTGCTTAGCACCGGCTCCTGTGCAACCCGACACACCCCAGCTCTTCTGTTTAGCACCGGTTCCTGTTCAACCCGAAAAACCCAAGCTCTCCCGACCAACCCCAGCTCTTCTGTTTAGCACCGGTCCCTGTTCAACCCGACTTTTAAGACGCACCTGCCCCCGTTTTAAGTTACGCGTATGCTCTAGTGTTTTTGACCCGAGTCGAATTGGACTGACCGGGGGAGGGGGGAGTATTGGCCGATTCGTAGATTTCACACTTGGCGCATTGCTATCAGCGTCGTACAATCAGCTTGAACAGAGTGGCCGGGTGAGGCTTGACGAGGTCCATCCATAGCCCTGTTCCAGCTGTCAGCAAAGTTTTGTCAGCAGGACCTCTAACGTCTGCTCCAGAAAAGTAACATCAGCGCTATAATCGCCTCTTGTTCGCGATAAGCAAAAGGAACTTAAACCTTTACACCATTAAAAAATATTAGACTGCCACTTCGTGCACTTACTGTTTTTCATCAGCACAAACAGCAGGCCGTCAGCCCGTAAAACCTCTAGAACTAGTTCCCGGGGACAGGCTACAGTCCTGTGATGTAGGCGCAACGCGGCCCGCTGATTGGTGCTGACAAAACTGTGCTGACAGCTGGAACAGGGCTCATGCCAGCCGCATGGGTGCTGCCATCTGCATATCTGGAATGTGATTGACCCTGCAACATAGTCGACGACACTGCGACGGACTTAACAGCATGTACAGCACACCTGTGAATCAATAGAAACCCGTTTAATAGCTGATGTAATAGCTTGCAAGGCGACTTAGGATTGTTTGTATGGTGTTTAATGCAATACGTTACCAATAAGCCTACCTTTTTAGAAAGCATGCAGATGAGTGGCTTTTCATGGGAAGGACAATCAGGATATAATTGTAGTTAGTTCACATTCTCGGTTTTTGCATGCACGTTGCACTATGCTCGGCAGCTTTGGGAGAAAAATATCAAAATAAACTGGCCCATACGGCATGAGCGGTGTCAATGCATTTCTGAAACCGTGTACTGAGTGTACCACTTACCAGGACCATGCCCCTCAAGTGATAAACCATCAATTTTCCAAAAATACATGTTTGAAAGTCCTTTGTCATGAACTATCTTGTTATTATATTAAATTGTGGGAGGGGTGTTTTGACGCACAAATTTCCTGGGTCATATAGGGTCGCCAACTTTTTCCCTTTTGTAAAGGGAAAAGGTCAAATTGTTCCTTGTTCAGGGAATCCGCCGGGCCTTGAACCCGGTTCGGCCGCGTGGAAAGTGAGCACACTAACGACTATACCACCGCACCCCCAGAGCGTACTATTAGCGTGCAGTGCAAAAGTACTGTCATACTACAATGACGGAAGTCGCAAGCGGAAATTTTCAACCGGACCGTATTTAATGTTGAGGGGAAAGCTGGAGCATCCTCCAGCTGCATCTGGGCCGGCCGAACACATGCTTTTGACGGTGATTTAGGTCCATTCACTCGCCGAGCCCCGCACGATGAGATATGTTTCATTCTCCGCCACCAGCCCGTCGGAGCCGTCTATAAATCAAAGGGAAGCCCTGAGGATTACTCTTCTGGCAGTTTGGAAAAGCTGCGATACTCGGTATTGAGGTCCGCGGTTTTAAGCTTCGTTAGACTAGATAACGGATCGCCGAGTTGTTTTTATGTCATGGGTATGAGAATATCTCTGATTCACCATTATATTTGCGCTTGGCGATTAAAGGTTGCTCCTTTTCTCTCTGCTAAAAGAGGGAGTACTTATTATGCGTCATGTGTCCTTACATTGATTTGAATGATCGCCCTTAATGGGAATGTGGCACCTTGGTCGAATCCTGGAATTTAGTGTAATTAGGGGTACTTTTAGCTGAAAATCATGGAAGCGTCCATGATTTCTGTGAAAAATTTACAATAAGCTCCAGTGACGGATCTAGGATTTCGTTAAGGGGGGGCCCAGACTCGGAGGGCACCGAACCTGGGGGGCGCCGAACCTGAGGGGCGCCAATTTCAGTGGCGGATCTAGCCGGTCGGTTTCGGAGGAGCAAACCAAAGTCGAAAAGCAAAAAAAAACGTCACGCAGTAAAAAGCTGCGCTACCAATATCACTTGCCCGTAGAATTTTGGGTATTTGAGGCGAAAAGCCAAAAAAACTTCACGGGGTGAAAAATATGGGCTCGAGATACTTCTTCCCATCCAAGGCTGGCTATACTATGACTTGCTATACTATGGAGGTCTGGCTATACTATAACTGAGAATTATTGATATTTACTTCATGATTCTGATGAAGGGCTGTGCCCGAATATATAATCCTCAGTGTTTTTTACATTTCCGGATTCGAGGGGACAGGCCAGGGAACATCTTATCAACTTATGTTCTGTTTGAAGTTGAGAGTTGGAACACCAAAATCTTGCTTATAAACTAAGAAGGAGTAGGGGAAAAAGGAGGTCGATCGCTTTGGGGGCGAAAACGCAGTTTTGCCCCGAGCTTTTTCGTTTGGGGAATGCCTTTTTCCCCTACCCCCTTGCATAGGCGGATCCAGGGGGGCAAGGGGGCACGTGCCCCCCGATCGACCCTCGGCGCCCCCTGAAAGGTCGATGGCGCCCCCCTGAAATGTCGCTTCCCACCCCCCTCCCCAGGATGCGAAAGTCGGCGCCCACCGATTGGATTTGGCGCCCACCTGATAGCTTTTGCCGGTCATAAGTGGCGCCCCCTGGTTCGGATGGCGCCCCCCGGTCCGGATGGCGCCTCCCCGGGAAGGTGCCCCCCGATCGGCAATCCTGGATCCGCCACTGGCCAATTTAACACCCAAAAGGCGGCCAGTGTCAATGAAGAACGCGTTTAAAAAAGGATTTGTAAATGCTTATTTTCATGAAAGCTTCCTCTCAGTGAGGACATGTTCACGTTTACCATCAAGCATATTTCGGGCCAGCTAACGACTGGTACCGTGGTAGAAAATGCTGAAAGCACCCACTGACACTAACTGAAGCACGATGAGCAAATAATACAGTTATATTAGGTCATGGTAAAAACTGAGGTGTCGTATCCACCACCTCCACTTATCACAGTTGTCCTGGCTAACGGCTCCATACTGAAATAGCCGATTGACGCTAACCTGAGCCTCATAGGCCGCAGAACCTCTGCGGGCCTGGGCCCCTGAGTTTTCGGTGACTTCCCTGAGTTTATATCGAGTCCCCTCAGCTGATCTGGGACCGCTTTAGTTAACCAGGCTCTCACACTGAACTTGAAACCTATATGTCGCCGCTGAAGCCTATTAAGCTTTTTGGGCCCTTTTATTGATATAGGGCCCCCTCAACCGGTCCTGGGCCCTCTGAGCTAAAAGCTGGAGCTCTGAGCTCTGAGCCCCAAGCTGGATTAGTGTCCCTTAAGCTGGTCAGGGTCCCCTGGGTTGGTATTGTTTTCGTTTAACTGATATAGATCCCTTCAGCTTGTTTGGGGCCCGTTGTGCGTATCTGGGCACTAGTTCGTCGAGGCACCCAGCTAGTCTGGCCCTATTAGTTTTATAGGCCTTCTGAGCTTCTGCAGGTTCCCCTCAGAGTGTCTGGGCCCCATGAGTTGAAAATTGGACCCCTGGGTTAGTTTTGGGTTCCTGAGCTTATTTAGAAACCGTTTAAATAGGTAGGCACCCCACGCTGGTCTTGAGAATCCTGTGTTGGCGCTGAGGTCAAATGAGCTCGTCGGGGACCCTTGTCTGGGGCCCCCTTAACTGGCACGGACCCCTCAGCTGATTTTGGAGACCCAAAATCCTCCTACCGGATTCCAACCACGCCAGATTTCCTGACTCCCTGAGGGCCCCTGGGGGCCATTGGGGATTTTTCCCGCGATCAGCGCTAGGGCCCCCTCCCCCGAGACAAATCTTACAACATGTCTCTGTGTATATACTCTAGCATCTGCCAGAGTTGAGCTAGAATCATTTTTAGGCACACTTCGCTTCCTCTCGTTACGGCGAATCATCAAATAATGCATAATATGACTATACTAGGTCAAAACATAAAAAATGACCTGACCTAAGGCTTGGTCAAGGTCACCATTTAGGCTAGCATAGTCAGTATGCATATGAATCAACTCACAATAGCAATAAAAATGGTATCAAAATACGGGTTTTATCAATATTTCCTGCAAAGCAATTAACCCAAGTCTTAAAACCTGCTTAGGAAGCCCCACATGAACTCTCAGAGTTAACATGTCTAAACTTGCAACATGAACCGATAAAGAGGCCTAGGATACCATGATTTGGGGAATCCGAGGGTATTCCAAGCGGCGTCTGCAGACATAGAGCAATTTTTCGGCAAATTTCCGTTTTACCCCATGCATTTTCAATGGAGAGGTCATGATTCGTACCTGTCCCTAGGCCATCGATGGGAAAAATCCCGCAATAAATGTATTAGTACTTTTTGGGCCCATTATATGGTACAAGTTTGAATTCGATACATTCACCCTTTTCTTACTTACGCCAACTTAAACATTTTTTGGGGTGAGGTCACTTGACCTGCACTGGTGACCTGACCTGAGATGACGCAACCTTAAATTTTGAGGGAAAGTTGCGGAATTGATCAATGATAAGGTGTGACAAGTACTGTGTCGCTTCGCGCCGACGTTTTTTCGTGCCACTGGGAGACCTCGAGGGGGTGTTCAAGCACCCCCCCCAACGGGCCGGAACGGGGCTCGAATACTCTAGAACAGGGCTGAGGCCAAAAGGGAAGGCTCTAAACAATGTCTGCAATTTTTGGGGTCAAGGTCCTTCAAGGTCATTGACCTATTACGGCACAACCCAACATATTATGCCTAATTAACGCTATAACTAGCGCTGTGCCCAAGCTTACCAATGACCTTTGATCAAGCCTTGATCACCAAGGCCAGTGACCTTTAAAATTGACCTGTAACCTTGATCTAAACACTGAATAACCTTTACTTTGATATAATAGCATACGTCATAATAGGAATCGTAACATTATGCAACGTCATTTACAGAGGTGCAGAATGTATGCTGGCTGTCACAAACTCAATGCGACGTATGCCTCCTCTGTCACAAAAAGCTGGAAATGATAATTGTATACTTGAAAACTATTTCCAATATGCTGAATGTCATCTTACTTTTTGCAACAGACAAGGTTCAAGCACCAAGCCATTACTGCATGAAAGTATTAAACTGTGTTTTCATTTTTAGATCATGTTTATGTTTTGGAAGGAAAATTTCCAATCATGGATCATTGTTTCCAGTATTGGGATCATAACTTTTATTGGCAACTCTGACTGCAGTTTCCCCTAATGACATGCATTTCCCCTTTTGAAAAAGTTTCCATTTTTGGAAGGAGTGTTTCCAATTATGGTACATTTCCCCATGATTAAATGTGGCAATTATCATGAAAATAATTATTATTGGGAACTAGTCTATGAATGGGAGCGTGCACCTACACACAATTGGGAACCCTGATCACAGCTCCCCCCCACTGAACTTCTGTCTCACATATCAACAAAAGGGACAAAAATGTCAATGTCAACATAGGATTTGGATCTACCTAAAATGTGTTGGTAAAGTGGACCTTAGGTAGCATTTTTATAGACAGATCAAATGCTTAAAATTTTCCGCCAACACCTGATTATCACCTGCCTGTTCATTCCTTCTTGCAGTAAAAACTCTGAGGCAACTACCCTGCATAGATGTAAAATTATGTCTATTGGCCTAATAGGTACCTACAGAGGTATTGGAAGTCTCATACCAAAGAAAGATCCAGTGTAGTCAAAGTCCTGCTTTAACTCCATGCAGTTCAGGTCCTGTGTGTTGCTTACCATAGGCGGATCCAGGATGGCAAGGGGGGCACGTGCCCCCCCGATCGACGCTCGGCGCCCCCTGAAAGGTCGATGGCGCCCCTCTGAAACACACATTTGCTATCTGTACAATATTGACATGATAATTTGATCATGAAATCTCACCTGAATTACTGTTGTCGCCAGTCTGTTGCTGGCGCCAACTCTCCCAACTTCCTCCAGCTCCAAATCTACCTAACCAATCTTGATCTAGGGCACAAATAAGGTAAGGCGCAAGCAAGCTAAGGAATGAAAACCAAGTTTGATATGTGAAAGTGCATCAGTCTCAAAATAGCCTACATTCATCTTAGATTAGCCATGGGCAGCACTATTTATTCCAGTCAGTTTTAGCCTGCACTTATCTCAGATATACCCCAAAAATATGCCCTAAAAAAGTGGCTTCCCACCTGTGTACATTTTTTGGCAGGCTCTACATCAAATAAACATTACGAACTTGTCTTGTCGCTGTTGCGTAGTTTACGTAGAATTGCTGCCCAGCTATGTTTATTTCTTTCACTCACTTAGTACTTTTCTTAGTAGCTTTTAGGCGTACTTAATACTAAATTCAAAGAAATAGGGACCGCTAAATCGAAGAGACTCAAACTTTAAATATTATTTAACCTGACAAAATGGACAGAAAAATACTTGATAACTTATTTGAGTTATCTTTAATGCCTTAAATATGCCCACAATCATGTATTTCTTGAAAAAATTGACTGTCACATTTCGGGCATCTAGGCGGCAACTTTCTGGCAACTACTAACAATCGGCACCATTGGGCTGCATGTTAAAATCTGGCAACTGTGACAGCGGTTTCCGGGTTTTCTGCAGCGGGGTCCCTCGTTTTAGTAGAAACTGAACACAGTACCAATATTGTATCACTGATGGTACGCTGTGCAATTGAAGAACAGAGTTGCTAAATTAAATTTATCGCTACACACTTCATTCTGTATTTCGAAAATATGCGGTTTGATTATGAAGGATACTGTCACGATCGCTATTTTGTCACAATTATGCACCTCAATTTTCATAAATGTGTCACAAACCCCAGTAGCCGAGTTGGCAAGTTTCTGCACCTCTGGTCATTTAGGGGCTGTCCAGGAGTACCTGTGCTCATCAGGGACACCTATGCTCTCTGGGGGGGGCGTTGCTTCGATGAGGCACCTGTGCCACCCAGGGGCGCCTTCGCTCCCCAATGGACGCAACCTAGCTATCCAGGGGCATCTTTGCTGTTCCGGGGGTGCCTTTGATACCCAGTGCCCAAGGGAAGCTTTTTCTTATCCAGGTTCACCATGGTATTGAGGGGCGTATTTTTATTCAAGGTAACCTATACTACCCAGTGGCGCCTACCCTATGCAAGGGGCGCTTAGCCTATCCAGGGGGCGGCAATTTGCTATGCATAGGGCGCCCTTATGCTCTCCATGGACACCTCATTCAGAGGGTGCCTCTGATATTCAGGGGCGCTTTTCCTATCAACAGGGTACCTGTGCCATCTTGGGGCTATTCTTATCAAGGGACGCTGCTGTTATTCAGGAATACCTACACCACTGTCGAGGGTCGCCTTTGCTACCCAGAGGCGCCTTTACTTCTTAGGAAATTTGGCGCCCGTGCTTTAAGGAGTGCTTCGGCATCGATTGATTGCTCTATTATTGGGCTTAGGCGCACGTGAACCTTGAGCTCATGTAGCGCCCATATTGTTGTTAAGGAACGCTTATGCTATCAAAGGGCGCCTTTACTATCCAGGGCCGCTGTTTTATTCAAGGCAGTCTGTTCAATCCACGGGCATCTGATATTTCGGGGGCGGTGCCTAGGCTATTCAGGAGGCGGTTTTTTTCTCCACAGGGGCGCACTATTGCTTTCCAGGGGCGCCGTTACTGCCCAGGGGCGTCTTTCTATCCAGGGGCGCATATGCTGTCTAGGTGTATTTTTCAATCACAGACATGATTGAAATACATGCCCCTACGTTATCCTGGGGTGCTTTTTGTCTCCGTTGAGGCGCTATTTTTCTCTTCCGGGCACCAGTTTATCCAAGGGCACCTATGCTGTCCAGAGAACCTTTGTTATCTAGGGCTGCCTTCGCTGTTAAGGGGCACCTTTGCTACCCAAAGGGAACATTTTACTTTCCTGGAGTGCTTATTTCCATCTAAGGGGAACATATGCTATCTTGGAGCGCCTTTGCAAACATGGGGCGCACTTTTCTATCCAGTTGCGCCTTTGCACTTGAGGGGGCGCCTCTGCAATCCAGGAGGAGCCAAAATAGATGGAGAATAAGAATTCTGAAATAAGGCGCTCGAACACTGAAGTAAAGTGCCTAGTTATCAGAAAGAGGCGCTCATCTGCTGAGCGGGGAGGACTGCTGGTTGGTGAGGGCAGCGTTCTCGGAAACGGGGCGCACATACTGAAAAAGGCACCCGGTTGCAGCGATGGAGCACTAAGCCTTCAGTTATAGGTTAATGAAATGTGGTTAAAGGCAGTCCATGCTCAAATTGAGCGCTCGAGCCCTGTAACAGAGCGCGCGACTGTCAGACAGGTGTGCCAAACCATAGACAGTAGGGCAGCTGAAGATGGAAAGGGACACCTATGATATCCTGGGGGCGCCTGTACTCTCAGGTGAGGCGCTTGTTTTCTTTCTCAGGCGCCTAGTTTATCCATGGCCGCCTATGCTGTCCAGATCATCTATTTCAAGAAGGGTTAACTTTGCTGTCCAGGGGCGCCTTTGATATCCAAGGGCGCATATGATATCTGTAGGGCGCTTTATGCAGAGGGCGCCTAGGCTGTCCAAGGGCGCCGTCCTAACCAAAGGCCGCCTTTCACTTCCCTGAAGTGCCTATTTTATGTAAGGAGTGCATATATTATCCAGGAGTGCCCTTGATATACAGAGAAGCCTTTTTGTCCAGCGGCGCCTTTGCTCTTGAGGGGCGCTGCTCCAATCCAGGGTAGCTGAAGATGGATAAGGGACATCTATGTTATACAGGGGGAGCCTGTACTTTCCAATGGGGCGCTCATTTTCCTTCTCAGGCACCTAGTTTATCTAGGGAGCGCATAGGCTATCCAAAGGCGCCTTTGCTTTCGAAGGGGTGCCTTCCTAGGGGCGCCTTTGCTATCCAGGGGCGCCTTTGCTGTTCAAAGCACTTGTGCTATCCAGGGTTGTCTTTGCTGTCCAGTGGCGCCTTTGCTATCTAAAAGTGCATATGATATCCGTCGGCGCTTTATCCAGTGGGCGCCTGGACTATCAAAGGGCACTTTTTCTATCCAAGGGTGCATTTATTTTCTTGAAGTGCCTATTTCTATCTAAGGGGCTCCTATTCTGTCCAGAGCACCTATGTTTCCCAGATTTGCCTTTGCTGTCCAGGGACGCCTTTGCTATCCAAGGGCACCTTTCTTAACCAAGGGGCGCATTTTGCTTTCCTGGAGCGCCTATTCCTATCTAAGGGGCGCATATGTTATCTAGGAGCGCCTTTGATACCAGGAGGCGGCTTTTTGTCCAGAAGCGCCTTTGCTCTTGGGGGGCGCTGCTCCAATTCAGGGCAGCTGAAGGTGGATAAGGGACATCTATGTTATACAGAGGGCGCCTGTACTTCTCAGTGGGGCGCTCGTTTTCCTTCTCGGGCTCCTAGTTTATCCAGGGGGCGTCTAGGCTATCCAAAGGCGGTTTTTCTATCGAAGGGGTGCCTTCCTAGGAGCGCCTTTGCTACCCAGGGGCGCCTTTGCTGTCCACGGCACTTGTGTTATCCAGGGTTGTATTTGCTGTCCAGGGGCGCCTTTGCTATCCAAGGGTGCATATGACATCCGTAGGGCGCTTTTTCCAGTGGGCGCCTAGGCTATCAAAGGGCGCCTTTTCTACCCAAGGTGAGCATTTTATTTTCCTAAAGCGCCCATTTCTATCTAAGGGGCGCTTATGCTGCCCAGGGCACATATGTTACCAAGATTTGCCTTTACTGCCCAGGGGCGCCTTTCCTAGCCAAGGGCGCATATAGTATCCGTAGGGCGCTTCATCCAGGGGGCGCCTAGGCTATCTAAAGGCGGTTTTTCTATCGAAGGGGTGCCTTCCTAGGGGCGCCTTTGCTACCCAGGGGCGCCTTTGCTGTCCACAGCACTTAGGGTTGTCTTTGCTGTCCAGGGGCGCCTTTGCTATCCAAGGGTGCATATGACATCCGTAGGCGCTTTTTCCAGTGGGCGCCTAGGCTATCAAAGGGCGCCTTTTCTACCCAAGGTGAGCATTTTATTTTCCTAAAGCGCCCATTTCTATCTAAGGGGCGCTTATGCTGCCCAGGGAACCTATGTTACCAAGATTTGCCTTTACTGCCCAGGGGCGCCTTTCCTAGCCAAGGGCGCATATAGTATTCGTAGGGCGCTTCATCCAGGGGGCGCCTAGGCTATCTAAAGGCGGTTTTTCTATCGAAGGGGTGCCTTCCTAGGGGCGCCTTTGCTGCCCAGGGGCGCCTTTGCTGTCCACAGCACTTATGGTTGTCTTTGCTGTCCAGGGGCGCCTTTGCTATCCAAGGGTGCATATGACATCCGTAGGGCGCTTTTTCCAGTGGGCGCCTAGGCTATCAAAGGGCGCCTTTTTCTACCCAAGGTGAGCATTTTATTTTCTAAAGCGCCTATTTCTATCTAAGGGGCGCTTATGCTGTCCAGGGCACCTATGTTACCAAGATTTGCCTTTGCAGCCCAGGGGCGCCTTTCCTAGCCAAGGGCGCATATGATATCCGTAGGGCGCTTCATCCAGGGGGCGCCTAGGCTACACAAAGGCGGTTTTTTATCGAAGGGCTGCCGTCCTAGGGGCGCCTTTGCTGTCCACAGCACTTGTGTTATCCAGGGTTGTCTTTGCTGTCCAGGGGCGCCTTTGCTATCCAAGGGTGCATATGACATCCTTAGGGCGCTTTTTCCAGTGGGCGCCTGGGCTATCAAAGGGCGCCTTTTTCTACCCAAAGTGAGCATTTTATTTTCCTAAAGCGCCTACTTCTATCTAAGGGGCGCTTATGCTGTCCGGGGTACCTATGTTACCAAGATTTGTCTTTGCTGCCCAGGGGCGCCTTTCCTAGCCAAGGGCGTATATGATATCCGTAGTTCGCTTCATCCAGGGGGCGCCTAGACTATCCAAAGGCGGGTTTCTATCGAAGGGGTGCCTTCCTAGGGGCGCCTTTGCTACCCAGGGGCGCCTTTGCTGTCCAGGGGCGCCTTTGCTATCCAAGGGTGCATATGACAAATGACATCCGTAGGGCGCTTTTTCCAGTGGGCGCCTAGGCTATCAAAGGGCGCCTTTTTCTACCGAAAGTGAGCATTTTATTTTCCTAATGCGCCTATTTCTATCTAAAGAGCGCTTATGCTGTCCAGTTCACCTATGTTACCAAGATTTGCCTTTGCTGCCCAGGGGCGCCTTTCCTAGCCAAGGGCGCATATGGTATCCGTAGGGCGCTTCATCCAGGGGGCGCCTAGGCTACCCAGGGGTGCTTCATCCAGGGGGCGCCTAGGCTACTCAGGGGTACATTAGTTCCCCATGGCGCAATCGTGCTATCTAGTGGCGCCTTTTCTTTGCCGGGGCGCTTTTGTTAGCTTTCTAAATTTCATCTTCAACATTTTGCTGGGGCGCAAAAGACCAGTAAAGGCGTCTAGTGTTTGGGCAGGGGCGCTATGCCATGGTTTTAAGGAGTATGTGTTCATTTAAGTGGAATAAGTGGTATATACCACCTTGGCGCACGAAATGGGTACAGGCGCGCCGCTCATATCGGGCGCCTTCGGCGCCCGATATGAGCTGAGCTTTACTGGGGCGCTTCGGAGCTAAGGGGGGCGGGCCCCTGGGCCCCCTTGGATCCGTCACTGATAAGCTCAATATTTTGATTTTTAAAATGCTCCTCGGGGAGAGAAAGAAATATCTGCCTGTGGATGATGTCATGATCTGGCAACCACTATATACCATATTCAATACGGTTCAAGGGCTTTGGTTGGCTAATACTCACCGTGACGTCAGCATATGTGGTCACACCAACAGCCTGCAAACTGTGGCCTGCTGCTTGAGGTACATGAGGGGTACATTTCAGCTAGGTTTTTAGCTTTCTCTGCGGAAATTTTTAGTTTCAAGACAAATGATGTATGGAGTACCGGCTTTTCCGGCATGCTTTATAACTTGGCTATCTCAGTTAAAATCACGTTATGAAGGTGCCACATTCCCTTTAACTATAGCCAGTTCAATATAGGAAAATCAGTGTTCAAAGTGGCAAGGGATATTCATTCACATGATTTGTGGTAAGCAGGCCTACTGTTAATCTGTCAGAATTTCTTGTTTATTTCTGCCTGTGTATTTTTTTCAGTCATTCCGGGCAACGAAAATAAGCTGATCCACCTATTTGTAAGACCCATTCACAGCGTTTTTGCATGCCAAAAAATCGCATACGATGGCTATTCAAATACATTGTGAAATAATCGCATAGCCCGCGTCCAATTTCCGCAGGGAACGTCCGTTCGGATCATCCGGTGCGTTTGAACTTTGCCTTTTGAAACTGCCTGCGAGTAACTTATGCGAGTTGTGTGTATTCAATGGTCTACAATAATGTTATGCACGTTATGTTTTTTTCAGAAGCTTGTCACAAGCATCATTTTGAAAGTTTAGATGTCATAAGGTGGATGTGCTAAGCTAGGTTTTCTTAAGAAAACGATTCCAAGTGATTCTGACAAGTTATAGTTGGGGATGTGAATACGCATTTTGGAGAGTTGCTTCGTCCATTAACTGATCGTGTGTATTGCCCACCATACGGGCGAGCGGACCGTACATGTTCTTAGGTCAGGTCAGGTTGAGTCAAATAATCTCATCTCTAAGAAAGTTTTAAGTGGCAACAGTGAGGGCAGGTTTTATCTATCGATTCAATGTTCATATCACATAGTCGACCCACCGAGTACCCCAGGTTGTGGTAACGGGACTTACTCAGGACTATCGATTACTTAGGGTCAGGTACGGGTCATGACTTCTCTTTGGAAACAGGGTTGTAACCTTCTATATTTTTATGACTGTGCGAGAACCCCTACAAGTTTGAAAAACACCCTGAAACCTTGAAAACACCTTTAAAACGTTTCAGCGATATTTGAACTGGACCTGAGGCCAGCACCACAATTAGATACGTCAGGGAGTATCCTGGACTCATAGAGCCTCACTACAGCAGCAGTTCATCTGGAAAGAAGTATAAATACATGATGTCATATTTAAGTGGAGGGAGTTACAATGGAAATAAGACAGCTGACTCTTGCAACCGGGGCAGAACGCGTGCGTTTGTTGCCGGAAGGTTTCAGCTGAATAATAGCCAGGGGTGCAACAGCAATAACAGTCCGTATTGTGAGATCTTTCTGCTTGTCAACACTATTGCTGTCGTCGTTTCTTTGCCAACATCATGTCTTCCGGAAAAACAAGGTTCTTGCTAGAATTTTTATTCACAAGGCCTCGGTAGGTGCTGCAATTTCTTCCTAAAGTTATTCAGGTTGTAGTTCAGACTTGTCCATAGTTGCTATACGTACGATGGCAGGGGCAAATATGCAACACATGGAATTTCTGTATTCGTTGATTTGGTTAAGAGGGAAGAAAATCAGGACAGGGGCGGATCTAGAAATCGCTCAAAGAGGGACGAATCCTGACTGGGGGCCCGTCCTCTTCGATGGGGGGGCCTAGAATATCTTTTTGGGGCCCTACCGTGCAAGGTATACATTTTCATAAAAAACGTAAATTCCCATGGAAATATGTTGCCGAGCGAAAAAAACGTTAAACACCGATTTTTTTTTGGGGGGGGGCATTCCAATAACTCCAAACGCCCACAAACCTATGAGCTGTGCCTAAAATCCCTGAGGTCCGTTCAACATTTGACTGGATCTCAACAAATCCAGGGACTGGCCAATTTTTGGCTACGATCACTGTGCGGGACCATCTCAGGTCGCATACAATATTCTGTGGCCTGCTTGAATTAAGAGTTAAGATATTATACCTACTTCTCCCAGGCAGGGACGGATGTTGTAGCCACAGAGGGCCGAGACCTAAGGAGTCCCACAAGCAAGGCAGGGGGCCGACTGCAGCCACAATATGTCTGAGATTATCGTGAGGAGCCCGGTCGCGGACACAAAGGTTCCAAATGAACTACAGGGGCCCCGGAAGCATTTCAGGAGGCCCAGATAGCCACAGGAGGTCTGGGTGAACCACAGGGGGCCCGGCTGGGGTCACAGAGGGCCCGAATTGATTGCAGGGGAAATTCTCTGCAACGACTGAGAATAGGGACCCAGCTTCGGCAGCAGTGGCCCTGGAATAGTTCTGAGGGGCCCAGTCGCAGACTCAGCGTTTTCAAATGGATTGCAAGGGACCCGCAAGAATGCCAGGGTGCCCGGATGACCGCAGTAGGCCCGGGTGAACCCCAGGAGTTCCGGCTGCAGCCACAGGGGGCCCGGGTGGAGTAGCTGGATAGATGGCCCGGCTTGGGCAACAGTGGGCCTCGAAGACGATTTTTAGGTTTTCCCGAAGTCATTTTTTTTCGAAGACGAGGCAGGGACCCGAGAACAACTCTGGGGGCCAATGGAGCCAAATTCTTGTGGACTCCTAGAACAGCTCTTTGGGGACCCAAGGCTAACTCCAGGGGCCTCCAAGATTAATTTCAGTGGCCCCCGGTCACATTATAACGGGCCCCTAGACCTACCTTTGGGTGGAATTTGGAAGGCAGCTTGCGGGGCCGGGGTACAGCCGCAGCCACCGGGGCCCCCTGTGGGGGGGGCAGGCGGCTGCAGCGGGAGGCGTTTCTTTCCAGTGCTTAAGGTCAGCCCAAGGGGGGGGCGATCGCCCCATCGCTCCTCCTTGGATCCGTCCCTGAATCAGGGCCAATATCTGAAAAATGGAGTTGTTTGACTTGTGGTTTTGAGACTGACTCGATCTCTCTCCCACTTGACCTGCTGACGAAGTTCGTTTTTGGCTATCTATACATTTTTGTCTGGCTGACTTTCGCTTCGAAAGGGCACTTGTGGACACTCGACAATTTGATCCAGACTTGCTAAAGATAACTCGCCTGTTTGATGCTTCTAGCTAAGATATGGACAAAGTAAGATAATGTATATTCCTGCATGACCTTAACAGCTTCTACAAGATAGTGAAAAAGTGAACGTAATATCCACTTAAAGCTTCATACAGTACTTCAGGAGTCAAAGTGAGATCAGATTCATAGGTATGGTTTTAGGCTATTAGGCGAATCGGTGGTGGATCAGTGAATAACATTCTTTGGCACATCGGAGTGAGACATTCCAGCTTATACGTTCCTTTGCTTTGACTGATTCTTATAGATGAGCTCTTTCTTAGTGCTGCTTTCAATGCAATACAGATGTAAATACGGAATTCGAAACGCCCACTAATTTAATATTCGGTAATTCGGCCAAAGAAGTGCAGAAAACTATTATAGCAAATGGTTGTAGGGGAAACATCTATTTAGGAGACGTTTCATCTGACAAACCATCGAAAACGATTTCTTCGAATAATGGCAGTCATCGATTAAGAATGTATGTTATATATTCATATACGGCCTCCTCACTATTAAGGAAAAATCGAGATATCTAACCCAAACACCCACGGACATTCACCTTCCTTTGCTGTTCAAACACTAAGATCTTTAGGCCCTCTGGGATAGGGAAAGTCGCAAGATAAATGAGGATACCATTTGGATGTTTTTCATCCTCTCGCTGCATCAATAAAAATTACATATTGGCCAGGCTAGAAAAATACCCTTGAGCCTTTCCACAAAGTTGCACTCCTACTTGGATATGCATGGGGAAAACGGAAATTGGTAAACAAATACCTCTTTTTAGTAGGGACTGCTGATAATAGCTTTTTATTCTCCTAAGTATATAAGAAAGTAATATAAGTATAATATAAGAAATTATTTTCTTATTCGCCTAGTATGGCCATGCCATATAGATATCAATTTAACGTAACGGTTGGAGTCGAATGATGCATAAAATCGACTTTTAGAAATATTTTTCCACCCCCGACCCGGGCACATTTTGTACACAGGGCTACCATGCAGACACGCACACACGCTATGTATGTGTACACGGAAGGGGTTTGCACTTACGGCGCCCTTGCGGTACAGTCGTGTCCGCACCCTTCCTGTCACACACCACACCGTGCCAGACGGAGAGGCTATCCCGGTTTCTCGGGCCCGGCGAAAAAGTAGGACTTCTTAGGCTACACGCAGCGAGGCCGTGAACCGCTCCCCCACACTGGGGCGAAAATGGATGGAAGGCCCACAGGGACGGGTGACGATTAATCGTCCTCAATAGCAGTTTCATGTTCGTCGTTTGTGCGTCGTCAGCAGTGGCGGATCCAGGACATAATTTTCCAGGGGAGGGGGCTAGATTGCTCGAACCTCCCCGCCATTGCCTCGGCGCAGTATCCGGCTATGTATTAACAATAGACACTCGGACATTTGGGCGGAGGGTGGCTTGAGCCCCTCTTGACCCCCTAAACCCCCCTTGTGTCCGCCACTGGTCATCAGATGATCATAAGTTCAGATGCAAATCTGAATATGGGTCCCGATCTCTCTGCATAGAGGCAGTGGCGGATCCAGGACTTCATTTCGGGGAGGGGGTGGGCAGGTTAGGGGACTCGAGCCTCCCCACTATTGCCTCGGATCAGCCTCCGCCTCGGTATTAACCATAGACATGCAGACATTTTGGGGGGGGCTTGAGCCCCTAACCTCCCTTGTATCCACCACTGCATAGGAGGATATTGGAGGTTTCGGATTAAAATTGCACTGGATTCATGGGCATCATGTATGATTGAAACATTCTTATTCAGCCACAGCCATGTGCTTCTTTGTAAAGTTCCTGTCCACCAATATTAATTTCTGAGTTATTTTTTTCCTCGAACTGATTGCATTTCCTTCGCCTCCTTCAACATGTCCAAAAGTGCCCTCCATCTATTTTTCGGAGGTGACCGGAGAGTCGTTCGCAGTTGGAAAGCGCTATTTTGCGTTGTTTGAGAGGATTTATGAGCATGTCATTTGGTGCACAATTTTGAAACCAGTAAACGATTTTTTGACATGCAGGCTTTCAAAGTCAGACCTATATTTTGGACCGTCGCAACCATCCGATCGCACCAGTTCGCCTGCACTTTAGAGCGAGTGATTATGTAATAATGTCATATAATCGGGATTATATGTCAAGGTCACCTCAAATGAAGGTAATTTTCAAGGTCAGGGGTCACAGTTCAAGGGTGCAGGAGCATGTTCAAGGTCATTGACACCAGTGCTTCGGTCAGATGACATTACTCAGCATGGCGTACGTTATGATCTCCCATTTGACCTTTGTGACATCATTTGACCTTGCAGATATTAACCTAGCTGAATGAAAATCACTTATAATGTAGATAAACATATTATCAACACACCCTCATATGGACGTTTTCTAACCCTCTTGGTTTTTGAGATCTCAGGGGGCACTTTAGGACCCCTCCTGCACTGTTCGTTGACGCCAGACCCCTCTCCACTGCCCGTGTTAATCCTTCAAAGACAGGATTACATAAGAGTAATTTGCATCCGAACCAATGCACATACTTCCATTGAAGACTACAGGGATATGTTTTGAGAAAATAGTGAGTTTTAATTTTTCGGTGACCATGGCATATCTCCGACTAATATATCCCGGTTTTAGCCGATCCGGTATAGTGTAAACATTTATGCCATTCTCTTGCTGAAGGTCTGCAGTCGAACCCTACCTAATGTTGAAAATTTCCCGAAGTTGTAACAAAACCACTCGATTTCATTATACTCAAAATACAACAGCTATAACTGGTCATCCGGGATATGTTCGAAACTTCGTTATAAGAACAGTACCATTTATAGACGGAGTATGTATGATTGATTGGAATACTCGCGGTGAGGGCTCCCGGTGCTGGGAGCGCGACTGATAGACGCGGTGGACCTCTGAACAAGCGGTACATGTGGCGATTGCCTCAGATACATGAGTAGTTCCAGTATGATCTACTTACGCACCGACCGCTGGAAGTCGGACTTACTGGCCAATGTACCAGGAGCAGGGGCATAGCCAGTGGGGGCGGCGGCAAGGACAGCCCCCCTCCCTGAGGGCCCCCTGAGGATACGAGCCGCGCGAAGCGCGGCTCGCCCGCACTATGCTCTGTGGCCAAATTCGACATTTTATACCAGACAGGTTATAAAATACCCTCTTAAGCCCTCTTCAGCACTCTATTCTGTAACAAACAGGAACCTTTTTACCCATCAGGGCCCTTTTGGCGCTGTCGCAGGGGCCCTTTTCGGGTGCCGCCCCCCTGAGCGAGATACTGGCTACGCCCCTGACCAGGAGTCTGCCTTCGGGACTACCGGTTACATGAGTTGATAGGTCCGTTCCGGCGTCCGCGGTCGGGGCGTGAATTGAGCCTACTGAAACGGCTCATGTGTCTGGGGTAAGTGGTGCCGCAGAGCCGAGGAACAGTCAGTTGGGCCGGACCCGAGCCTGAGATCATCTCTGGAAACCATAGGAACAGTACTGAAATTCACACCTCGCAACTGTAACCTATGAATTAAGTAAACCCACGGCCAACATTTCTGAGACCCTGATGGACCAAAAGGACCGATGACTGGCTTCCCTGGTTTTGAGACAGATGGATTGGTTCACGCTGACGGGATGGAACAAATCTGTTGCAGCGATGAAACAATGCCACGTCGCCCTCCAGTGTGTCTGCAGGCGGTCGATTCGCGCGCTTCAGCGCTGGGAAGCAACACTCCGGCAGCGGCAAGAATCCGAGCCCAAACGTTCCCGCTGAAAAGTGCGGCGTGAATATTTATGCACCGGCGAGGAAATTTCAACGGCTCCCTCAGGACTGGCCGCGACTGATTGAAATGTTCAAAGGTTGCGCGATAGCCGCGCCCTTACGAAAGGAGAGGAGCTCACACATTTATGGTCTGGTCTGCTGGACCATGCATTTCAAGGGTGGAATGCTGCCTGGTAGAAAATTGATTAGAAAAGGATGGATGGGCTAGAAATGTAGCTTAGGAATAGTCTCGCAGTCTGAAAAGTGAAAAGAAAATTACATTTATGCTTCCTCCATTACAGAAGCATGATGTGCTGGGCGTGCTGGCCAGTCTTTTTTACAGCAATGCGCGTCGCCTCAAGCAATGCTGAGTCATATTCTGCGGATCCGATAGCGAGGGCGAAAATGTTGAGCATAGGGAAACTTTAGCAAAAACCAGGCGCTGCACCAATAGGCAGGGAATCAGGTTCTGATGTCAGAGGGCGCCATGTGACTGGTGATCAGCTCACTCGCAAACGCCAAGAATGATGATGATGCAATCCGGTCTCGCCCGGGACCGCATTTATTAGTTTCCATTGATCTGAAATCCAGCCGAACTCGGACCAAGCCTCTGACAGGCTTCTGCATTTAGTTCCTTGACTGATTTAATCATCATTATCTAGCGTTGTTATTAGTTAACTCCTGCGGATTGGATTCTTCCCTTATCACACAGACAAAATCTCCATCTAATGGTAAAGCGTTTGAGGAGAATTCCATAGTCAAAAAATTTGCAAACGTTATACGAACAGAATGGTACATATGCCGCAGTATCTGAAGAATCACCGAGAATTCGTTTGGTTTCGTTCACGCTGGCCGGGTGTTTGGAGGCCGCGAGCTCCAGAATTGTAACTGCAGCCTTTCTCCACACTCATCCCGCATGGAGCGGCGGCCATAATGTAACGCTATATATAGCGGAGCACATTTCCATGCAAACATAGTCTGGCTATGCTCATGAAAAAATTGCAAACGAACGATCATCTATTTATCTTTTTAATATTTTTTCTTCTTCTTAATTTCTGAAAGTAATTGTACACAATCTCAATCTCACCCTCCGTCCCCACCTTCACGGGGGGTGACGGGCCAACCCCACGAACTCCTTACATAACATTTGGAGAGATGCCCGACCAATCTAGAACATTTGAGATGGGCGAGAGGGCAAGTGTGCTCGGGGTTTAACAGAGATTATTCTTTGGGCTGAAGGGCAAGTGTCGTTGGGAGATCAGGTGATTTGGGGTGGGCAGGTGATGGGAACGACGCGACGACGTACGCGGTCCACTTGAATATCAGCCCCTCCGACGCCGCCGCACGAGTGGGCAGCCCGAGTCGGTAGAGCCCCGGGCCGCTCCGGAGGCGGAGTCCAGTTCACTGGGGCGGCGAAAATCGACGCCCCAGGCAGGTAGGCCAAAGAGAGGATGGTGTGATCATAAATAGACCTGCGGTCATTTGGCGTAGATGTATTGATGAATGCCAATGATCACACCATCTGAAAGACAGGCAAAAGGTAAGTAAACATGTGAAACAAATTAGGATGCAGGTAATGTGAGAGCTCTGGATCACTCTACAGGACACGGCAGATTTATTTCAATACTTATGCTTTAGGCCAGGGAGTGCGAAACATCTGGGAACTGTGGTGGATGCACATTAAACAATGGTGCTATTGTTTAATGTTCATCGGCAATCGACAATCGAAAATTTTGTCGATTTCTCTTCTCATCGTAGATATTGCCGTGTTGGGAAAGCAGCCTGTCTCAAAAGTAAGAGTAGAGAGTTTTGGGTTAAAACTTTCTAGACATCCGTTTCAGCATCGGAATGCCACTGTTTTGGGTCGTCCAAGTCTTGGAATTGGTGGCTTATGGCCGAATAGGCTAGCCTCCGCGCTGAGGGTAAACTAATACGGCCCGACGAAACCTCCAAAATCGGACCATGTCGGATATTATAGTATTGAGCACAGTACAAAATATGCAGTAAAGCCCTGCCATTTGCAGCATGGGAAACATTGAAAGCATCAGTGGCCGATCACCCTAACATTAGCCGGTCTCCTGGTGTTTTACTGAGTCGTAAAGACTGGAATCGAAGAAGCACCTGATAAACCCAAGTTAACGGCCTCCCAGGAAGTCTTAAGGTTTTCTTGGTCCTCTATAAAGCGACAAGTGAAGCCATATTATATTATGGAGAAATGTTTATACAAAATCGCTTACAATTACTTGGTGACCCAGTGGGGCTGTCTTCCAAAAGAGTGTAATGAATTCTTCCAGGAACAATAGACACACAAGAAAAAGCATGGAGGCGCTAGCGCAGCCTCGTAGATAATGAATACATTGGCTAGGTAAATGTATATAGATTTATCCATCAGCCAGAAGCTCTTTGTATGGTTTAGCTTATGTGGAGTACTTTGCTCCCGACAACACAGTCACATGGTGTAAATAATTATGCTATCACCTAAATTAGTTTGGTTGATTTTGTTGACGTTCACACTATGCTTTCCGTTCCATAGTGTGCATTTGACCATCATTTGAAATTTCACATTAATAAGCTCGCAAAATTAGGTTTTAGCTAGGTGTTTTACCTTTTCCAAATTTTTGGGCCACAGCGTCGACTCCGGCGCCGAAAAGGGCAAGGCAAAAACTGGTCCCGGCAGTGGTCCCGACAGGCAAAAGCTGGCCCCGGAGTGGTCCCGACGGGTAAAAGCTGGTCCCGGCAGTGGTCCCGACAGGACATAAGCTGGTCCCGGCAGTGGTCCCGACAGGGTAAAAGCTGGTCCCAGCAGTGGTCCCAACATGGCATAAGCTGGTCCCGGCAGTGGTCCCGCCACTAAATGGGGAATTTTACCGCCAGAACGCCATAAGTAGCGCTAATGCCAGACCAGGAGGCATACATGGGTTGCTATGGCAGTGGTCAGTAGCAATGGCCTACACGGGAGGCCGGAGTCTAACCTGTATTGACATGCAGTAACGGGAAGACAGGAGCCTTCTCGTGTTTGTAAATATACCTTGGTCGAAATCCATGCATGAATGTTTTGCAATTTATGAGTGGTTTTGAGACACTCTTTGATATTCTGGTTGGATCCCATAAAACTTTTAGGTACCAGTATAGATTATGTGGGTGCAATGAATGCATCAGCCTCCAGTATCTAATTTCCTGTGGTCCCGATAAAGTCTCGCCACAAACCCAGTTGGTACCGGCAATCTCCTGGCCTGGGACCGCATCGGGCGCCGGCACCAGGACGCCCGGAACAAAAGTAGAACTGAAGCTCTAGTTCGAACTTTCCATATGCTTGGCACAAAGTCGGAACTCATGCCGAAAGCTATCGAAGTAAAGGGTGCGACATGCTAGTGCCACTGCACCGCACAAGTGACACTTGACATTCAAAATTGATCATACGTGTTGCGTTTGCACGAATCAGTATTGCATAACCGACTGTGACAATGACTGTAATGAAGACTACAGAGTCGTCCCTCAAAGCATCAAACAGTTTCCTGGGCTTTTTATGTAAGGAGTCAAGTCGGATTGGCTCTGTCCACTTGCATAATGGAATGATGACCACCTGCAGCTTTTTACCATTTGTCAAAGCGTGCGATAAACACTGTTCCATACATTCAGACAAGGCGACTGGACAACGCTTTGGTCGGGTGAGTGAGCAGCATTTACGCCCTGTGACGCGCGATGTTAACGCTCGCCTGACATGTGGCGCTCAAATGTTAAACGCCAACGTTTCAGCCGCCAGCGCGTTCTCAAATGGGGTGACAGGAGGCGCTGCGCTGCATGACCAGCAGCAGTCGAGCCGGCGGTGGTCCTCAATAACTGCAGCCTCGACAGCTGGCGGGATTCCACCTGCGCTGCGATGTCCAGTCTCGGCTGCAATTACGCGGGAGAGTTGATGGTCGCGGGGACAGCCTGGCAGTCGTGTTCTATAGGGAAGCCGTCCAAGCATACTGAACGGCACTGTGACTAACAGAAAACCAATGTTAAAACTCGTTTTTACCCTCTGTGTGGTTTCCAAGAATCTTTGACAGTGTACTCTGCACTGTACTGTAAACCTTGCCACTGCAGAGGCAAATATATCTCTCGTAAAAATGACCTTATTTTTTCACCTGCAGTGATGCGAGACTAGCAAGAGACAAAATATACAGACCACTATTTGAAATCATACCGTGTCCGTTTGATTTAAAATTCTCCTCTATGATGACAAAACACTGCTATCATCTTATCGATTGCTAGTCTTTTTTATCTGGATCAATATTTCATCTTCCTCTGGTGATGGGACCAATACGAGGTCAAAAGCTTTGGCGTCGGTGCCTGGCCTGAGCCGGCGTGGGCAGTCGATACGCGGGTGCTCTGGACCAGATGAACGGGTACGCAGCTTCGACGACAGAGGCGACGCGTCACCGCAGCGCAGCCGCCCCCGCCCCCGCCCCCCGCCCCCGCCCCCGCCCGATCAATGGATCAAATTAGGGCCGACCTGAGCTGCGTGACCCGATACCCGGGCCATCAGCTCAGTTTTAATCCAAAGTCCGATGGATTTTTCTCCCTCAGTACTGTCATCTGTCGGATGGAAAGTAAAAGAGAGTGAAAACGAAGTGGAAATTTTTCATGAAATCAAGTTTTCCTTTGTTCAAACCTTCCCAAATCATTCAGTGGTTTTCTGCCATTCTGTCTCTAAAATCCTTCCACCTTGGCTTGGTATAATATAGGTTTAGGGTGAAAGAGTGCTATTTCTGGCCAGATCAAATCCAACGACTCTGGCATTTTACATCAGTGCTCTTATTAAATGTCACACGAAGGAGCTTGGTAAGTTTTGTTTCAAGCACGGGACAACCTGGGCAATGCGAACTGATTTTCTAGTCGGCCAGGCATTCATGCTGTCAATGGATATAGAAGTTAGTGGAAATGAAAAGAAACGGTTCCGCAGTTAGAATCAGGACAGCTTTCAACAATTTAGATTGTGCCTTTAGCAATTAGAAGTGTGTTGTTGAGAGGGACTTCTCCAGGTCTAACTTACGTGTTCGGGTGATTCGGGTGAATGCCAACTTCGCCATGATGAAACTCAAATAGTCCGAAGTCAGTAGCACAGCCAAGGGGGCCGGGGGCCATGAGCCCCACGAAATGTTTGCGGGTACACTTTGAGGTGAAAAGAAAAGAAAAATATATAGACATATTTATAAAAACATATATATATATATATATATATATATATATATATATATATATATATAATGCTATACCAGAAATAATTAGCAGGGGGAGGGGCACACCTTGATCAATATTGGGGGCACACAGGATTTGGGCACACATTGGACCAGTTGCGTAGCCAAGGAGGGTCCTAGGGGTCCGTGGACCCCCTTGGGCCGATCTTAAGCACTGCAGTGCAAAGTGCAGTGCACTGCAAAGGATTCTCAGATCACGGGGACCCACCTTGATCAGGGGGCCCACCTCGGGGGGGGAGAGGGGAGGCACGCCAGGGACCTTACGCCAGGGACGGATCCAAGAGAAAGAAAAAGGGGCCATTCGCCCCTTAGATCCGTGGGACTACCTCCTGTGGAAGGCGGGCGCCCACATCGGGTGCCTTATGCGCCCTGAACCTCCTAAAATGCTGGAACTGTCGGTTAGAGGCGCCTTGAAATTCACATTAGGTGGCCCTGGCGGAGTGTCACGATATCTTTTATTGTTTGCCGCCCGCCCACTACCATCCACAGATCTCCATTTGACAGTTTGGTAATCTCTCTCCAAACAGCACCACCCCTTTGGCCCAATTATCTCCCCTCATTCCCAGTACAACTTTCAACACGCCAATCCCTTAAGAAGCCAAGCATTACGTTCGAATCGAGCCCCCGGGAACGCACTAAAGGCGAATGATATTTTAACGTGAAAATAGACAGGGTTTGGAACTAAGAAACCGGGACCTGTGCTAAGTCAGTTCAGGAAAGGGGAGGGGGAATTAAAACCATGTCAACTACTTAAAGCTACGTGATACAAAGTCAGGTTAACTTTCGTCATACCGGGGAGAGTCGGTTCGACTCTTTATAGATATTTGAAAAATAAGACAGATGGAAAGACACAGCAAGCTGCAGCGCGTTGCTTATAACCTGAAATCTCCGATGGTATACGATTGTTTACATCAGATCAATATGTGACACTAGTTCTCACATTTGACCTGACAGTGTTGAAATGTTGTAACATACAGACGTGACACGTTTTTGTACCAAGCTTAAGTGACGGAACTTTGGAGAAGCACTTTGATATATTTTTGATGTTCTGCACGTGCAATTACATTTCAAAAAAACTACATAAGCTTTTTAATGATGCCGTTGTTTGTCAAGTAAGTTCATTTAAGGTCACTAAACTTGAATGATTGTGAAAGGTCAAAAGTTAATGGGCCAGCCGAGGGCCATTCTAAATGGAAGAATATGCAAACATGTATTAGAGTGACATTAAGGTCTTCCAATGGGATTTATTATTGATGATTACATAGAAAGCATTTCGGCGTTTTGGATATTCCGCCTTGATCACGACATAAACAGGGAAAACGTTTCACATTTGATCCATTGCATGATTGATAAGAACCCTGTAGACACTGCAGGGATCATTGCACCATCACACATGCTTCTCGCAAATCGCCAGAGGATTTTTGCCGATTTGCAGAAACAGGAACTACGATACTCAGATAATCTTAACCTAATGTACTCGATTAAACTGGTAAAGTCATTTCAGATCAGTTACCTTGTTTGACTCCTCATATGCTGCTGGCCTTAGGTGGCCTTTAGCTGAAATGTTTTAATACTTGATGGCTGACTATCGGAACTTACGTGATTTTATGAAATTAAAACAACCCTAGTTAGGATTTTGCTTGACCTTGAAAGGGTCAGACATAAGAGAATAACTAGGGTAAATCCATTACAGCTCGTTGAATGCATCAGATCCAACACCATGTGAAATTTGGTGTGAGATCGGGCTTGGTACACACGTCCTCACCGGCACGGTGATAAATCAAGCTGGTTCTTTGCAATCCGAAACTATTTAAGAGATCGAATCGACCCCTGGGAGCGCAAGGGTTAAGATGGTCTACGAAAAGTAAATGGGGTTTAGGTGACTGGTAACGTAATTGTAAATACCTCCAAATATACTGCATGAACAGCTCAAAACTTAGCCAAATTGCGTCGCACTGAACCCAGAACTTCATAGTTTTTGGGTTCATTAGGCTTGCAATGACTCAGACCCGTGGTAAGCAGAATGGAAAAAACTTAAGCTGCTGTGGCTATTATTATTTCCGTTAGGGTTACGGATACTCGCGTGATCATCGTTGCGGCGTTTCCCGGACTTTTACAAACTGGTCACACTTATTTGCGGTACAAATGAGGCAAAGGAGACAGCCACTAACACCTTTTAGGCGAAACTGTATACGGCTCCCCCACTTCCATTTATTTTACCGTTCTGCAAAAAGACAGTCAAACACATACCGCTTTACAGGGTCAAAGCTTACCCCTCCACCCCCTTCACGGCCCGCACTATATACAAGTCAGTGAAAGCAAGTAAAAACTGGAGCATAGAATCGTCCTTAGAAATCATTTTCTGGCACTCCAGATTACACGGCATACTCCAATCGAAATTACGCCAGGAGCAGATCCAAGAGAGAGAAAAAATGAGTCAGTTGCCCCCGAGATCCGTGGGGCTACACCCTGTGGACGGCGGGCGCCTACATCGGGCGTCTCATCCGCCCTGAACCCCCTCAAATGCTGAAATTGTGTATTACAAGCGCCTATAAATTCACGTCAGGTGGCCCTAGAGGAGGGACACAACATCTTTCATTGTTTGCAGCCCGTCCACTGCACAAGCAATCTCCCCTAATTCCCGGTAAAAGTTTTGAAACGCCTACCCCTTAAGAAGCCAAGCATTACATTCGAATTGAGTCCCTGGGAACGCACAGAAGGCGAATGATAAAGGCTGCTGCCCTGAAGCTTTGCCCCTCTCCGTTACCATAATCTTAGATTTGTCACTGCATTGAGCGTCCACAGGTATGCAGTGGGACCTTTTACCTTGTCGGAGCAGGTGCTATAAAGATCACCAGGATGCATCTATAAGTCAAGAAATCCAGGGTGTAATCATATCTAGCATCACAGAGTATCATCATAATCCCAAAGTCAGCTCCTTAACTAAATTACGGTACCTAACCGGCGCCGCCACGATTTTCGGGGGACGGACCCGGGCTGGTACTGACCGTGGAGGCGAATTGTATATTCGGTACTTGACACATAATCCATGACCCAAAATTTGGGGACGCCCCTGGTTCCGGGAACGTTCGCCTGGAACAATAGCTACAATCCTGCCTAGGAGAAGTTGGCATACCTTATGCCTGGTCCACAAGCATCAAATCAAGACAAAATCCTCTGCAGGTACGAACCCGGATTCAAACTGGTCTGTAAGCCATTGTCTGATCTCGCGGGGAGCCCAGGATGGTGTCACTCTCAATGAGGCGCGCGGGCGTGATTTCAACAGTCCCTCCGGTTCTTTACATAAGTAAAGGAGTGACGTCAGCAGTAGGTAGTGCTGCACCCACCGTGGTGCAGTGCCAGACCGGATAAAGGCTCTATCTAGCGTGTTTATGTGGTCGAAGGCTTACGTAGATTGCTAGGTGATATGAATTAAAACAAACACGGTTATCAGCGACAGAAAAGCTAAACTTAAGCTTTTCCACTTGGCTCTGACCCTGCAAGCTGATGGGTACCAAGCCTAGCCAGAGGTCAGAAAAAGTAATTTGGTTCCCCAACGCAGACCAGTTGATGCCCCAAGATGAGAGGAACGTTCCCCAGAGGCAATTGTCTGGCAATTATAGCTTGTTGAGCAGAAGCCTGAGCACGTCATTTATTTGTCACATTCAGGTAGTTCAATTTTTATTAGGGGATATTGTTCAAAATTAGTTTAGATGGTCTTCAGGCCATGAATTTTTTTCAGGTGTAAAATAATCCCAAATTGTTTAACACTTTTAAATTCTTGGAAGTCAAAATATTTTTCTCTATATATATATTCTTAAGTAACATGGGACACCGATTCCAACGAACAAAAGAAATGTAAAATCTGTTGGCCATTTCAAAAGTTATGGGCATATAAATGTTTGACACACTCGTAAAGGCCTCCATGTATAATCCAATTTTTCTCGTAGTTTAAGCTCAATTGCTTTCAAAATTTGTATTTACATGTTTTCTGACATTTTAATTCAAAATCTGTGCATGACATCTAAATGTGATCTGAAATCTAAAAAAATTGGACCATATTTTTTCAAAATTTAGTTTTGATCCAAGAATTTCAAAGGCAGTCTAAAACAAATTCAAACACCAAAAAAATTCAAATCCCCTAATAATTCTAAAAGTTATACCTAAATAAAATGTGTCGTCCCGACAAGAGTAAGAGTGAATCATTAATTTCTTTAAAACATAAAGTTCAATTGTAAAGTTCAGTTTATTTTCCCAAATCATAGAACTAAACTGACTGGTTTAAAAGTTTGCAATTTTCAGCTTGATGATAAATTGTGAGTGAAAGACCACAGAAAATTTAAATATACAGGCACTTCCTACACACGGCATGAGATGCTGACTGTAAGTTACAACTGTGCTCATTGAAACACTTAAGCTATCAAAGCAAACTTGGGTTTTACTTGCAAGAAAGTAGGTAGGTACCTAAAGTAAAGCATGCTTACCTTGAGATGTTACCAAATGTCTAATAGGCAAATCATTTTATCATGCTCCCCCTGTCACCCATTTCGAGCATTGGTCAGTCAATACTTAGCTGAAAGTCCACTCTAGGCCCCACTTTTTAAAGGTTCTGGAAAAATAACAGGAATTATATGAAACCAGTATGGACCGAGTGCCGCGCGTGGGCGCATCAAGTATGCGCCCCCCCAACCAGTCCCAGTTTCCTTACTCTATTACTACCAAGGCCATAATAATATTTCTTCACTGCGAGGTTCAAATCCCCAACCAAAGCAATGGAGTCCACGAATCCACATCCCAAGCAACTATGTAGACGAGTCCGGCGCACTTTTTGCATTGTGCTCTATAACAATTTGCAACGCGTGCGCCAGCTTGTCAGCCGAGCTCCAACTTACCCCAACTCTTCCACCGCGGTGCGAACGGATTGGCTGATTGGCTGAACAGACATCCCCAGCCTACCTTAGATCGATCGCCCTCGAAAATTTCCCCGGCTTCTGATTCGTTTAAAATGGCTGAAAGCAGTTTTTTTGCTAGTGCTAGCCTAGCGCTAGTGAAAATAATGAAGCAGAAGGACTACAGATATGCGAACTCACGCGATGTTAAATAGTCAACTGCTCAAATAGTGCACATTTTAATTCGACCTCAGGAAAAAGAGTAAAAGCTGGAACATCCCCATGAATAACTATCTAAATGTCCAATGGTCAAATAGTCCACAAAGTCGGTAAATCCACAGCTCAAAAGTACCACATAAGTAAAAGTAAGACATAATGTTCACATGTCAGAAGACCAGAAATACTGCTGTAGAGGAAGAAAGAAAATGCTTAGACTCCCCGGCAGCTGGAGATCTTCCCCAACTATGTTGGCACGTTCGGACTTTTTCTGGCCCCTGAGCCTAGCGATGGAATCACGCACGTCGAATCATTTAAGTACTGGGGTAAGCTCGGAGCTCGTCATCCAGCCGAGACTCCTCCCCCAGGCGTTGGAATCGACGGCGTCATCGCCACAGCGGTCACCCGGCCGTGAAGCAGCAGCCATGGTCGTTATTGTCACCAGATCACGAAGTTTCCACACTGCTGGGAGCGTAGGGCGCCAGTTTGACACCAGTGTTTACGTTCGTGTTTTCCCACCTGGACGGGTTCCGTTTTGTAACAAATCCCGTAAAATGACCATTAAGGTAAATCTACTTTACGGTCCGCATCCGGAATAAGTGGTACCAGCAGCCGCCCCACGGCAACGAGGGAATCGAAAGACCTTGGAAAGGATGGAAGACTTGGTCGAACCAACCATTCGGAGAAAATGCTTCTAAAACTATGAATAAAACAACAAAAATTCAAATGTCATTTCCATTTAAAACAATCATGACAATAAGAGTTCACATAGTGGTCAACCCAGCACACATACCACGTATAATTCAAGGCGATATTTATCTAAAAGGAGAGATTTATCCATGTTCATTGTTTAGATAAATTTCTATCGGTATTTATTTATTACCAAAATATATTGAGATGTTTTGGGTGTCGTTTTAAAGAAATTGTGTGATGGATTTTCTTTCACTTGATGACCTTATCATGACCGTGTGCTTTTGAATTGTTTTCATCTTGAACTGTAGGTGATCAAATGTTTGGGTGCAATGCATACAAAATTAAGAAAAATGTCATCTTTCGGTAAACGAATAATTTTCATTTCATATATGTGGCTGTATTATGGTGCACATGGGTCGTGCATCGGTATTATAGTGGAATCTTGTTATACGTTTAATATCATTGGCTTCATTCATACTCTCTTCTGTTGGTGGTCTGCGGATCATTGGGAAAACGAAAATCCCATGACTAGCCATGACGCGTGCACAAACGAGCAGTTAACACAACTCAGAATTTTGATTTCATCTTTGGTCATGCGGAAGAGGCATGCCATAATTGCTCGTTGAAATGTGACATCATTTCCCAAGGAAAGTATAGAGAAACATTTAATCTCAATGCAACATTGTACGTCCCGACATTTAATGAACCTAGTTTTTATGATGCATAGGGTTTTACCTAAAGCCAAACCAGGGGAGCAAATGTAGTTAAAGACCGACTATGACCATCTAAAGCTAGATGCAGTTCGAGAGAAAAATATGCATTCAAAAGCGGGATCCCAATAAATAGACCTTCAAATCTTGAACTGTAAAAAAACTCGTACTGCAACAGGGGGGGGCAAACCCCAAAACAAATGCATGCGTTTTGCAGACTTCAGGAATATTGAGGGGGCACGCCTAGGTGGGGGACACACTCTCAAAACTTGCCTCCCCGAAACGAATTCCTGGTTGCGCCACTGTCCGAAGTATCTTGTTTGATTTCCAGAAAACATAAACGGGAGAATGCACACTATTCTTTGCTGACATTCAAGTTCTTTAAATATGCTAACCAGCATTTTGAATATTAAAGGAACCGTTTTATAAGCTGCGCCTAGCACAGGGGGGCTAATAAAGCGCCCTTCGCGCTTTTGAACATATCTCTGCAGTCTGTGAAGGCAGAGAAATGTAGTTTTCATAACCCGTCAAAAAATTATTGCTTCGTACTTTAGAGACAACCAGGTCGCTTCATCCCATTACGTCAAAGTGACGTCATTAAGTTACGGCTTTTGGAGAATTGCACTTTTTCCATCTTTGTCCTGATTTTTGGACAGCAGAGACATATTCATTTCCAGTGGTATTTACATACAGTTTATACATACGGTATATACATACGGTATTTACATACGACATATTGCTTGACCAATCGCCTTTACATCTATACTGTTATTTTTTATGACATCCACAGCGATACTTGGTGTAAAATGTGTTCGTCCTTTATCACTCCACAAAAATGTGTTTTTCGTAAAAATCCCACATTTTGACAAACTTACTGGCCAGGTGGCGTAAAATAAGCCACATGATCGGAGTCAGCAACCAAAAACTATATGGATATGTGTTCTTCAGGAACTATATGTGTGTTACACGCATATAGAGTGGCGTCTTAAATATATTTCTCGCAGAAAATCTTCATTTTTAAACTTATCATTTTCTTTTCCTCCTTCATTCGTTCTTGAGTGTCATTAGTAATTTAACGCTATGAGGATACATCAGAAGTATTGTTTAATATTTCGATGGCGTCATTTAGTTACAAATTCTAAACAAGTAGCGTCATAAACACCGCCAAAATTCATATACGCCACGTGACAATGTTCTCTTGCATACTAAAGGCCTGCTGGAGACTTCAGTCATCGTGGTGATATTTGACCCAGCTTCGTGACAAAACCAAATATTATGACGTCATAAAATTTGAGTTTCCATCTCACAGCTAACAAAATATTCATTTTTGATGTATGCCTGTCAATTCAGGTGCATTGCTGTTTACAAAAAATACATACAGATGAAACCATAGCTTAACACATTGAGTCAAGGTCTTATACTACTAATGACGTCATCATAACATCATTTTGTAAACATTTTATCTGGTACAGGGTTGCGCCCGGCTTTTAGCCTATGCCAAAATGGCAACCTCAAATCTGGCATTCACCATGGTGATGCCGTCAGCGATCGCCTAGAGCTGTTAGCAACGCATTGTCGCTGAGCATTGTAGAGACGGGGCTATCAGGAGATAAGTTGCGTGTTAGGGGCAATAATACTGTTTTTGTGGACGTGGGGTAATAAATCCTGGGTCTCCCCGCCAGATGCATCTTGAAACCGTAAAGACTCCACGATCCGTAGTCGATTCTCATTGAATGAATGGGCGGCTCCACTTTGAGAGCAACTGCTAACGTCACAAACGTAAAAGTCTCTGGAAACAGAGGTTGCCATTTTTTGAGAGGGAGCGTTCTACCTTCATTTAAAGGCCTTGATCTGGTACCATTTCACTATAATATCAACGATGCTTTTGTTAAGTAATTCTCGCGGAGAAAGTGGAGAAGGCAACAGCATATATGTTTTGCTACGCCGCCAAAAACCTTCTTTAAATGTTTGTATGTGTGCTAAATAACTTATTTGTGGATTTTTTTATAACTGTATTTGTAGATAAGTTACGGAATTGCAGTGCTGTCACCTTTTTAGCATTGCGATGAAGGAGTTCATTAAAGTTTATGACTGTTATATATAATTTTGTCTGAAAACCACCAGGAGACTGTTGAATTGATTTTTGGGCTGCAAAAAGTATACATGATTCACTCATTGGCAGACCGTTACCAATTACAGACATAGAACCCATCATAAGATCCTTGATGATGACGTCATTATCTGTAATTGTTATACGATCCTGAATCGGTGCATGGACAATATAGATAGGGTCTGTAGATGCCGTCGATCTCCGAGCGATATGTTACAAAACTCTGCAGTCAAAACTTTTTAGGTTTTTAGGTTTCCAGCTTTGTTTTCTACATCATGACGTCTCTTTTGAGACTGACAAGCTCGATTTTCTGGTTTTCAGTTACTTAAGTCTTAAATTAGGGGCAAAGTAAATATATTTGAGAAAAATCCGTCATTTCTAGCCGAAACCGCTTAAAACAACGTCAAATTTCCCGTACTTACACCATGATAACGTCATCAGATCTACAAGATAGTCATCGTTTTAGCTTATGTAGTTATATTGCCTCGTGCTGTCCTGGGAAATTCAATTTGTACAAAGTTTAGCCAGCTTGACTGGCATTGATAAACATTATCATCAAATTATGCTTAAAGTTTCTATTAATCTTCATGCTATGACGCCATTTATGTTAAACTTTGGTAAAAAATCAAACGAAAGCACCTGCATGTTATGTGGCTCTCATTCGAGGTCAGTAAAAGTGTAATCCAAACTCAAGTATTAGAATATGGTAGGATAAAACAGATATATGACAATTTCCTTATGTTTACTTGAATCATAGCGTCAATAATGATTTTTTAATAATTAAAAATACATTTTGGGGATCCTTTTGGATGGGACTATCGATTTCACCCAGAATAAAGAAAATGGGTTGGGTAGTTGTTGAGTTAGAGAGATGCTAAAAAAGAATCGCTGTCCCTGGTTCGTTATAGTTCAGACCTGTGTCAGTGGTGGGTTAAGAAAGTTGAACATTCTGGAATTGCCAGGAGCTGGAAAATGTCACTGTTGTCAGCAGTCGCCTTTTTCTGGCACGGGAAGAGGCAGAATACTAGACCATTTTGTATTGGTTCGTCTCTGTGGCAAGGCACAGACCTATCAGAAGTTGTGCGACAAATAATTCCTATGTGCGACCACAAACAGATCTAGAAGGGGGGGGGCATGGAGCCATGGCCCTCTCCAAAATGGCAAAATTTTAGCCGATTTTCTTCAAAAACACTATGTTCTTAAGGTCTCAGGTGAAATGATTATGTTCTCAGCTCAGGTGAAACGATTATGGAATGAAGCCCAGGTACAATTATTATATTGTTACGAACAGGACCCCGCTGTATTTCACATTATATTTTCCGGAATAATACGCCAGGGAATACATATCTGAAGATCTATTCTGCCGGATTTCTTGGCGAAGTATAAACTGTCAAACGCCAGGATAACAGCCAGTGCGCCGCAACCACACTTACCCACCGCACTGCTAACCCAATTCACACAATACAATGCCGGGCAGCAAACGTTCCACCAAGGAAACAGGGGCGCGCCGGCAGCCGGTCCACAGCCAGTCTACAGAGCGCACCTCTGTCCCCGGCTCCCAGCCGCCGACCAGGGGCGTGTCATCTCATGTTAAGTTCCCTATGCCACCTGGTGTATTGACCGTGACGTCACTGGATGATTTTTTACTCCAGTCCTCTCTGATTGGCTGCCCGTCGTCGCCATGGAAACTGGTCGCCGATGCCGCCGCTGGTTTTCATACAATTTTTAAATTGTTTACAGGCAGTCTCCCGACTGGCGCACAGCGCCGACCGGCCTCGGCCGCCCCGTCACCGGGCCACCACGCATGCGCACCACGGCGCCGACCCCGCCCGGGGCGGCACGCGCCCGCCGGCATCGCAGAGACGCCCCGACTGCAGGAGCGTAACAACGTCACTGCAGGGGCGTAACAATATTATCAGCTCAGGGGATATTAGTATGGACTTTTACGCAGATGAAATTATTATGTTCCTTGACAAAATGCCTAAATACTAGCTACCCAAATGACATTATTTAAATGATTCTTTACGACAGTAAGCCACGCATGTTGATCTAGATGATTGTATATAATTTAGGACACAAAATTCAGCATCAAAACCCAAAGCTGCAGTGGCCCTTTTGCCAGCGCGGCTGCACTCCGGCTATTCCTCTCCGCTACCTGGCATCCCTGATGACGCCACGTGACACCCTCGTGGTGGGATTTGAACTGCGATATCATCCCGCATGGCCTGTCAGGAAGCTCCGTGAATAAGGCCTTATTTGGCCTAAAGCGTACCGTTGGCAGAGAAATAAGGGCTTTCTACAGCATAATTGTATGCCCCAGTAGCCCCAGTTTGACTACAGCCTAAGAGGCTCAAACTTCCCCGCCAATGCCTCGAAGCAGCCTCCGGCTATGCATTAAATATAGGCACTCGGACATTTTGGGGAGGGACTTGAGCCCCTAGCCCCCCTCCCATGTATTCACCAATGCCCCAGTCCTATTCTGCCCCATTTTCCGGCTCACTGACAGACTTGGACACGTCACGCAATGGGGGATGGGGGGAAGGGAGACATTTCTCCGCATGCGATGAGAGACGTTTAAAGGGGCTCCTATCTGACAGTGCGAGGATGCCCCCTTCCCCGCTGTAATGTGAGGGGCACTGATGTTAGATCGGGTCCGTGTTCTCATCATCACACAGCGAGTGCGGTTAGAGAGCACGCTGCCGCCAACTGAGCACCAGACAGATAGGCTGTGCCGTAAGGTTTCATAGAGGTAGGCTGCACCGCACTGTGCGTTCGAATAGAGTGTTTCTGTTTCATGTAGCTAAGCCCTGTATGGTAGACTGTGCCGCAACACCGCGCCTGCGCGGTCTTCTGAGCCGCATCACTGCGCAGTGCCCGTAACTACAGGGTGTTTGAAGAATGATATTTTTAAATGGTCGTAGTACTAAATCCTTCAATCCGTCCCAACACTATTTTAATGGTAAATTGTAGGATTTTATATAGACAGGTTTTTTGATCATGTTTTGTTTAATGTACTGAAATTGTGAGAAACTATATATGTGCTTATATTTGGAAATGGACTTGGGCTCTAAAAGGCTTTGAAATGGAGCATTAAGAAGTTGTATATTGTTAAGTTTTTGGTCGCCGATGGTATTGGTTTATTCTATGAATGACTGGGGCGGATCGCAAAGACCCACTGCGAACGGACATACATATTGCTTCTTACCCGCTCCTGCTGAGGTTTTTTGAATTAATTTGGATGTGTGTGGACTGGACGATGTAGATTTGTTGGTGATTGGGTGATTTGTTGATAGCGTTTTTACATTTTTGAAGATGTTTTTAGTTTTTGCTTTTATAGAAAATATTAGCTATAATCGAACAATCGTATGTCCACATCTTTGATTGATTGTAATCTACCTTTTTAGATTTGATATTAAAAATTTATGAAACTGTAGAATACCGTTGAACAGTTCTAGTTCGGCAGATTCGCCGAATATAAATTCACTGGCATGATAGCAGTCAGATATTATGTATGGCAAAATTCGATATCGATATCTGTGCGAGATCCCCGAGACGTCAGTGCCGTATAGTCGGAATATATATGTGTGCCCGATGTTGTCCCGACTAATCCACCGGGGTAATACGACCTGTGACGCACGGCGTCACTGTGGGTCTGACCAGCTGCTGATTCCGCACGATACCATGACCTGATACCATGACGACGAGCTGTTGTTTGTGGGACTATGTGTTCACGGATTTGATCTGGCCACGATGTAAGCTACTTTAAAAGCATAGTCTTACGGTGACTGGTCTTTACGGGAAGTGAACCAGGTTAGATACCGCGTGAAAATGAATAGAATAAAAACCTTTTCCCGCCTACTGTTTGGCCAAACTTCGGGGAAATTGCTAGAGCACTGGCCTCCAGCAACAAATAGTTTAGGGTGTTCCGGTGATACCCTGAGGTACTGAATTTTTACCACCCTTCAGAGAAAATGTGAAGATACTATCAACATACAAGGACAAGTCAACATATATTTCCATTTTAGCTTGATAAAGTTCAAGCGTTCAAATCTTATGTTTCTGAAAACTCATGACTACTTTTCTACTTGAAGAATACCAAAACATTAAGGAAACATCATGGGGGCCTGCTCTCACTAGATATCCTTTGGCTTTGGCTAAACGTATTCTCAAAACAATATTTTTCGGTTTGATATCTAGGTCCAGAACGCAGCCTGTCCATCCATAGTTTTCGGTTTTGAGCAGTTATCGGCCCCTGTAACTAAATAACCGTTTTACTATTTCAAATGAATTTACTTCATTATCCTTCCACTCACCTTTTCAATAACTCACTTATTTACTTACTCCCTCACTCATCCACTCACCCATTCACTCACTCACTCAATAATTTCCTTACTCACTCTCTCCTCGATCCCTTTATCTCTCTTTTGAGGGTCGCAAGCCATCATGGGGAAGTCGGTTAACAAATGCCACTCATGCATATACATTCTTCAGGTGTCCATTCATATCCGGGTTCGGACATCTTTTTGAAGAGATGCGGGTTGTGAGCAGCGAGATCATTAGGTAATGATATTTTTTGTAGTGTTGATATAATCCCTGAAACTTCTGATCAGTCTCGAGACTGCATATGGACGGATGGCATGGTGCTGCCTTATACAAGGATATCATGGCTATATCAGGTTGATTATATAATAATAGGGGCTAGGTGGAATTAAAAACAGAGGCAGCTGGTGCAGCACTACCTAGTTGGTAGGTTTAACCCTCCCGTGGCCAGCTGGGTAGGGAGACAGCAAATTTCCGGCGACACAATTTAATGTGATTGGTTGGACACTCCCATTTGTTGGACGTGAGCGGTCCGCTTGGGCTGGTTAGGGATTTATCGTCATATGGTAAGCTGCATCAACATGCCAGGTTTCATGGGCAGTGAAAGACATATAGGCTTGATTCTAAACTTAGTACTGCACTATGATACCAATCCAGGGCCCTGAACGTCCAAAAAGTGGAGGTACCCAGCCTTAGAATACTCTCTCAGTACCTTCATCACTGCCGCAGCTTTCAATGAGGACTACACAGGCTATTTTAGCGCTGCCACAATAAACGGGACCACTACAAATGAGCATTTTTGGGTACACAGCGCTCATAACTCAGAAGATCCCAAAGAGAACCCAGAACTGTGATCGTGCTGAGAAGTGAACGGCGACTTCAAGCATCTGGGACAAGCACCAGAGCATCTTTTGCAACTTGGCTGTCCACTTGACATAACGATCCTCAACCCATTCTCGACTAATGGAGTATGTAATTGATGCTACGAATAAATTGCTACCTAGGTGAGATGATAGGTTAGTGCTGTAGATGATCGTTCAAGCCATTTTTTCTCACTGGACATTAAACGCTATAGAGCAGCTTATTTGACTACATTCACCGCCATTTTCTTGGCAAAAGGAAATAATGTCAATGCCCGGTCTGTGGCTTCTGTGGGCTGTGGAGCTGACCGAATAAGTACGGATGGGGGCTGGTTGGTGTCCAGACATCTGGATACTGGCAAACGTGACAGGCCGGGCCCCTGAGTGGCCAGCTGCAGAGATAAGCTCCAGGCTCGCGTGACACCCGCCGCAGAGATATCCTAGACCCTGAGAGACCGCCCTCTTGTTGGACTCAGGGCTCTTTCCATTCTGCTAACGCACTGCATCTAGACGCGAAGGTCGAAACTGAAATTGGTGAAGTTGCAGAATTCCCCGCCATAGCAGAGTGCTAGAGCATCCACACATTTTTTGTAGCA